>OX031064.1:19930610-21156860 GCA_943736015.1 Tridacna crocea
GCACTTTTAATTCAATATCCATGACAAAAATACATGCGCAATAGGATGTGCACGAACATGAATTTTGTCATATACGTCGTTAACCCCTTACCCCATAAGGCATTTCTATGGTATCTCTAATTGACCCTAAATATAGGCAAGGATGAAGCTGTTTCTTATGTGTATATGACACCTTTTGATAGTGTAGAAAACATTGTGGCAAAAGGTGAAATTGCTCGTCACGAGCAATTTCACCTTTTGCCACAATGTTTTCCTAAGGCTCCTACAAGCAATGTGTAGAAATGAGTATCTGTGGAGTAAAGGGTTAAGATACACATTCCGTAATCACTGATGTCATATTTGACAATGTAACGCCCTATCATATAAAAGGTGGAAAATAGTTTACTTGATTCCAGGCTAGAAGAGGCCGTGAAAGGAAATCGTCAAAAGGATTGATAAAAGGATGATTACCAAGCTACTCCAGGCTGGCTTTGAACAAGGTCAAGATGAATAATAATATTCATTGATACTTCTGCTTCATCAATACAGCCGTTCGAACTATAATCAAGAAAGTTTGGCGGCACTGGTTAGGTAAAAGGGTCCTTTGGAAAAGTAGTGCAGAGCCCAAGCCCATTGGTTTGAAATACGTGAATACATAACCGTCGCAGCACGACTGAAAAATTCTCGAAAGATGCATGCAGAGAACATAAATCAAACACTGGAGTTTACAGAGGCTGTTATCTACACCTCTTACCAACATTATTTGAATTATTGTTTAAGAGGTTGTTTTTAATTTTCCGGTATGTGTTTACTTATCGTTTGAAACAAGTCGGTTTAAATATAGATGCAAGATTTGCCGGGAGTAGTATGTCAGCCAGCTTATGTTATTGCTCTTTGCTTTTCGTCCATGACTCTGTGTGCGAATTTTATTTTATTTTTATCCCCCGCCGAAGGCGGAGGGATATAGTTTTAGCGTTGTCCGTCCGTCCGTCCTTCCGTCTGTCCGTCCGTCCGTCTGTGTATCCGTCCCGGCAAATATCTCCAATACCATTGGATGGAATCTCGTGAAACTTTATACATGTGTACAATAACCCATTCTGCCGAGATTTTTTTTTTTTTTTTTTATTCGATGCAAAATGGCCGACTGATAGCGATTTTAAGTTTCATTTAAGGTACACTTAAGTACATTTTTGGTGTTTGGAGTCTTGTCTTCAAAAGTATTCAGAATTTTTACATTGAACTTGTCACATATGTCAACCTCCATTAGGAAATGCAGGAAAAAAAGTTTCACCTAGATTTACCGTGCAACACCACAGTTATATGATCTTGTTTTTGTAATAAGGTGTCATGGAAAAAGGGGGCTTCATGTTGTATTTCATTCCCTTTCTTGTGAAGGCAACTCCTCCCATATTTCTTCACAGAATATTTCTCCTCGTGTCACCTATTGCATAATGTCAACATTTTGTGATTTGTAGCTGCGTCATGAAAAAAGGAGACTTCATGTTTTATTTCATTTTATTTCTTGTGAACGCAACTCATCCCATATTTCTCGACAGAATTGAATAGAATTTTCACAGAATGTTTCTCATCATTTGACCTATCGCATATTCTCAAGGTTTTACGATTTGTAGCTGCGTCATGAAAAAAGGGGACTTCATGTTTTATTTCATTCTATTTCTTGTGAAGGCAACTCCTCCCACATTTCTCGGCAGATTTGGATGAAATTTTCTTTTGATCATGTGACCTACGGCATATTGTCAAGGTTTTAGGATTTGTAGCTGCATCATGGAATAAGGGGGCTTCATAGTGTAATTTCATTTTTCACCAGTATCTCTTTAATTACTGGACATATCTCAACAGATCTGGATGAGATTTTCACAGATCATTCGAACTAGCGTATGTTATCAGGGTTTTGCAATAATATATCCATTAAGCTTCCCAGGCAGATGCTAAAAATTTTAACACTTTTGTCTCTAGCTACTGCTTGAAATGGCAGCAGTGTGGCGGCTTATATTGTGAGAGGTATATATTCTAAAGTCCTTGACAAAAATTGATGAAACTTCGTGCATGTTTCCATTGGTTAGTCTGTTGATACATTTTTTTCCACACACACACACACACACACATATATATATATATACATATGTATGCATATAATGACATGTCATGGAAAAAGGGGGTTTATGTATATTTCCTTTATTTGTTTTCATTTTATGAAATGCCAAGTTCTGCAAAAAGGGCACTTAATGTATAATCCTGTTATGGACCTCATATATTTTTTATGTAATGAAAAATGCTGGGCCATGGAACAAGGGAGCTTCATGTATAATTTCATCATGGACCAATAACAAAAAGGCCACATGTACATACAAAACACAATACCTCTTATACGTTTGTATCAAAAAAGGTCTTTTTCGGCGGGGGATATCATTTCAACGAAATTGCTTGTTTCAGTTTGAATTACAACTCCACTTTCGGTTAAACGTTACAGAAATGGTCCTGCTATAAAGCTTCTTGAAAGAATTGGATGCCTTTTTTTAAGTCTCATTGCTGTGGCAGCAAAACTGAAAAGATATTCATTAGTAAATCCAAGTTTACATTTCTTCAGATTTACGATTAAGCAATTATTGTCAGCTTTTTTGAAACTGCGTGAAGCTTAATTCCAAACAAGCATCAATGACACGTTCATGAATATGTAGGTTTCTCATAGAGATCTACTGACTTTCCAACTTATTTTTGAGATGCAACAGCGTCATAAAAAGAATCTGACATTGGTGTTTCAGAAAAAACTTTATTAAAGGCTCGCATTTTCCTAGACTCGTTCAAACGCCGGCCTGTATATCTTAGGTGTACCTACGTAAGATTAGAAAGTTTGAAATTAATATATTACACTTACAACAAAGGGGTCAATTCGGGACCACCCCAAGACTGACAAATGTTACATCGGCATGAATGGCTAAAGCATTTAATAATTACTTGTTCAAAACCGAAGGGCTTAGAACTATAAAATTTCTTTTATGTAGCACCATCTACTATAACTCCGCTAAGAATGTTTTTTTTTTTTTTTAAAAACTCAGGGATTAGAATTTTCGCCGTCCGGTGGGTCAAAAGTACATTGATTTGTATCATGATAATTTTGTAACTCTTCTTGTTCCCGAAATAGGAAATTTGAAATATCTAGTATGTTGCATTTATAAGCTACTGGGCCTCGTCGAAGGTTGTTCACATGCTGCCCTTGTGGTCAAAATTGGGCTTTAGGGCGGTCACAAATTTTGAATATATTTATACAGTGAAAAGTTTCAATATCTACAGGTCACATTACTGTACATTACAGATGAAAATTATTCGGAATATTTGTCATAATGAAATCTACGATGACTCGAATAATTAACACGTCTCAAGAGGTTAGCAAACAAATCACAGGAAAAAATCTTAGATACACATTTTGTGTACTTTATGGTCAGGTTTTCAGTCCAGTGCATGTTGAAACTGCTCAGAATATCTGTCTACATGATATGTAAAACGAGTTTGAAATGGGTCACGTCGGGTCTAAAAGAGCTAACAGTAACAAATCTCAGGAAATTTTATGTACACCTAGAGTTTACGTATTCAGTCCATTACGCATGAAAGCTGGTTAGAATCTTGGCCTTGATGATATCGCCAATTATTTTTAACAGTTGGTCACTTGAACAAATCGTTTAAAAAAAGTACTTGTGCATACCCTTATGTCTTCATTACCGCTCTCCTGGAAGTTGGTCAGATTGTTTATTTAGATGTTATTTCCGACGACTTGAAAAATGGATTAAGCTGGGTCAAAAAGTAGCTCATCGTAAAAAAACGGTTTACAGCCCACAATTTCAGTCAATTACACATCAGAATTGGTCAGAAAATTTATCTTGATATCTTTAACGATTTTGAAAATGGGTCAAGTTAGATATACAAAAAAGATAGGTCATTTGGATAAGTCGTAGCAAAATTTCCGTTCTCCCTAGAGATGACATTTTCAGACATACACTCATGAAAGTCTTTCACAATTTTTGCCCTGATTACATCTTTGATGAGTCTGAAAACGGATCACTACAGGTTCAAATTGGATCACCGAGCAAAATTTTAGAAAACTCTTGTGCACACCTCAGAGGCAAGCAAATCAGACCAAAACTCACGAAAGTTTGAAGGAAAGTTTCGTTTTCCTTAGTATAAATCTCTAAAAAAAATACATCGGGCCATGTGAGCGATTCAGGCCAGTCGTTGCCCTCGTATTCGATCTAACTATAGAAAAGTCCTATCAGTTGGACAACAAGCGAAAAAAAACAGCGCTGAAATTATTTTTTCGATATGATAATCTAAATTAATGCTTGCTGATAAATGGTTTAAATACATATGTATACGAGAAGGCAAAAGGAAAATTGAGAATTTACAGACCCAGATACCTACTAAATATTGTGCCTCTCTCTCTCTCTCTCTCTCTCTCTCTCTCTCTCTCTCAAAACAAAGAACTACCCAACAGAAGCAGATACACAGATCAAAATCATGAAGGCACAATCACGGTAAAGTAAATCAAGGTTGCATGTAATGAAATTACCGTTACCGCGACATATTGACTCTTGGGAAATAATAATTTGGTTTTGCGTGGGAGCCTGTGAATATACAGTTTGTTTTGTCTGTCATTTTCCATTGATTTTTGTCCTATTTCCCTGAGTGAAATGACATATTCACAATGTAGAATTAGTGACATTGTTTAGTAAAAAGCATGTGTAGATGGCATAGTTAGATTATTTGATCTATTTTTTCTTATTCAGCCAGACTGTTGAAATTCTTTTTACATATAATTTATGAATGCATAAGCTTTCCTTTACTAACAGGCTGATATGGGTCGAACGTTTTTGCCAAAGCTTTGTGCGTGGCAAAAGACCGCTTTAACTTCTGACTCTAAGAAAAATTCTGACCAACTTTCATGAGGACTGAAATCAAAATGCCTCAAGAGTGCACTCTAAGTTTTTCCGATATCTGTCCTATTGACCTACTTTTTTACCAAATGTGACTAACTTTCAAAAACCATTCGAGATATTATCAAGACAAAGTTCCTAACCAAACTGCATGAGTATAAGACTCAAAATGTTCCCTCAAGAGTTCCAAAGAGGTAATGCTAAGATTTATTCCTGTTGACCTTGTTTTTGACCAAACATTACCCATTTTAGAACTTGCCAAAGATTTTATCGAGTCTAACCCTCCAAATATCTTAAAATAGTATTCGACAAAAATGCGGCCTCAGAAGTGCAGAAAGATTGTCCTTAGTGATATACTTTTCGGCCAGTTTTGTCAAATTTTGAACAAAAGAATCAAAGATCAAATTTAAAGAGTATTAGACTGAAAAATAGTCTCTACAATGCCTAAAAACTTTTTCCCTAATACTTGTGCTACTAACCTACTGCCTGATCCGTCATGACTATATTCAAAACTTGTTTGAGGTACCTTTAAATATTTTGACCAACCTCCTTGAGTTTTAATGAGTATTGAATAATGTCGGCGCTAGAGTAAACGTAAAGTTTGAGATGAACATTTTGACTACATTTCATGAGCATTGGAACGGAAATGTGGTCGCTAGAGTACACACTAGGTACTTTATATACTAAGTTTTTCATATTGACCTACTTTTTTGACACGGCATGACCAGTTTCAGAACTTGTCTAATTTTACCCCAACCTATTTTCAAATTTTCCGAGATATTATCTGACAACAAACGTCATGACTTGTTTTCATAAGTTTCAGGCTGAAAACTGGCTCTAGAGTGCACAGTGACTTCTTTGACCTGATGCAACCCAATTTTGAGGTTGTCTGACGTGTGCCCCATAAACCTTTGCGAAATTCAGGCCCAAAATCTAACTATACCATAAAATGCTACGTAATCTAATCATTGAAGGAAATATGCCTGAAAACATTTTCATTTATAGCATATGTCTTTCTTTTTTACTCCTGATTTGCTAATTATACACCGTCTCACTTCAGCAGTAAATCAGTATTGAAATACTAGTATGTTAGATTATCAAAATGTGAATAGCCGTCTGTCATATAATCAATAAGACTCTCCTCACAAAAACCTAAGAACTTCGTCTAAATTGTTTTCTCGGGAGATCTGCCATTTCTATTTTACTGAGAAATATAAAATCTTTTTTGCCATTATGGTATATTTCCTCCTTTTTAACAAATTATTATCACTTTATTGTAGTTGTAATAGATAAACTGCTTCACCATGTAAGGCTATATGCCTGTAATACAGCAAGCAGTTTCTCGAGATCTGATCTGATAATATGTCTCGCACATTTATATCATGTACACTGGCAAAATCCACGTAAAAGCAGTTTCTCTTTCGGGAGTCCCTTATAATAAAACACTTTCAACACCTGTACATCCGATGTCGGTCAATCGATATGAGCCGCCCACAAGACAAACATTCTGAGTATAGCTTGCTCCATTGATGGTTGTCATTAATAAGGAATTAATGGATTATTTTTGGAAATGAATTAATATATAGAGGATATTTGTTTTTTTCGGTGAAAGATCGAAATTTATTTCATCGAGTGAACACCATCGGTAATATTTTCACGAGTGGTGTTCACGAGATGAAATAAATTTCGATCTTTCACCGAAATAAAAATATTCTATTTATTTCATGCTTTTAACCCTTTCTGGGAGGAGCTTTATCAAAATGCCAGTACAGTTCTTTTCCGTTATTTCCCGTGGCGTACCCCTCCCACATAGCAACGCATTACAATATTACGTCAAGCGCGAGAAGTCTAAGGTATATGACGTCATATTTCCCTTCTGTTTGTGAGGCACGCGCAATTTACCTACGCAACAAGAACGTGAAAATCGGTATTTTCACTGGTGGTACCAGTGTAAGATCGAAGAATATTTTCACTGCTATTTCTCGATAATATTTATCCTACCGGAAAGCATGAAATAAAGATGGTTACATGTATTATAGTTTGATGTCATTCTAAAACGAAAACACTGGGAGATAAAACCAGTCATTCCGTCGTCACGTGGGCAAGTCGTAAAGTGTCGAAACTCCTACAATGTGCACAATGTTAAAAAGATAAGCTAATGGTTGTTAGAGGCAACTAATGGTCGTTTATTTTTGCCAAGAAATCATTAAATTTACAGTTACTTACCTTGAAGTTGTTTAACCCTTTCCTAAACGACAAACTTTTGGGCTAGACCATATTGAAAGCATTTGCAGACGACAATTCAACTCTTGCTGAAAAGATTATTTCTGTCTATGATAGGGTAGATAACATCGTGGGAAAAGGAGAAAATGCTGGTTACCAGCATTTTCTCCTTTTTCCACAATGTTTTCAAAAGGCTACAATTCCAGACCCGTAAAAACCAGGAATTGTTTTGGAAAGGGTTAAATCCACGTTTAAAATAAGAATACGTCGAATGTCTATCGCAGTGACATCATCAAGCCTATGCACCAAACTGTAAGTTTTACAAAGGTTTCAGTGACGTCAGTTTCCAGTGATTTTAGTTTTCATTGCATTGAAGTTCTCAGAAGGGAAATTCTGTCTCGTCAGATTACACAATTCATGAGATTACAATACAGGGAAATTTCCCTTAACACACGTCAGAATGGTGAAACTTTGAAGTATAATAAATTCGTTTCGGGTAGGGGCAACATGACTCACCACAGCCGTGAACAAGTTTCCATGTTCCCCTGCCACCTGACCGTACAACGTATATTATTATACTGCAAAGAAATTTCTCGTGATCTGATTGGTTAACATGCCGAGAACATAATATCATGTTCCCTGGCAAAAAACACGTAAAAGCAGTTTCCCTTTTGTGTGCCCCGTAAACATCACTACACGTGCAACACAACTTCCAAAATGGCGGCGTCGATCGATCACCAGACTGCACATCTTTGCACCAAACTGCACGTTTTAGTGACGGCAGTGTCCAGTGACGTCAGTTTTCATTGAATTGGGGAACACAGAAGGGAATTTCTGTTTCTTCAGCATACTCGATTCGTGAGATTATAAAACAGGAAAATTTCGCTTAACGTGCTTTGAAGGGGTAAAACTTTGCAGTATAATAAATTCGTTGTACGGTCAGGTGGCAGGGGACTTGGAAACTTGTTCACGGCTGTGGTGAATCATGTCGTCACCTCGCCTTCGGCTCGGGGCGACATGATTAACCACAGCCGTGAACAAGTTTCCAAGTCCCCTGCCACCTGACCATACAACTAATAATGTAATTCCTGTGAACTGAGCCAACTGCTGTTTCAACATAGATGGTAGGGCTACCGTAAAAAAGGCTTAATTTCGTGTTTGGACCTTTCGGTTCTTTCACATCATCTTCAAGCAGAGCCTTTTCTCGTTCCCTTAATTCAACCGTAAGGCTGCTAGGTGCAACTTAAGGACCTTTTGGGAACACTGCAGATCAAGATCAGACGCAGTCCGATAAAATGATGAGTTTTCCCAAGAAATAGCTTTTGACATAGTAACATTTGGATTTTTACTTTCCAATATAGAACATCTAGGAGAAAAAGACTCAGAGTATTCCGAAGAATGTTTGGTGAACCAGGGTCTTTGATTGCTCTTTGAAATGAACACTGTAGTTCTGTAATATGTGCTTACTTGGTTACATATATCTCCTAAAATAAATTTCCAGCCATCAGTTGTAATGTAATGTGTTAAAATGTATTCATTTATTTCATATGCCATTGTGAAATAATGAAAAACTACGTATTGATTAGTAAAATAAAACTTAGCAGGGTAGATATGTTTGAACTAATCTGAAAGCCTTGTAATTCTAAACCATTTCCTCATACACAACCAAAAGTCTGATAAACTTTAAACCTTTACCTGTTAAGGGCGACTTAATAGCCTTTTGCGTATAGTGTAGATCAAGATCAGGCTGCAAAGAACGTGCAGTCTGATCTTCTATCTTCACCGATAAGAAGATATTAACCCTTTCCCAAACGACAAATTTTGGACTGTTCCAAACTGAAAGAGTTTGGATACGACAATTTTAGATTTTGAGAAAATGGCAGAAAGTTCTTAAAAAGGGTAGAAAACACTGTGGGAAAAGGAGAAATTGCTCGTTACGAGCAATTTCTCCTTTTCCCACGGTGTTTTCAAAAGACTTTTACTGCAGACACGTAAAAACCAGGGCTTGTTTGGGAAAGGGTTAACCCCCCCCCCCCTTGAAATAGCAATATGTGGGTTTTTACAATCAGCTTGAAAGTTTCATATCACTTTTTAGCAGGATAAGAGCTAATAACCATTTGAAAACAATGAGGAAAAATGATACTGTGCTTTTTAGCGTTCATTCAACAGTGTGATCATATTAAGTACATATGGATTCATGGGTTTCAGGTTTGGACAAGCAGGGTTTTTTTTAAACTCCTGACTTACCCAATGAAAAATATATAAAAAAGATATTACCACACAATTTAAAGAATACAGTAAGAGAGGAAAATTCGGTGATCAATAATGAATTGTTTATAGAGTATTCTTTACCTCTGCAAACATGAATAACTAATATTGATAGCAACGGTTAGGCTTAACAGATCACCAAAAAACGTTTAAAATTTCAAATTTTAACACAATGTTGTTCTAATTTCAGACACTGTCATGGTCGGCCATGAGTAAAAGTGCACGAGCGGCGATGAGTAAAAGCAAAAGTATTGATCATCAACTGGAAGCGGAAAAAGAGAAAAAAGACCGAGAAATACTGATCCTCGTCTTGGGTAAGGTTTCAGAAAAGGTCCTTTATCTTAGCCTAGTTTTGAAACGCGTATAGGAGTTCGCTGGGCGAAAGAAAATCCAAGAATAATACAAACAACGTAGGTAAAATCACAAGAAGTTCGTAAACTACAAGCTGGAGGAAAAGAGGCATCTGCCTTTGCGTGCTCGCTACCTGCAACTTTATCGATTAATTCGAAAGAAGTGAAGGAGATCAAAAAATGCAAGCATTTAGAAACATTAATGTTTTGGGAGTTTTCCACCAAACCTAACTAGTTAATTGACAGGAATGTTAACTTTCTGCAAAACACTAAGATAATTTTTCTTGGAAATTTGAATACTTGATATAACTTCATTTTTTTGCTGTTTTCTTTCAACTGTTTTCTTTCAACTGTAACTAGTGCTGAGTGAAACCTATCTGTCCATGCCTTGTAATAGTATATTCTGATGCAAAAGAAAGAATGCACATCGGATTTATGAATGAAGTGGTGTTGTTTGCTTCGGAAACATATTGTGGATTTCACTCAAAACTGTTGCAACTTTCTTTTTAACATTTTGTACACAGAACGGGAAAAAAAATTGTCAAGGAATGGTTGTTTTGAAAACAGATCTCTTTGAATTCCTTTTATTTTTAAATTAGATGTAATTGTGATATGATTTAAAAAGTATTTTTCTAAAATAATATACTTGTAAAAGATTGAGTTACAACCCTTTACGGTTAAGAATTGGTGAAGAGCCGTTTTTGGAGAATCCTTTCTAACCAAGGAACTGTTACTGGGCACTTTTCAAATAGATTTTAACACACTTCAAGAAGATTTACTGACTGACCCCGTATTTTCCAAATATCAAAGCACGATGTCTATAGGTTTGGAAGATGAAGATTTTGTAAATTTTCCCACTATCTGGTTTTCAGTGAATGGATATCTTTAACTTCAGGCAAATTAACTGAAATATACTCAAAGGATAGAGAAGCGCAGGGTCAAATTTGAAGATGACTCTAGGTAAGACGCCGAGTATAATGTTCAATATTTTTATGTCATATTACAGAACAAACTACAAAATCAACGAGTTGTATCTGGTAAGTGATTTTCGAGTAATTGAAGGGATTTGAAAGAGAACTATATAATCTGAAATTGAAATGGGCTAATTGTTGGAACTGGCTAGTAAATACCGGGGATGTCCCCCATTGGCCCCCCTCAATCCCTGATTTTCAAAGGTATGGAGTTCATGAATGAGTTATCGTCCTCATTGTGATGTTGACCCATATTTGTCGAGGAGGGCTGCTCTCACTTGGGCCAGAATAACACGGGAAGGCTGGCATCATCAAACCTATCTATCCAGCTAATTGATCAAAGCAAGGGATCGGAAGATTATAGTTTGATAGAAGGCCATACCTAAAACAACATACACAATTCAGATCTAAGCTTTGTACTCTGTGACGAGAGAGCCCGAGATATAAAGTTCCTTGTGAAGCATGTGTCCCTCAACTTAGGCTATGCAGATTCTAGACCCATTACCAAAATTTCAAACATCTTTGTATAGATTATTAATGTTTCGTAATACCTATCTCAAAATATCAAGGCTTTTAACAATATTGTGTAGACAAGAATATCTTACAGAGTTTCTGTCAGCAGCTGAATGTAAAACATCTGACCTTTCAACAATACCACAGGGTAACAATATGAGCATGCACAAAGATCAACTAATACTTTACCATACAATTTCGAGTTTTTACACCTTTGGGGAAGAAAGCTTTTTGAAAATGCTGTAGAAAGGAGAAATGCTGCTTACAAGCATTTTACAAAGTTTAAAATGTTACCTTTCGAGCCAGATCAAAATTGTGGTCGGCAAATGCTGTTAATTTGGGAAAGCCTAAGATTTTGTCGTTTGGCAAAGAGTTAAGTTATAAAACAGCAAATATCATGTCTCTGGGCGTAGTGGTTACAGTCCTGGGTCCGTATTCACCAACCGTTCTTAAGAACATTCTTAGGCTTATTCTTCAGGATTTTGTCAATGTGAAAATAACAGAACTTCTGATTGGCTAATACAATTGGTTTAGCCAATCAGAAGTCCTGTTACTTTCACAGTCAGAAAAACTTGAAGATTTAGACAAAGAACGTTCTTAAGAATGGTTGGTGAATACGGACCCAGAATGTCCTTTTTTATTTCCTGCACGATAACCTTACGTAAAAGCATGTGAATGGGCCCGGTATACCTGTGGCTATCACTAAAGGGAAATGGTTTGCTCACTAGTGATGGACTACAGCTAGGCAATTTTCACAGTATCTTAGCCTTTTAATATCAACAATATCTATTAAGTTTTTGTAGTAAAAACTATAAAACACAGAAGCCAAAGGTTTGACTTATCATATATATATATAGATGAAATTTCAACGAATTGGTCATCTTTCTTTAAAACAACCTTTATGACACTACTTACTCTGCTCACCCGTGCTAAGTTTCAAAGCTAACTTGCCATTTGGGATATTTTTAATCAGGCGGCCCTTTCCCCCCTTTCTTATTTTGACCATCGTTGTTGGTAGGTCGTGTGCACCTGTATCTAAATAAACTGTCGACGTCTTTTCAAACATAGGGAGATATTACCTAATTTGCTGGCATTTACGATACCTTTCTCGCGCTTTTTGCCATCTGATTGGTCATTGCTTCTGTCAAAAATGGCTTCTTTACGTGTAAAAAACCTATTTGTCTCTTCATATATCTACCGTTATTGTGCTAATCACAGAAGAACAAATGGTGAAGTAGGTATATAGATCTAACAAAAAGAAAACTCAACTTGAAGATGTGATATTAACAAGAGCACCAGGTGCCAACGCTCGGCCACAGTTGCTTTTAGTAAAAATTCTTAAGTCAACAAAGGTGCATAAATCTGTCACGTATATTTTGCTATCTGCCCCTGTTGTGTGAGTTCCCCATCTAGATAGTTAACAACTACTCCAGGTTTGAAGCAAATGCCTTCAAATAACAGAGATTTTATAAAATGTCGGAGTTTTTGAATGACGACGCACGACTCGGACGATAACCCAGGGCTATGACTTTGACTTGACTTTTTGTTCGAAAATAGCCGAGCTAAAAATCTGTCACTCGAATGCGCAATGATTCGGTTCAGGACGCCAGTTCTTACTCGAAATACAGAGAAATATTTTACTTCCTTTAACACATCGTTTTCAGTGTGTGAAGGTCGCTTTCTTGACGTAAATTAGATGCTAGGACTTCGTGTCATCAATATTGCTTCTTCATACAGGATAAGATTGTTTTACAAAAATCTTTTCTCACTCGGTACAATGGATGTCGATATATGCGTTATTTAGATTAAGAATGATAGATTTAATAGTCTGATGTACGGATTAAAAATGTAAAACAGAGTAAAATTCCTACGCTCTTCCCAATAATTTTTTCTTGTCCGAGGCTCTACGCCGTTTCATTCAGATTATGTCACAAAATACCTCATACCATAGGTCCAAGATTAGACAACACATCTCATCCCATCTAGTCTAAAGCATAACTGTCCGCAATTATATTGTCACTTGTGCGAAGCAGTCTTGAAAGAAGTTTTCAAAAGCAAGTTAACTTTTTCGTCAAGATCCCGAGTCTTCACGATCCCGATAAAGAAAGCTTTTAAAAACATTACTGAAAGACGAGATTCAGTGCTTCTCTCTCACAATGCTTTCTACCCAGTCACAGGGCAATAATTTCATTTTAGCCACATTTAATTATAGATGTATCTTGTGTAAATGCTTTCAACTTGGACAAGGCTCAAGTTTCGTCGTCTGATAAAGAACAAATGCATTGGAAATCCAATATTGTTCGAGCGTGTGATAAATTTGTTAGAGGCTCAGTCGATCTTCAAGACTTGTCTTTCCTTATTAAAGCGAATTGGAGATTTTCAATACATCACAGATCTTTTCGTTTTAATAAATTACTGATACTAGCGTGCGGTTTTTGCAATTTTAGGGCTTCCGATAATTTAATCAGTTTGCTTCTATATAACTCCTCTTATCATGCATCTTCGCGAGCCAAGTTTACGATCACTACGTGGATCTTACCTTGGCTGATTGAGCCCGATTTCGAGATTCCTTCGATGCACCCTCTATTTGATGCTGGTTATTACTCCCCTTTACATAATATTTCTAAAAGCAAATGAAATATCATTTTACAAACCGCTTACGAATACACATGAAGCGATAAAGCAGACATCCACGTGGGTTTCCATGTTTACCTTCATTCGAAAGGTAGCGACCTTGTTCTATTTTTATCATGATGAATGCCACCAGCAATTTCATTCGTTGCAGTTAGAGACGGCTGCAACAAATGAAAAAGCGTATCGGGTGAGATGTAAAAATCAAGCTTGATCCGCCAAGGGTAGAGTAAGGTAGTGAATCGTCAGTCTTGGCATGCGAAGATGCTTATCATCCAGTATTGTTTCTTACCTTGAGTTGTTGTTCCTCTTTTCTGTTAAGAAAAACACGTAGTTCACTTTTAATGCTACTTTAACCTTCTGCTCGAGTACATTTATGAAACAATGTTTTGTCATAAATTCCTTATGAATAGCACACGTGAGGCGGAGAGGGGTCATGGACATGGCTTTCATCTGTTGGCATTTTTTTTTTTTTCGTAAACCAGACTGTCCGTCCTTTACAAATTTGAGTCATGTATTTTTTGTGATTGTTTTGACACTGGGCTGTTCTATTGTGTTCAAATAGTTAAGTAGATTCGATTAGTTCAGAAGAGTACACAATGAATGGATTTGAACCGTGCTCTCCGAAAAGAGAGTGCATTTCCGTGGTACATTATACCACGCAAAAATCTTCATATAATTATGGATCCCTAAAATCAATTTTTCCAACAATCGGCTTAATCATGAGGAACAACGGTTCTTTGAGGTGTACAGAAATAACCAATAGTGAAAGATTTCGATCCAGGTCAGCCTGCTCGAAATGCTAACGCTGACATGGGTCGATACCTTTGCAGATGCATTAAGATATCATTTCACAGCGCATGTCTTATTTAGTGTAGTAAAAAGAAGTGGATAGTATTATTCCATGAACAAACTAAGGGGGGAAAGGGGGGTTGGGGGGCAGTGGGTCTACATATTATATTTTATTTTAAGATAAAAAACTTCTCAATTCGCGATTTGCTTTACCACGTGATTATTTATTTACTAGTTGTAAAATGACAGCCTTTTAGACTCAACTCAACAAAAATAAACAGTTTCCTGACGATATAACTCAGAGTATATAAAAACTGATTTCTGTCTTTGAAATGGTAGGAAACAAAGTCGGAAAAGAAGAAAATGCTTATAAACAGCATTTTTTCCCTTTTCGCATAATGAATTAAGAAGTATCTTCTTTAGGTCGTTAAAACGTTTTAAAAGAGGCCTATCAAGCTTCAACCTTTTATTTCACAGGTGGTGCTTTCTCAGGGAAGAGTACGTTCGTGAAGCAATTACGTTTTCACTACGGGGACGGCTTTCCGGACACCGAGCGGGAAAAATACACGCCCCAGGTCTTGGACAATGTATCCACGGCCGCAAACAAAATGCTAAACAGTATGAGGAGCCTTAATATTGATTTTGAAAATGATTCTTTCACGGTAAGATCATCAGCTGGGGCAGCACTCATTCTTAGTCTTTATATATCTGATTATTTTCGAAATGTGGAACTAACACAATTTCTGATTGGCTAAACCAAATAGTGTACAATTTTAGAAAATTTAGATTAAGAATACTCTTCATAATGATTAGTGAATACGGACCCTGATCTCGCTTTAATACAAAGAACACATGCGTTGAGATTTCTTTAATCTCTTTCGAACAAAATAATATCTCATTCTCATTCCGACCAGGCCGATGTCTAGGAACGAGAACGGAATGTAACCTCAGACGAACTGGGTATTCTTAATCTTAAATACTAGAACAAGATAATTATCATCTCGTAGGATTAAAATGTTTCCTCGAACGGACTTGGTATTATCTCTTGGAAATGAAATATTAATTCGTAAAAACTAAATCTGATGTCGTGGTTCGAAATAATACATCACAAGAATAAAAATCTGATATTAAAATAACATTCATAAATCAGACTCATTCAGTATACTCGCCACGGTATTAAAGTTTCAGCCTTAAGGCAGAAAGATAGATACTTGTCGACCTCCAAAATTTGACCATTATTTGTTTGTTCTATTCCATGCATTAGATCGAAGATAAATGTCCATACAATACGATAAAGATAAAACCATTTCCATCCTAGTTTGCCTGTGTCATAAGTAATAACAAATGATAGGGGATCATATACGTCAGTAATAGAGTCGGGACACTCGTCTTTTATATTGGGTTATAGAGGCCGAAGTTTGTCAAAATACATTCATGTACAGAATGTATTCGCTTTGGCTGTTTTCGCAGAATTTACTGAAACGGACATGGTTTTTATAAAGGTTGCAGCAGATATAAATCAAAAAGTTGAAGCTGAAAAATAAAAGATTTTTTTTTTCAAATACTAGTGCCAATTTGATACCCTGTTGCTCTGTACTTGTGTCCTTTAATAACCTTTGAATTTTAGAGTGGTTAACCAATGGTTCGAATTATAACTTTAACTAATTTAGGCTTATTCTAGTCATCGAGATCGTTATGTATCAATTTTCTAATGATCATTTCTCCCATTTTTTGTCTTTGTTGTTCTTAGAAAGACACAGGTCTGCAAAATGCATTACTACGTTATGCATGTACATGCTCTGAAATATTGTGTGATTTTAAGTAAGTTTAAAATAGTAATTTAAAATTCCTGAAATAGAATTTCTATGTTCTATCGTTTTGTAGAAACAGGCGGAAGATTTTCAAAAAAGAAATCCAGTTTTAAACTTCAAAGCACTGCTAAGTCAAGTTCCAGACGTGGATGACATTGACAAAAATGCCAAAGGGGCAAACAGCCTGATATCCATGGCGTGCTCGGAATTAACAAAGCGATTTACCTATTTAAGTCTTAAGTGTAACGGACTCTCAACCTCTGATCAAAAACTGCTGCTTCAATTCTGGGCCGACAAAGGTTTTCAGCGGTGTTTCGAACAAAGGACAAAGTTTAAAGATGACAAGGTACTAACTGCACAGGAAATATAGTAAGTACATGTTTTATAGTTGGCAAAACTGTTTACTTTTCTCTTTTTCTTTTGATGAATTGTTTGAAATCTAACAAACAGTTAGGTTGCTGTCATTGGGTTTTTTTCTCCGTACAATTGTTTAGTTTCACCTCATTTTAAAAAGTATTTTAGTCCTGTTAATTTTTAGAATAAAGTTCTATAGCACAATGTCACCTGACAATAAATGCACACAACGACTATGAATAAACACAGCGCGATATTGTGAATGATCAGCACGATCCAAAATAATTAAGGACAAAAATTTAATAGAGAAGCACCTAAAAGAGTAACTGCAGACGGAAATAGAGAATGCACGGCACACTCAAGAACAATTACAGAACGGTACATCGAGAAATGTCACATTTTAGAAGAATAGAAATACGGTACCCTTAATACGAATCATGTGTCGGAATAATTTTGCACATTTTTGATTGACTAGAAATTCCTTTTGATATCTATCGTGAAATTATTTGTTGATACTTTTATTAGTTTCCCGAAGAAGTGGGTAATCATTGTCTTATGAAGATATAGTGGTTTTGGATTTATAGATGATAGTTCTAAAAACGAAGAAAAAAGGAAAAAGTGACTCGGTTGCAATAGTACAATAATATTCATGTTTTTGTCATCATAGCAAGTTTTGTAGCATGATATTATAGTGGAAATAGCTGTTGTCCGTTAGGGGTCTAATAACTATAGTTCGGATCGTAGTTTGCATTAACGATTATATTACCCAGAAGTTATTCTTGTTCTTACTTGTCCACCACTTAGGCTCAGTCGTATGTCGTGCTTTTTAAAAAAGAATTACTTAATGTTCCTCCACAAGAGTATTTAGGTCATGTGACGTGATAGACATCCCAGTGTGATCTCAATACAATTGTAAGGGTAATAAACGTCGAGAGATACTTTTGAAATGTGTAATATACTTTCATTTTCGTCCTGTTAAAAGTGTTTAGTTTAAGGTTTGGACTGCAGACCCTATTTTTTCCAGCCCATTCGTATGATGATCTCAGCGGTCCATAAATTTATGTTTGTGTTCATGGTGTTTAGGGCTGGGATCAGAATGATTTTAAGTTCTTTGCCATATTACAGCGTATTTATTTTTCCCTATATTGCTGATTTCAGTCTTTAAAGTACCTTGTGCACTGGAAAGGTGTCGCCGGCAAGAGTGGAATCACAAATTAGTTAAAGTAGCTGACCTGGTAAGATATACATTAATTGAAATAATTATCTTATTTCTGCAGCTTTTTAAAAGACCTAAATCGCATCCTGACAGACCAATACCTTCCAACAATGCAAGATATACTGTTCATTCGGCGTCCCACACTTGGTGTTGTTGAACATCTGTTCCACATTGATAACTGCGTCTACCGGTAAGAGACTAATAGTCTTTCTTTACACTTCTACTTGAATATCAATGGCAAGATACCACTTTAAATAGATTGCTGTAAAATTCCACATTGTGAAAACAAACGTTTTCTTTCAAACGGCGTCTCTTTTTGCCACACTTTTTTTCGAAATTGATGTCTTGCAGGACGAGATAAAGTATGTCAGTGATACATATAATAGTGCTGTGTCCGTCGATCGTTGTGTGCCATCCGGGTGTCCACAACTATCTAATGTGCGCATTAGAGGCCACATGTAAAGTCTGGTACTCATAAAAATGGTCAGGATATTTACCAATATTTGTTTTAGGTTTGAAATTAGTCTTCCAAAAAAAAAAGGTCAAAGGACAAAATGTTAAAAAAAAATCTTGTGCACATTCTAGAGACTATCTTTTCAGTACGATACTCATGAAATTTGATCAGAATACTTGAGTTGACGATATCAAGAAGGCCACTGGGACAAATTTAACAAAAGAAAACTTGCGTGCACTACGGGGACCACATTTCGTCTATTACTTAAGAAAATTAGTTAAAATATTTGTCTTAATAATATCTTGGACAGATATTCAGATTTGAAACTGGGTCACATCGGCTCTTAAAGAAAGTCAATGGTACAAACTTTAGAAAAGAAAACATATTTGAACGCCTGAGACCATATTTTCAATCCAAAACTCTTGAAATTGGGACAAAGTGTTAGCCTCAGCAAAATCCGGGATACGTCTGATATTGGACCAGGTCTGGAAAAAGTAAGCTGCTGGTCACAAGTCTCTATAAAACTTTGTTTGCACTCTTGAAGCCACATTATCCTTCTTTTATACAAGAAAAAAATGTCTGAGTATTGGTCTTGATAATATCTCGGACAAATTTGAAATAGGATATTACAGGATAAAAAGTAGATGACAGATTATGCAATTTAAATATACAAGTAACGACTTGATGCTGAAAACAATACAAATCAGTCAAATGCATTTAATGACATATTAGAAGGTTGCGAATGGTAAAAAATATTTCACTTAAAGTTTGCTAAGCACTACGAATATTGTTGTACATATCTTAGGTTGAAGTTACATTTTCAGTAGTTTTTCTTATTGAGTATGTACCTTAGGGTTTACATGTACTTGTGCTTTGCTTATTATTGTATATAAAGACTTTACACTTGTTATGAACTCTTTAGATTTTATTTTCATTTTACGTAATGGTTACTGAAACGGTTGTTTGTGCAAAATGACTAAAATACGAAATTTGCGAAAAGGCTATTGATAAAACCATTATGGGCTTAATAATGAGTGTGTAACCTGTTTCTATCAATGATAGCCTGACATCGTGTTCGCATGCCCCGAGTTATGTTTTGGATAGCCATTTGTGGAATTGAATACTTTCTTGACCTGACGGGCGGGCTGTAAGGCAAATCTGATACTCATTCCACATGTGTTCAGTTGGATCTAAGTTGGTGAAACAGGATGGCTAATCCA
Source organism: Tridacna crocea (assembly GCA_943736015.1). NCBI lineage: Eukaryota > Metazoa > Mollusca > Bivalvia > Cardiida > Cardiidae > Tridacna > Tridacna crocea. The sequence continues at coordinate 19,950,339 of OX031064.1, forward strand.
TACTGTGGATAACCTACCATTGCAAGTACTCTTAAGGCAACATGGAACGTATGAGGACGAGCATTATCGTACATTACAATGAACCCATCGCAAACAGCAAGAGCATATAACCCTACCTGTTTGTCGAGAATTTTATCGCTATTCCGCTGGTCGGTCAATGGGCTTTGAAGGCGCACAACCAGGTCAGTTCTTCCATCCCAGGTTATCTCGCCCCATACCATGATAGGGCCACTTCCATATCGTTCATGCTCAGCAATTTTTGCTGCTTGACACATTTACCCTGACATTCTCCACACTCGAGCATGCAAATCTGTGTAGTCCAGGCAGGTACTCATCTGTGAAGAGGAATGGTCGCCAGTCCATTTTCCTCCAACCGTCATGGTCCATCGCCAAATGAAACCGTTGATGACAGTGGTTTGGAGATTTGGGGATACATAGTGCTCTCGATCGGAGGTTACTATCGTGTAACGGTGTGCATGCGTTTTCAGTCGAAACTCTGTTGAGCTGCAGTCGCAACGCAGTTTCTTTGAACACTATGACCAAATACCGATCATCAGCTGCAGACCTTTCGCCTCCGTTTGATGTCAGAGAAGTAGCCTATGAGTTAGAAAGAAATTTGTGTCAGTAATGGTGTGAGAAACTCGGGAAACACGCGCGTAGGTGCACTGCCCGACATGATATGACCTAGGTCGACAGTTTTACAGCAGCATTGAACCCCTTTTCACAGAGCATTGCTCAAAGAATATCGACGCTCCTGTGACACTTGAAAACGGGTGTTCCGACATTTGCGTAGTGTCGTCTTGGACCAGCCTGCACAGACTGCACTTTACGACTGCATTAGATTTTGTGCTACAGTAGAGTTGCACAAAACAGAAAACTAAGTAAAAACAGAAAGAATCGTTTCGAATTAGCCTGAACGGACTGAACAGGCTGATCCTAGACAGCACTTCACGCAAAAGTTCGATTGCCCCTTTTTGCCAATATGGAAGTCACTGATTTGTTTGATTAAAATGCTATCTGGTTCTGAGTTGTTTTAAAAGTTATTGAAATTTGCGAATTGTGTATGACATTCGCTTTTCAACGGTTATGCAATCCACTTAAAGGTGTAACATTAAGATGGAAAAGTTTGTGCAGAACTAAACGCATTAAATCTCCATTATTTGCTTTATTGGCGCGCTGCCCAAAACAATGTGCTCTAGACGTATCTGATTTATGAGATCGAAATTATCCGATTCGTGAGATATAATCCTTCTTCAGAAAGTCTCTCGTGTGCTTTTCAATTTGTCTTCGAAAGATAATTTACAAGAGTTTCTATCTATATTCTATGATATATGGGAAGCAAACATGCAAAGAAAAACGTTGGCCAAGTGACGATATTTCTACATATATTTTATACGTAATCTCTTTACATTTCTTTTGGTTTTTCCCGATTCCCTCTTAAAAAGTCCTTAGTGACGGTATAGTGACTTGATAAATTTAGAGTACAGTGCCATTTAAAACAAGATGAAAACTTGACTTGCAAAGTTTTCATGACAAGTTTGCTATCATGACCACAAGGACCAGAGACAGAAAATCCTAAAAGTTCAATGATCTTATCTGAGCACTACAATATTGTAACAAGGAAGAACTGATTAATGTATGAATAGCGTTTTAAGGCCCGTTGACAACTAAGGTCATATTGGGCGCACTTACTTAGTAAACAATAATGCGAGGTGAAAATAACATACATGTGCAACAACAAAAGACAAACATGATAAATGAGGAATGGTCGAAACACAAAATGATGCCCCTTTTCTCGCCTTTTACGACATGCATGCTGTCACTTTTGTTCCGCAAGATGAAATGGCAGATGTGACGATCGCGGGACTGCAGTGGTTTGTTCTTATACCCCCGATTAAAACCACACGAGGTCCCATAGGCCAATTGATTCCCATTCCAAACCCTATTTACATCGAGGAAAAAATATAGGATTTGGAATAAGAACTACCAAGCCTGCTGCAATCCTACGAATTACGAGGAAAGCAGCCGTTTGTCTCTAATTTTAGTGGCCTTCTACGACATGCCATAGAGAAAGGCCGAGGTCCTTTTCTATATAGTACAACAAAAACCGGGACCTCACGGGGAGGAAGAACTGATGTGCGATTTTTTGTGGACACGTCGGGAGAAAAATATAGGTCCTATTCTTTATGTGTAATGTTCCATTTCATGCAATTTTGTGTTGAATTTATACAGGATATAAACAAGGGATAAAATTTCAGCAATTAAAGTGTCCCTTCCTTTCGACATTACTTAGTGTAAAAAAAAACTTGTTTTACTATCCCTGCTTTATTGATTTTTTTTTCAACACCGAAAGTTCAATTAAGCAAGATTATCGCAGTAATAATGTTCTAGTAGGTTCAAGTTCTGGCTGCCAGTGCAAGTTGTCGTTGTCCTCGACTTTTATGAATTTCACGAAACTGTTTATGGATACATGCAACGTGAAGTATGGTACTGTCCTGGGTCCGTATTCACCAACCATTCTTGAGAATATTCTTAGTCATATTCTCCAAGAATTTCCAAATTTGTAATTAACACAACTTCTGATTGGCTAAACCGAATGGTTTAGTCAATCAGAAGTTGTGTTATTTACAAATGTAGAAAACCTTGGATAATATGACTGAGAATATTCTAAAGAATGGTTGGTGAATACGGACCCTGATGTAACGGTGTTATGACGTCTTGGAATTGAGCCTGAGGAAACTACATAAGGGCCTAGAATACTTCTCCTATATATTTGGACATTTAACCTAAAAAACGACCAGTGTTTGCGTGAGGGCGTGCATGCTTTACCCCTAGGTTGCCGAGTGAAACTCAAGGCGCTTTTGTGGACGGTGCAAATCAAGATTAGGCTTCACAGTCTGATCTTGTATCTACACTGTCCGATATAATGATTTTTCCTGACCAAGGAAATGTTAGAATTGCAGAAGTTGTTCTTTTGGTTGGACATTTAACATTTTCATTTGACTTATAAGGCGGTTGCAGAGTCAAGTTTCTCTGTCTTTCTTTACAGGGTTATCGATGTTGCAGGACAAAAAAGCCAGAGAAAAAAGTGGATACACCTGTTTGAAAATGTAACAGTTGCCCTTTTCTTTGTTGCGCTTAGTGGCTTTGATGAAGTTTTAGAAGAGGATGAAACTCTGGTAGGCGCCCACACAACATATATATTAGAATTGAATACTGGATATTTTTATAAAAAACATCGGAGTATAAAATAAGTGACCAAGTATTGTATGATAAATAAGGAAGATAAACTGTATTAAATATCTGTTATTTACATAGAGTTATTTCCCTTCTATCATTTTAAGCAACACTATAGTTTGCTATTAAATAGGTAATACTTGGATCCCATGGAATCGATAAGGTTATCAGATTTATTCGGCCCGATATCAGTCACTATTTTGGTCCCCAAATAATTTACTGTTAAAGTTGGGAACGTGCGATAGTTTTCCTTGATTTTGTGTTTAAAAGCCTGAAATTAGGGAAAAGGTTAAAACGTACTATGCCACGAGATATATACAGAGGCCACAGGTTTGCAGTATAATAATGACTGATGATGGGCCATGTCTAAAGAGTTTTGATCAGCCCTACACGACACAGCGGATTAATCAATGCTAGGTTTTGCTCAGAAAGATACGTAAACGGTTTACCTTGAGGAAAAGAAAGTAAAACGAAAATACTTGTAATACTATGTGAAAAAATACATTGTACTACTACTAATAATAAGAAAACATGTTTACTTTTAGAAAAATATTACCTTGTTTTTTAACCTCTGCACAACCTATTAAAAATGATAATTTTTATCAGTCTTGGTTCTACGTTAATCTACTCTTGGTGATTATTTTCGAATAATTACGATGTTTAAAAGACAAAACTAGCCTCGCTGAAACGAAGAAGTTATTAATATATTTTTTTAATTATTTTAGGAGGGGCGCAAAAACTGATGTTTCTAAAGTGTTTAAATCCTTATTGAGCTATAAAGTCCAAACTGTGCTAAAAAAAAATTGTCCTCGTGTCCTCAAACCCCAATTTTTCCGGTCGCATGCGAACTTCTTTTTCGCAGTTTCACGTCTTTCTTTGGTACCTTTTTGCCCTTCTTGTCGCTTTTAGGTAGAACCCATACAAAAACATGTGATCGTATGCTTGCTTTTCTCCTCTTTTCATAGTATTTACCTTAACGTTCGCTTTAAGATTATTTCTTTACAATAATACATTGTTTACATGTCAACCGCGCAAGTCGTTATAAGTTTCCCTTTTGTTGACGTCGTTTTATTTCTAACCTCTGCATTCATGATAAACTGATTGTCAAAGTGTTTTCTTACTGGTACTATTTTGCCCATTTTATACTGCATAGTAAAGTGAGTCGAAATTTGAGTTGTGTTTTTTTAAATATTGATATAAATTAGGATCTTTCGCACCCTATGTCAGAACATTGATCAACCAGTCAGAGTCCTGCGTGAGTATCTAGTCTAACACACTTGCAACGATTGATGTTCAAAGATGAAAAACTTTGCTAAAGTTTTCTATACAAAACATGTATTTATTTCATTACAATTTTTTACTTTCCCACGATGTTTTAGTATCGGGCAGTCGCTGTAAGAGTTACGTTATTGTTTCGTTTACTTCAGAATACCTTGGAAGATAGTCTACAAACATTTAGAGAGGTATCCCACAACAAGTATCTAGAGAAGACCGACTTTATTTTATTCCTCAATAAATATGATCTGTTTGTTGAGAAACTACGAACGACACATCTGAAGACTTACCGGCCTGATTACAAAGGTGATAAGAAAAAGTTTCTTTTAAATCGTCTAATAGCTGGAAGGAAAAAATGAATTTTAAAACTGGCTATAAAGTTGCCATGTCTCGCTGTCTTATGTAAAGCTTTTGTACCTGGTTTTAAAATTAATTTTTTATAGTAAGCGACACACACTTGGATGGCCCAAACAATAACAGATTATCATCTTCAAAATAATTTCCATACTTTTACATAAGATGAAGACACCCTAATTTTAGTCGCAAAAGGTCCTTAAGTGTTTTATCCCTTATATACAGGGTGGTCCAATAAAATGTAAACAGTTTTGTAGGCTTGTCATTTCCAAGAATACTCACATTCCTTTCTGAATTTTAGGTGAATTGTACCTGAGACATTAGATTTTTGTTTCCAAGCAACACTGGATCCAGCAACTCGATATTATGTGCAGGAGAGGATCAAGATCATGGAGGCCTATTTTGCGACTAAGTCACTCATCACCCAGAGAGACAATTTCGTAGAGATTTCCCTGGCAGAAATGCTCCAACCAGAGCCACTATTGTCGATGTTGGGGTCAGTCCTAGCAGACCTTGGTCATCCACTGTGACCTTTATTCTTATCTTGAATACTTCCAGTTTCACTAAATTTATTCAAGAAGCGCAGAATAGTGGCTCTAGTTGGAGCATTTCTGCCAGTTAAATCTTTACGAAATTGTCTCTGTGTTTGGATGAGTGACTTAGTCGCAAAATAGGTCTCCATGATCTTGATCCTCTCCTGCACTGAATATCCAGTAGCTGGATCCATGGATGCTTGGAAACAAAAATCTAATGTCTCAGCTACAATTCACCTGAAATTCAGAAAGGAACTTAAATTTTCCTGGAAATTACAAGCCTACAAAACTGTTTACATTTTATTGGACCACCCTGTACATCAGGATCTGTGCAGGATTTTACAATACATGGAGCAGAAGTCCTGAATAAAAAGACTTAAAATCATTTTAATGAAATAATTTAACTGTTTATTAGTCTAGCTACATCAGTATCCCTTTTAGATAGGTTACATTTCTTGTTACACCAAAATGTATAGGGATTGGTATACAGTCTCGAATTCTGCCCGTCTACACTAACAATAATGGGAGGTCACTTTTGTTTACTTTACATCCAGGGGATGCCACTTTCGGTCCTTGTGATAGCATACGCAGATCAAAAAGCAAATTGAAGGGGGTTCTTTTTGTGTTATTTCATCGGCAGATTTTGCAATTTGTATTGTTAGACTGCAAACAAATTTGTCGCGATTTGATTTGGATAATATGCCTTTAAAAGCACTTTCCCTTTTTGAAACCATGTATACAAGACTACACGTTGAACACAGCACCCAGAATGCCGGCGTTAACCGATACGAGTCGTCCACGGGACAAATATATTGAGTAGCCTGCACCATATAATTACTAGCTTCCCTTGATTGCTGTCGAAGGAAACGTCGAGTTATTGTTATAGCCCTGGCTCCGTCGTCATCTGTGTCATCGTGAAAAAGTTTCGAAATTTTATGATATCTCGGTTACTAACTTACTAGTAAAGAAATTTACAGCAGACTTGGAGAATCTTTTAACTATGAAAAGCGGAACCTATACAACAGGGACAGGTAACATTGAAAAAAATGTTGGTGACACTGTAATGCCCATTTCGACTAAAAATATTCGCTGAAAGCAAATGCAGCCGAGCGTCGGCACACCCAAGCAGCACTAATCTTTTTTTTTTTTCCATATTTGCATGCATACAGGAGAAAACAGTCCAGAGGAATGTGTGAAGTTTATTCGAGACTTGTTCCACCAGCACAGACCATGTCATAAACAAGTACACACACATCTGTCTTGTGCGACAGATATTAACATGATGCAAGACATTCTTGGAAAAGTCCTTGACATTGTTGCTGAAATCAATCTCAGGAAGTCTAGTGCGGCATTTTAAGCCTTTACCACATAATCTCGACTTGTAGCGACTATGACAGAAAGGACTTTTGAAAACATGGTTACCAGTATTTTTTCTCCTTTTCCCAAAAAGTTTGCTACCCTTTCTAAGGCAATTAGCGTGACCCTTTATGCATCGTTTGGTTTGTCATCTGCAAAAGCTTTCAATCTAAAAAAGTCTAAAATTTAGTCGTGTAGTAAAGCAGAAGAAGACACCAACGTTATTTGCCCTTGCAGACAGTATAGAGATCAATATCGGATTGCACAGAACTTACTGTTCGATCTTTGATGTATACCCTCCGATGTCTGTAAGAGTTCTTTGTAAAAAATAATCTAGTTCGTTTAAATTTAGGGCATTTAAGGCTGAAAGGTTAATCAAGAATTGTAGAATACCCTCAATTTGAAGATGTATTAAATTGTGCCATCTAATAAAAAGTTTTAGATATCACTAGATTAATCTAGTGATATCCTAAGTATCTAATTTGATACTATTTTCAAAGACAAATGTTGCTCAAAAGATGAGATATTTTTTCTGAAAATGATAGAAGAAATTTTTTGATAGGAGAAATTATGTTTGCATTGTTTCTGCATTTCTTCTGTACTCGTGCTTCAGCAAAACCCTTTTTTCTTTCATGGTCACAAAATCATTGCGTCATGTGAAGAACGATTAATTGACAGTCGGTTTAAAACTATGTCCCACTGTATAGTGCTTTGTAGGGCAAAAAAGTTTGAAACCAAAATTAAATATTAATAAGTTATGTTATGAGAAGTAAAGAGGGTTAAACGCACCTGCAAGAAAGTATTGACTCAGGTACTGATCGAAGTTATTTGCTTTTCGTGAAATTTCTAATGTCAAAGGTCCGCTATGTGTAGGTTGTTATACAACATGGAGTTTATGGACCCGTAATCATGTTATAAAATAGTTACCATGCATCACAGATATGCATTTAACCATCTTTTGCAACTGCATGGCTCAAATATTTTTGTGTTTTATGTTAGATGCTAATAGTCTTGTCAATCCACTGTTCAAAGGTAACGATCTTCTACTTTTAGCGTATGACGTTTTAAAAGTATATTTGTTGTTGATATTCCATCGCTTTTAATACGTGCATAACAGCTAAAATGATTTTTTACAAAAAGAGGTCAAATGCTTCAAATGCAGTAAAATCCTGATTAGTCGAATATTTTGTAAATGGAAATGATTTTGTTTATTCGAAAATACTCGAGAAGACTTGGTTACAGCATTGTAAAAGGAAATAACGGTAATGAAAACGTAACAGTAAAATCGAAGTAGTGACTAAACGGTCCTCCATAAAAAATACCTATAAAAGAACCCAAAGGCAATGTTACCCGATTTGTTATGGAGAAAAAGAGCTCACAGGGTGTAAAGGATTAATGCCTTAAACAGTGTCATGGATTGAATAAAACAATAGTCTGCAACTATATAATACGTGTTTAACATATTATATAACACATTCTAGTTCTTTTTTCATGTTTTATTTGATGGAACAATTTTTTAAGTCTTTTTATAACATAAAACCGCCTCCAGCAGTATAGTAAACTTGTTTTTAATAATACAGTAGTGTATCATCTTTTTCTTTATCCCGGTTCTGGTTATTTTGTAGTTATGTGCACGTTATGTCGGTCAAACCAACTGCAACACGTACAGAAATTTGTACTAATGCCCCATTTCGCGGAAATAAACGACGTCATTGTTGTTAAAACGTATATGTGCGGAAGAATACTTTGATTTTCATGTCCATTAAAACAAGAAATGCAGCGTAGTCATTTAAAGTCAAGAAAATTGTGGAAAAAAATCTATTTACCGATAATTAAAGTATTACATTCTACTTTTGATGTACATGTCACAGACAGCTCTATCTTCTTGTGCATGTTCACATTTATAACGGAACTACATCGGTTAACATAAACCCGTGAAGAGTATATAGGTTGAGGGTGACGATTATCGATACAAATTTGTCTTTCATTCGTTTCATGTAAGAGAGAAGATCTTACATGAGTGTTTATGTATTGTCATTTTTATCAAACTCGTTAACTAACATGGTAATACATAAACACTCATGAAAGATTCTCTACGCACTAATCATGTCGTATTTATGAAGAGATGACTTGGAGGAAAATTCATTTGCTTCCTGTTGACAGTTATAAGTATCCGCAGGACCAACATGTATTCTGCCGAGCAGCACCAACCCTACTACTTCCAGCTTTTCTGAATCGCATTCATAGTTTTTTCTATATTTTTAAAGTAACAATATCTGATTAACTTTAATATTTGGTTTAGCCAGTCAGCAATTGAGTTACTTTTAAAATTAAGAAAATTAGATTCAAATTGTTGTTAAGAATAGATTGTGAACACGGCTAACCCTTTGTTTCATGCGGTTACAACTTCGCACATACATCTATCTTTAGACTTCGTTCACACATGCAGAAAGTTTGGAGAGGACAAACTACGGCAAACAAGCTTATGAGTCAATCGGTTCGTTCACTAGCACTGCCCCGTAAAGATAACCTTAACCAAACGACAAAGGTGTTTGTTTACTAGTCCGAACTGAGAGAATTCGCAGACAACAATTCAAGTCTGGCTCGAACGATTCAAAAGCGAAGGTGTGAATGTCAACAAGTGGATAATATTCAAATAGTGTTACAACAACTCATGAACATCATAAAGTAAAAGGTCACGTGTGCGGACAAGCTTGTAATAGAAATTTGAAAAAAATATCTGTGAAGAATGACGCTTTTCTTGTCATTTTTAGATTTTTAAAGGCGTGAACATGTGTAAAATGACTTGTCCGTTTCTCATTTGGCATCCAGACTGTTGCAATTTAGAATCTCCATTTCAATGTAAAAAGCAGCTCCTTTTCAGTTTCCTTTTCGCTAGATAAAGAGTTGATAGTTGTATTAGAATGTGTACTTCTTATACGTATTTCCAATGAGCTTCATCGTTTTTACTCATACATTGTATTTTATAACGGAACTGATATTGTTACTCTCATTTGCCTTTGCCATATTTCGTTTATTTGTAAATAACCAAAGACATGTGATGTGTCGATAATGCCAATAAATGAAATGAAATGGTTATTATTTCGGCAAACTCTGCAATTGAAACAAAAAGGGTATATATATCACAACCGTGTTTCTCCTTTTATTACTGTTTTCATATCTATAACTCTTTATTTCTATCAATAATAGAATGACTCGAAAGACAAAAATACTAAAATATAACCAGTCATATACATGTACATGTAATAACTACATCCTGTTTTATCACATAACCTCCCTTGTTTTCAGTGTAATTTACCCATTACGAATCTTCTTATCTTACGTGTACACGTTTGATATCACATTTACATGACGTCATTTTTGACGACATTTTGTAGGCATTTCATACAAGTTAATGTATCTCATGTAAAATACCGCGGATGCATTTATGGATGTTTTTGCATCATCTGATCCATATTTTGTGAAATATCGTTATGTGATAAAAAGAATCTGACATTCGTTGGCGTTTGCGATAAAATTTTATTAAACTCATCAAGAAAAATGTTATTAAGCTCGCCAAAGGCTCGCTTAGTAACATTTCCCTAGACTCCTTTAATAAAATCTTATCTCAAAAGCCAACTCATGTCAGATCCTATATTTACACATACCCCGAACTTGTTTTCTATGTAAGAACAACCATTACGAACGTACTTTCTATCCTTCCTAAATCAAATTTCAATTTTTGATTCATACTTTTGTCGTCTGCAAATGCTTTCAATTTGGACTAGCTCTAATCCAAAATTTTGTCGTTTTGTAAAGAGTTAAACGGTGGGAGTATCTCACTTTTTGATTCAGCAATATTGTTCCAGGCGGTCTCACTCAGCGGTGAGACAGAAATGAATCCTGTCGCTATGATTATCATTCTCGGAAAGACTTTCGCCAAGCAATATTACAACGCATTTTGTAATAAACCTGCAAAATCATTTTGTAATACTTATTACATTTTGCAGGTTTATTACAAATTGCGTTGTAACAAAGCAAAGTGTTCGAAGCAGCCACCCAGTGCTATTAAGTCCTGTACTCTACCGACTACGTTACATGTGATTGGCAACGATACTATGGGAAAATATGAAAAAGCTGTTGACCAGAGTTTTTTTAAACTTTTTCTACAGTGTTTGCTACTTTTCGTAAGATAGAGTCAATAAATTGACCCACACACCATTTGCCGTCTGCGAACGCTATCCAAATGGATGAGTCCATAATGTTTTTGGTTAAAGAGTTAAAACCTTTTACCACACAATCCCAACTTTTAACACCTCTGTGAAAGAAGCCTTTTGAAAAGATTGTGGGAAAAGGAGAAAATGCCGGTACCAGCATTTTCTCCTTTTTCCACAATGTTTTGTACCCTTCACAAAACAAATTTTCAGTCACCTTTATTTTGTCGTCTGCAAATGCTTTCAATTTGGACCAGTCTAAATTCTGTCGTTTATTACAGAGTTAAAAACAAACGATATGATATGATCAACTGTTGGATTTATCCAAGACGGATTCCATCTTACTATCTGACACGTTGACGACATCTGTCACAGGCCACAGTGTTGGCGGCCAAATCACTTCTTCGTCTTCGTCGTTTTGATCGACAAGCGATTCATGTATCACTTTCATCAATGTGTCTGTCTCAGACGTAATGTCACCCACTTTCCATAAGCCATATTTATCATATACATCGCTCTCCTCGTATATCCTGACAAAGGCCGGTCGACCATTGGTAAACGGTTCCGGAATTTTATAGTTTGTAGTAACAGTTTCTGGTTGTACTGTTGACGGTTGTCGTCCAGTAAAAAGGCCATTCATCTGGTACAATTTATCAGTAGTGTTGGGGATTCCATTTATAAACATAGATCTGTTGGGGATGTCGGTTTTATATTCATCTCTTCTCACACTTTCCGCTTCCGTTGTTGTATTCATAACTATGATCGTCTGGTTTGATGGATTCAAAGAAAAACCCAAGTCATCCAGGTCGTTTTGAATGTCAGAATATCTTATCGTAACCGTGGGCATGTTGAGGACTGTCTGTGCCCGATATCTGATGCAAGTCTGTATCTCGTTTATATAGACACAAACACAAACTACAAGAACCATGAGAGATATTCCAAGTACTTTAGGCAACACTTTCCCCCTGTCTCGTTTGTTCATTATCTCTGACTTCCGGTACGCCGAGATATCCTGCTGAAAGTTCTAAAAGATAGATCATGTCGTGAAAATTAGATTTGTCCTATCCTCTGTGAAAAGAGTGTGTGTGTGTAGGGGGGGGGGGGGGGAGGGAGGTTTAACACATTTGCGAATAGTATCGATTCAGGTCAGCCCGCACAGTTCACAATCTTTGTCAGGAAAAGTGTATTCTACGGATCCCTAGTCACATAATGGCCTGCAACACACTAAAAGGGACATTCGGACATTTGCGTAAAGTCTCGTCTAGGATCAACCTGAGCAGTCCGCGCAGGCTGATCCGAAACAAACTTCCCGGTTTTATGTCATTTTCTTTTTTGCACAAGTCAACTGTAACACAAAATCTGGTGAAGTCGTAAAGTGCCGTCTAGGGTCAGCCTGCGCGGACTGCGCAGGCTAATCCGAGACGACACTATACGCAAATGTCCGAAAGCCTATTTTCGCGTGTTGCAACCCAATTATACGAATACTGTATGTAATGTCTTGGTTCACACAGTGAATTTCATAGGTGCAATATATCCTGTATTTCCCAGATCATAATTTAAAATCACAGTTGGCCTGCAACAAGCGAAAAGAAACATTCGGACATTTGCATAAAGTGTCCCGTTTGGATCAGCCTGCGCAGTCCGGGCAGGCTGATCCTAAACGATACTTCCGTTCTTATGTAAATTTCTGTTTTGTACCAGTGTACTGTTGCACGAAATCAAATGTAGTCGTAAAATGTAGTCTCGGATTAGCCTGTGTGGACTGTGCAGGCTAATCCGAGACTACACTTTACGTAAATGTCCGAATGCCCTTTTTCGTGTGTTGCAAACTAGATTGGAGTCCCCTGCGTGAACCATGAGCCAACAATCATGTCCCACTGACTTCAAGATAAACAATTTCTAATGTGGAAAAATCTTGATAAAAATATAGTTTGATAAGGCCTAAATTGAAGAAAGCCCGTCATTTAGAGTTTCCAGGAACATGTTGATATGCTAAGCCATACGTGCACACTTCTCAATTATTAAAGTAAAAAAGGTTAGGGCTTTGGTGTAAAAAATTGACACAACATTTTATGCTAGAGCCACCCCCCCCCCCCCCCCCCCCCTCTCCGTTTCATGGCAATGTGTCAAAGAAATACGCCACGGCAATTAACTCAAAAAATTAGATAATCCCTGTCTGAAACATTTATCTCCCTTAGATTAACCCGCGATACACCTTTTGGCCGCAGCTTGAGGTACATCAACTTTCTGTCACATGTACGGCGGCGACCAAAGGTCACATATTCGTACAAGCTCGATAGACCAGAGCACGTTCAAGGAAGATAATGGCTGCCCCTTTCAGACTAAGGTGAGGATCCCACTTTTCACATCTATATTTTTTGTCGTTGGGATCCCCTGAACTTTAAATCCTATATGGTCAAGTGGAAAAATTGTTATAAACAATATGGCTCACCTTTTTCTTGACCTAGACGAAAAAAGGAATATATATACAGTTTATGGTGCCATATTTGATTGCCGCCTGCAAGGTTAACCTGTTGATCACGTGAGGGGCCTAAGATAACCAACCTCCTTTTGATAAGGATTACTATAAACCCTTCATTGAATAACACTTTTCAAGCCATTAGTAAAAACCCAAAATGTATCGAAATTAAAAGCCAATAAACTATTTGAAAACATTGATGCTGACCTTTCCTGGCTTCTTTCTTTAAAGAAGACAACTTTTATACCAAACATGTGATAAACCGCCGTGTTTCAAAGCATCTGATCTGAGTCTGCAGTGATTTCCATTTTCCAATGTTGAATAAGAAACTAAGTATTAAGATTTAGAAATAAATAAGGCATAAATTAGGGCTCCAGATAGCATTCCAAATCTGTTTTTTCTTTTTGTTTGTCTCTCAAACCCTTTGTTGCTGGTATTCATTAGAATCGTCTCGAGGAGACGATACTAATGAGCACCCATAACGCAGGGTTCAGTGGACAGTAATTAATGTTTTCAGTGGTGAAATCAAGATTACTCCTTCTATCTGGAGCTCGTTGTCTGCGCATGTCATATTCTTCTAAGATTCGACTGTCTTAAATGACGCATCACTACTAGCCCCGAAAGCGGGCTGACTGTAATATTACGCTCTATAAAGTAGCAATGTTGAAAATAGCTTTTACGTATCAATACGTTGAGGAGAAATGAGACCTGCTTTAGCAACAGATTTCTCTAAATTGGTGATTATAGTTGAGTGAATTGCACGAGGTAGCGTTTTATTGGGTAAACCTTTTTTTTTTGTTTTAAATTCAAAGTAACGGTTGTCGCGTAGGAAAGTGGTTCGGTTCTGTACCCAGGATGCCCATATCAGATAGATGGGTATTTATAGAATGCCATCTAGCGGGAGATAATGATCTGGAGCTATTACGCGGTGCATATGATTTCGTTATAACATTATGTATCACGTGACACCGGTCAGTATGTAGATTCAGTTTCTCTTTTCAAAGTTTCCAAGAGTGGTCCACTGACGAAAAACAAAAACTTGTTTTTTGTCGTACAGGGTTTATTGGTTAACTCTTTACCAAACGACAAAATTTTAGGTTTGTCCAAATTGAAAGCATTTGCAGACGACAAAATAAAAGTGACTGAAAATTTGAAACTTGTTTTGTAAAAGGTAGAAAACATTGTGGGGAAAAGGAGAAAATGCTGGTTACCAGCATTTTCTCCTTTTCCCACAATGTTCTCTAAAGGCTTCTTCTCTCAGGGTCGTCAAAAGTAGGGATTGTATGGTAATGGGTTAATGTGACGTGGATTGTTTTGATGTTTTCATGGTAGTACTCCATAGTACTACGCCAAGATGTGACTATTATTTTTTACATGTAACAGATTGCGCATAATCCAAACAGCTTTCATCCCTTCATATCTTCATATATATAATGAGGTTTTGCGGACAGTATAGATCAAGATCACGCTGCAAAGAACCTGCTGTCTGATCCTGAATCTATCCGGCCGCTAGTCAATCATCTAAATTAAAGTGCCTCCTTATGATACCTGCAATTGTAAGAAAATATTTTTTCCTGGACATAAAAGAGAAGCTGTTATACAAACTTGTGAGTAGAAGGGTTAAAATTGTTATTATCCCTGAACTTCAAAAGAATTTTCTTAACCCTTTACCTGATATGCCAATTTGAGGCTCTTCCATTTCAGCAGCAATTAAAGATATGATGTGAAAAATAAGGATAAAAGAAGATACAAATATCTGATTGGGTGGAAAACACTGTGGGAAAAAGGAGAAATTGCTCGTTACGAGCAATTTCTTCTTTTCCCACAATGTTTTCAAAAGCTGTCTCTTGTTGATGCGTCAAAAGGTGTATCTATGAAGTAAAGGGTTAACTCTTGACCAAACCATAGATTTTGGTACTGGAGCATATTCAAAACATTTGCAGACGACAAACTGAATGTTGCTAAATGACGACACCTGTCTTTGAAAGAAAGAATAGAAAACGTTGATGGAAAAATGCTGGTTACCAGCATTATCTCACAATGTTTCCGAAATGCTCCCCCCCCCCCCACTTTCAGGGTTTCTAAGATTCCCATTTGTGAGGTACAGGGTTAACACTGTTGCTCTAACGGTCACATTACCTAGTCACTCTCAACCAAACGTCTTCATATTCGACTTTGCAAATCGAAAGTATTTGCACACGATGTACTTACTATAAGACTCTTTTGATAAGTTTTGTATATGAAAATGAAGAAATTGTGATAAAGGACAAAATGCATCGTGAAAATTAAGAAATTGTGATAAAGTACGAAATGCTGGTTTCCAAGAATTTTCCTAATTCTCCCTTTTCAACAGCAGTCTTTTGAAGGGTCGTTGAACTCGGTATTGTTTGTTAAAGAGTTAACTCTTTTAAAGACGAATACCAGGAATATCTTTGAAAAAAAAACAGGCTGCATAAGATTGCCAGCAAATGAGTAGGAACTCTTAGTATAAACATGTTTTCATTTTTGGCGCCTGGGGCCCGTAAAATAAACGCATCTACATTTTAGACCAATCATAAATTTCTCTAATATTCATTTGATGTCAGCTCCAAAAAAGTAGGACAAAAACCAGAGCACATTCAGCCACGCCGAAAAAAATTCAATTGAACTCAAATTTGAAAGCATTTGCAGACGACAAGTTTAAGGTGGTAATAATGAAATGATGGAATTTATGTGTACGTTATTTTCCCTTACTGATGAGAATATTCTTAGATTCTAAGAATTAAAAGTTTTTCATAATGCACATGTAATACTTGGTCTCGAGATAGTCTATTCAAAAATAATTGTTAACGAAATAATAATTTACTTTTTTTTTTTAATCTCTATGTCCAGTTGTGAAGTCAATAAAAATTCTACGACTCAAAGCCAGAAACAAAGAGTCAGTCAGATAAAGGGCAGCTAGGATTTATATCGCGTTAATAATATGTGGTGCAAAAAAAATCGAATATCAAGAAATTCCTTGCGTGCCAAGCTCGTTGCTTCGTTCTCTTAACTTTTTTCACCTGCAGACGAATGCTACGTCATGTCGCAAATCGATTTTGAAAACACCGTAAGAAAAGGAGAAATTGCTCGTAATGAGCAGTTTCTCCTTTTCATTCTATGTTTTCATGTGTAGTTATGTTTTCAACCTTGATTCAAGTAGATTTTTTACATTTTATCGTCTTGATGTAAAGACTTATTTGGGAAAGGTAAGGCGTTCACCCAGTGTGACGTCACAGGAAATCCGCCGATGATGGAGTATTCAAAGTTTTCCATCAGTAACAAAATGTTACCTTATTATGTCACAGCTGGCTCTTGAATTTCTAACGAATGTACTGATATTCAATTATTGTTGGGTTATAAATTAATGACAGTTGTGAGTTGAGGGCACATATAATGATTTTGCCTTTGTTCTACCCGTCGTTTGTTGGTCACTACTGCGGCAGAAATTCTTTCCCTCTCACATCTGAAGATCATTGTATGGGGAAAGACAATATAACAATTGGCATAGGTACCTGTACGCCAAACCTTTGCATATATACTAGGACGAAAAAGAAGCGCAGGGTAACCTTTCAAGGTAGTTTAGAAGTGTATGACTTGATTGAGAATTCTAAAGTATGATTTTATGTTTAGCACTGATGAGTTTCGAATATTTTGACGAAAATTCATTTCAGTGTGGCCAAAAGGAAATTTTAGCCATCTGATATTGCAGGTTATTTACTGATATTTTGAAATGACTGAATTTCATCCATTTAGGCCGAGCAATATTAGTTTATTTGCTTAGTTTAGGTACCCTGCGTTTCTTTTTCGCCCTAGTATACTTAGCAAAGAAAGAAATAAGGACAATTTTGCCAAGAAACGTCCACAGAGGCCACCAAATGGCTCAGTTCTATTATTGAAATAATTTTGGGGTGGCCCTAAAGGCCCTCCCAAGAACCACACGCCTGCTCATGGCACTTGGCGCCTCAGATAATACATCGATAAGACTTATCCTGTTACATTACTTAATGAAATTTCAGTTCGATGGTAAAACCCATCTCTTGCTATTTCAACAGTAGGTTTTGGATATATCCTTCTTGGCCAACGTAGATCCAAAATCAGACTGCACGTTTTGCACGGTCTGATCTTGGTCCAAACTCTCTGCAAAAGGTCAGTCCGAGTTGGCGCTTTGCAGCCTAGGGGTTAATCTTACGCATGCTTTGTTTTTGGCGAGTTATGTGCCTCATAGCCTTCGACTTCCACTGCAGTTAAGTTGGCACCGTTCAAGCCGCTTTGCAATTTGCAAATTTGTTCGAATTTTTGTTTCTCAATATCAAGAAAATCTCATTTCATTTCAAAGGAGAAAATTGTGCGAAAAATTGAAAAGAAAAAAAAAACAACCTCGTAGTGTCTTTGGATAAGTAGTAACAGATGTTCTCAAATTGTAAATAGCCTAAAAATACGGCAATTTAGTCAAGTTGAAGAGCAATTTTGTCTAGTTCGCTTTCAAATTAGGTCACTTCTGACCTTTCTGAATATCACGTGGGGCTTAGATCTATTCGCTTTTTTTTATGTACTTCTTGGAAACGAGTAATTTTCATTGTGGTTTGCGGTGTTTGAAACGAAAAATTTCACGAGTTAGAACATTTCTTATTTTAAGTGTACAACTTTTAGTCTGCTAAATCGACAGACTGCCTTAGATACGAGATAACTTAAAAAAAAAAAGACAGATGGCGTCAGAAATACTTCAATGTTCACAAATATTTTTAAAATCTCTTGTGTTTCAGTATGAAGATAGGTAAATGGAAAGTAAATCCCCTGCAACGTCTACTCTTTCCTCACACTTTAGCATAAAGTTGGAAAAAATACACTTTCAGTTAGGTATATATTTCAAGATCAGGTCTAAATCCAAACCATTGTTAAAGAAGGAGCAGTTACTGCTATGAGTTATGTGTCAGAAAGAAAACTAATGTACACATACATAAATAGCTTATGTAGAAACGCTTGAAAATAGAAAATTACAAGTTTGTATATTATAATCAAAGGGTTGAGAACGCTGAAGTGGTATTTGTCAAGGAAGCCATTGTGTGGGTTTAATTATTTGAAAGAAAAAGAGAAATACTATTCAAATATTAGCGTGAAACTCAACCTACGGAGCAAATGAATACCTTTTTTGGATGAAAGGAGAGTACTCTTGACAAACTTAGAATCATGTGCGTATTGGTGGTCTCCCTTTGATTATTTGGAGTCAGGAGTAACGTCCCTTGACTGTAGGATGCATGGTGGATAGAGAGAAAACTATGTGAATATATTCAACAAAAATAAGTTTGTACCAGAAAACTAGAATTTTGAAATATCTTTGGCTGTAAAAATTCAATTCCTAACATTACAATCAATTACTTCGATCTGTAAATATTTATGCCCAATCAAATATAATGGTGCGCAATCATGGGATGGACAAGCTATGGAACGAACGGAAAAGCCAAGGAACAAACAATCGATAGACAAAGTTTGTATCATTGGACCAATAGAAGGCTATAAACAATTGCAGCTATTTTCTATCAAAAATTAGTATTTCCACGACCGATGGCCTCACCCAGTGTATTTTAATATGCCATTTCAAATTGTAGATCTGATTGCTACTGACAAACTAATTTGCTTGAAAAATGGATTAAATTGGGTCTATTTCCTTCGTTTTTGCATACGAAACGCGGTTTTCAAAATTCAATATTAAACTCATCGTGGTATTGTCTTCGACAAATACCACAAAAAGGGAATATATCCTATCATATTCATTTGCTAATCCAAACCCCGAAGTATCAGTTAGCGACAGCAACGCTTGTAGGTCTGCAGGCACCCACAGGTTAGCGAAATATCTATATTTTTAACCTATCACAAAACGCTGTTTATTCATTCTGCATAAATACCAAGAAATACGTCAAAAGGCCATCGCATTCAGCTACGCCAAGATGAAGACGTCACATGAGGCCACCAAATAGCTTATGTAACTGGAAATTATATGGCAAAAGGAAGGATCAGTAAAAAAAGCAGAAAAGACACCCATTTTTGTACCATCACAGAACACTGTTCATTCATTTTATATTAACACCAGGAGGTAGGTCAAAAGCCAGAGCATTTAGGTACCCCGAATAAAACAGATCTATAAGTGATTCCAAGCTTTTGTCTGGAAAATCTAGAGAAAGATGATTCGGCAAGGCTGATCAGAAATGACACTGAGCAGTTTTGTGTTGATTTACACAGTTAGCAAAAAAGTACCATAACAAAGATTCTCCCCTAAGTGTTCCCTATTTTTTTTTTAACCCTTAAGCTGCTATGTGCGGCTCACTGACTTTTTGCGGACAGCATAAATTAAGATCAGATTGCACACAGCGTGCAGTCTGATCTTGCAACTACACTGTCCGTTGAGGAGATATACCCCTCGAAAAACATATTTTAACAGCTATATTTGTATTTTTACTATCGGACTGAAGGTAAATTTCATTGCCTTTATTTAGCAGGATAAGGGTAAATACAAGGTACCTTTTGTGCGGAAAATACCGAATTGCTTGGGTCTGGTCTCTTGTACCATTAGTTTGACAGCAGTAACTGTGTACAAGTTTTTACATAGCATCTTTAATCCGTATTCACCATCCATTCTTAAAAACGTTCTTTGTTTAAATCTTCAAGATTTTCTGACTGTGAAAGTAACATGACTTCTGATTGGCTAAACCAACTGGTTTAGCCAATCAGAAGTTCTGTTATTTTCACACTGACAAAATTCTGAAGAATAAGCCTAAAAAAATTCTTAAGAACGGTTACTGAATACAGACACAGGCATATTGTACCACTTGATTGACTGGAATATGTCTAAATGCTTCCGAATGGGTCAGGCCCATTGTAGGCCTACAGGTAGATTGACTGGAATATGTCTAAATGTTTTCGAATTGCATCATGGGTCAGGCCCGTTATACCTCTAGTTTGTCTGGAATATGTCTAAATGCTTCCAAATGGGCTAGGCCCATTGTACCGCTAGATTGACTGGAGTATGTCTAAATGTTTTCGAATTACATCATGGGTCGGTCCAATTGTACCGCTAGTTTGACTGGAATATGTCTAAATGTTTTCGATTTTCATCTATTTCAACTGTGTGTTAAGTATAAGATTCAGATGTGATCAAATTAAGCACAGATCCATTTTCGAGTCTCACATAATAAGTCACTCTCCTTTCACACTCCATCCTTAGCCCTGGGAGATTTGCAAATCAAATCGACCAGAATTCGCATTGTGTGCAGTCTCATCTCGATTTACGTTTTCTGCAAAACTTTGAATATTTCCCCGTTTGCACGCTCAGTTTTAATAATCCATAATAGTCCGAATTCTCTTACAACATAGCTCTCAAGGCTGCCGGAGACGTTCACTTTAAAAAGAAGGGTCTTGGAAGGAGCAATTTTTGCTTATATTACAAAATGGGGTCGCTGCATTTTCGCAGAGTATTTTATAGTTTACAAAAATATTTTCCTCACCAGTAAATGCTAGTCTCTTTTTTTTTTTGTCATTTGTAGCACTAGGATTTTGGCCAATGAAGTAACATTTTTACCTCTTTACCAAACAACAGAATTTTAGACATGCCTAAATTGATAGCATTTGCTTACGACATGTTAAAGACAACACGAATATTTGGATTTGCTTTTGATGATGGAGCAAACATTGTGGGAGAAGAGGAAAAATGGCAGTTACCAACATTTTCTCTTTTTAATGTTTTCGAATGGCGCCTTCATCAGGGTTGTAAATTATCTGAATTGTGTTTGAGACGGGTTAACACCTTACCGAACCACAAATTTTAGGCTTGTCCAAAATCAAAGTATTAGCAGACATTATAATAAGTGTGAGTCAAAAATTGATATTAAGAATGTTAGAAAACATTGTGGGATACGGAGAGTTAATGCTGGTAACTTTCGTCTTTGCCAAAAGTGTTTTCTTTTAGCCTTCTTCACAAGGGTTGACACCTCGAGACTGTTCGGTAATGGTTTAACCCATTACCAAACGACAAAATTTAGACTGGTCCAAATTAAAAGCATTTGCAGACGACAAAATAAAAGTGACTGAAAATTTGAAATTTGTTTCGTGAACGGTAGAAAAAATTGTGGAAAAAGGAGAAAATGCTGGTTACCAGCATTTTCTCATTTCCCACATTTTTTTTTTCTAAAGGCTTCTTTCTCAGGGGCGTCAAAAGTAGGGATTGTACGGTAATGGTTTAATGAATTCTATCAATAGGAAGATGCAAAACACATTACGAATTCCGTTCGCCATAAAATGTAAATTTCCATCACCCATTTTATTATTTTCTTTTCATATTTTAAAAACTTGACCTTTGAAATTTATAGGGCAAGGTTGTTTCGCTCCCCCTGCTGCAACAAACTTTGACATCCGGTCTCAGATGACAGACAAACATTATCATAACAGAGTACCGGTTAAATTGTATTTCCTACGATCTACTGCTTTAACTACATACGTTTTAGTTAGGATCATCTATTTACAGAATAAAGACAAAAAAGTTTCGTCGTTAAAAAGGAGTTCTCAATTGAAGTAACCCTTTCCCAAACAAGCCCTTGTTTTTACGTGTGTACAGTACAAGTCTTTTGAAAACACTGTAGGAAAAGGAGAAATTGCTCGTAACGAGCAATTTCTCCTTTTCCCACAGTGTTTTCTACCCTTTAGTAGAACTTTCTACCATTTTCATCAAATTTAAAAGTGTTGTCTCCAAACTCTTTCAGTTTAGAAGAGTCTTAAATTTGTCGTTTGGGAAAGGGAATACATTAGCAATAGGTTTGAAATTGTAGGGTTTGACCCATGCCTTGTTGGAAGGGGAATGAATGCACCTAAAAAGTGTCGAATCAGGTCAGCCTGCGCGGTCCGCACAGGCTAATCTGTGTCGAAACTTTTTGTTATCAACCAGTCCCTGTATGTCCATGGACCATTTTACCTCCAATGAATGAATTGATAAAATGGATTTTATGCAGCTATAATTATGTGATGACTTGCTTGGTTAAATGTATTGCATTACATTAAACCTCCTTTTGTCAGAGCCTGACCCATTTCTTTTATCACAATGTGTACTCGCTTTAATTACCGATGAATGGTAGCATAACAATTTTCTTGTGTGCAATACATGAAACGAACAACTACCAGTGCAGACTGTAAATGACGTTTTGGCAAAAGGTTGTACAGCAACTTGAACTCGGCATCTTTGGCGCCCTTTTACTATTAGATATATTTGTTGCACAGATGAGTCGAAAAAAATTTTCGCGTGATAAGGGTCACGTTAGATACAAAAAAAGGCGGGACAAACAGAAAATGGGACTATTTCCCGCTGTGTGTAATCCGGTTTCTGTCGCCCTATATTATGCGGGTGTTGTTGCCCTATTGAGGTGACGTAAGCCACTTCCGGACAAGACCTGTTTCGGGCGAATTTATCAAATTAAATGGATTGGAACTGCTTTAGCGTAAGATTTATTAAGGTTTTCTTTCATTACTCCAGCAATCATGCAGCGATCCCACGAATGTCCTAACAGTTTGATAGTCAAGATCTTTATATTTGGCTTATAGTTACCTCTTTTTTTGGTGTACCAACTTTAACCACTTAATCCTTTTTTTTTATAAATGTACTTTTTTATTCCCAACCTCAGGCAGCTGTGTAAAATAAGGACTTTATTGATTGCATCAAGCATTTGCTTCTTTTTTTCTACAATGGGTTGCAAGTCATTTGAAAAATATAGTTCTCTGTTGGTCTTTACAACATTGTGGCATTGTCTATCTTCGACAAGTAAGGGGTACTACCTATGAACAGGCCTGTTATGATAATGGGTTATAAAAATGTAATTTAAAAGTTTGGTGGGAAAACGTCTGACATGAAACCGGTTGTAAATGAACTTATTTGCCACTCATTGCCTGCTGTGCAGTTTTTGGACTGTTCTAAAATCAAATCGTTTTATCAGTTTTTGGATTATTCGTATTTCAGACGCCTGAATCCTTTGTGGACTGGAGACCAATATCTACCAGCGAGTGAGTGCAGTGAAACTGTAAACTACACTCTGCCACACAGAGGTGAACGGACCGCATCAATGGTATATATGCGTACCTATTTAATTCGTTACCAAACGAAAAAGAGAAAGACCATCCAACCTTTACAACAGTACACAGACGAATTAGACTTAATATTTATGCTGCTAAATAAATGTAATGAACATTTCCAATCAATGGTAAAACCCCAGATATTGCATGTTTTACGCAGTCTGATCTTGGTCTGGACTGCCATCAAGTGCGGCTCAAGTCGCGCACTACAACCTAGGCAGTAAGAACATAGAAAACTTCAAGAAAAGAGGAGAAAACTCAGGATTCCGCCAGTTGTTGGGCAAAAATGAAATTTATGGATCCACATAAATGAGACTTGCTTGTTACTTGCAATACCTTACGGATATGCATTAACCCTTTACCCCATAAGGCATTTCTAAGGTACCTTTAATTGACCCTAAAAACAGCAAGGATGTAGCTGTTTCTTATGTGTATATGACACCTTTTGATAGCATAGAAAAAATTGTGCCAAAAGGTGAAATTGCTCGTCACGAGCAATTTCACCTTTTGGCACAATGTTTTCCAAAGGCTCCTACAAGCAAAACGTAGAAATGAGTATCTATGAAGTAAAGGGTTAAGCCCTCTTTTACCAGACCTCTTGTTGCACATTTAAAATTACAGGCTGCTTCATGACGTAATTTTGCATGCATCTTCACAGGATTATTCGGTAATTGGAGAGATCATCAGACGTCTCAAACAGTGGCGAGTTTAACCCTTTCCCAAACGACAAAATTTTATACTGATTCAAATTAAAAGCACTTGCAGACAACAACATAAACGTACCTCAAAAATCGAAATTTGTTTCCAGTAGGGTAGAAAACATTGTGGGAAAAGGAGAAAATGCTGGTTACCAGCATTTTCTCCTTTTCCCAAAATGTTTTCAACATGCTTCTATGTCAGGGTCGTAAAAACCT
This sequence comes from Tridacna crocea, assembly GCA_943736015.1. Classification (NCBI taxonomy): domain Eukaryota; kingdom Metazoa; phylum Mollusca; class Bivalvia; order Cardiida; family Cardiidae; genus Tridacna; species Tridacna crocea. The sequence continues at coordinate 19,974,829 of OX031064.1, forward strand.
GGGATTATTTGGTAAACGTTTAAAAGGTAGGCTACCGCAAAATTTGCTGTCCGAATCCATTCTTCTTGCAAAATTTGTTCCGATACTCACACACAGTCTGTTTCATCATGATTTTGTAGATAAAGCGAAATTTAAAAAAAAAACGAAACAGGAAATAGACGTGGTTTATTTTATAAAGACGAAAAAGTTCAGAAAATATTTTTATATTAATTTACCAAGGCTGTAAATAACCTTTCAAGTAATTGTTATTTTAATAAGGCAATGAATCTAATAGAAGAAAAAAATAACAATTTCGTTAAAAGAAAAAAGAGTAAGAACTCTGGACAAGATCACGTGACTTGAAAACGCGGTAAGAGGGTCAAATGTCCTTCATGTAAAGCATATGGTGTTTCTACGCGGCGGCTTTTTTACATATTTATTTACATGTATCAAAATGTATTGAAAGTAAACAGCCATAAAACTATTTGAAAACATTGATGCTGACCTCTCCTGGCTTCTTTTCTAAAGAAGCCAACTTGTATGAACCTAGTTCTAGTCTATTCTGTAAAATTTGGGATGTAGTAAACGGGGGTCTAACCAGAGATAGTTTATGACCCCTTGATAGCACATTAAATATTTGGTTTTATCGCTCATGCGTTGAGTGCACAATATGGTTGTTTCAAGTGGTTCGAAAACACACATCACAACAAATTATATTCAATATGATGGCCATAACTCTTCCATTACGGAGCGGAAATGTCCCATCCACGAGTGGGATTTTCATTTAACTCTTTACCAAACAATCCCTGGTTTTCACGACCTTGAGATGGAAACCTTTTGAAAACATTGTGGGAAAAGGAGAAAATGCTGGTAACCAGCATTTTCTCCTTTTCCCACAATGTTTTCTACCCAACTAAAAACAAATTTCAACTTTTGACTCACGTTTATTTTGTCGTCTGCAAGTGCTTTCAATTTACACCAGTCTAAAATTTTGTCGTTTGGTAATGGGTCAAGTAAATAACTTGATTTATTCAAGAGTTCAATTAACCCCATAGGCTGCTACACGCGACATAAAAAAACTTTTTTCCGAGAACAGTGTAAATCAAGATCAGACTGCACAGAACGTAGATCTACATTGCTCGTTGAGGAGATGTATTTGATATTTGCATTATTCTGGTTTTGACTAATCGACTTGAAAGAATCATTTCATTTTCTTAGCAAGGTAGGAGGTAAAGGCTCTTCGTTCGTTTAAGACCCCAAATGTAACACCAACCTGTTTATTACTAGGCTCATCATAAAGTAGTAGACCATTTTCCGTACATACATTGAAACGAACTTCTAAACGGCCATTTTTGTTTCTTCTATATATATAAACTGGAGCAAGTAAAAGAAATGTTAATAGAAATATATTATGAAATATATATCTGGACGTTAATCATAGCCTTGCAATGAAAAAATTATCGATTTTGCCAACAGAAGGACTCTCTTTCCAAAAAAAAAAAGAAGGAAAACTGGTCGTTTGCGCATGCGTGGTATCTACCAGCCAAAACAGTCTAAAAAGAGATGCATAAAATACTGAACCTTTTTAATGAAATAAGAAAAAACACGAAAATTATTTTCTGTGAAAAAATATAATCCGAAACAAAGAAGCTTGAAGCTTTCAAAAACTTGATTTTTCAAATTATAATGTTTAGTGAAACCCGCCAAATTAGTTTGTTCTGCGATAGAAACTGAATGAATTCTCTTCAGAATTTGGCTCAGATATATTTTCAGACCGGTCAATTATTCTGCAACAAATGAAACCAATTAACCCATTACCACTCAATCCCTACTTTTGACGCCCCTGGGAAAGAAGCCTTTTGAAAACACTGTGGGAAAAGGAGAAAATGCTGGTAACCAGCATTTTCTCCTTTTCCCACAGTGTTTTCTACCCTTTCCAGGACAAATTTCTATTTTTCAGTCACCTTTATTTTATTGTCTGCAAATGCTTTCAATTTGGACCAATCCAAAATTTTCTCGTGTGGTAAAGAGATAAGCTGTCCCTTTTATAGGCAGCGGACGCGAGAAAAGGTCTATGGGAAAGTGCAGCATATATCTATCTGGCCGTTTCGAAGTTCGTTTCAGTGTATGTCAGGATTTCTTTTTTTTGGAGGGGGTAGGGGGAAGCAATATCCATGGCCTAGAGGTTAAGGCTATGTATTGGTTGTCAGGCTCTTCCTGATTCCCAGTATTCACTGGCCTGGGCAAACTTTGCGGAAATGAAGCCCCCCAGATTGGTACTTGTGAAACGCTGGAAGAGTAATGAGTTGCATTTGACTTAAAAATGTGGTTATAATAGACGTGAAAGCTCAATCAAGCAATATGCGATGAAAAAAAGATGGCGAATTGGTTGAAAAGACAAGTAGTCAAAGCAACTCCAGAAAAGCACGGATTGGTGCACTAGCCGTCATGATATAACTCAAATAATTTAGACAACGACATTAACCCTTTCCCAAACGACAAAATTTTAGAGTGGTCCAAATTGAAAGCACTTGCAGACGACAAAATGAACATAACTCAAAAAATGAAATTGGTTTCCACCAGGGTAGAAAACATTGTGGGAAAAGGAGAAAATGCTGGTTACCAGCATTTTCTCCTTTTCCAACAAAGTTTTCAAAAGGCTTCTTTTTCAGGATCGTAAAAACCAGGGATTGTTTGGTAAAGGGTTAAACACTAAGCCACTTACTTTGGCTACAAGAGTTGGTCATACGTTAATACCTGTTTTTTAATGAAATATGACCACATCGAGCTTTTGATTACATAAAATTTGGTAAAAGCCCAATTCACAACACCAGAAATATCTTGAAATCTGAACCCTTTACCATACTATCCCCAGTTTCAACGACCATGATAAAAACAGCTTTCATCAACTTTGTGGAAAAGGAGAAAATGCCAATAACCAGCATTTTCCCTTTCCCCACAATGCTCCCTATCATATCACAGCCAGATCTGACCATTTGAGCAATATCTGTCTGCAAATGCTTTCAATACAGACCAGTCTATAATTTTGTCGTTTGGTAAAGAATAAAGTCACATGCTCAGATCCTGATATTAATCTTACCAAAAGTTTATTCATGGCCAGCAGAGTCATCCTTGGCAGATATTGCATTCAATGGCAAAAAATCTTTCCAAACCATAGCAGATATTGACATCAAAAACCTCGGAAGATATTGACACCAGAGGCAAAAAAAAAAATCCGTCTCCAAACCTTAACATCGAAGGCAAAAATCTTTCCAAACCTCGGTAGATATTGACATCACAAGCAAAAATCTTACCCAACCTCGGCACATATTGACATCAAAGGCAAAAATCTTTCCAAACATCGGTAGATATTGACATCAGAGGCAAAACAAAACTCTCCAAACCTTGGCCGATATTGACATCGAAGGCGAAAATCTTTCCAAACCTCGGTAGATATTGACATCAGAGGCTAAATCTCTCCAAACCTCGGCAGATACGGACATCAGAGGCAAAATCTCTCCAAACCTCGGTAGAATTGACATCAAAGACAAAATATTTCCAAACGTCGGCAGATATTGAAATTAAAGTCAAAACTCTCCAAACCTCGGCAGATACGGACATCAGAGGCAAAATCTCTCCAAACCTCGGTAGAATTGACATCAAAGACAAAATATTTCCAAACGTCGGCAGATATTGAAATTAAAGTCAAAACTCTCCAAACCTCGGCAGATATTGACATCAAAGGCAAAAGATCTTTTCAAACCTCGGTAGATATTGACATCACAGGCACAAAACTTCTGCAAACCTCGGCAGATACTGACATCGAAAGCACAAAACCTCTTCAGACTTCGGTAGATATTGATATCGAAGCCAAAAATCTTTCCAAACCTCGGTAGACATCAGAGGCAAAAGCTCTCCAAAGCTCGGCAGATATTGACATCAGAGGCACAAACATCTCCAAACCTCGGCAGATATTGACATCGAAGGCAAAAAAAACCCTCCCCAAACCTCGGCAGATATTGACATCGAAAGCACAAAAACTCTCCAAACCCCGGCAGATATTGACATCGAAGGCAAAAATCTTTCCAAACCTCGGTAGATAGACATCAGAGGCAAAATCTCTCCAAACCTCGGCAGATATTGACATCAGAGGGAAAATCTCTCCAAACCTCGGAAGATATTAACATCAAAGTCAAAATCTCTCCAAACCTCGGCAGACATTGACATCTGAGGGAAAATCTCTCCAAACCTCGGCAGATATTGACATCTGAGGGAAAATCTCTCCAAACCTCGGAAGACATTAACATCAAAGACAAAATATCTCCAAACCTCGGCAGACATTGACATCAGAGGGAAAATCTCTCCAAATCTCGGAAGATATTAACATCAAAGACAAAATCTCTCCAAACCTCGGCAGATATTGACATCTGAGGGAAAATCTCTCCAAACCTCGGAAGACATTAACATCAAAGACAAAAGATCTCCAAACCTCGGCAGATATTGACATCAGAGGGAAAATCTCTCCAACTTCGAAAGACATTAACATCAAAGACAAAATCTATCCAAACCACGGCAGATATTGACATCCAAGGCAAAATTTTACCAAACCTCGGCAGATATTGACGTCAGAGGCAAAATCTCCCCAACCCTCGCAGATATGGAAATTTGAGGTAAAATCTTTGCCTAAACCTCGGTAGATATTGACGTCAGAGGAAAAAACTCTCCAAACCTCAGCCGATATAGACATCGGGTGAAAAAACTTCAAACCTCGGCAGATACTGACATCAGAGACAAAAAGTAACCAAATATTCTAGATGTTGTATTAATATAAAACTTCCGACATTAGTCACCCTACTGGCCCAAACAGAACTTCATGACTAAGACCTTTGTCATATAATCCAATGTTCTTTGGACAAAAAAAAAGAAACGTTTGAAATCATTTTCGTAGAAGGAAAACATGCTGGTAAGCAGCGTTTTTTTCTTTTCCTCACTTTTTAGGAACAAGTGTAACAATATGATATATATACATGTAATTTGTCGCCTGCAAATGCATTCAACTTAAACAAATCTAAAGTTTTGTCATCTGGCATAGGGTTTTGAGCTCTATGGTCTTTCGACTATCAAAAAGAATTTAAGTTAACCTAATTTAAATTCAGAGTGGTGGGTCATTACAGCTCTCTAGTTCTGAAAAGAAACACCATCACAAACGGTGATTAATACAAGTTATATATGTCAAGAAGTTGTGGTCTATCTAAGCCAAGAATTTACTGAATATGGTTCACTTTGAAGCAAAAAACTCGACCAGAGTCTTTTCGTATTTATGCTGCCGAATAGAATCAATACAACTTCCTTAGACTTTATGACATGTAACAAATTGAACCATATAAAACAAAAACCATTTGTGTATATTGTAACTATTTTTATTTTGTTCCACAAGAATTTACAACTCACATAACGAAACATTTAATATGGCATGAGATGAATTGAGGAATGAAACAAAATGGTCATGTGCATATGACGTCAATAATAGTAAACAAAATGTACACCAATAAGATTCTATTAAATTGGGTAGAAATAACGTTATGTAAATTACTGCAAGTAAAATATTGAAAATTGTCTCGCCCAATTATAAGATACAGAAAAAAATATGAGCCAGGCTCTGTGAAAACGGGGCTTCGTGCAATTGCATTAACCCAGGTAGCCTGCGCAGTTTACGCAGTCTGCCCTGGATTGAATTTTTTTACTATTGATACTAAAGAACCAGTGTACCTCATTTTTCAGTCAAGTTTTCTTTATCACAAAATGGACTCTATGAATCCATACTTATGTGATGATGTGCTTGCTATCATGCATCAAGAAGATGCATTAAACTGCCTTTTGTCAGAGCATGCCTCAAGTAGCTGCTGGTAATTTAGTAAACATAACTGAAAACAAACAAAAAATCTAATCATTATATACTGCTGATTATAACAATTTTTTATAACTTTGATGTTGTACCAAAATTATCAGTGTGTATGGCAGACTTTTGAACTTTTGTTCTTCAAAGGCAATAAACATGTAACTTGAAACAAAATGATGTACATGTACCATAGCTATTCTAAAAACATGAAAAATAACGGAAATCAAATCTTTTTTTTTATCTGTTATCACTTAATATTTGAGCAACATGTTTAAAGTTAGTTTCTAAAGTTGAGAAATTTAACCTTTTCACTCAGTATTGGAGAAATTTTCAACTGGTATCAGTTAGATCTGCTCATAAAAATAGAGGTTAGGCCTTAGACATAGTATCAGTTGGTTTTCTACTACCACTTAAAAATCTGATAAAAATGCACAACACAAATTATAAAAATCACCTTTTTTTCATGGCGAATCATGGGGAATGAAAGAAATGGTTCGATGTAGTTTAAATGTTTAATATCAAATTGACTTTAAAATAGACAAGGTTCAAGACTGTTGAGGTATCACTGGCCTACCAAATGTATGATTATCTCATCAGTTCATCATTATCTCATCAGTATCAGAGATAACATTCAGATAGAAATAAGGTACAGAGATATGTGGAGTTTGAGATTTTCATTCCTTTTTTTACTTCTGCGGAGAAGCATTCGATATACTAGCATTTGATCCACCAACATGGCAGTTTCTGAAAAATATCAACAATTGTGGGTTTCGCTCCCCTGCCAATGTATCTGATGCTATTAATCATAGCAGGAAATGGAATCATTCTTACAATTTACCAGTATATTACTGTTTTGCTGTTGAACCTTGCCTATTAGCTAAACAAATTTTCTTTTGAGAGTTCTTAGTTAATGAACACATTTGGGGACAATGGATCAGGAAAATACTGGCAATATTCATGACATCTAGTGACATCGTTGCTTCATTCTTGATTTGTGACTTGAACACACCAGAAATACACTTTTGTAGCAAATCCATTTAAGCACCTTATCCTTTATGAGCAATAGTAATGATTCCTACGCTGAGCAAAAATGGTTCTTCTATTTACTGCCCTCTTTCCTTTTTTTGTTACTATTTTTTATGTGTATTTACAAACCGTGTTTAAAGCTTTTACCAGCCCACAATATTTTAACCTTGTCCAAATTGAAAGCATTTGCAGACAACAATTTCAATGTGACTCTAGTGGTGCAATCTCTCTTTAGGTTATAAAATGCTGGTTACTAGCATTTTCTTCTTTACCCAAAATGTTCTCAATAGGCCTCTTTCCCAGGGTCCTTTACCAAAGAATCATAAGTTTTGACAACCCTGAAGACTATGGCTTCTGAAAACAATGTCGAAATAGATGATAATGATGGTTTGTAGCATTTACTCCTTTTTCCACAGTATTTTCTACCCCTTTCAAGTCATATTACAACATTTGAATCACATTTATCATCTGCAAGTGTCTTCACTTTGCACACATCCAATAATTTGCTATCGAGTAAACAGCTTCACACAGAGATGCGTTGTATTGGCATTCTAACTTTGTAATTCTTTACACACAAAAAAAAATTAGAATTTGGCGATAAAATGTAACTAAACCAAAACTTTTAACCCATTACCACACAATCCCTACTTTTGACGCCCCCGAGAAAGAAGCCTTTAGAAAACATCGTTGGAAAAGGAGAAAATGCTGGTAACCACCATTTCCTCCTTTTCCCACAATGTTTTCTACCCTTCACAAAACATATTTCAAACTTTCAATCACTTTTATTTTGTTGTCTGCAAATGCTTTCAATTTAGACCAGTCTAAAATATTGTCGTTTGGTAATTGGTTAAAATCGAAATCTAAAGCAAAGATTCCTCACTTTTGAAAGTCTTCTTTTTTTTGTATTTTAGTAATCAATGCTTATTAAAAAAACAAGACATAATACATAAGAGGGTAAAAAAACTCTTTGAAAAAAAAAAAATAAAAAGAGAAATCTTGTGTATGTGGATATACATATGGTAAACTAAATGAAGGCTATACAGTAAGCTGAACACAAAGTGGTGATACCTAGACAAGGAGAGTATTGATATATTGTGAATCATCCTGTCATAAGTTTTTAAGTAAAAAGAAGAATCATGCTTGGTATCTTTAATATTATTCATCACAATGCAGGGCTCCAAATAAGAGGGAGTGATGCTTTTCCAAATCCATTATTTCTCTTTGAAACCCTATAATGTCGCTACTCATTAGAATCTTTTCGATGAGATAATTCTAATGAGTACCCAAACATGGGGTTTAGTAGAAAATGATTAATATAAAAATGCAGTCAAAATCACTCCTTCTATCAAAAGCTCTGACTAGGGTAGTTTTATCTGCTTTATCCCTTGTGGCAACATAGGAAAAATCTAGGACTAATGCGGACCCCATAGATCAAGATTAGACTGCACACAATGCGCAGTCTGATCTAGGATCAATGCCATCTGCTTGTTTGTTCAAGCCTACAGGATAAAAATCTTTCCCAGACACACAGAATTGTATTTTTAGCCCTCAAAATGGGTCGAATTTAAATACCGACACTGAAAGTTGAAAATCATCTTATATCTTGTTATATTATAAATGCAGTGAAATTCCTGGGGTTTCTCTTAAGATATTCTTTTACTTTTATGTTTGTGACCTTTTAAGTGTCTTTAAAACAAAAAAAAGAAACCCATGTTTGTTTGTAGCATGTATTACATAATGGTGACAGGCCATCACAACTTGAAATACTATTTATGTTTCTATGGATGAATTGCATTGCAAAGCTATTTTACACAAAGTTTAAACTATTTTCCCCCAACATTAAAATTTCCGATTGAGAAAAAGCATACATTTAACTATAACTAGTTAATCCGTCTTTGCTAACTGCCTCATTTTGCAATGTACTGTACAGTCAAACTGGTAAAGAAAATTCGAATAAGTAATAAAAGTTTTCATGATCTGCCCTAAATAAGAGAAAAAGAAAAGATTGTTGCTGCCTCAGTGGCCATCTTGGCTATTTTACCTTTGGAAAAAAGAATATTGTTGCAAACAGCATTAAAAATCCGCTCTTGGGATTTCCCCTTTGCCTAAAGGGACTTACATATGATTGAAAAAAAAAAGTCTATTAAACCATGTTATAACAATAAACAATTTAACAGTCATATATGTATAAAATGCAGTAAAATTCAATATAACAGGTTTAATGAAGATTCCAAATAGGAAATGAAATCAGGTGAAAGATACAAAAACAAAAGGATAAAGGATTTTAACATCAATTTTCATTGAAACTAAACAAAATTTAGTGATCTACACTATAATCAGTGTTTTAAAAAAGGCAACTAAAATCTGTGATTATATCTTAATCACCTTTAAGAAAGGGTGCCCAATCTTAAGTCTATCTATACAATTGTTAACAAATTTATGTAACCCCTACCCTACTTTTTTTGACATCCCATTGCAGAAATGCTACAACGTTGTGGCAAATGGAGAAATTAATCAAGACTGGAAATGCCTAAGGGTTTCAGTTGTTACTGACCAAAACTGCAAGACAAATAGCCAAAGGAAATAGGGGTATGGAAAAATGGCTCTGATATAAAAAATAACATACAGGTTGACTGGCACTTAGGTATGAATTGACAAAACATTTTCATCTAAAAGACAATTTTGCACACATTAGTTACAAAAAATGGTCTATTCAACAACAGCATTGCATGTGGGTGCCAATGTTTGGCTGCAGTTGCTTCATTTTTGGTAAAAATTACACATAAAAAATATTACACAATGTAAAAGTTTCTGCACTTAAGATGATGAGAATCAGTATTTTTTAACAGGCCAGAAAAAGATGTCTCCAGAAAACATTGTGGGACAAGGTGAATTGCTTAAAAACAACCTCCTTTTCCCATAACGTTTTGTGTGTAACTCAAAAAAGAAAAAAAAAATCTTTTATCTCTTGTACTATGAAGCTGTACGTCTCATCCTGAACCTACAATTCAGTAAATGGTTGAGCAACATCATGTGCACCCTTTACCACATGACCCCAAACTGTAAAAGACCCTGAGAAAGAAGCCTTTTGAAAACATTGTGGGAAAAAGAGAAAATGCTGGTTACCAGCATTTTCTACTTTTCCCACAATGCTTTCTACCCTTACCAGAACCAATTTTAATTTTTCAGACAACCTTATCATGTCAACTGCAAAATTAATGCTTTCAATTTGGACAAGTCAAAAATTCTGTCATCTGGAAGAAAGTTAACACTTTTTCACATATCTATAAGAAGTTCCTGCTAATGGATGTTACTACAGTTGATAATATGAACAAAGGAATAATGACTGTTTCGATAGTTATGAAATTTAAATACGGCAAGTAAGAAATATTTATATCCACAAATAATCTGTCTACAAAGCAAAGAAACAAGCATAAATTACAGTCCTTTGAAATAAAATGCACATTTTTTCTTTGTTCCTCAGTATATTACCATTATGTCATACAACTTTAACTTTTATCAAACAATCCCGAGATTAAAAGCCATTACCACACAATCCCTACTTTTGACACCCCTGAGAAAGAAGCCTTTAGAAAACATTGTGGGAAAAGGAGAAAATGCAGGTAACCAGTAACCAGCATTTTCTCCTTTTCCCACAATGTTTTCTACCCTTCACAAAACAAATCTTAATTTTTCAGTCACTTTTATTTTGTCGTCTGGAAATGCTTTCAGTTTGGACCAGTCTAAAATTTTGTCATTTGGTAATGAGTTAATCAACATCAACAAAAAAGCATTTTTTAAAACAATATGTGAAGAGGAGAAAATGCTTGTACCTAGCATTTTCTTCTTTTACCACTATGTTTTCTACTCTTTCAAAGACGAATTTTTGGGTGTTAGCAAGAATAGTCAACCGTCAATCCTTTCCTACTTTCAAAAGAATCCACTGTTCATGTTTTTCATTCCTGCTCAAAATTTTAAAAAGAACAGTTAACATGACCCATCATTCAGTAAACAATGTGGCAAATCAATTTCATTATTCAGTGAAAATGCTTTAATTTTCTACAATGCAGTAAAATGTCTATTTTAAAAACTGTTTTGCAATAAAAGATCCATGAATAAACTCAAATACATGTAAAATTATGTATTTTAAGTGTTGTGCACTAATTTTTTTTATCTCTTAAAATATTAAATGCAGTCTAAATACAGCAATCATAAAGTAACGAGAAAAATTATTTTGTCATCTGCAAAAGCTTTAAATCAGTGCATATCTAAAATTTTATGGCGAACAGTTCACCTTTATCAAACAAAATTTTAGACTTCTCAAAATTTAAAGCTTCTAAAAGCAGAAAATCGAAGGTGGAGCACAAAATTTGATCGGTCTCTGATAAATAAAAAAAACATTGTGGGCAAAAGAGATAATGCTAATAGTTGGCATTTTCTCACTTTTACACCATGCTTTTTCTTTTTTAAAGTCCACTTCTTCAAATCGTTTATCAATGATTTGTTTGATGATTCACTGTTCCTGGCCACATGATGCTAAAACCAACCAGCTAGGAAGAAATGATTTTCAAATTGATAGGGAAAACAAGAAACAATTTGATTAATGGAGAAGTGATTCTTCTAAAGCAACTTCACCTGTTTTATCAGAACTGTTTTTAAAAATTAGCTGCAGATGCCAGAGCACTGTAGGTATATAAATTTCCCTATACGAGGTAAAAAGTTGCATGAGAAAAAAAAAACTACAGGAAAAATAAAACAGCATTTTATAAATATCTTGCTGTTTTATCATTACATACATGTAACTAAAAATGTGCCATTTTCAGTCTTAGATCAACAAAGTTATGGCAGAATATTAACTTGTGACCTCTTTAATGCTTCACACAACCTCAACTACAATATTTTAGACTGGTCCAAATTGAAAGCATTTGCAGACGACAAAATAAAATTGACTGAAAATTTGAAATTTGTTTTGTGAAGGGTAGAAAACATTGTGGGAAAAGGAGAAAATGCTGGTAACCAGCATTTTCTCCTTTTCCCACAATGTTTTCTAAAGGCTTCTTTCTCTGGGGCGTCAAAAGTAGGGATTGAGTGGTAATTGGTTAACAACCTGGAAACAGAGAGCTTTTGAAACATTGTTGGAAAATTGGAAAATGCTGGTAATCTGCATTTTCTCCTTTACCCCACATTTTTTCCACCCTTCCCATAACAAATTTCAATGTTGGGTCATTTAATTTATACCCAATAGGGTGGAAAAAAATGTGGGAAAAGCTGAGCATGCTAAAAGCACTCTCTCTTCTCCTACAATGCTTTAAAAAGCCTTGGTAGAGCTTTTACAATCATGGACTACTGCATGAGGAAAAAAGATGTATTAAAGAGGTAACAAGTTAAAAAGATAATGAACTCTAATTAACTCTTTACCACACAATGACGACTTTAGACGACCCTGAGGTGGAAGCCTTTAGAAAACATTGTGGGAAAAGGAGAAAATGCTGGAGACCAGCATTTTCTCCTTTTCCCACAATGTTTTCTACCCTTTCAAAATCAAATTTCGATTTTTCAGTCACATTTATTCTGTCGTCTGCAAATGCTTTCAATTTGGACCAGTCTATAAATTTGTTGTTTGGTAAAAAGTTAAGAAACTTGCTTGTCCACTCTGTTTTACCTAGACAAAACACCGTCTACCTTTTCATACTTTCTATCACCCTATCTTCTGCAGTTTGATGTTTTCCTCTTCTAATGCCCCAATGGTTGACAGCTTTAAAAACATAATTTTTATTTTACATCCCTTCTTCAATTTTCCATCTTGTGTATAACTTGTACTAAGTAATTCTTGCAAAAAACTTGTGAGCATATCAACTCTTTTTCAAAACAATTGCATGTTTTATTTAACCCTACACAAAGCAACCCACAGTTTCAACGACCCTTAACCCTTTACCAAATGACAAATTTTTAGACTGGTCCAAATTGAAGCATTTGGAATCGACAGAATAAATGTAATTTAAAAACTGAAATTTGTTTTTAGCTGGGTAGAAAACATTGCGAGAGAAGGAGAAAATGCTGGTTACCAGCATTTTCTCCTTTTCCCACAATGTTTCCAAAAGGGTTACTCCCTCAAAGTTGTTAAGTCATGACTGTGTGGTAAAGGGTTAAAAGATGACACATGTTCTTTTTTCTATTAATGCTTTCTCATTTGTCTCCTTTCTTGAATGTTTATAAATTTTGTAAATGTTTTCAATTCGAACAAGTCTAAAATCTTTTAAGTCTGGTAAAGAGTTGAACTCTGTACCAAACAAGCCCTGGTTTTTGCGACCCTAGGAAGGAAAGCTTTTGAAAACCTTGTGAAAAAAATGCTAGTAACCAGCATTTTTTCCTTAACCCATTACCACACAATCCCTACTTTAGAAGACCCTGAGAAAGAAGCCTTTGGAAAACATTGTGGGAAAAGGAGAAAATGCTGGTTACCAGCATTTTCTCCTTTTCCCACAATGTTTTTTCTACCCTTCACAAAACAAGTTTCAACCTTTCAGCCACTTTTATTTTGTTGTCTGCAAATGCTTTAAATATGGACCAACCTAGAAATTTGTCGTTTGGTAATGGGTTAAGATTTTCTATCTTTTCAGAGACAAATTTCATAAATTGAGACACTTTTAGTTTGTTGTCTGCAAATGTTTTCGATAAGGACCAGTCCAACACTTTGTCGTTTTGCAAAGAGTTAACAGCCTGAAGGGAAGGGTTTTAGAAAATTTTGTGGGAAAAAGGATAATATGCAGGTAAATACCATGTTTTACCATTTTATAATATGCAGGTAAATACCATGTTTTACCATTTTAACATTGTTTTCTTTCCCTTCAAAGGCAAACTGCAGTATTTAGCCATGTTTACCGTCCATGAATCATGCCAATATGGATAATTCTTAAATTTTGCTTTCTTACTAAGACTAATTAGTCATCTCTTTACATCATAAGTGGAGTTGACCAAATTAACTCATTGCCAAACGACAAAATTTTAGACTGGTCCAAATCGAAAGCATTTCCAGACGACAAAATAAAAGTGACTGAAAAATTGAAATTTGTTTTGTGAAGGGCAGAAAACGACAAAATGCTGGTTACCTGCATTTTCTCCTTTTCACACAATGTTTTCTAAAGGCTTCTTTCTCAGGGCCATCAAAAGTAGAGATTGTCTGGTAATGGGAAGCATTTGCAAACAACTATTCAAAGGTGGCTAAAATAATGGAATTCAATAGGTTAGAGAACATTGTGGGAATAGGACAAAACACTGGTTTCCCTCATCTTCTCCTTTTCCGACTGTTTTCAAAAGGCTTCCCCAGGGTCTATAAAAAGGGGTAGTATGCTTTTGTGGGCCATTCCATCCAGATCTGATTTAGATGAACTTACAGTCTGAAATGAATCTACACTGTTACCCGATTCTAAAACAATGTTGAAAGGCCTAGTTCACTATGATATTGTATCTCTGGTCCTTACATTTGTTTATCAAAGGGCAAACTACCGGTAGCCAAGAATCTCAACAATATTTTGACACTAAGTTAGAGCCAAATTACTGAAATATCTTTTCTTACTCTTTCTGCATATCCTCAAAATCTACATTTCTAATTTCTTTCTTTCAGAATTTGTCACAATGTTTTCTAACATGAATCTTCTATGCCCCTGTTAAAACAATCTTAAAATTGACTACCATTTCTAACTTTGTTCTAGCACTTTATAACACACAAATAATAAATTATGTGTAACTTAAATCTACTGTGGCAGCTAATTTCCGAGATCATCTGAATAAAAATATCAACTGCTACACTTTTACTGGTTGAGTTTTTCCATAATCAGAGAAATTTTCCTTTTCCTTACATTTTTTCCTACAACCCTGCTATATCCATACAAATTTCATGATCTTGAAAGAGAGGCCTTTCAAAATGTTTTGAAAAAAAAGATGGAAAATGCTCTTGTCATATTCCCTAAATGTTTTACATCGTCAAAAAAAAAAATCTCTCCTTTGAATAACATTAAATTTATTGTTTCCAAGTGTTTTTCACAATACGGACATGTTTTCCAAGGCAGGACTCAACAAATCAAAGTATAACACTAAACTTTATTTTCAAGCGACACAAAGATTAAACATTTAAAGGAAAGTTAACTACCCGTCCTGACTGAAAAGACAACGCTTTAAGGAAAAAAAATATGATCCTTTTTCCAAAATGTGTCTCACAACTTTCTGCATTATAGATCTAAATGCACATATTTGTGTGTAAAAAAGATAATGGGAAACAACTCAGTGACAAAAGAAAAAGAAAATAATAGGTTGAAACTATCAACTCCAAAACTTTCTGACTACAAACAACTTCTTTGGTTTTCGAATTTTTCGTGACAGAAGTTTATAGGATATCAACCCTTTACCAAACAATCCCGTCTTTATCAACCCTGGAATGACTCATGTCTGAAAACACTGTTGGAGAAAAGGAATAAATACTTGCAGTCGGCAATATCCCCTTTATTCAAAAATGTTTTGTACCATTTTAACTCCTTATCACACAATCCCGACCTTTAATGACCCTGAGAAAGAAAGCCTTTGAAAACATTGTGGAAAAAGGAGAAAATGCTGGTTACCAGCATTTTCTCCTTTTCCCACAATGTTTTCTACCCTTCCAAAGAAAAATGTCAATTTTTGAGCCATATTTATTTTGTCATCTGCAAATGCTTCCAAATTGAACAAGTCTACGATTTTTGTCTTTGGTAATGAGTTAAAGACAATCTCATTATTTGGGTGATGATTCAATATTGATAAGTCTATAATTTTCTTGCCTGGTAAAGGGTTAATATGCAGTAACAACTGGATCATGTGATCCACTGATAGTTGTTATTTACAGAATTAACTCCTCACAACATCCTGTCATGACATAGTGCACCATTACATATTCATTTTAACATTATTTTATTCTTTTCTCGATCACATCAAGTTCACCTCCAACTGTCTCCATTTCTATGTTGTTCATTAGCAGTTTTCACTTAAACTCTGGGTGACACACTCTATTTTCTTCTTCATTTGCGAGTTTTGTCCTCCTTGATTTTCTCAGAGTCAACACTTTGCTCACGAACAAACGAAAATCTTCGCAACACTGAGTGTTGCGTAGACAATGATAACAATGAATGAATCTTGAACACATTAAATTCGTTAGGGACTACTGTTAACCCACTGTTAAATATAATGTCTTTGGATTATCAACACAATTTAAAAGTTTTGAACACAATTGAGACAAACTTAAATTAGTTTTTGAACACAAATAACTTGAACAATGTAGAGCTTGCTACTTGTATTGTTTTCAAACATTTTTTTTTTTTTCAGAAAACTCTTCACCAAGCTTGTGTGTTAATGGCCTCAAAGATGGTTTTTGAAAACATTGTGGGGAACAGGAGGAAAAGCTGGTAATAACCATTCTTACCTTTCCCACAATGTTTTGTACTATTCAAAAAACAGAAACCACCTTTTAAACAAAGATGTCTGTCACTATTTTAATCCTTTCCTAAACAACAAATTTTGGACTACTCCAAACCGAAAGAGTTTGCAGACGACAATTTTAGATTTGGACAAAATGGCAAATAGTTCTTAAAAAGGGTAGAAACACTGTGGGGAAAAGGAGAAATTGCTCGTTACAAGCAATTTCTCCTTTTCCCCACAGTGTTTTCAAAAGACTTGTTTGGGAAAGAGTTAAATTTTGAACAAGTCTAAAATGTTGCTGTTTGGTAAAGAGTTTAATTCCCAAAACCTTTTATCATTTTATACTACCTTTTTTTTTTTACTTAGCCCTCTCTGTCATGAAAACCAGCAGATATATGCATCAAGTTTGGCAGCTTTAAAACTGAATTCAATTCTTTCAAATTTGAACATTAGTGCACATGTATTTACTTGTGTAGATATCATAGATCAAGTTTAAGCGGTATAGAATATAATCTGATACTGCCGACAAAATCCTTACTCCTTACCACATAATCCTGACTTTTAACGACCTGAAGAAGTAGGCCTTCTGAAAACATTGTGGGAAAAGGAGAAAATGCTGGTGACTGGCATTTTCTCCTATTCCCACAATGTTTTCTATCCTTCCCAAAACAAATCTCTATCATTCAGTCACATTTATTTTGTTGTCTGCAAATGCTTCCAATTAAGTCAGATCCAAAATTTTGTTGTTTGGTAAAGAGTTAACTATTCCTGCAAAAGCAATATTGAAATTACAAAGTAAAGATTTTGTTTTCATCATTTAAAAATGTTAAAATGTTGTAGTATTCATTTGTCAGTCTGATTGTCACTGGTCCATATCCTTCCAACTATGGCAGTAGTTTTGTTTTAAAAGTAATTCTTAGGTTTTATCAGTCCTAGTCTTAAGGTTTTAAATTGCCCTAAAATAGGGCATCCTCATGAGATCAGCTGTGCCAGCAATGGTCAAACAACACTGACAACAAATGCTGCACTTTAGCCTCTAAAGTGGATTTCAATCCAAAAGATGCAAAACGCTCTTCATGAGAAAAAGGGCTACAGTTTATTTGTTTTTCAATATCTCTACATTCCTACAATAATATTTAAATTTATGGCAAATTATAAACAGAAAGTGATCCTGGATATTTACGGAAAAACTAACAAAGTAGCAAGTTCTTACATTGAACCAAAACAAACATATTGTATGTTTTATAGATTACACAAGTCCACAGTACTTGTAACCTCATGTTATATTTCTTAGTTTAAAGAGCACTTTTACTCACATCTTGAGTTTTCACTCCACACTGCCTCAAGTCCTTACCTCCTAGAACAAACCTGCAGCAGACAACCTTAAAATTCACCTTGTAATTTATGTGCATCACCATGACTTCAGGTTTCATACATGGATTCATCTGAAAGCATGCTCTCAAAAGGAGAAATTGCTCATTCAGAGCAATTTCTTCCTTTGCAACAATGCTTTGGAATGCTGTCTGCAACTAACCAAAAACAAAAGTGTCCTAAGGAGGTAATGTGTAAATTTGGAACTACTTCCCCATCATCCTGTACTTGTTCCAAGTGAAAGCACTTATCATTTAAGTGATTACCATAATCCATCCAAGAGTACATAAGCACCGATCACAGAATTTTTCCAGCACAGCGATACATTAAAGTAGTTCTGACTTCATTGTTCCAGAACTTGTTTTAAATGGGACTATATTCAGGAGTTGATATTTTTGCATGCTTTGCACCAAAGTTCCACAAATACATAGATTTCTAAATCCTGTTCTCTTATTTCATAGACGGAAGAGGAAAGAAGCAGAAAAGAGAGATTCCACTATCTCGCTCAAGCAATCAGGGATTTCTGCCTTTTTCTGGATAGAAATCAGGGATGTAATCTAACGAAAAGTTTTTCACGATATTACACTATAGTACTACTAACATCACTACCGCTGTCCGCTGTGCTATGCGACATCGATGAATACTGGCTGTCTGTGGAGCTAATCAACACTGTATCAAATGGTTCCAAGTCCAAATATTCCTGAAAAATAAACCAAAGTTCTTTGTCAGTGTACTAAACATCGTGGGAAAAAAGAAAATGTTGGTTACCAGTACACTCTGCTTTTTCGACACTGTTTTCAAAAGTTATCTTCTCCAGGAAGATCGAAAATCAGGTTTGCTAGCACTAATTCATCTTTCAAGTGTATTTCACAACACAGCTTGTGTATAGATCAAGATTGCATTGTAGTCTGATCTACAAACACCATCTGCTATGCTGAAAAAATATTGCCAACAGTAACCATTATGAAACACCTTTACCATACAATCCCTACTTCTGACGACCCTGAGAAAGAAGTCTTTAGAAAACATTTTCTCCTTTTTCTACAATGTTTTCAACAGCTTTCTTTCTCAGGGTCGTTAAAAGTCGAGATTGTATGGTAGAGTTTGGTAGATTTAACCCTTGGACCAGACCAAATTGAAAGCATTTAGCTCAAATGATGATTTCTGTCTTTGATAGAGATGAAAAACACTTAGGGAAAAGAAGAAAATGCTGGTTACCAGCATTTTTTTTTCTTTTCCCACAATGTTTTAAAAAGCCTTCCTTTCCAGGGTCATGAAAACAAGGTATTGTTTGTTAACTCATTACCAAACAACCATATTTTAAGACTGTTCCAAATTGAAAGCATTTGCAGACAACAAAATAAAAATGACTGAAAAGGGTAGAAAACACTGTGGGAAAAGGAGAACATGCTGGTTACCAGCATTTTCTTTTCCTACAGTGTTTTCAAAAGGCTTCTTTCTCAGGGGCGTCAACAGTAGGGAAAGGGCTAGACAGTATAATGATCAGGATTTCATAATGAAAAGATCATGCTGCCATTTGAAACAATAAATATAAATCGCATTAAGACATACCTCTCCTGTGCAAGCTTTTGATGTCAATATCCTGTCGATTTCTTGAACAAGTTCCTTAAACGAGGGTCGTTGCTGGGGTACCTGCTGCCAGCAGTTCAACATAATCTGATAAAGTTCTGACGATGCGTATGGCGGTCTTTCCATTCGATGACCATTACGTAATTTATCAAACAATTCCTCTACAGGCACTGAGGGGTATGGATTCCCACCCAAGGTGAAGATTTCCCAAAGTAAAACTCCGTATGACCACACATCTGTTTTGGACGTGTATTTACGGTCAAATAAAGCCTCTGGTGCCATCCATTTGACGGGTAACCGACCCTGAAATATGAGAAACAACTTTAGTATTACTTCACAACTAATACAGTATCACTACTGCTAGACCTAAAATTTAACTGCAGAAGGTACTATGTCAAAGCATTTTCTGACGACAAAATGAATGATCTGATTCTAGTTTAGAGTTTTGTCACCTGGTAAAGAGTTAACCCATTATCACACAATCTCTACTTTTGACGACCCTGAGAAAGAAAGCCTTTGAAGACATTGTGGGAAAAGGAGAAAATGCTGGCAACCAGCATTTTCACCTTTTCCCACAATGTCTTCTACCCTTTCCAAATCAATTTTCAATTTTGGATTCATATTTATTTTGTCGTCTGCATATGCTTTCAATTCGGCCAAGTCCAAAATTTTGTTGTTTGGTAAAGGGTTAACTCAAGTTGATTGACCATACTTTTCCCCCCCCCAGATATTTCTACCTCATTTGCTATAACTGGATTCATGGGATGACACATCATCACACGACAGCGCGTAATCAATGACTGATATATTGGCTACTCACATCACCACATTTTCTGTAATAGTCCATGTCCGTAAGGTTTCTGGTCAGTCCAAAATCGGCTATCTTTAACACAAAATCTTCCGCAACAAGAACATTTCTGGCTGCAAGATCACGATGGATACACTGTTAAAAGAAAATAGAAAAATATTCATCAGTAAAATATGAATGACATAGGCAAAGAGAGAAAGAAGTTTATTTTCATTATCATATGGGCTAAATAAAGCACAGGTGAGCAGCGAGCGACAGTGTCGTACCCATTACCACACAATCCCTACTTTTGACGACCCTGAGGAAGAAGCCTTTAGAAAACATTGTGGGAAAAGGAGAAAATGCTGGCAACCAGCATTTTCTCCTTTTCCCACAATGTTTTCTACCATTCACAAAACAAATATCAAATTTTCACTCACTGTTATTTTGTCATCTGCAAATGCTTACCATTTGGACAAGTCTAAAATATTGCCGTTTGGTACAAAGTTATACCATATAACCATATATTACATACTAATACACTGAAAAATCAGTATATTAGTGTGTAATATAAAGAGGTCCAGATAGAGGTGGCAATTCTGATTTCAAAATTGAAAACATTATTTTCTCCACTAACTCTATGATGTGGGTACTCATTAGAATCGTCTCAACGAGATAATTCTAATGAATATTCACAACATAGGTTTTTGAAGAGAAATAGTGACTTTAGAATACCACTAGTCCCTCTTATCTGGAGCTCTTAATGTATGATTTGAGACATTAGCACGAAAATGAATAATAAGCTCCGTCTACCTGTAAGGTGCTCATTTCGTGCTTCACAAACATTAGGATGACTTGAGAGCGTAAGGTTTGTGCTCCACGAAAGTTTACGAAATCGTGAAATTTACGGTACCTTTGCAACACGAAAAAACGTAATTACCAGTCGAATACGGCTACTGTCACTCGCTATTCACCTCTGAACTAAAGTGATTGGTGAGATGCATAAATGTATATCAGACGGTCATATAGTGCAGCCTTATCATAAATCACAACTGGTAAATATCACATTTTCTAACCTTAATAGCTGCCACTTTTCTATAATTAAATTCCTTATTTCTGAAAAAATGTTTTTTTTCATCAAGAATTCTTTCATTAAGAACACTAAGTGTTAACACTTACACTGCTTAGTGCAACTCGCAGACCTTTTATGGACAGCTTACATCAAGACCAGATTTGCACAGATCTTCTTTGTTCAAAAGGACATAATGTCTTACTAAAAAAAAAAACTTTGAAAAAGCAACCTTTGGGATTAGAGTATTGACCTAACCCTTTCCCAAACGACAAATTTTAGACTCTTCCAAACAGAAAGAGTTCGCAGACAACAATTTTAAATTTGACGAAAATGGTAGGAAGTTCTCCTATAGGGTAGAAAACACTGTGGGAAAAGGAGAAATTGCTCGTTATGAGCAATTTCTCCTTTTCCCACAGTGTTTTCAAAAGACGTGTACTGCAGACACGTAAAAACCAGGGCTTGTTTGGGAAAGGGTTAAGGAAATCATTTAACCCATTACCACACAATCCCTACTTTTGACAACCCTGAGAAAGAAGTCTTTGGAAAACATTGTGGGAAAAGGAGAAAATGCTGGTAACCAACATTTTCTCCTTTTCCCACAATGTTTTCTACTCTTCACAAAACAAATTTGAAATTTTCAGTCACTTTTATTTTGTCGTCTACAAATGCTTTCCATTTGGACAAGCCAAAATATTGTCATTTGGTAATGAGTTAACACATGTTTTCAAACGTCTTCTCTTTCAGGGTCATTAAAAGTCGGGATTGTGTGGTAAAGAGTTAAAACATTCTCCCTTGGGCTGGATAAAACTCTGGATTGTGCAGAAAGGGGTTTAGATGATGAATTAAAATTATGATTACCATTCTAGAGGACAAGTATTCCATCCCTCTAGCTGCCTGATAAGCAAAAGAAATCAGGTCTTTCTCCGTGAGAGGTTTTTCGTGGATTAAAGGTTTCTCATATTCCATTATGGGCATCATGGGCTTTTCGTAATCTGAGCATGGGCGTCTTGCTCGAAGGAAATCACGCAAATTACCATGAGGTGCAAACTCTACGATTACATACAATGGACCTGTTATAAAACAATGTGAAGACAATCAATTAATTTTACAAAGTTCAAATAAGAAGCGCCATTACACAATGTATACACAACATAAACTCTAATACAGAGCACCAAGATATGAAAGAAGCAAAAAATGATGTAGATCTTTTAACCCTTTACTCCATATGACATTTCTATGGTATCTCTAATTGACCTTAAATAACAGCAGGGATGAATCAGTTTCTTATGTGTATATGACACCTTTTGATAGCATAGAAAACATTGTGACAAAAGGTGAAATTGCTCGTCGCGAGCAATTTCACCTTTTGCCACAATGTTTTCCAAAGGCTCCTACAAGCAGTGCGTAGAAATGAGTATCTATGGAGTAAAGGGTTAAATAAACATTAAAAAAAAAAAGTTTGTTTCAATGGAGTTTAAACTGCTTTCAATTTTATTTCATCATTTCAGAAAGCCATCTCTTCTTGTCATGTTCAGCCCAGGTTCACTAGTCCAAGGCTGGGGCTCTGCATTGCATTCCCAAAGGACACTCCCAAAGGCCATTATCTCTAGGTTGGATTAACCCTTTACCAGATGACAAAATTCTGGGCTAGTCCAAATTGAAGGCACTTGCTGACAACATAAATGTAACTCAAAAATTGAAATTTGTTTCCAACAGGATAGAAAACATTGTGGGAAAAGGAGAAAATGCTAGTTACCAGCATTTTCTCCTTTTCCCACAATGTTTTCAAAAGGCTTCTACCTTCAGGGTTGTAAAATCCAGGGATTGTTTGGCAAAAGGTTAAACCAAGATTTCCTTAGTAACTCAATGCCTGGACCAGAACAAATGGCGACCTCAGATTAGAAGCATTTGCAGCTGATCAACTGATCAAGGTTCAATAAAGGTTCAAATGAAGGATAAAGGTTCAAATGATGACACATATTTTTCAAAGGCTAGAAATTATTGTGCATGAAAACCAAAAAAATCCCAGTTACTATCACTTTCTCCTTTACATACACAGTATTTTCAAAGGCCTTCTTCCCCTAGGATTATCTAGTAAAAGGTAAAGAAAGTATATGTCTTTCACACATGATACAGAGCAAAAGAAAAACAAATTGATTAAAACTCCAATGAAAAAAATATGACTGTTGAACATCCCTGATGAACTTTCCTGAGAGCAGCCTTTAATTCATTACCATAAAAGCTCTTTTCAGTAGTATGCTAAAACATGCAGATGAAATGAAGGAAATATTTGAAGGAAAGAAAAAGAATCCTGTTCAGTAAAAATTAGGAAAATCGAGTGTTAATTACAAGCAATGTTTGTTTCTTTTCTATCTATGTTTTTAGAAAAAGCCTTTATATTTTTTCACAAATCTTTCAGGTTAAAAATAAACCTTCAAGTAATTTTGAATGGAAGGATATCCAACACCAAAAACAATACTAATAGCCCGACATTTATAAAAATAGAGTTATACAAACACATCTCCCTCCACAGATAAGTGTTTACATGTACTTTCTGAAGCAGATTCTTTCAAAATAATAATGGAATTAGAAGAACCTGTTTGTGCAGTGCACTTTCTTCTTTTACCACATCATTTCTAAATGTATTGGTAAGTTATACTTAAAGTTATGTATTTTGACATTATTTAACTAGGACATTTCTGATTTTCCCCTGTGAGTTTCTGTCAATAAGTTAAAGGAAAAATCTTTTCATGTGACCATCCCACATTTCTAACAGTGCAACAGTTCCTGAAGGCAAAAACACTACTCTCAGCTCTACTTAAACCCTTCCCTTTTCTCATCAATAATGTACTATTACGAACGTAAGACAGAGGGCTTTGGAAAACATAATGGGAAAAGGAGAAAATGCTGGTAACAATCTCATTGTTTGGGCCAAATAAAACTTTGATGCCTGCAAATGTTTCCTTTAGTCAGGTCTTGACAGTTTACCATACAACAAAGTTTTTACTAATTGAAAACAAGTACAGATGATAAATGAATTGAGTGGATTTGTATGCGAGATGAAACTCATGATTAAAGAAAGAAAGACTATTAATCACAAATTTTCTTTTCTAAGAATATTTTCAAAAGTCTTTTCTTCCTAAAGTCACTGACCACTTTGGTAAGTTAAATTAGAATTCAATAGTTCAAGATATAATTCAAGAGCAAGAGGTGGTATTTTTGTTCATTGTCTGAAATGTGGAAACAGACAGTGCAGATCTCAGGTCAGAGAGTAGTCTGCCTTTAATATGTTTCAAGAGGTAAAACATACCATTTTGGGTACAACATCCAAGTAAGTTGATAATGTTTTTGTGTCCTCGGACAATTTTCATCATCTCCATTTCAACCATTAAATCTGTCATCTCACGATCAGTGGCATCCTCTACAGAAAGTAAAAATAAAATGTGTTACTTTTTGTGGGCTGTCATAATTGAACCCCCCCCACCCCCCCTCCCCCCCAAAAAAAAGGAAAACACTTTTCACTGAATCTTCAACAAAAGAAGTTTGCATGATAAAGTCTCAAGAGAACCAAAAAATAGTATATACACTTGAATACTTGTAAGTAGTCACTGTAAGACAAAATTGCAAAATGGTCCAAATTAGAAGTGTTTAGAAGGCAGCAAGTCAAAATAAGATCAAATAATAATAAATGTCCTTAATAGAGTATTTCAGATTTACTCAGGTTTCATAGTGCAAGAGACGGGAACAAGAAATAGTTGTGATAGCTCTAATGCATAATTCTTCTTTTGCCCTCAACTTTTAGGAAGGACATACCTTTCAACATTTTTACTGCAACTGTGGTTACTCCTTGTCGATTGTTTATGCCTGTTGCATCTGCTTGTCTGACAATACCAAAAGCGCCTGACCCCAGTTCTTTCCCCAAGGATAATCTATCCCTGGGAAATTCCCATTTACTATCCAAGGGAAGTTCATACTCTGACGCCAAAGTCATGTCAGAAGAGAGTCTTCGTCTTCTCCCTGTCCCTTCGATCCTGACTTGCGGGATTATCAAAGGCTGTGTGGCTGGGTCATATCCATTGGGATAATACAGGTCATTCTGGAATATAAAGTAAACCAATTCTAAAAGTACAGTAAATATATAGTTGAGATATTACAAATGTAAATGACTTTTCTTGACTTGCATTAACCCTTTACCAAACAATCCTGAGTTTTAAAGGCCCTTGGAAAGAAAGCCTTTTGAAAACATTGAGGAAAAAGAAGAAAATGCTGGTAACCAGCATTTTAACCTAGTCACACAACGTTTTTTACTCTTCCTAAAACAAATTTCATCTTCACACTTATTTTGTTGTCTGCTAAACTAATGCATTCAATTTGGATGAGTTTAATAATTTCGAAAAGATGGTGAAGAAATGCTAGTATCATAATTGAACAAACACCTCACTAAGCACAAGTACTCAAACATTTTTTCCACATTTTAGCAGAGAAGCCTGTCTCTCTTTCAAAAAAGTTTTCTGCTGCAAATTTTTTCAGGAATGATGAGTTAAGATATTACAAATCAAAGACTCACTGGTCTCATCACAATGACACGTTTGACGTCTGTGTATTTATACACATTCTTCCTCGTCATCTTCCAGATAATCACAATCACAACAATGATGAAAATAAGCACAGCGACTGATGTAGAGCCGATCAGAATAACTGTGTTCATTGGGACGTGGTTTCCTGAGGGTGGACTACCAAATACAGCACCAGTTTCTGATGTCGAGTTGTCTGGAAAAGGCCGAGATTCTGTTGAAGACAGAAAGAAAAACAAAAATACTAAGATACATTACAGAAATGCGTTTTGTGAAAAGATAAAAAGATTATTTGCAGCTGATGGCTTCTAAAATATTGTGTGGTAAGTAATCAGGGTTTTAAACTATGGAACAATTACCAGTAGCATTTTTAACAAAGGTTGTAGTAAAAAATTGTCAATATAAAACCTGGATTGATGTTGCTTTAAAACCATTATTGCAAAATCCTGAGTTTTAATGACCCAAAGATGAGAGGTTTTAACCAGAGGAGAATGGCTGAAATGCTGGTAACCAGCTTTTTCTCCTTATCCCACAACCTTTTCTTGCCTTTCAAACACATTGTATCATTTGAGCCACAATCAGTTTGCAATCTAACATCTGCTAAGGCTTTCAATTTGAACTAGTTTAAATTTTGTCATATTCAAAGAGGTTAACAGAACTTACCATTAAGGACTGTAAGCCAGGCACTTCGATAGTTCATACCAACAGAATTCGCAACAAGACATGTGTACCAACCCTCGTCTTCTTCCGATGCATTTTTTATTGTCAAATACTGCGGATCATCAATTGTCTTCAAAATACCCGATTGCTACAACAGATAATATGGATATTTCTAGTTTTTCAATTCAATGCATTTTGGGATTTGAATCTTTACGATGTCATAACAACTTATACTTGCACTAGTTCTTGATAGACATTTTAGGAAAACACTACAAGGAAACCTGCAATAATTGCATCTTTACTACTGTTTTCTTGGCTTTTGTTCAATTCACGTGATAAAAAAGGTTAAGTCTAAAAATAGAGAATACAGAATTAGGTTTACTTTGGTGTTTGTTGAACTTTTTTCAGCACATCTAAAACTGCAGTAGGATATATCCAGATAATTTACATGTCATAAAAAAAGACTTGTCCAAACTGAAAGCATTTGCAGACATCAATATAAATGTAGCTAAAATTGCAGAATTTGGCTTCGATAAGGTAGCAAGCATTGTTAGGAAAGCAGAAAATGCTGGTAACTAACATTTTTCTCCTTTTCCCACACTATCTTCAATAGACTTCTTCCTCAACATCCTTCAAACTTGGAACTGTGTGGTATAGGATTATTTGGGACACACTTTACCATCTTATATATAGCCTCAAAGTAATCTTTCTTATAACAATATAGTACTGTCAAAAAGCCGTATTGACCTTTTACCACATGACAAAATTCAAGACCTTTCCAAATTGAAATCACTTGCAGATGGCAATTTCAATGTGGCTTAAAAATGTGATTTTTGTTTGATAGGGCAGAAAACATCGTGGGAAAAGGAGAAAATGCTGGTAACCAGCATTTTCTTCTTTTCCCACAAAGTTTTCAAAAGGCTTCTTATCGTTAAAAGTCAGCATTGTGTGGTAAAGGATTAACTGTAGTCAAAATCTACTGCAAGTTTTTAAAAATAAACCCTATTAAAATTAGAGTTACAGTAACTAAGTCTATACAATTACAATGTACAAATACCAACTTAAATTGCAATTTAAGGTATATACAATAAGACAGCTGGAGGAACTGTAAGTTCAGATGGTCCATGCTCCTGAAAAAGGGGTTTACTGTATGTATGCTATGCATTTACTCTTTCCCACAGGACAATTTTGTAGACTCGTCCAAATTGAAAGCATATGCAGACAACAAAATAAATGTGGCTCAAAAATTGAAATTTGTTTAGGAAGGGTAGTAAACATTGTGGGAAAAGAAGAAAATGCTGGTTACCAGCATTTTTTCCTTCTACGATGTTTTCAATAGGCTTACTTCCCAGGGCATTTAAAACCTGGGATTGTGTGGTAAAGTGTTAAGCAAGTCATTCCATAATTATGGACCCATAAATTCCATTCTGTTTAATAGCTGATCAAATCATGAGGTCAAATGGTGGTTTGACACGCAAAAAATTTCTAAATAGCAAAAAGTTTCGATCCATGTCAGCGTATGCAGTCTACACAGGCTGATGTGGACGGAATCATTTTGCAGATATATTAACCCCCTCTAGCACAGAGCATAGCCCAAATATTTTTTATCTCAAGATTTGTGAAAGTGGTCTACTGTTAAACAAACAAAGTAGTCTGTTTGTGGCAAAATGTTATCATTGAACACTTGCTTTTAGACTGGCATGCAGTTTCATGCAAGACTGTCAATTTGTCCAAATCCTTTCCTTTAGCTTTGAACTAAGACCAAATAGAGCACTAACTCAGAGCTCCAGATAAGAGGGAGTAATGATTTTCTAGATCCTTTATTTCTCTTTGAAACCCTATGTTGTGGGTACTCATTAGATCCTTTATTTCTCTTTGAAACCCTATATTGTGGGTACTCATTAGAATCGTCTCGATGAGACGATTCTAATGAGTAACCACAACACAGGGTTTAGTGGAGAACAATTAATACTTTCAATTTAGAATTCAAAATCACTCCCTCTATCTCGGGAGCTCAGCAGTAACTACAATACCTACAACTTGAATCGTATACATGGAATATGCAGCTCATTATATAACTGCACTACTAGCAATGACCATCTGACAACACACAAATGTGTGGACAGTCTAGATGCAAGATCAGACTATAAGTTTTATGTAGTCTGATCTCAGACCTAGACTGACAACTACCTAACATCTCTGGTGAACAAAACCATACAGAATATTTCAGCTCTTTTTCCTTATAAAAAGGTCTTTCATTTACACAGTACTCTAGGGATTAAGAAAAGCCAACAACCATTTATCTCATTGTCAATTAACTCTCTACCAGACAACAAAATTGTAGACTTATCCGAATTCAAAGCATTTGCAGAGAACAAAATAAAAGTGTCTTAAATGAACTGACTTTTTGTTTTCAATTGGGGGGGTAAACAATGCTAAAAACCTTTCAATAAAGGGGAAAAAATCTGTCAAAAGGAAAATAAAAACAACTTATCAGCTGCTATCCTTTCATTGTCTGTGTTATTTTTTTACCCCTGTTTTTTTTTAATGTTCATGTTTTTTTTAATGTTAAATATAGCAGATCAAATTTGTTATCAGTGCATTCAAAACTGAAAAATATTTCTAAGAAGGTATGCAATAAATGCTCTGTACAGAGTTATCACACATTTCAAACAGAAAGGCAGACACACACAATCATGTCTAATAATTCACTCATGCATCATCATCAACTATCTTGAATATTTAACAGACCGCAAAATCTTAGGCTTGTCCATGTTCAATGCATGCAGAAAAAAAATAAAATATGGCTTCAGTGACGGACTTTGTCTTCCCAAAGGTAAAAATTATGTGGTAAAAAGAGAAATTGCTGGTAACAAGCATTTTCTCCTTTTTTCAACAAAGTTTTCAAGTCTTCTTCATTCATCATTACAGTCATTTGGAAGACATTTAGTAGGAGAATCACTCATATTTTGCAAAATAAAAGTTAGAAAACAGAAAAATCTTTCAAAAAAAGCAAAAGAAAATTACTTATACACACATTTCTCCATTACCCCCCAAAACAAAATAGTGACAGATGACCTTGAAAATATCCTTGTAAAATTGGGTTCATTACAATAAATCAAGGTTCAGTACATGAAAAAGACATGTTAAAATTATGGCAAAAGGGGGATGTTCATTTAACTCTGTCCTATATTGTGACAAGTTTTAGAATCTTTCATATTCAAAACATCTGAAGATAACAAATTCAGCATTGGTAGAATTTGGTAGGTTAGAAAACATAGTGGAAAATGGAGAAAATGCTGGTAAACAGCATTTTGTCCTGTTCCCTCAATGTTTTCACTAATTTCTTTGACGACAAAATAAAAGTGACTGAAAATTTGAAATTTGTTTTGTGAAGGGTACAGCATGAGAACACCTGATTGTTTGGTAAAGGGTTAACTCTTTTTGCCAGACGACAAAAGGGGTTTGCCTTTACCAGGACAGAGATCATAGGAAATGGAGAAAATGCTCCAAAAGTTGTATTCTGTTTGACAAAGGAGAACGAAGTTGTCTATGAGAGGTCATGTGTTAATAGCATTTGCATATTTATTTCTACCAATAAAGCTTTCACAAATCTCAAAATACAGACCTGAGAAATTATTTATTTCCCCTTGCTTTTGCCATACTGATGGCTAAAGCACACATTTCCTGCTGCTTTTTCCCATATGAGAATTCAAAGAGTTTCAGCTAACCTTTCGAGCTTTTGAAACATCATACGAGGAAAATGTTACATAAAGATCAGGCTGCATTCTTTCTTTTTATTTATTCAAAATTCACTCAAGTCTTTCTACTATGTACTTTAAAGTGGTGTGATTTCCATTAACATATCGATTGTGTCTTCAGGGTCTGAATTCTGAATTTCATTCCAGGTATTTTTTCACATAGAAAAAGTAACACGACTTCTGATTGGCTGAACCATTTGGTTTTTTGGATATTTGTTTAGCCATTAAAAGAGGTCATCTATACAAATTTAGCACTGAATGAGTAATATCTAGCTACCCAACCAGACCCAGTGACTTTGAAATCTTCATAATTAGGTCAGACTTACTGTGTATCATTAATTTTACAACTTCAAATTCCTAAACAAAGCATATAAAACAAAAACGGCACAAAATATCAAAGTATGAAGAGGTTTTTCACACCTTATTCACTGTAAGACAAAGTTGCAGTTAGAATTCCATGCAGGCATAACAATCACGACAACAGTCACATGACAGGTCACATGACAAAAGTTCTATTCATAGCTACCAATCATTCACAATCAAAACAGAACAGGCAATTTTTTTCAGTGTCATTTCAGGCAGGGTGCATTCTCGACAGTTTTTATAATACTCTACCAGATCACCCTGTATGTCACCCATGTGAGAATGAAAAAAAAATATTATCTATTAGCAATTTCAGTATCACTGTGTGTATCTTTATGGCAAAGTCATAAAATATCTACATCTTCAATCATACAGATAAATTGTGAGAACTATCATCAAGATATACTCTACTTTCCCTTTAGCTCTTTATCAAATAACAGAAATATAGAAGACTTCTCCAAGTTAAAAGCATTTGCCAATAACACTTCAGATACTTAACCCATTACCAGACCACAATATTTCAGACTGGTCCAAATTGAAAGCATTTGCAGACAACAAAATTTTGAAATTTGTTTTGTGAAGGGTAGAAAACATTGTAGGAAAAGGAGAAAATGCTGGTTACCAGCATTTTCTCCTTTTCCCACAATATTTTCAAAAGGTTTTTCTCTCAGGGGCATCAAAAGTAGGGATTGTGTGGTAATGGGTTAAATGATGGAATTTCTCTTTGAAGGTATAATACATTTTTTTGTCTTTTGCAGGGATAAACAACTTTGTGGGGAAAGGAGAAATTCTGATTACCATTATTTTATCTTTTCCCCACAAAGTTTTAATTGTTAAAGCCTTATTCCTTCTCTATAACACTGTATGGTTCCTTGATAAAGAATTAAAAGGGTTTCACTTTTTTTCGTTTTTTTCTTGCTGAACAAAATCATAAAATGTGAAAGGAAAAACTCTCTCAAGTACTGTTTATCATATTTTTACAGGATTAAAACAGTATCTGAAATACTAGTATTTTATTTGGTGCTGTATGTGAAAATCATAACTATCTCAATCTAATAACAAACATAATAATCTCAATTACTCTTTCTGGCTGCTTTCCCATATAACTGAGTCCTAACAATCATTCAGTTATTGTACATAAAAGAATCCTGTTATATGGTGACAT
The DNA here is from genome assembly GCA_943736015.1 of Tridacna crocea. Lineage (NCBI taxonomy): Eukaryota > Metazoa > Mollusca > Bivalvia > Cardiida > Cardiidae > Tridacna > Tridacna crocea. The sequence continues at coordinate 20,006,520 of OX031064.1, forward strand.
CAATCCTTAGACAGAATTTTGGCAGAGTTCAGATTCAAACTTTAAACTCTTTACAAAATGACAAAATTTTAGACTGGTCCAGATTAGAGCAAGTGTAGTCAACAGTTTAAATGTGACTCAAATGATGGAATTCTTGTCTGAAAGAGTAGAAAACATCATGGGGAAAAGAAAAAATGCTGGTTACCAGCATTTTCTTCTTCTCCCACATTATTTTTTAAAAAAAACTTCTTCCTGTGGGTGATGAAAAGTTAGCATTGTGTGGTAAAGGTTAAAAGTTCTCAAATACTTCACCCTTATAGTGCTGTCTTAGTGAAATCAAAATTTTCAGTAAGTACTAGAGTTGCAAGCTTTGTCAAAGTTGTTTTTGTCAGAATACCTGGCAAGAGATGCTGACAGTCTAGGGGAAAGATTCAACTGTACATTCTGTACAACCTGATCTTGACCTACACTGTTTGCATTAGCCATTAGATTGGGATTCAGCACTACAAGGGCTGGAAATAGAAAAAAAAGAAAGCTTTACCTGCAATCTGTGAACATATGGCTGATCATTTTCATTTACAAACGATCCATTCACTTTATAGTGTCGTAGCCACTGCAGCAAAGGTTGCGAGTCACTGACCAGAATTTTACACGTGAACACAGCATCTTCACCTTTCACCACTGTCACGTTGTCAATGTCGTCAATAATTGGAGCCACCAGAATACGTTCTGAAAATTGATGAAAAAGGTCAAAGACTGATTTGCTAGCAAATATGTGTATCATCTCTTTACCAAACGACAAAATTTAGACTGGTCCCAATTGAAAGTATTTGCTGAGGACAAAATAAAAGTGACTGAAAATTTAAAATTTGTACTGGGAAGATAAGAAAGAAAACATTGTAGGAAAAGGAGAAAATGCTGGTAACCGGCATTTTCTCCTTTTCCCACAATATTTTCAGGTTTCTTTCTCAGGGTTGTCAAAAGTAGGGATTGTGTGGTAATGGATTAACTCTTTACCAAACAACAAAATTGTAGATTTGTCCAAATTGAAAGCATATACAAACAACAAAATAAATGTGGCTAAAAATTGAAACTTGTTTTGGGACAAATAGAAATCATTGTGGGAAAAGGAGAAAATGCTGGTTACCAGCATTTTCTCCTTTTCCAACAGTGTTTTCAAAGGCTTCTTTCCCAGGGTCGATTAAAGTAGGGATTGTGTGGTAATGAGATAAAATATGAGTGAGTACAGAACTGATTAGATAGATCTACTGCGTATATTTCACAATAACCCAGGTTGCTATTGTCATTATGGAAGGAATCGTAAAAAGTAAAATGTTAATTGAGAAAACTGTTTTATAAGACTTGGAGAAGAAAGAGGGCAACAGTTTCGAAAAACTGTCTTGATGGAAGAATTCATAAATGAGGCAGAGAGCAATCAAGACCATTTATCTAACAGGCATCATACAGTTTTTTTTTTGGTGGGAGATTTTTTTATGATAGACCTATCTAATGAACCCTTTCCAATAAGGAGTTTTTCTTAACCCTTTCCCAAACAACAAACTTTTGGACTAGACCAAATTGAAAGCATTTGCAGACGACAATTCAACTCTCACTGAAAATATGATTTCTGTCCATGATAGGGTAGAAAACATTGTGGGAAAAGAAGAAAATGCTGGTTACCAGCATTTTCTCCTTTTCCCACAATGTTTTCAAAAGGCTACTATTCCAGACCCGTAAAAACCAGGGATTGTTTGGGAAAGGGTTCAATAAATAACCCACAGATACTTTTACTTCTTGCATCAGGCTATTAAGCAGACATTTCAGCAGAATGAGAAATGAGTTCATTCTCTTCTTGCAATACAGTCTGTGCATGAGTTTGTCTCAGTTCTGGACCAAAGTACCATGTCCTAGCCATTTCCAAAACATTTTGCAGATGACAAACTAAAAATAGTGCAATTTGCTACATTTTTACAGTAAAGGAGATTCTTTTTTTCATCTGCAAATAATGCTTTTAATTTGGACAAGTCTAAAATTTAATCATTTTGTAAAGAATAATAAATGAAAAGTGAATGAAATTCCTCAGATTGATCATTTTTTCCAACAGTACTGTTTTAAACTAATATAAATATGAAAAGGTTGTTCTGCTTTTCACAAAATTTGATTTTCTCAAATTGAAATGATTCAAAATCCCATATTCATATTAGCAGATAGAAACTTTTCTGTATTATATATTTTTTTATTCTCATTCTTTTTTTTCATTGGAGACAAAATATCTTTTCGTTATAGAACAAATTTTTTCTAGAAAAGTATAAAGGCACCTTTACTTTTCTATTTCAATGTACCCTTCCCAACCAATATCAAATTTTGATACAGATCATCTTGACCCTTTACCACACAGTGCCGACTATTGACAACCCTGAGAAAAAAGCCTTTAGAAAACATTGCGGGAAAAGGAGAAAATGCTGGTAACCAGCATTTTCTCCTTTTCCCACAATGTTTTCTGCCCTTCACAAAACAAATTTCAAATTTTCAGTCATTTTTATTTTGTTGTCTGCAAATGCTTTCAATTTGGACAAGCCCAAAATTTTGTTATTTGGTAATGAGTTAAATAGAGAAAATACATCAAGTGAGCAAGTTGCTGTCTTTTTCATCCTTAATGTTTTCATAGCTCTTTAAACCACAGGACAAAAATTACAAACCATTCGACATTGAAAGTAATTTGCAGAAACAAAAAAAAATTAATCCACTAAGGTTCAAATGATGTATTTGTCTTTGAAAGGTAAGCAAATACAGGGTAGATCAGATATATTCAACAGCTTTCTTACTAGGAGTCGTTAAAACTAAGGATTGTGAGGTAAAAGGTCAAGTCTTCTTTAGAAATGATTTATTTTCATGCCATATTTTCTGATTTCCTTTAAATCACAGTCCTCAAAGTTATTAACCAATGCAGAAAATTAATTTTATCAGGAATGCAACCAGTCACCAGCCTATTCAGGGGAAATTTCTCAAAACATTTTCAATGAAACAAAATGATAAAATCTATCTCTATGAGAAAGAGAAATAAGATAACTAGCTTCAAGATTTGTAACTAGTTTATCAAATAAACTAACAACTGCTCAGGGAAATACTTCAGGATCACTTTCTTATACTTTTTGCAAGCCCTATCTCTCTAACAAGTGCTCTCTCCAACAAATATTATTGGAAATCAGTAACTGTTCTGCTATTTTACAGGCATTACCCTCCCATGAATAAAACTACCAGCAGGTAAGGCGCTATTTTAAAGGAGGTATTTTACAGAGATGTTTCGACAATTCCTGAATAGCTCATGATTTGTACTTTTCTAAATAGTTTATGTATTGAAGTTCAAGTCATTACTTCCTACATATTCACACATAATAATGACTCTCTGAGAAAGATGCATTTGGAAAACATTGTGGGAAAAGCAGAAAATGCTGGTAACAATCTACCCATCAGGCTGCATGTTTTGACAATAAGAAAAAATTCTTCTTGTCAAAAAATATTTTGTTTCGGTAAAGAGTTATATTGAGGTCATATCAATGCAGACAAGGCATACAACAACAACAACAATCTGACAGACGGTAAAACTATCTGTGAAGTACTTCTGTATAAAATGCTTTGGTAAAAAGGAAACCATTCACAACAATCGAAATTGAAAACTTAAAAACAAAAGTAAAAGCAAGTGGGGTTTTTTCCTACCTAGAAAAATTTAAAAATTGCATTTTCATTTGGGCAAAAATCTTTAATTTTGAAATTATTCCTCATTCCTATTGAAAGATGCTTTTTTGCATTTTCTCCTGTTCCAACACAATTTTCAAAAATTTTCTTTTGCAGGTCACACAGATGTGTTTGGTAAAGGGTAATTTCTACATCTGTCGATTTTTTTTTTAATCCAAAGTTGTTTGGTTGTATTGTCAAAATACTGTCATATCTTATGAATATAATTATATTTCATAACATCTGCAACTTTATATAGCTGTCATTTTCAACTCATTCAAAATTTTGGGAGACAACCTTTTTCATCGTGCAATAAATGGCTTTATGACGAAGTAGCAGAAAATGATAAAATGCTTGTAAATAGACTACAATGTTTTCTAATATTTCCATGAGTTCTTGTTTTGTAAGCTCTCTACCAAACAGTGAACTCTTTACTTGCCTGTAACTTAACTCTTTCCCAAACAACAAATTTTGGACTCTTCCAAACTTGGAAGAGTTTGCAGAAGACTATTTTCGATTTGGAGAAAATGGCAGAAAGTTCTCAAAAAGGGTCGAAAACACTGTGGGAAAAGAAGAAATTGCTCGTTTCATGCAATTTCTCCTTTTCCCACACTGTTTCAAAAAACTTTTACTGCAGACACATAAAAACCAGGGCTTGTTTGGGAAAGGGCTAATATGGCTCAATAGGTGGGATTTGTCTATGAAAGAGTCACAAATAATATGGGATAAAGAGAAAACGCTGGTTACTAGCATTTTCTCCTTTTGATTCAATGCTTGCCGAAACCCTTTTCCACCCGGCCATTTAGCCTTAGGATCCTGTGACAAAATGTTAACTCCTTACCAAATTTATTGACTGGTGCAAATGGAAAGCATTTGAAGACAACAAAATAAAAGTGATTGAAAATTTGAAATTTGATTTGGGAAGGTTAGAAAACATTGCGGGAAAAGGAGAAAATGCTGGTTACCAGCATTTTCTCCTTTTCCCACAATGTTTTCAAAACGCTTCCACCTCAAGGTTGTCAAAAGTTGTCATTGTAAGGTAAAAGGTTAATCATTAATTACTTTTCACTTTATTCTCTATATTTGGATCCCTGTCTCTGTTAGGTAGAAGCAGTGCAAGGAGGTCATTCAGTAAATTTATCCCTATGCCATCATATTTTAAATTAACCCATTACCACACAATCCCTACTTTTGATGACCCTGAGAAAGAAGCCTTTAGAAAACATTGTGGGAAAAGGAGAAAATGCTGGTAACCAGCATTTTCTCCTTTTCCCACTATGTTTTCTACCCTTCACAAAACAAATTTTAAAATTTCAGTCACTTTCACTTTATTGTCTGCAAATGCTTTTGATTTGGACAAGTCCAAAATATTGTCGGTTGGTAATGAGCTAATGACCCTAAGGAAGGCGACATTAGAAAATATTTCGGGACAAGAAGGAAATGCTGGTAAACAGCTTTTTCTCCTTTTCCCAAAACACTTTCAAAACATTGAAAGACAAATCCCCCATTTGGAAGACAAATACCCCATTTGAGCAGTGTGTAATTTTTCCTCAGCTAAAACAATCACTTTGGACAAGTCTAAAATTCTGTCCTCCAATACAAAGTAAAAGAGAACCATCTGTACATAAAAAGGATAAACTAATAAACCAGTCCATCCCTGCCAAAGCTACAGTTACAAAACAACATGGAAACACTTTTAGCTAGATGGGAAAAAACTTCAAAATAATGTCACTCCCCATTACATATGAAATGTTCTGGACTGTTTTTTTTAACATCACAATTTCAATATTTTATACATCTTATATAATTAAATCTATTAAAATCAAATTATTTCATTTTGATGAAACCTTTAACCCTTTACCAAACAATCCCTATGAACTATCTGTATGAAAAAATGCCTTTGAAAACCTTTTAGGAAAAGGTTTAAATGCTGTCAACCAGAATTTTCTCCTTTTCCCACATTGTCATTAATCCTGTCAGAGACAAATCGGACTATCATATACACTTCTCATCTGTCTCCTACACATGTAAGCAGTTTGGAGCAGTCTAAAATTTTGTATAATGGTAAAGAATTAATAAGTAAACTATTGAAAGTATTGCAAGAGCCATATTATCTCTTTACCACACAATTCTGACTTTTAATGACCCTGGGAAAGAAGGCTTTTCAAAACATGGTGAGAAAAGGAGAAAATGCTGTTACCAGCATTTTCTCTTTTTCCCACAATGTTTTCTATCCTTCCAAATCCAAAATCAAAATTTTCAGTCACATTTATTTTGTTGTGTGCAAATGCTTTGAATTTGGACCAGTCTACAAGTTTGTCGTTTGGTAAAGAGTTCAGATACCCCAATACAAGTATGGGGATCTGTGTACATATGACAATTTTAAAATGGGACAAATGTCGATTCTACAATAAAAGCTTCCAACGAGAAAGATCAGAAACTTACGAATGACTTCAAGATTATAGGTCCACTTTATGGTTCCACACTCATTCTGTAGTTCGCAAGTATAATTGGCTTGGTCGCTCATCGTGAGTTCATATATCTTTAGCTGCCAGCCTTCCATTGCATACTATACAGGATAAAAACGAACAGATTAAGAAGAATTTCTTAAATACATGTATTCACTTTAACCCTTTCCCAAGTGATAAAGTTTGGACTCTTCCAAACCGAAAGAGTTTGCAGACGACAATTTTAGATTTGGAGAAAATGGCAGAAAGTTCTAAAAAAGGGTAGAAAACACTGTGGGAAAAGAAGAAATTGCTTGTTACAAGCAATTTCTCCTTTTCCCAGTGTTTTCAAAAGGCTTTTAATGCAGACGCGTAAAACCAGGGCTTGTTTGGGAAAGGGTTAAAAGAACATTTTAAATGCATCAAAATTGAAGCATTTGCAGATGACTAAAAATATTAGGTTCAAATATATGGATCTGTCTTGCAAAGGTCAGTGAACATCACGCAAAAAGCTAAAAAAAGGCTGGTAACCAGTATTTTCTCTTTTCCCACAATGTTTTCAGGCACTCTATTCTTCAGGGTTGTCAAAAACATGACATTGTTGGGTAAAAGTCTAGTACTCCAACACTAAAATGAATGATGAATTTAAGACCAGTCCGAACTCAAAAATATGCAGATGTCAAATTCACTTTGGCTAAAATTGTGAAGGCTGTCTATAATAACAGGGTGGAAAAACATTGTGGGTAAAAGAGAAAATGTTCTGCATAGGAACAAAAGCACTCGTCTGCAGATGGTAAAGAGTTCTATCCGGGAGAAGCATCCATAAATATATATTATTTTTTGATACGGTCCAGAGGCAGCTGTGTGCCTGTTCCTTCCATTTTGTAGGGAAAGCCAGTACGGCTCATTTGCAGCACCACTCCACAATACCCCTTATCCTGCACAATAACAGAAATGAAACTTTCAAGCCGATTGGATAATCCCAAACTTTCCAATTTTCAAAAATATCGTTGAAAGACAATTATCTCTTTATTGGACAGTGCAGATCAAAGATAAGACTGCACATTCTGTGCTGTCTGATTTTGATCTTTGCTGTCCACATTAGGTCAGCGAGTCTCGCTTTGCAGTGTAAGGGTTAAGTATTTTTCATGACGCCTAATGAGAAAAAAGTGACTATAATGAACATGTGTTAACTTTTCATCAAAAATTGCAGTCTTTGATTGACCCTTAACCCTTTACCACACAATCCCAACATTTAACGACCCTGAGAAAAAAGCCTTTAGAAAACATTGTGGGAAAAGGAGAAAATGCTGCTAACCAGCATTTTCTCCTTTTCCCACAATGATTTCTACCCTTCACAAACCAAATTTCAAATATTCAGTCACTTTTATTTTGTCGTCTGCAAATGCTTTCGATTTGGACAAACCTAAAATTTTGTTGTTTGGTAATGAGTTAACCGGTAAAACAGAAAATCTTTCTAATCCTTTTATCTTTTTTAATTATATTCTATAAATAAAACTTTGATGTCTTCCCCTCCCCTTTCCACCTTCATCATTTAAGCTCCAAATGAACACTTTATCAAATGACAATATTTTAGGATTGTCTACTTATTGGAAAGCATTCACAGATAATTAAACATGGCTCAAAGTATTGGTGCCAAGGGGATGAAAGGAATGCTTCACCAAATGTCAAAATTTTAGATGAAGTCGAAATTGAAAGCTGTTGCAGATGACAAATAAAAAAGTTGATATTTTTTCCAGCTGGGTAGAAAACATTGTGGGAAAAGGAGAATGCTGGTTACAGTATTTTTTCCTTTTCCCACAATGTTTTCAAAAGGTTTCTATCTCTGGGTCGTAAAACCGAGGAATTATTTAGTAAAGGGCTAACTACTTGCCACATGACAAAATTTTGGACTGAAACAATATTGACAGCATTTGCAGACCATAAATTCAAAGTAGCTAAAATGATGATTTCTGTCTCTGATAGAATAAAAACATTGTGGGAGAGGAGGAAAATGCTGTTTACCAGCATTTTCTCATTTTTACATAATATTTTCCAAAGCCCTCTTGCCAAGGGTCTTTAAAACTCAGGATTATGAGGTTAAAGGTTTTACCAAAATTCAAATTGGGCAGGGGATTTAAAACTTTTGCCCTTTCTTTGTAACACTTACCTTTCCCTCGACTGCTTCCAGTTTTTGGTCATTTTTATACCATGTAATAGTAGGTCTGGGATAGCCACGAGCGTCACAGTCTATCTTGATCTCATGTTTCGCAGGCTTTGCCAGGAACATTGTTTCATCCTTCTTCTTGGACCAAACTGGTGGACCTGGTAAAGAATTAACAGAGAAAAGTAATTACAGAGAAAAAATATTCAATTATTCATCACTGAAAATATGTTACATGCACAAGGACAACAGTAGGAAGGACATCTAACATATGTGATCAAGGGCAGATAGGGCTGTCCAACTTCCTGTATGCCTCAAACATGTTTTGCACAACCAACAACATGCTGATAATGACTTACAAAGATATATCAAACCTTAGAAAAAGGTGCAATGAACAAAATTTTCATACCCTGTTAACTTGAACCGACAGATGGATCGCCAAAATGACCAACAATTCCAAACAAGCAGGTGATTCTATTTTATCACTAACAAACATTTTATTTTTGAAAAATATCTTTGTATGAAATACCATACCTTTGATTCCATCACTGTCATCACACATATCTGTTTGTGGCTTTGTTTCTAAAGAAGAAAAGCAAAAAAAAATCACAAAATTAATAGAAGAGATAAGAATTTTGCACTATATTGTGCAATTAGCATGATCTCATATATGTATTTACTCTGTACAGTCAAAATTAAAATGATCCTGGGGAGACAGCTTTTGAAAATATTTTGCAAATATGGGAAAATGCTGGTTATTAGTATTTTCTCCTTTTTCAAAAATGTTTTCAATCATGTCAGAGAAAATTTCATTATTTGAGCCATATTTAACTCTTTACCAAATGACTAGTCCAAATTGAAAGCATTTGCAGACGACTAAACAAATGAGACTCAAAAATTAAAATTTGTTTTTGGGAAGGGTAGAAAACATTGTGGAAAAAGGAGAAAATGCTGGTTACCAGCATTTTCTCCTTTTCCCACAATGTTTTCAAAAGGCTTTTTTCTCAGGGTCATTTAATTTAATTTGTCATCTGCAAATGCTTTCAATTTGGACATGTCCAAAATTTGGTTCTTTGACAAAAAAATTGAAAGAAAAGTGCACTTATTCACTCTAAAGGGTTTAACCCTTTCCCAAAGGATAAACTTTTGGACTAAACCAAATTGAAAGCATTTGCAGACGACAATTCAACTCTTGCTGAAAAGATGATTTCTGTCTATGATAGGGTGGAAAACATTGTGGGAAAAGGAGAAAATGCAGGTTACCATTCCAGACCCATAAAAACCGGGGATTGTTTGGGAAAGGGTTTAAAACAACTTGTGAAATTCACAGTCTGTCAAAACTTGGTGTGCAATGCCACTTGCTGTGGATACTCAATATTATGGCTTTCAAGAGACAATTGTAATGACTATCCACAACAAAGGTGTCTATTGGGAAACTCGCAATATTGATACAAAAAGATTTGCGAACTTACCCTCAGTACTTTGTGGGTCCATTTCATCTGTAAATAAAAAGATATGGTTTTTAAAGAGAAAAAATCAGTTTAACATTTTACTACCACCTAATTTCTAACTACCTTGGTAAAAAAATCTTTGGAACGGAAGAATATGCCATTAGCCCGTTACCGCACAATCCCTACTTTTAATGAGCCTGAGAAAGGAGCCCTTAGAAACCATTGTAGGAAAAGGGGAAAATGCTGGTAAACAGTATTTTCTCCTTTTCCCACAGTTGGTTCTCTTCTAAAAAGTTGTTGGCATACAAAACTTATTCAAAATGTCAGTAACAACTCATCAGATAGGTTGGATGTTAACCGAAAATTTTATTAGTTTATTAATCTTTTTATGGCAGACAAAAACAAAAAAATCTTTAGTTAATAGCAAGAAACCAGTGAGCATTAACTCTCTACCACACAATCCCGGGTTTTCACGACCAAGGGATAGAAGCCTTTTGAAAACATTGTGGGAAAAGTAGAAAATGCTGGACACCAGCATTTTCTACTTTTCCCACAATGTTTTCTACCTTTTTAAATTCAATTTGCAATTTTTGAGTCACAATAATTTTGTCATCTGCAAACGCTTCCAATTTGGACTAGTCTAAAATTTGGTCATTTGGTAGAAAGTAAAAACATCTCTATTGTATATATTATAAGTTCTCAGTGACCACTCATTCACTAAACAGTAACTGTTAGAGACCTTTTTTTTCATACTAAAGCATACCAAAGGCATGGAAAAGACTTATTTGTTGTCAAAAATTGCAGGTCTAATTGTGTCTCATATACCTTACCTGGACTATTGTAGACTGTGACGGTAAAATTTCCCCAGATTTCTCCGTACTCATTGTGAGCCTTGCATTGATATAACCCGGAATCAGACTTGCTGAGACTGCTAACTGTAATGGAATTCCGACCAATACTGACCCTAAAAATAAAGAACAGGTGAACAGTACTATTTCAAGACTGCTTTCTTTAATTCATTTGATTTGTTGTGATGGACAAAATATCTTCCAGATATGATCAGGTTACTTAGTTCTTTACCAAATTAAAATATTTTAGACAGGTCCAATTTGAAAGTTGTTGCAGCCAACAAAGCTTATATGGTGTAAATGATGGGATTTGTATCCAATACCACAGAAATTATTGTGGGGAAAGGACAAAATGCTGGTTACCAGTATTTTCTCATTTTCCCTAAATGTTTTCAAAAAGCCTATTTATTGAGGTCGTTAAAACTGAGAAGAAGTGTTGTTCGGTAAACACTCTGTGCAGCCTAGCCTTCATATACATTGTCAATTGAAGTACCTACTAATTCAAAGAATTCCTCTTAACTAATTAAAACCACAAATTCAATTACCTTTCTGTAGATTTGATTGGTTTCTCATCAAAAAACCAAACAACAAATGGTTTAGGTTTTCCTTTCACCTTACAAAGTAGTTCCAAACTGTCATTGATAAATGCTATTCTATCTGCTATGATAGGCCTTCTAAACTTGGGAGACAGCCCTGAAAATATAAAAAGAAAACAAAGTTAACAAATAAAAGTAATCCAAATGACTTCAAATGCTGCATTATTTCTAAATCCAATCCTTTTTAAAAAACACAAAAATTTGAGCTTGTTCATTTTGAGAGCATTTGCAGATGCAAAATTTGAGGTTACGCTTTTGAAAGTTTACTAGCATTTTCCCCTGTTCTCACAATGTTTTCTAAAGGCTACTTTCTCAGGGTTGTCAAAAGTCTGGATTGTGTGGTAATGGGTTGACACCAAGGGAAAATAAAAGTGGTAATCAACCTTTTGTCATAATGTTTCCTATCCTATCAAAGACAGAAATCATTATTTGATTTGCATTCAATTTGTCCTTTGCATAATTATAGGATTTGGTTAAAGTCTAAAATTTAACTATTCATTAAAGGGTTAAACAGAAAGGGAGAAGCAGTCATGGTGCCTAATAATTTGTCCCTATCTTTTTTTCTCTTCATCACAGGCTCCCATGTTTAACCCGTTGCAAAACAACAAAATTTTAGAGTGGTCCAAATTGAAAGCGCTTGAAAATGACAAAATTAATGTGACTCAAAAAAAATTAATTTGTTCTGGGAGGGTAGAAACATTGTGGGAAAAGGAGAAAATGCTGGTGACCAGCATTTTCGCCTTTTCCCACAATGTTTTCAAAAGGCTTCTACCTCCGGGCCGTAAAAACTAGGCTTTGTTTGCGAAATGGTTAAAGGTGGGTATTTAGAATTTTCATGTCACATCAAATTTCAAAAAATATAAATCATTAAGATTTTTATGAAAAAACAGTACAAATCATCAATAAATAAGAATCATAAAATTACAAAAAAAAATTTTTTTGATGATATTCCCTTAACTCTTTACCACACGAGAAAATTTTCGACTGGTCCAAATTGAAAGCATTTGCAGACGACAAAATAAATGTGACTGAAAAATTGAAAGTTGTTCTGGAAAGGGTAGAAAACACTGTGGGAAAAGGAGAAAATGCTGGTTACCAGCATTTTCTCCTTTTCCCACAGTGTTTTCAAAAGGCTTCTTTCTCAGGGGCGTCAAAAGTAGGGATTGAGTGGTAATGGGTTAAAAGGCTACGTAGCCTCTTAAGCTATTTTTAGATTTTGCGCCAAAAACCAATAAAGCATTGTGGGAATGTCAGGTTACTGGTACATGACTAAAAACGCTTTCATTTCATTTCATTACATAAACAAACATGTAATATTTATTTTCAATAATGTCTTCTTCGGACGGATGTTTGAAACTTTGTCTGTGTTTTCCTGTATTTAAATGAGAGGATTGATAATCTAAAAAAATGAACGTGTCTCCCGTTGGTGTCAACTAAGTCTGTAATAAATCTCAAATTTCTCGTGTTATCGGATGGTTTTCGACTACTGGGGTTTTATGGACGCAAATTAAAAGGCTATGGTAGTATAAGGATGATTTTTTTGCATTTTAGTAAAGATTTTCGTCCCAAAATCTGAAGGGCCACCTTTAACTCATTACCAAACGACATTATCTTAGACTGGTCCAAATTGAAAGCATTTGCAGACGACAAAGTAGAAGTGACTGAAAATTTGAAATTTGTTTTGTGAAGGGTTGAAAACATTGTGGGAAAAGGAGAAAATGCTGGTTACCAGCATTTTCTCCTTTTCCCACATTGTTTTCTAGAGGTTTATTTCTAAGGGGCGTCAAAAGTAGGGATTGAGTGGTAATGGGTTAAGGCAACTGCACAGATGAAGGATTCTGATATACCTTTTATCTGTTGAGCACAGTGGGAATTTTTCCTTACGGAGCAATTTCTCCTTTTGACCAAAGGTTTCTTAAAAGATCTTCAGCAAAACTACAAATGTCATCTGACTAGGTGTTCATGATTTTATTTGAATTAAACTCCAACCCTGTTAGTATAATATCCTGTGCCGGAAATATGTCCTAGTTTAATAACTATCTTCTAAATTTTATCAATGGTGAATCTTTCAGATTGTCCTTTGTTTAAATAGCAAATACCTTTACCATAAAACACCAAGGTTTTACACTTGTCCATGTTGAATGTATTTGTCAACACTAAAATAAATGAAAATTGCTTTTTAGAGCCAAGAAAACACTGGAAGAAAGAAAGGCAAAAATTCTCCATTCAAAAAATGTTTTCAAAAATATTCTGCGACAATAATTATGTCACATAATTAATTCTATGTCATCACCATGGTTTTTTATGTATTATTTCCTCAGTATGATTGCCTAGAGACAAAACCAAGACAAAATTCTGAAAGACAGTCTAATTTGATGGAAAAAAAATGTGGCACAAGGCGAAAGAAATCTCCAGGTAAGAGTAACCTCCGGCAGAAACAAGGTTCCAACAATTACTGTCATTCCGCTTGAATCAAGATGTAACAGAAATGTAAATGTTTTGCCACATAACCAAATCTAAAGACTGGTCCAAACTGAAAGCCATTTGAAGGCAAGAAATTAAATATTTGTAACAATTGGTTGAATCAGTCTAAATTAACAGCATTTTCTCCTTTCCCTACAATGTTTTCAAAAGGCTTATTTCTCAGGAAAGTTAAAATTTGGGAACTATGTGGTATTGGGATAAGGTATGATATATAAACTGACATTCAAAGAAAATATCAAGACCTTTAAGGATAAATATGTTCACCAGCATTTTCTCCTTTTCCCACAAGGTTTTCTGAAGGCTTCTTTCTCAGGGCTGCCAAAAGTAGGGATTGTTTGGTAAAGGGTTAAGTTAGAACTAGCCTGTACAAAATGGGATAAAAAGTATTTGTGAGATAAGAAGGGGAAGACACTCCAATTATTCAATTTAGATTTGGTCACCCCGGTACAAGGCCGTAGGCTAAAAAGCGTCATTTTCATCCCAGTTTTATTTTGAAAAACCAGTCAAGAATAAATAATGTAATTTTCATCTTTAAAACCCAAAGAAGAACATTATATACTTCTGTATCAATTCTGGTTTAGATCACATTCAGACAGAACAAAACATTCAATCTTGTCTTTGATTCTTACGTCTATTTCATGATTTCTGTGAAATTCAACTATTCCCCTCCCCCCACCACAATCATCATTCGTTCTCTTTATTATTCTGTAACTCTTTACCAACAACAAAATTTTAGACTGGTCCGAATTGCAAGCACTAGCACACGACAAATTAAACATAACGCAAAAATTGAAATTTGTTTCTAGCAGAAAAAAACAATGTGGAAAAAAGAAGAAAATGCAGGTTGCCGGCATTTTTCTCCTTTTCCCACAAGGTTTCTATCTCGGGAATTGTTTGGTAAACAGTTAAGCCTTTACTACACAATTCTATGTTTTGACAAACCAGTATTTTCTCTTTATCCCACAACGTTTTCTACCCTTCCTACCAGACAAGCTTCAATTTGGGATCAGTGATTGTGTCGTCTGCAAAATTTTTTCAATTTGGTAATGTCTGAAATTTGTTGTTGGCAAAGGAGTTAAGCTCCTTTTTTCTATATGGGCACATATTCAAGTAACAGACTACAGTTAACCCATTACCAAACGACAATATTTTAGGCTTGTCCAAATTGAGAGCATTTGCAGACAACAAAATAAAAGTGACTGAAAATTTGAAATTTGTTTTGTGAAGGGTAGAAAGCACTGTGGGAAAAGGAGAAAATGCTGGTTACCAGCATTTTCTCCTTTTCCCACAATGTTTTCTAAAGGCTTCTTTCTCAGGGGCATCAAAAGTAGGGACTGTGCTGTAAAATTGGGTTAAACTACAAAAGTTGGAGAAAGTGTTCACAATGGTAAAATAATTAAATGAAGACTTTTATCACACCATGGTCAACATTCTGTGCAGTCTGATCTTGATCTACAATGTCCACAAAAGGGCATTCCATGAAGCTCAGCTGCCTCGGGCGTTATCATATTTTTCCCATTTCCAGATGAAAAGCATTTTTGTGGTCAGCAATCTTCTTTGCTCTATTGTTATTCCTGTTCCTTTTTAACCTTTCTATCACCTTTTGAAATTTAGCTAAAATGCTTCTGCGGCCTGACTGTAGACCAAGATAAAACTGCACAAAATGTGCAGTCTGATCACTGATCTATATTAACTGCATTGTTGTGACATTCTGGACAAGCACATTCTTGACTTGCAATAACAGGTACTTTGGTCCTTTGTAATTTCTGGACTGAAAATTGGTTTCTTTTGGGAGCTAAGGATTCTAACTTGGGCAAAATGGTTACTTTGATTAAATTACAGAAGAAATACATTAAACTGGAAAACCAAATTTAAATCAAGGACCAATTTGAATTTCATGGGCTATGCAAAAATTGCATCAATCTTGATCTTTTCCATTAGGATTTGAATTTTACCCTTTGCCTAACAACACAACTTTTACTGCGCTAAAGAAACAGCAATTTTAACAAAATCATATGAAAAGGAGAAAAGCTAGGAACCAGCCTATTCTCCTTTTCCCATGTTTTCTTTCCATACAAATCTCATTATTTTGGACACATTTACATTGTTGTCTGCATTTTATTTCAAATTGCAAAAGTGAAATCTTATGGTCTGTTATTCAATGAGTGGAAAAGGTTTTAAACTCATTGAAATTAAAAGCATCTTAGAGAAATGAATCAAATGTGGTTCTCCTACATGCTGGAATTTGGTTTAGAGTGGAAATACATAAAAAACATAGAGAAACCCTTTCATAAAAATTCTAAAACACATTAGAACTGATTATAATTGGTGAATACTTTTTTTTTTTATAACTGAGATGACTCAGGGGTAACCAATGAATTTATTTTTTACAATTTCAAATTTAACACTGCAGACTTTGCAGTATGAAAGCAGTACAAAAAAAGTTCTGGTGTATAAATTATCATAAAACCTGGACTCTTTACCACACAATCCCAACTTTTGACAACCCTGAGAGAGAGGCCTTTTGAAAACATTGTGGGAAAAGGAGAAAATGCTGGAAACCAGCATTTTCTCCTTTTCCCACTATGTTTTCTACCCTTCCCAAATCTAATTTCAGTTTTTGATTCACATTTATTTTGTCATAGGAAAATACTTCCAATCTGGACTAGTATAAAGTGTTGTCGTTTGGTAAAGGGATAAAGCACCTTTCACAACCATGGTTTCCTCTGAAGCCAGTGAACAAGATCAGACTGCATAAATGGTAAAAGAAAATCAAACCATGCATTATAATTCTGGCTAAGCCTTCAGCCCATACCAAATGATACTAGGAGTTTACAACCATGAGAAAAATGTGTGACATAGCACAAAAGAATGATAACCAGTATTTGGGGTTTTCTCCTTTTTCAACAGCCTTTTCCATCTAATCAAGGATAAATACAGCTACAAGCCTCAGTTTATTTCTCATCTGCAAGAGCTTTCAGTTTGGGCAAGTTTAAAATTTTGTCCTCTTTTGATGAGTAAATAAAGAAATTCAAAATTTTTTCTCCTCAAAAAAAGGAGTGTCACCAACAGAAATAGACCTCAAGATCCAATTTAAACTGCTTTAACTCATACAGCTTGCATCTACAGGTTCATGGTTTATTGCACAGAGTTTTAAATTTTTGAGTTTCTATGCGATATCTTTACACAATCCTTTTATAAGCGAGTGACAAAGAAAATTCTCTACGCTACAAATCCAGCTCAAAACATCCTGTATTGCTATAGAAACTTTTCAGATAAAAATCTATCCCAATATCCTCCCATATCAAATTTGAATTTCTACCACTGTTTTCCCTCTGGTAATTGACAAGAAAGAATTGCCGTTGTTTTAAGACACCGAGGCTGTTAGACAAGGTAGCAGCCAGTGGCTTTGAGTTTAAACCCTGTAATATTACATTTTTACCAAAACAATTCAGAGTTTTAACAATCTTGAGGATGAAAGCCTTGCCAAGCATTGTGAGAAAGGAAGAAAATGCTAGTAACCAATGTTTTTTTTTCTTTTCACACAATGTTTCCTTACTCATCAAAGAAATTCAGCTTATGCAAAATAATCTTGGAATGGTCATCTGCTGAAGCTTTGATTTTGACAAGTTTGATAAATTTAGGAATGGTTTAACCCATTGTCACACAATCCCTACTTTTGATGCCCCTGAGAAAAAAGCCTTTAGAAAACATTATTGGAAAAGGAGAAAATGCTGGTAACCAGCATTTCTCCTTTTCCCACAATGTTTTCTACCTTTTACTAAACAAATTTCAAATTTTCAGTCACTTTTATTATGTTATCTGCAAAAGCTTTCGATTTTGACAAACCCAAAATTTTGTTGTTAATGGTAATGATACAGAGTTAATCCTCTGCCTGCTGAAGCTCATATGAATATACAGACACAATAGATCAACATCAGACTGTAGAAAACCTGTAAGCATTTTTTCCTTTTTCAACAATGTTTTCAAAAGGCTTCTTCCTCAGGGTCGTTAAAAATCGTGATTATGTGGTAAAGGATTAAAGTGCCTTGCACTGCTATTATTACCTTTGAGGCAAGTATAGATCAAGTTCAGAAAAAAAATGTGCAGCCTGATCTTTGATTTGCATTAGCTGCAATGTCTTACAGAAAAACAACAATATTAAGTGCGATTATAGGGATCTGTATGACGTCTATGAGGAAAATTTCTGTTGGTTTTATTCAGTGCTCTATGGGTTAAGATTACCTATGACTCTAAGCTAGGGCAAATTCTTCCAGACAAGAATCTCTAGGACTGATGTAAAAGTTGATGATGGTTGGCAGATTGTGGCAATCTGCGAGAAAACATGATCTACGATTCATATCCTGGGATTGGCAATATTTGTTTTGCTAAATGACACATCTCTCACTTGCTCATGAGAAGAATGTTCCACATGTTACAGACGAATGCATCTACCCTTAGTATGTGTTTGTGAAGTAATTTTATTAGTGTGGGTATTAACGATCAAGATCCGACTTCGCAGAACATGATGATGCGGTCTGATTCTGAATTTATACTGTCCATTTTATGCTTATCATTTATGAAACATTCTGGCCATTATATACCGTTTAAATAGTAACTATTTCATCTTTTCTGCAGTCAAAATATGTTCATATCATTTATTTTGCACTCTTAGTGTTAAATAAGTGGGTGGAATCATGGAAGTAAACAACATTTCTGGGTTCTAAAAAGTTATTATCCAACATTGAAATCTGAAGAACCAGAGTACAAGTGGAGAAAGTGCTGTAACTGAATGAGGCCCTTCACCTTCTATTTCACATTTCAAACTTCATTCAAGGGCTATATAATAATTCCAAAGCTGTCATATTTCTGTCTATCATACATCCTTCAGACGTGTCAATCCTCTCTTAACAGAGAAATTACTGATAATGAATAAGATGTTTGCCTTTCACACTATTAAATGCCATTATGAGGAAGTCTTCCAGAATCGGCATATAATTATGTAATAATATTAAACAGAGCTCCAGATATGCCCAAGGAGTCATGGTATTCTAAATCCATTATTTCCTTTTCAAACCTTATGTTGCGGGTACCCCATTAAAATCATATTGATGAGATGATTGTAGTGCATACCCACATCAGAGGTTTTGGTGGAGAATAATCAAAATATCTAATTTCAAAATCAAAATCACTCAGTTTACCTCGAGATCTTATTAGCCCTGTCCAAATTAAAAGCATTTGCAGACAACAATTTCAATGTGGCTCAAATGATGCAATTGTTTATTGATAGGGTAGAAAACATTGCAGAAAAGGGAGAAAATGCTGGTTACCAGCATTTTCTCCTTTTTCCACAATGTTTTCAAATAGGTTCTTTCCAAAGGTCGTCAAAAGTCATCATTGTGTGGGAAAGAGTTAAAGAGCATTTACAGAAAGTAAAACTACATGTACATGTATTGCTAAAATAATGGGATTTGTCTTTAACCCTTTACCACACAATGCCAACTTTTTATGACCCTGAGAAAGAGGCCTTTTGAAAACATTGTGGGAAAAGGAGAAAATGCTGATAACCAGCATCTTCTCCTTGTCCCACCATGTTTTCTACGCTTTCAAAATTTCGATGTCTGAGCACATTTATTTTGTTGTCCGTAAATCCTTTGAATTTGGACTAGCCCAAAATTTTGTTGTTTGGTAAAGAGTTAAATGGTTAGAAGTCTTAAACCTTTACCTAGATGAGAAATTGCTGGTAACCAGCATTTTCTCCTTTTCCCACAATGTTTTATACCCCTCCCCCCAAAAAATCAAATTTTCAGTCACTTTATGCTTTCACTTTGGACAAATCTAAAATTCTGTCACTTGGTAATGACTTAATGTTGACAAAAGGCAACAATCAATCTGGGAAGGAGATATTTATCAACTCAAAGAATCAGAGATAAATATTTTATTCCCAGACAGGTCAAACAGTTATTACATCATACAATAAATATGATTACATCGCTCAATAAATATCCTGTAGTGTTGGTTAATTGATATGTAATGGATAATTGGTAGATAATTCATCTTTCCTTACATCATAAACAAACAGTACTCTATACCTCTATACTAAACATTGTCTGAGACTGGTCCATGCTGAAAGCATTTGCATACAACAAATTAAAAAGAGTCTTAATTTATAAATTTGTCCCTATATGAGTAGAAAGCCTTTGTTGTTGGAAATGGAGAAATGCTGGTTATCAACATTTTTCTTTTTCCCACAAGGTTTTCAAAAGGCTATTTCATTCGGGTCATGAAATTTTTTGTTTTCCTCCCTGAATGATAAGCAAAGAAGTTTCCTATTATCATTGTATGATTATTTTAATTCAACTCTTTACCATACAATCCAGAGGTATACAGAGTGCCCACAACATAGGGTTTGGAAGAGAAAAAATGGATTTATAGAATGTCATCACTCCCTCATATCTAGAGCTCTTACCAGTTTTTATATTACAGTGTAAAATCATAGACCAGAGAATATAGCAACCCCAAGAATAATCTGCTGATGCTATCAGACAGGATCAACCAACAGCCCAGCATGGTATTTATCCAGTGTTGATGGGTGATCTCAGCGGTCTACTAATGGGCTCATGGCCTTACCTGTAATTGAAACCAGATTTGGCTGACAAGTACTGCTCAATGTAACCCATAATGCAACCTGACTGGACAATGGCAACAATTGCTGGGGTAATCAGCCCTTTTTACTAAAAAGTGATTCTTTACAAAAATAGTTTTGAAAAACTCAAAGGAGAAGGATGAACAAGGAGAGCATGTTGGTAACAAAATAGACTTTGGTCAGTACTCTGTTCCTGTTGCAGATATACAAACTGAACTTATCCTGATTGGTCATGAAAAGAAGGAATACTTTTAACAAGGGAGTTCTAAATCAATGAAAGAAAAGTCACATAAATCATGGGGTAATAATAATAAAAAAATTTGTTCTACATGAGCCAGACCACGAGGTTACGAAGTCAACTGTAACATGATGTACAACACCATGATACTTTATACTGGTATAGCTCTGATTCAGTCAACCCATTAACACACACTCCCTACTTTTGACCCCCCCTTAGAAAGAAGCCTAATTTAGAAAAGATTGCGGGAAAAGGAGAAAATGCTGGTTACCAGCATTTTCTCCTTTTCCCACAATGTTTTCATAAGGTTTCTATCTCAGAGATCTAAAAACCAGGGATTGTTTGGTATAGGGTTAAAGCCAGATGTATAATTGTTTCAGTCATAGTTTTAAATCCATTTCTGCCAAGGGTGTGGATCAAGACCAGCCTCCACATACTGTAATTTCATCTTTGTCTTCTCTTGTTTGTTATCCTCAATGATCTTCATCCAAACAGTCTACAACTCTGTTTCAATTGACCTTCCTGCTGATTTTGATTGATAGGTGTTCCAACGTCTTATTGGCCAATGAAAATTTTTGATTGTGAAATTAAAATCACTCCATCTTTCTGGAGCTCCGAGTCTAGATAAAACTAGGACTTAACCAGAGTCTGTAAATCTCTTGATCCATAAATCACTTTGTATAGAAAAGTATGGGGAGGACTTTTTTCCACAAGCATTAATGTTTAATGCAGAAATCCATGTTCCGGAACAAGGTTGAAATAATCATAAACAAAGCATTGAAATGCAGCATCTGAGCATGCAGAAATCTGATAAACCAACAAACTTTGTAAAATTAGAAACTATAATAAAATTCAACAGGATTGAGTTTGGTGTAGTAAACCTCTCTACCAAATGACAAAATTTTGGACTCACTAAAATTCAAATTTAGCATTAAAATGCAGACAACAAACTCAAGGTTTATATACACCCAAGGTTTAGAGATTTGATTTGAGTATTATAGGCAGAGATTTACTAATAATAGTACTGGCAGATGTGGTTCAAAGGGTAGAAAACACTGTGGGAAAGAGTATGATAAAAAATAGGATTTTTTTTGTTAAACAGGGATAAGAGAAAATCACCAAGTCAAGCAAATTACACAGGCCATAGCTGAATGTGAAAACTACAAGGATGCTATTACAGTATAACTACTAGCATCTTGCATTATTTACAAACTTCTCGCTTTGTCTTCCTGTATCATTTTCATATAATTCATAAAATACAATGCCTTTCTGGATAGAGTGTTCACCCTTCTGGCACAAACTAAACCAAATGGAAAGTTTCAGTCTAGAAAGAAGACCTATGTAAATAATTGCAATATCACAGTTGCTTTTATCCAGAATGTAAAATGGCAAAGCACACAATGTGGACAAAGTTCAGATTGCATATTTTTTACCCTGGCGATAAAAGGCTTTAGTTCTGAAAGCAGCTTTATCTCTCCGCTAAAGAATCCCATGTTTCAACTTACCAAACAACAAAATTTTAGGTTTGTTCAAATCGAAAGCATTTGTAGGCAACAAAATAAAAGTGACTGAAAATTTGAAATTTGTTTTGTGAAAGGTAGAAACACATTGTGGAAAAAGGAGAAAATGCTGGTTATTTTTCAGGGTCGTCAAAAGTAGGAATTGTGTGGTAATGGGTTAAAGGCCCTAAGAAAGACAGATTTCGAAAATTCAACAGGAAAAAGACATTGCTGGTATTACAAGCATTATTTCTTTTACTCACAATATTCTACTATTTCAAAGACAGATATCTTCTTTTAATTTGCTGTCTGCAAATGCTTTTAATTTAGAGAAGTTCAGAATTTTGTTGTTTGGTTAAGAGTTAATTAATGATTCACTATTTACAAGGCCACCAATATTGGACCTGTCCATTTTGGAAGTATTAGAGCATTCTGGACTGAATGATAAAATACTCCTGTAATTCAATTTGTTTGACAGGAAAATGGAGTTATAATGCAAGTTATAGGCATTTTCTCCTTTTTCCACAATATTTGACATTAAATAAATCTGCCTATACCAAAACCCTGGTTAGCAAGCACACCTGGGTAGTAAAACAGAAGTTTGGAAAAAAGTCTTTTCCATTTGAGGTCAAAGGTGAAACCCTATCTGTTGCACAATGGACTTAGATCTCTAGATATTATGTAATTTACACTGGCTCTCTAGATTACTCAAGTGTCTTGGTATGACATTTAACTCTTTACCAAACGACATAACTATAGAATGGTCCAAATTGCAAGCATTTGCAGACAACAAAATGAATGCGACTAAAAAATTAGGACGGGGAAGAAAACATTGTGGGAAAACGAGTACCCCTCTCCTCAGGATCCTCCATGCCAGTATCCCTATAATTATTGTGAGGCTTGTGAAACAATTGTGAAAAAGAAGCAGAAGAAACAAAAGTTAATTTATATTGAATGTTAACTCATTACCAAGCATTAAAATTTTAGGCTTGTCCAAATTGAAAGCATTTGCAGATGAAAAAATAAAAGTGACTGAAAATTTGAAAATTCTTTTATGAAGGGTAGAAAACATTGTGGGAAAAGGAGAAAATGCTGGTTTCAAGCATTTTCTCCTTTTCCCACAATGTTTTCTAAAAGCTTCTTTCTCAGGGGCATCAAAGGTAGGATTGTGTGGTAATGGGTTAATTAAACAGAACAGAACAGAACTTTATTGTTTCAACTTGAACTACATAGCAGTTCATCATTATATATACAAATAACAAAGAAGCAGGTCTATATGCAACAATGGCATAATAAATTTTGAAAGGAAAGATAAATTCGGTTTGATCTACGTAAGTAACATCAAATCGGAGGTTTTAAAATTCAATTTTCAAAGTTCTGGAGTACAAAGTATAGAAAACTGTTAAAAATGACATAAAAGTTGAAATCGTCATCAACAACAAGCCATGGTTTGCTCTTCTCTGCTAGTAGAAACTGGTGAAGAAATTATCACAGTATGAATTCTTGATCCAGAAAATGGTCAGATTTTCTGAAGACAAATAATGCTTGAGGCCAGTAAAAAAGTGAAGAGAAAAAAAAAACTAATTGGACTTTTAATGTAGCCTAAAATGGACTTATAATTTACCATCTATTACAGAAAGTCATCCTTTTTAACCCTTTACCAAATGATCCCTAGTTTTTACGACCTTGAGATCGAAAACTTTTGAAAACATTGTGGGAAAAGGAGAAAAAGCTGGTAACCAGCATTTTCTCCTTTTCCCACAATGTTTTCTACCCTGCTGGAAACAAATCTCAATTTTTGTATTTTGTTGTCTGCACTTAGTGCTTTCAATTTGGATCAGATTAAACCTTTGTCGTTTGGCAACGGGTAAACCCTTTCAGAAAAAAACTTGTATGTATTTAGTCATTGTGACCCATAGGAAGGTGGCTGCAGGAAACAATTTGCAGGAAATTAAGAAAATACTGGTAACATGCTACAATTCTAACAGTATTCTGAATATAAATTTTGCTGCATTCACTTTCATCAAATCCCAAACAGAATTTGAACATCAAAGACTATGGGACCAGAGTACATATTCGGGGTACGGACAAAACCCCCCTAGGACAAAACCCCCCTGGACAAAACCCCCCTGGACAAAACCCCCACACCCTTAAGTGAAAAGTGGACAAACCCCCCCTGGTTGTAAAAAATTTTTTTTTTATGACTGTGCATTTAGAATATTTTGTGATCGTCTCAAAAGACTTTGAGTCACTACCTATCTACAGAGCGCATAGTGATGACTTTGGTCAGACTGCGGATGCCCAGGCTGATCTGAGTCTTCACTTTTACGCATATGTATAACAATTGGAAACGCCACACACAGGCTCCAATACATTATATGGTTACATGGTATTTTACTACTGAAATTCATGGTGTTGTTTGATGAGCTTCATTTGCGTATTATAAAATTTTTGAATTAGACCAATTCGGTGTGTTTTCTTTTCCACGTCACTAGCCGTGCATATTGTTGACCCCCTTTTGGAAAGTGGTTTGAGAAAAGAAAAAAAATGCTTGTCATAAGCAGCAATTTCTTCTTTTCCCACACTGATTTCTATCCAACTCTATGTACTTTTTCAAATCTCATCCACTTTCTAGTTTCTTATGCAACTACTTTCAATATTTGGTGTTACAAAATTTTGTCCTCTGACCACCCAAATACCAAGTTAAAAGTTCAGTTTTCCTATTGCAAGTACAATGAAATTTTATTCCATTTTGTCTAAACCTGTTTAAGAAATAAAGTAAAAAGGCAAAAAATATGGAAAGCATGAAAAAATATGAGCTGTATATATGCTTTTTATATATGATGGGGGTTTTGTCCTAGGGGGGGTTTATCCTAGGGGGGTTTTGTCCTAGGGGGGTTTTGTCCAGGGGGGTTTTGTCCTAGGGGGGTTTTGTCCTACACTCGTATTTACAAACCATTCTTAAGAACTTTCTTTGTCTAAATCTTCAAGATTTTCTGACTGTGAAAGTAACAGGACTTCTGATTGGCTAAACCAATTGGTTTAGCCAATCAGAAGTCCTGTTACTTTCACATTGACAAAATTCTGAAGAATAAGCCTAAGAATGTTCTTAAGAATGGTTGGCGAATATGTGAGTGTAGGACAAAACCCCCCTAGGACAAAACCCCCCTAGGACAAAACCCCCCTAGGACAAAACCCCCCTAGGACAAAACCCCCATCAATCTTGAAGATTTAGACAAAGAACGTTCTTAAGAATGGTTTGTAAATACTAACCCAGGTTTGCCTCTTGCAAATTTTGATATCATACAAAAATATTCAGCAATACTGAGAATAGACCACAAAATCTTATTTTGGTCCTTTACAACAAAGATTTAAAGCCTTTAAAGTCAAATAATCGCAAGGAATAATAATAATGCACTTAACAGTCCCGATTTTAAGCTTGTGACAGACAAGACGGCTTATGAAAAGTCAAGAACTGTTTGGACCAAAAGCATGAATATTGCGGACAAAATTTATAAAGAGGTTCCCAATAATACGGCCCATAGTCTTTGAAACAGTACAAACCACTATGGCAACTAATGTTTTCTTCATTTCTCTCAGTGCTATGAAAATCCTTCTTTCTCAGGTTCATACAAGAATGGAGATTGCTTAGAAAAGGATATAAGCAATTCTTGTTCCTGAAATAACCTTGGGTCAACCTTGAACAGCCACAAATAAACTAATTAATGGCAAGAAAGGAAAGAGCCTCCAAATGTTTTCACTCAAAAATAAAGAAAAGTTCATGCTGACAATCCTTTTAATCCTTTACCAAACGACAAATTTATAGACTGGTTCAAATTTAAAGAATTTGCAGACAACAAAATAAAGGTGACTGAAAAATTGAAATTTGTTCTGGAAAGGGTAGAAAACATTGTGGGAAAAGGAGAAAATGCTGGTTACCAGCATTTTCTCCTTTTCCCACAATGTTTTCCAAAGGCTTCTTTCTCAGGGGTGTCAAAAGTAGGGATTGTGTGGTAATGGGTTAATCCCTTACCAAACAATATAATTTTAGAATGGTCCAAATTGAAAGCTCTTGCAAACAACAAAATAAATAGAACTCAAAAATTGAAATTTGTTTCCAGCAGGGTAGAAAACATTGTGGGAAAAGGAGAAAATGCTGGTTACCAGCATATTCTCCTTTTCTCACAATGTTTTCAAAAGGTTCTATCTCCGCATTGTAAAAACCAGGGATTGTTTGGTAAAGGGTTAATCCTTAACTAAACAATCTCAAACAGTCTGAAAGAAAAGGCCTTTTGAACACATTTTGGGAAAAGGAGAAAATGCTGGTGACCAGCATTCTCTTCTTTTACCAAAATGTTTTTTATCTCATAAAGAAAATTTATCTTTCAAACCACATTCAAACTTCAGTGTGCATATGGTTTTAATTTGAACAAGTCTAAAATTTTGTCCTTCAGTAATTGAGTCAAACCAAAAGTACATGATATCCTTGCTCCATTGTAATATATAGTTACAGAATCAAATAGTGGCAGCAACCTTAGAAACACTGAAATAATGAACCATTTAATACATGTAAGTACCAGAATATAGATTTCCCTGTTCCCTGGCCCTATAGCTAACCACATCAAATGATACTGAAATCATCACATTGTACAAAAAAAAAAATTGTGCATTTTTAATCCAAAAACTTCCAAACAAACTAACTAGCATTTTCACTTACAAAGTGAGACACAAATGAAATTAATGCAGGTATATAACTCAATGTTATTTTTGGTCAGTATCAGAATTTCTCAGCATTTTTAAGCCATTACTATAGTGTAGATCAAAGATCGGATCAGACTGCATATTCTATGCAGTCTGATCTTCTACAGCGGCCTGACAGGTAATCAAAGTGGTGAGGCGCATGTATGGGGTTAATGCATCATAAACAGGTGCCTTCTGTAAGCATATCCTATGGAATGTAGAACTCACAGACATTTTGACAAAAAAAACACAGAAATTACTCATGATGACAAATTTCTCCTTTAGAAAATTTCTCTCAAACTCTTTACCAAATCACAAAATTATAGGCTGGTCCAAAATGAGAGCATTAGCTGATATCATTCTTGTTTAGGATGGGTAGAAAACATTATGGTAAAAGGAGAATATGCTGGTAACTCCTTTTCCCCCATAATGTTTTCTAAAGGCTTCTTTCTCAGGATCGTCAAAAGTAGGACTGGTGTGGTGATGGGTTAACCCTTTACCTCATAAGGCATTTCTATGGTATCTGTAATTGACCTTATATAACAGCAAGGATGAAGCTATTTCTTATGTGTATATGACACATTTTGATAGTATAGAAAACATTGTGGCAAAAGGTGAAATTGCTCGTCACGAGCAATTTCACCTTTTACCACACTGTTTTCCGAAGGCTCCCACATGCAATGCGTTGAAATGAGTATCTATGGTGTACAGGGTTAAAAGCCCATCCCAGGTGTAGCAGTTCTATTGTTAAGATTCACCCAATTCTAACTAATCCAGAAATTTCTTGCCTCTCCATCAACAATTATTTCTAGTGGCTGCATTTGACCTTCCCTAAACCTCAGCTTCTAATTTGTCCAAATAAAAAAAAAATTTAAATGACAAATGAAACATGACTCAAACTCTCAAATTTGCCATTAGTAGGGTAGAAAATTTTATGGGAAAAAGGAAAAAATGCTGGTTACCCGCATTTTCTCCTTTTCCCAGAATGCTTTAGAAGGCATTTTCCCTCTAGGTCATCCAAACTCAGGATTGTGTGGTGAAGTTAACTTTGTAACTCACACAGCATGTTTACCAACTCCTCATGGGTCAAAGGTTGGGAAGTTTACAAAAAAAAAAAGATTCAATAAAAACAAGATGTGACTTATCAACAGCTGAAACGTGTGTTTGAATTTTATATCACCGTACATTAAATAAACAATCAAATTTCAAAATGGTCGCTGAGCAACAAAACCCTGGGTGTACTATTACACAGCCAAAATTGTGTGTCACAAAACTGAAATTTTAGGCAATTTTCATCACAAAATAGTTATGATGTGTTCACTCTAAACCCTTTACCAAACAATACCAACTTTCAACAACCCTGAGATTTGATGTCTCCAGAAAACATTGTGGGAAAAGGAGAAAATGCTGGTAACCAGCATTTTCTCCTTTTCCTACTATGTTTTCTACCCTCCTCACAATTTGTTGTAACTTGTATTTTGTCCCCTGCAAAGTCTTTAAATTTGGACAAGCCTAAACTTTTGTCATTTGGTAAAGCGTTAATGACACCATGTGGTATAATTTTCCTGGCTCATAAACTCTTTTATATATTACCAGCAATTGAATCACACCAAGAAACCCATCCCTAACATCAGATGCAGGATGTACTTGCTTTAACCTCATTATGCAATTTATGGACTACACCAAATTGAGAGTACCTAGAGCAAGGATTGTTATTCATTATTTGAATTAGGGTTACTAAAAATATTTGAGTAAGAGATATGGGCTCTTGAATGAACAGTGTAGAAAACAGGCATGTTTGCTCCCTGTAACTGGCAATGGATGAAGGAATATTAACAGATGATAGAATCAAAGCGTTGAGAACACTGAAGCGGTATTTGTCCGGGAAGCCATCGTGTGGAATATTTGAAAGAATAAGAGAAATATTATTCAAATGTTATTTTGAATGTAAAACTAGTGGGCAAAAGAATACTTTTAAGTTGAAGGGTAAGTACTCATGACAAAGTTAGGATTATTTGTGTATTAGTAGTGCCCCTTTGATCATTAGGAGTCTGGAGTAACATTTCTAAAAACTGACAGGAGGATGCATGATGGACAGAGAGAGAAACCATATGAATATATTGAATAAAATTAAGTTTGTACCTGAAAACTATGATTAGAAATATCTTTGTTCATTAACATTTAATTTCCTACATTACTATCTCTAATGCTTTCAAAACAAAATGACCTTTCTTTGAACAAGTCTGATACTGAACCCCTGCATAGGATTGGCAAAACCTAGAAATACATGAAATTATGTGAACTGTTGCCGTGATATGGCTGAAATAATGTTGAAAATGGTGTTAAACACTCTGTTCGATTCAATCAGTTTTAACAGTCTACTCTTTAATCTTTAAGTAAAAGACAAAAATCTGGACTTGTACACTGCTGATGCCACAGAGTAATTTATAAAGTATCTAGAGAACAGGATGTCAAATTCAAACAAATATGATTTTGTAGGTTGAATGGTGCTTTGCTCTGCTTTCCACATTATCATAGTCAAATAACAGCCAAGTATCACTTATTCATGAATTTCCTATAGGTATGATCCAAGTATTCCTTTAGTTTCTGAAGCATCTTTTCCTAGGATACTCCTGTAAAACTTGGTGCTTTTAAGTGAGGATCAAACTCTGAGCCTTATGGTTTCAAATGTGACAC
Source organism: Tridacna crocea (assembly GCA_943736015.1). Lineage (NCBI taxonomy): Eukaryota > Metazoa > Mollusca > Bivalvia > Cardiida > Cardiidae > Tridacna > Tridacna crocea. The sequence continues at coordinate 20,036,044 of OX031064.1, forward strand.
CTTCACCAACATTAGCCAGGCAGAACCTCCAATAATAATTTGGATAACAGAGGAAATATGACCAGAGCAAAATCAGCTGTTTTGGCACAATTTCTCACCTTGCCAGCATTTGCAGAGCAGTTTAATCCTTTACTACACAGTCCGCAGTTTTAACGACCCTTTGGAAACATTTTTAGATAAATGGCAATTTTAGTTTTTGGGTCACAATTTACTTAGAGAAAATCTCTTTACCAAATAGCGAAACTGAAGACTTGTCCAAATTGTAAGCATTTCCAGATGACATAAGAATATCGCTGAAAATTTCAAATTTGTTTCGGAAAGGGTAGAAAACATTGTGGTAAAAGTAGAACATGTTGGTTATTTTCTCTTGGGATTCTTAAAAGTCACAATTATGGGGAAATGAGTTAAAATGTAGAGGCATTGAAAGGGTAGTGCAATGGGTTACACACTTTAATGAATATTTTACAACACACTGACAAAGTTGAATACTGGCCTATTTGTTTTGTTGTGACAAGATAATTATTTGTATGTTTTAGAAGAGGAATATCAGTTCCGCTATGGCCTTGTCATAAACTATGTACCTCTTTCATCCGTGATTGGACATAAAGGATAGTTTATTTAACCATACTTTTTCAATATGTATCAAAATTAACATAAGCCTGATTGTGATAAAAGTGCCAGACAAGAAAATTCTAGACTTTGCCAATTTAAATGTGGCTGATACTATGATAAAATCGTATGATGTGATCCCTGATCCATCTTTGAAAGGGCTGTAAACACTGTTAGAAATACCATTCCCTGACTCTGTGGCACAAGTAATTGACAATTTCCAGTGACCTTACCTCACTAAGCATTTAAAAACGGTGTTAGCAAAGAAAATGCCACAAGTATCTTCTTGTAATCCCACGATGTTTTCCAATGCCTTCATCCTCTGGAGTTGTTTACACACAAAATCATTCAGAAAATTCTTAACTCTTCCAGGGAGACAAATTTTAGCCTAATATCCAGACTGAATTCATTTTGGAGATGACAAACTAAATGTTACTTGAATCATAAAATATGTCTTTCTTAGGGTAGAAAACTGAAAAAATTCTAATCATCAGCATTTTCATCAAATGTTTCCTGTCAAACTGGCCATTAAAAATCAGGATTCTGTGGTTAATAGTCAAAGAAGGGTTTCTGTGACTTTCCATGAACCGTTAAAAAGACAGTAAGACAAACTCTTTGTATACAAAGCATCCAAGGCTTTCTCTGTGCTATAATTGTAGCCTCTTCTTGGTTAAACCAATTGTTTTACTTCACAATAAATGCAAAATTTCAGTCTTACATCCCAATGAGCAAACTAGAATTTTTGAGAGTTGAACACTTGCTGCTGTCAATCAGACAATCTAACTGACCATTTAGTGATGTAAAATTCTGTCATCTCTAAAACTCCTGTGGCTCCTGATTGTTACGTACTCTATCAGCAATCTGCAGCTGAAGACTGCCATATTTTAAAAATCTTGATTTCTTTGCAACAAAATATGACTATGTAAGATTTCTGAGTATATAGATCTATCTAATAATATTACATTTCGTTCGAAAGAAATCAAAATATTTCCTGTGTAAATAGTTAAACATTTACCAAACAATCCTGAATATTTATCATCCTGAGGAAGAAGCTTTTTAAAAAAAACCTTGTGGGAAAAGGAGAAAATGCTGGTAACCAGCATTATCTCCTTTTCCATATCGATGGGTGAGTGCAACACTATTCTAAGTGCCTGTACAATGTACAGGCACTTAGAATAGTGTTGCACTCACCTATTGATATATGCTTTTTACTCTTCCAAAATAAGCTTATATATCAAGAGATATAAAGCAAAGGTTTAAAGGTTTGGCTAAATAAATTGGGTAATAATTTGACATTTTGAGTCAATTAATCAGAATTAGATTTATGTTTCAAAGTTTTAACATCTTTGTCTGCATATCTTAAAAAGACAATGTGCAAGCTAAGATGAGGCTGCACAATCTATTAATTCCACAATTTAATAAACTTCAGTTTTCTTGGGTTAGCATGGACTTACAATCAACTATAAACAGTATTTCATGTGTCATATTTAACTTTCAAAGTCGTTTAACTTGATCATAAATTATCTATATCTTCAAAATAAAATTACTGATACAGCAAAAGGATAAAAATGAAGATTTAATGTACATCAATTTACTCCCTTACTGCTCTCTATCTCTTAGCTCTATGACAAAATTAATACTTTACCAAACAAGAGAACTTTAGACCTCGAATGTACTTCGATTAACTTTTTCCCACGTGACTGATTTCAAACTCTCCCATATTGGTGGCATTTGTATGTGACATCTGAAAGTGGTACAAACCATCTGAAGTTCTCATGCAAGGTAGAAAACACTGTTGGAAAAGTAGAAAATGCTGGTAACCAGCATTTTCTATTTTTCAAAAATTAATTCAATGGGCCACTATAAACCTAAGGGTAGTTAAAACTTGGTACTGTTTGGTAAAATGATGTAATTTGCCTTTAGACGGGCAGAAAACATTATGGGGAAATTTCAGACTTTTGGTCACATTCAATTTGCGATCTGCAGAAGTCTAAGATTTTGTCCATAATGGTGACAAGTTAAAGGTGAAACCTGCACTTACATGTGTTTTAGTGCGCCTTTGACTGTGAAAAACAAACAATAAAATAAAACTGAATTAGAGGATTCAAAAAACTTTAAATGAGAACTTTACTTTCATGACTAAGTCCCAAATTGTTCAATTTGCCAACAAAGATAGAAATCAGTAGACTAAATAGGAATTTTACCCAAGTATAAAATAATTATGTGTTTTAACAATTTTGAGCAAAGAAGCTATGGAGAACACTGCTGGAAAAGAAAATAATGCTGGTAATCAGTGTTTCTTCTCATTCCCACAATGCTTCTAACCCTTTCATTGCGAAATTCCACCTTATTAGCTATATAAAACTTGTCGTCAACACAATTTAATTCTTTCAGTTTTGACAAGTCTAATATTTTGTTTGGTACAGAGTTAAACACACTCCTCTTGGTAATCATCCATGCTTCAGCAGCCTCCATTGGGGTGGAAAACCATTTGGAATGTTAAATTTTGTCTTAAATGTTAGGTTAAACCCTAAACAGAAAAATGCTATGTTAACCCGATACCAAACAACAAAATTTTCAGGCTTGTCCAAATTGAAAGCATTTGCAGACAACAAAATAAAAGTGGCTGAAAATTAGAAATTTGTTTTGTAAAGGTTAGAAAACATTGTGGGAAAAGGAGAAAATGCTGGTAACCAGCATTTTCTCCTTTTCCCACAATGTTTTCTAACGGTTTCTTTCTCAGGGTCGTCAAAAGTAGGGATTGTGTGGTAATAGGTTTAACACTTACCCAAAACAGAGAACCTTTTGAAAATGTAACAGTGAGAAAGGAGAAAATGCTGGTTCCCTATGGTTTCATCTTCCATGAGGTAAACTATGAAAAATTTAACAAGCTTGATAAAGATATCCAATTTGTCTCGTCAAATAATTAATTAATTCCAAGGGCAGATAAGTCCCCACCAAAAAATGCACTCTCTTATCAGGTTTTCTAATTGCCTTATGTACATCCTGTTTGAAATATTTACAGGAGATAATTTGGAAAAACATATATGAATATATTGCATGATGAAGTTTATTGTCTCCATATGCATCACATCTTGCTCCTGTCTCAATATTAAACACAAGGCATTGATGATCGCTATTTCTTTATTGTTGATTTCAACAGCAAGCAAATAAAAAAAAAACTTTATCAATAAGTAAAGGATTTACTCTTAGACTCGCTGAACCAAAACATTCATTTTCATTCAATAAACAAAATCAAATTTGAGCATTCTATATATAAAAGCTAATTTAAACAGAATGTTTGTCAAAGTGTCAGAAAGTGTATATGAATCATCACACTGCACATTCTTTGCAGTCCTATCTTGGGCTATAATTTCATGGACAGAAGCACCTAGTGTTTCCCTTACAAGCTAAGAGTGAAAGTTGTTGGAAAGTCAGATAAAACATGTAGCCTATATAAACTTGACAAGATAGTAGTGGATTATCAAATTTCCTTCCCATGATGCCTCTCCCCCAACGAGTTTTTAATTGGTAGGAATTCGACAAGCAATTACCCAGCAATCCTAGGAGAAGTTAACAGGTACTTGAGTAAAGCATCAAGGCTTTCGTTCCATGAACTCTACTATTCTACCAACACTACAAAGTAGCCGTCATTTTGCTACAAACATGCCTTGTTTATTAGCAAGGCCTCATTTCTTCAATATTCCCACAGTATCTAAGTCTATGAGCCTGAGAAAAAAAAGTGCCATTTAAAGTTCTGCTTGATTTGCTCTCTTTCAAAACCAGTTTATTTTTTTGAATTCACAACAAAGTGGCCAATGAATTTCACCTTTCCACATTTTTCATTCTACTTTAAATTACTATTATTGGGATGTATTCCAACAAAGTTTATATTATCTCAACCGCTGAGTAAGGGACCCTATTTTGTTTTAATTGGTATTAACTCTTTACTAAAATAATAACATCTTGGACATGCTTTATAATAGAACTAAGAAAAATTAGAATCGAACAGTCAAGGGGTCCTGTGTATACAGGACACAGTGGTTAAGTGTAGAACTCGAAACGAGGTTCAATAGTTTCAACTATGCATGGGTATTCAGTTTGAACATCCACTAGCTTTGCATTCAATCTTCGCATCCAAAGCACTTGGCCAATTTCGTTTCGAGGATCAATGAATATCATTATGACAGGATTCAACCTCTCTTACTGCTTATCATTGTTCATTCAATCATTACATGGGAAATAGCAAAGGGCCTGGGAAGAATATTGTCCTTAGTCCGGGTCAAAGAATTCCAGGATATCATGAATAAAGAAGAAAGTGCCTGTAACCTGCATTTTCTCCTTTTCCCAATGTTTTCCGCCCTTTCAAAGTCTAGGTCTAATTCCATCATGTCAGCCCCAAATTAATTTGTCACCTGCAAGTGTTTTAAATTTAAACAAGTCAACATTTCTTTTTACCTGCTACTGAGTAGAGTTCAAGTGATTGCTTAAAGATATAATTATAAGATACTGTTCAAAGACATCACTTCCACAGGTATCATTATTTTCCACTTTCTCATACACTGTTTCCTGCTTGCTACCAGTTATCTACTCTGAAAATCACATTACAAAAGCCGAAACTACACTTTTATCAAAACAGATTCTGGCAAAACAAGATTTTCTTAAATGATAGAATGAAATGTGCTTAGAAATACACATATCATTCCACAAATAGGTAAGCTGTCAGACAGTATAACAAGCCAGATTAGAAAATATGGGTCAGCCATAACAGTGGAGAGCAAAAAAAAAACCTTATTAACCCATTATCACACAATCCCTACTTTTGACGACCCTGAGAAAGAAGCCTTTAGAAAACATTGTGGAAAAAGGAGAAAATGCTGGTAACCAGCATTTTCTCCTTTTCCCATAATGTTTTCTTCTCTTCACAAAACAAATTTCAAATTTTCAGTCACTTTTACTGTCATCTGCAAATGCTCTCGATTTGGACAAACCGAAAATTTTGTTGTTTGGTCGTGAGTTAAAAGCACCATTCACAACAGTTTACTATAGTTGCCTTTGAAGCTCGGGTAGATCAAAGTCAGACTGCAGTCTCAGCACAAGACATTCAGTCTGCTCTCTCATCTACATAGTTTGCTTTAACGAGACATTCTGAACAAGAACAATGACAATCTTTGCATTGCAATTATAACGGTCTTAAGTTAGAAGAAATGAAAGTATGCTTTAGTTAAATTCAGAAGATTTATCATAAGTTCATAACTAATGATTCTGGGAAATGGTAATTCAAGATTAGAATTCAATTAGTGTGTTGCAGTCTGATTTGCAGCCTGCACAAGATCACAAAGATCTGACACTTAAGATCCAGACTTCTGCAAGGCCCTGCCTAGTGCAGCGTTCAACTGAACTCTTTCTGATTACTCCTTTACCATACAAATTTTTTTTGCCACTCCAAAATGACTGCAATACAGAAGACAAACATGGCCTTAAGGTAGCGGACCCATAATACTGTTAGTGCAGCATGGAATAAGATTTCTTGACAGTTGATAAAGACAGGTCTATACAGGTATATGATATTCTTACACATTTTTAACTCAACAGAAATTCCTTTGATGTCCATCTTTGAATTATTTGTTGATATTTTTGTTAGTTTCCAGAAAAGACAGGTAATCATCATATCCCTTTGTAGTGAGAATATAGTGATTTTAGATCTATAAATGATAATGCTATGAAGGACAAAAAGGAAAAAGTAGCTCGGAGAAAGTAGCACAATAATACTTATTTTTAATCTTAGCAGATTTTGTAGGACAATATTATAGTGGAAATGGGTGTTTTCGATTACAGGTCCACTACATTAATGTTGAAATTTGTCTAAAATCAATTCGAGAAAACAAGAAAATACTTGTTACTAGCATTTTCTTGTATTTCCACAGTGTTTCAACTCTATACCACACAGTGACAACTTTTGATGACACTGAGGTAGGAGCCTTTTGAAAACATTGAGGGGGAGGAGAAAATGCCAGTAATCAGCATTTTCTCCTTTTCCCACAATGTTTTCTATTCTTCCCAAATCAAATTTCAATTTCTGGTCATATTTATTTTGTCGTCTGCAAATGCTTTCAATTTGAACCACCCTATAAATTTGTCATTTGGTAACCAGTTAAAAGCCTTCTTTCTCAGAGTCAGTAAAACCTTAGGATTGTTTGGTAAAGATAGCAGCATGTCTGTCAAGCACTGGATCCTGTCTGGATAAATTAACCCATTACCAAACCACAATATTATAGACTTGTCCAAATTGAAAGCAATTGCAGACGACAAAATAAAAGTGACTGAAAATTTGAAATTTGTTTTGTGAAGAGTAGAAAACATTGTGGGAAAAGGAGAAAATGCTGGTTACCAGTATTTTCTCCTTTTCCCACAATGTTTTCTACAGCTTCTTTCTCATGGGTGTCAAAAGTAGGGATTGTGTGGTAATGGGTTAAGGGATGAAGATCATCGAGTTTTTTTTTTCCCCCACCTTTTCAAAGTGAGTAAAAATAGATAATAACACAGTCTCTACACTAGATCAGTGTCTTTGCATTAATTACTCCTAATTTGAGCTGTCTCCTTTACCCTCTTTTTTCCCCCCTCTCTCCTGTCATGTGGCAGCATGCTTTTGATAACCTATATAGTAAAATTATCTTGTAATTTTTAATTATCCAAATTGAAGGATCAAGGCGAACAGAATATGTCACAATCTTATAGCTAAACTCCCTGATATTTCAATGACTAAAAGAAAAGTATTTAAACTGGTTAAGTTGCCCAACTTTGTTGAATAAAAATGTTCAATTATTTTATTTGCAGTTCACAGTGAAAACAGCTTCCAATATTCATAACACTTTGCCACACAACGTCCTTATGCAAAAGGCTGTTTAAAACAGCATTTTCCCCTTTTCCCACAATTTATTCTAATTTTTTTTCAATTAAAAATACCTTAAAGCAAGCCATAATTTTTTTGTCATTTGAAAAGTCTTTCAATATGTTTACAATTTTTGTCATTTGGCAAAGGGTAAACTCTTAACCAAACACAAAATATTTGACGGCTCAAAATTGAAATGATTGGCAGAAAACAGATTCATTGTAGCTTAAATTATTATTTCTCTTTCACATAAAGCAGAAAACATTTACATGTCTGCAGTAATAGTCTTCTGAAAACACTGAGGGAAAAGGAGAAATTGCTCGTAACAAGCAATTTCTCCTTTTCCCACATTGTTTTGTACCCTTTTCGAGAACCTTCTACTATTTTCTCCAAATCTGAAATTGTCGTCTGGAAACTCTTTCAGTTTGGAAGAGTCCAAAATCTGTTGTTTGGGAAAGGTTTAAGCTAATGGCGTGAGCTTACAACATTCATGTTTTTCTGATTCTTACTTTTTATATTGAGGCAAGGTACCTGTATTGTTTTGCTGACAAAGCATCAACAATATGATTTCCAGAGTTAACTCCGACTCAATATTCATTTATAACAAGCAGTATGACTTCACTTTCCATAAAGTTTTCACACAACTATTACTAGTTGAATGAGATACTCAGAGACATGGATCTCTAATGGGAACAGTTTAATTACCCCTAATTATAACTGGTTCACAATCTTTTTCTTCGATCAACAGGACAAAAGGACAACCAATTTCAATTCCCCACACTAAACAGTATCAATGAGAAAGTTGAAGCCACTCAGTCTATACATGTATCATATCTAAAGGTGAAAATGATCAGATAAAAAAGTTGGTACCTTTTTTCACCCAAATACAAGTGCTTCTTTGTTTATTCTGTTTTTCTGTAACTCCTTCCTCAACAACATAATTTCAGGCTTTTCCATATTTAAGGCCTTTGCGGACAAAAACCCAAATGTGGCTCATGCAATGACACTTCTGAGACAGTGTGGAAAACATTGTGGGAAAAGAAGAAAATTCTGGTTTTGTATGGGATTTCATACCCCTTCAAAGGCAACTCCCGCTTTTGGGGTCACATTTAAATGGATGTCTGCCAAAAATAAATAATGAGCTAAACAGTAAAAGATATATAGCAAAATATATAGCAATAAATCTGGAAGTTTTTCTCTTTTTCACATTATTTTAAAAAATTGTATCATGCAGAATCCCATCTTTTTCAATGAACAGAAGAAAGACACTGTGTTGAACCTGTTGGCATTCTCAGAGGGGTACTAGGCTTGAAACCAGGGGATCACTGTCTTCCATTCCCAGCTCAACAAGTTCTTTCCAAGGACTGATAATAGTTATTTCAACGACTCATTCTTTTATCATTGCTAATCATTGTTTCCACATGCTTCTATGGGAAAGTAGCCTGTAACAAATAGGCTGTAGGAGAGCATGGATAGGTGAAATATGCACAGCAACAGTATACTTACAGAGCTGACCACTACCTTAAACACCATACAAACAAATAAGGACAGTGAAAGTATGTTAGAAAATGTACAGAAAGCAATGAAAGTGTTCCTTATTCTAGACACTGTATTTATGTTACAGCTGCATCTCCCAATTGACTGGGCATAATGCACCTAATTATACAGAAATGCATTTTGCATGACTGGCTCTTTTGTCATAAATTGACAGTTATAACCCTTCACATACCAATTTGGATTTTTTACAACCTAGGAAAGGTTTTTGAATACTGTGAGGAAAAAACAATAATGTTTTGTCATAAGCATTTTCTTCTGTTTTTGCAATTTTTCTATTCGTTCATAAAGATTTTCAAATACTTGCACATTTTATCGTCTTTGAATATTTTGTCATCTGGTAAAAACTTAACTTTTTACCTATAAACGAAAAATGTTAGACTGGTCTGTATTGAAAGCATTAATTTTGCAAACGACAAATGAAAAGTCTCGATTTATGAAATTTATCTCTGAAAGGGTAGAAAACCTTATAGGAAAAAGAGAAAATGCTGGTAACCAGCATTTTCCCATGAGGTTTTCAAAAACTTTCATTCCCAGAGTCATGGAAACTAGGGCTTTTTGGTTAAGAGTTAACCCCGCGTGACAGGATGATTACGTAATAGCATGTATCTTTTCTATATCTATTACTATACTTGACAATTTCTTATATTCAAATTTCTTATATTCAAATTTCTTATATTCAAATACGGTTTATACAAAATCAAACAATGATGACATTTTGTAAGTATGATATTGTAAAAATTGTAAACATTTTGTAGTAAGAAAGGTAAACTTTACGAACACAAACAGTTCAATCTTTATGTACTGTCAGGGCAAATTGTCCTCTAATGTCCTCATTCACTTTTTTCCCTTTACCAAACAATCCCGAGATTTAACAACCCTGACAGCCACCACAACCTTTTGGAAACTATTCTGGGACAAGGAGAAAAGCTGGTTACCAGTATTTTCTCCCTTTCCCACAATGTTTTCTACTCTTACAAAGATGGAAATCATCATTTTGGCTGCTTTAGCTTGATCTTCTGCGAATGCTTTTGATTTGGGCAAGTCTAAAATTTTGTCAAATGGTAGTTACATGTAAATGTAGTTACTTTTTACAGTAATGCAAAGGAGCAACATTAAATAATTTCCAAGAGATAATATCAAGATATGGTTCTAGAAGACCTGGAAAACATTGTGCAAAAAGAAGCAATTGCTTGTCACAAATAATCTCTCATTTTTTCCTACATCTTTGTAAAAGTTATTTGCTGCAAGAAAAAAAAAGGCAGTCAACCAGGGTTACAGTCCTATTACTAGTAATATTTTAGAAGGCACATCTACTTTCAAATCAAACTAGCTTAACATCTTGATCCACAAACCCTGAAGGTTAGGGTGGAGGTCTTTTGACTGTCATATTTATGAAGTATCATTTGACATCATACTCTGACATACAGAACATTCGACCTCACCCATGTTCGTTTTACATACAAATTACGGTGTAACATGTAGTCAAACACAATTTGTCATCATAAAGCAGCTTCTTTAAGCTCCTCAGATGTGATTAAAACTTCATAACTGTGCTAAACAAAACCTGTATTGCCTTTAACAACTTTAGAATCTGATTCCTTTATGACCATTGTAGAACGAGATGAAACCCTGCCTTTAACCCTTTACCAAACGACGAAATTTTAGACTTGTCCAAATTGAAAGCACTTGCAGACGAAAAAATAAACATAAACCAAAAATCAAAATCTGTTTCCAGCAGGGTAGAAAACATTGTGGGAAAAGGAGAAAATGCTGGTTACCAGCATTTTCTTCTTTTCCCACAATGTTTTCTAAAGGTCTCTTTCTCAGGGTCGTAGAAACCAGGGATTGTTTGGTAAAGGGTTAATCTACACTAGTCTTTCTACTTTGCTGAAATACTAAGGATAAAAGCAACAATGAAATTGAAATGATGTGAAAAAATTTGGACCTTGTTTCTACTTTCTAGACGGTGTGATTTTTCATTTACTACTCTAAAGGGGGCTATGATGTTATGGCAGACACTAAAGATCCAGATCTGTAACGACTTAAAAAATGATATGTAATCTAATCTTGATAACTCCCCCATATTTTGTGAAATAGCAGCTAGCTAGGGCAAAAAAATTACATTTTTTCTGATGGTGCAAAATTTGCTCCACATAAACAATTTTGTATCAGATTTTATCATTGACATTCTTTCAAAAACATTACTTGATACTCAGGCAGAGCTACAGATAGCTGGAGTAATTTTCATTTCAAAAATGAAAATATTGATTATGCTCCACTAAACCCTATGTTGAGGGTACTCATTAGAATCGTCTCATGGAGACGATTCTAATGAGTACCCACAACATACGGTTTCAAAGAGAAATAACAGATTTAAAATACCATCACTCCCTCTTATCTGGGGCTCTGCTTGAGATCTAGGAATTTTACTTCTACAATATGATGCCTTTCTTTTCCTTGAGTAGTAAATGCCATACAATAATTTCCCATCTTATTCTGTTATGACACACAAGTTTTTTGTCACTTTTTTGACTCCTCCTCAGGAGAGTTTAGAAACATCCTGGGAAATAAAGAATTTACTGGTCGTAAAATCGTCTCCCCTACCAACAATTTTTTCCGCCCTCTCACAGACAAATCCAACCCATAAAGCAACGGTTAACCCTTTACCAAACGGCAAAATTTTAGACAGTTCGTGAAAGCACTCGCAGACGACAAAAAAATGTAACTCAAAAATTGAAATTTGTTTCCAGAAGGGTAGAAAACGTTATGGGAAAAGGAGAAAATGCTGGTTACCAGCATTTTCTCCTTTTCCCACAATGTTTTCTAAAGGCCTCTACCTCAGGGTCATTAAAACCTGGGATTGTTTGCTAAAGGGTTAAAATGCCTTTCACAAATCGATGGCTGAGTGCAACACTATCCAAAGTGCCTATACAAAGTATAGGCACTTAGGATAGTGTTGCACTCACCCATCGAAATGCCAAATATTGGTAATGGCAAAGTCCTAAATCTTGATCATGGATAACTAAATAGTTGAGTTTCTGAATGATGATTTTGTATGAGGTTTCGAAAGGAAAGCAATTCTTACCTTCTGCATTTACAGTTGGGCAGGAAATACAGGCAAAACAAAAAACTGTTAACCACAAAATGAACCAAGGCAGTCTTGTATCAGCTTCCATCTTCATAAAAACACATTGACACATTTAAACAGTCCAGTAAAAATCCAAAGATAGTGAGAATTTGAGAACAACTGCAGTTAAATCTTCATTTCATTGGAGTAAAGTTCCTTTCTGCTGGTTTGTTCCTGAAATTAGAAAAAAATGTTACTATTAATTCAATAACAATTCATTGTCCCTTTCAGTCCAATTGGCATCAAAACTGGCATGTGTGGGTGGTGTCAATCTGGACAATGTCAACTTCGATGTGAATGTAAAAAGCACTAATTTTTCACACGATTTCAAAATGAAATTTGATTTGGAAAGGGTAGAAAACATTGTGGGAAAAGGAAAAAATGCTGGTTACCAGCATTTTCTCCTTTTCCAACAATGTTTTCAAAGGTATTCTTTCCCATGGTCGTGAAAACTGGGGATTGTTTGGTAAAAGGTTAATAGAAAATTTTTGCTATCGGTCAAAAGACCATTGTAAAAATCAAGTGAAATGTTAATCTAACTTCACACTGAAAATTGAAAAAAAGTCACAAATGGTCAACTGGCACTAAAGCCAGAGACTGTATTTCTTGTCACTAAATATTTTTTCTTTGAATTCTTTATAAATGTCTCAGAAATATGCATTTCTCAGAAATGAGTGATATCTCGACAGAAATCTGAGAATAAACTAACCTTGTTCCTGCTTCACAAAATAAATGAAACCTCCAACATTTTATCAAACACTTAAATTTTTCCAGTTATGCAAAACTTACATCTAAAGTTAGTCCACACTGCAAGTTATCTCTAAGCTTTTAAGTTATTATATAACATTCCAGAGTTAAATGGACCTCCTTTTGTAGTCTGACACTTTTAAGAAGACAATTTTGTGTGAAAATCCCATCCTCTCACCTGTTATAAGCCTCCCACTAAATTATTGGGAAAAAAAGCTCTCTTCCCATGAGCCCTGAGAATAAATCCCCCATTAAGTCCTCTGACCCTTTACCAAACAATCAAATCCTGCCTCTTAACCCATTACTTAATATGCCAATATGAGGCTCTTCCATTTCAGCAACAAATAAATATATTATGTCAAAAATATGGACAAATGAGGATACAAATATCTAATTAAGTGGAAAACATTGTGGGAAATGGAGAAATTGCTCGTTACGAGCAATTTCTCCTTTTCCCACAATGTTTTCAGAAGCTGTCTGTTGTTGATACGTCAAAATGAGTATCTATGGAGTAAAGGGTTAATTAATAACCTTAGAAAATGCCACTTGAAAATATTGTTTGAAACACAGAAAATGTTAGCAACCAACAGTAACTCCTCTATCCATAAAGTTTTCTACCATTTATATTACAAGTTTTACTATATGAGCAAGTTCAGTTTGTTGTCAGCAAACCCTTTCAGTTTGTAAATGCCTTGAAGTTTCATTTCAAAGTTTGGTAAAAAGCCTATTGGATTAGCGTACTTTCTAAAAATATTGTGGGAAAAATAGTAGTTGCTTTCTGGAATCACTTTCGAATTTTCCTAAATTAATGTTTTCCAAACAACTTAAATAGGCATATTCCTAATCTTTATGTTAAGTTCCATCCCTATTATAAGATGGTCCAAAATACATGTAATGTGGATTTATCCAATAACAACCACAAGAAACAGGGTTTTGAAAACATCATGAGAAAAGGTGAAAATACTTTATCGAAGTGGAACCAAGTGTGGGCCACAAATTAGATTTTCCTCAAAGGCAGGGGAATTCATTTATCTTTCAAAATGTCAAAGCTTTGTGGAAAAAAGTCTCCCTTTCTTATAAGGTCATCGAGAACATAGAATTCTTTACAGTACAGTTTTGAACTTTCCTGAGTGAATGTAACTTCTATTTGCGTTCAAAGGAAGCAATAGTTAAGGTCTTACCCAGAAAATCTTTCAAAATATCTGTCAAGATAAATAATATCACTGATCAAACTGTATGATATCTGATCTAGGTCAAATCGATGGATGAGTGCAAAACTATTCTAAGTGCCTGTACACTGTACAGGCACTTAGAATATATATATAGTGTTGTACTCACCAATCGAAATGTTTTGGGGAAAAAAAAAACACTTTGTTGTTGCCCTAACTGGATACTAAATTATAAGATTTGAATTTGATAAGGTAGGAAACATTGTAGGCAAAGGTAAGAATACTGACTGTTGAAATGCTCTCTTTAATTAAGCTACATTCCTTTTGGGTCATTAAAAGATATGGCTGTGGTAAAGATCTCTCTACGAGAAAACAGGTAACACAAGGGATTTAAGAAAAAAAGGGACGACTTCCTGACACGTTTTCTAGGAGGGGCCAGATTCTGCCCCATGGGCCTAGACAATAACTGTCAGCTAGTTATAATCACACCAAAAGTGAGAAATACATATTTATTAAATTAAGTCAACAAATCAAAGCAGAAGACCCCATCTCCCTTAGGAAAAGATGGAAACAGCTTAACTTTACACCAAACAATCCAATGTTTAAACAACCCTGAGGAAATACTGTGTTGAAAATAGTCGGGAAAAGAGAAAATGCTACCATAATATTTGACTCTTTCAGTACGTAATATTTGAACCCCATCATTAGAGACAAATCTGATTTATTATTTGCAAAATTTTATGCTTCGATTTGGTTTAGTCTAAAATCTAATCATTAGGGATGGATTAATTAACGCATTGTAACTGTAAAAATACAACTTTTTATTCCTTTAAAATTGGCAGCCCCAGAGTGGGAAATACAACAATAACCACTGCTAGTTACAGTAAACGAACAATTTATTTCTCTTCTTTTTCAGTGTTTTCCTTAATTTTGGGGAATAATACTCTTTCTGCAAAATCTTTTGTGCCGTTTCATATGCATAGCCTGTGGAAGGTCCAAAAATACAATGTGTGTATATATATGGCTTAAATGATAATGGTTTATTACAGTAAGATGTGATTATAGTGCTTGGTTTATACTGTGCTAATTTCGTGGGAAAATATAGTAGTATAAAAGAGATAAACATAAAATGATTCTCATTTTCAAACATTATAAAATTGGTGATATACAAGGTCTCAACTTTTCCCCACTCATATTTCACCTTCAAGTTGACAAATTTATCAAATTACTATAATTGTTTCTAAAAGGTCAACTGTAAATGTAGATAAATCTCTTTCAGTACCAAACTTTTCTATTCTGACATTTTAATCCCTAGCCACTCAATCCCCAGATTTCACACTGCTGAGAAAGAAGCCTTTCGAAAACATTGTGGGAAAAGGAGAAAATGCTGGTACCCAGCATAGTGCTTTGAATTTGGACCATTCTAAAATTTTGTAGTTTTGTAAAGAGTTAAAAAGAAATCTTGGAGAACTATTTCATATGTTGCCCACAATTGACCAGTCAAAAAGTTTTGTTATATGGTAAAGCGATTGCCCCTTACCATACCTTACCAAACATTGAAAGTCATATCTGAACCTAGTGCTACCAGACATGTCCTTCAGACACGGTTATTCAGGAACCCTTGGGGTGTCCAAATCAAAGGATTATCTTTTTCATGAATAGTTTAACACAGTAATTGTAATTTAATTATCTACCAGTATACAAAAAAAAAAATCAAATGTACCCAAATTCAGTCCTTCTATTGATTTAGATATTTGACCCATCTATGTCTATTGTTTATATTTATCATAAATATATATATTATATATGACGAGATACATGTATTTGTATAAGTCAATAAAATCTACCTATAATGCTTTCTATCTAAATCGGAAATGCAGACAGCCCCTTGACTTGAGACAAACTCAAGAACTGCATGTTAAAGAGTTATTTCTGCATTGTTCTGCAACTTCTATAGACTTTGATAATTTCAAGAAACTAACAACTTGATGGACAAGTGGATAAAAAAATTTTCATGTAACTTGTAATGGCCTAATACAGGTTTTAATAACCCTTTTATATGAATAAAGCTTTTTAGAATGTGGGAAAGAAGAAAATGCTGATAAAGAGCATTTTTGGCATTTTCTTGTGATGTATTCTACCCGTTCAAAGATAATTCCAATCACTTTAGCTGCATTTCATTTGTCATACATCTACAAATACTTTCAATCTTACTAGTCCATCCATGTTGTAGAACAATGCAGATGACACAGTTCTAATGGATTTTGTGATCCCTCAATTGCTGAAAACAACCTTGCTTAGAATTGTACACAAAAGAGAGCAAAGCATTAACATAGAGAAATAAATGAACAGTTTAACATGGTGACATTGAAACAAAATCACAAACTGGGTAAAACAGTTCATCTTAAAGAATTGAACATCTTTCAATAAATGTCTCAACGAGAAAATAATTCCTGTAAAGGAAAATTAAGAATAAAGAACTTACATACAAATATTTCTACCAGTTTCAGGGTAAATGCTACACTATCAGAAACAACAACACATGTTGGTCGTCCCCTTTTTGGTCCCTAAGTTGATATTGTTTATTTATAGACTGGTACAAATATAATTACACTGTTTTTTTTTTAACCAGAGTACACTACCGCTTCACTGACTGTGAACTATAAAACACATTCATTTTAAAGGGCTGGCCCCCAAAGTTACATTGATTATCTCTTGTTTTCATCTGTACTTATCCACTGACCCTTTTCCATATAATTTCAAGTTTTAATAACTTTGGGATATGAGAATTTAGCAAATACCGTTGGAAAAAGGGAAAATGCCAGTGTGAGCTATATTTTCTCCTTCCCCCTCCCCCAGTGTTTTCTTAATTCAAATTTTGAGTCACTTTTGTCCCGTGCTAGGTACTAATACTTCCACTCTGGGTGAGTCTAAAATTTTGTAATATGGTAAAAAGTTTTCACGTTAAACCATGAACTCTGAGATGTATTCTTGTCTGTGCATATCAAGCTCAGGATGCAGAGAACACTTTAATCCAATCTTAAATCTACATTGATGCCATCTTTGGTTGACATTCAGATATTGAAAAACCTTAAAATTGTAGTACAAGTAGAGTATTTGCATGATATAATGATACATGTCTGCATTGAGAACATTCATTTAGTTGGTGTAGCACTTTAGAGGCCTTACATGTTTTGAGAGGAACAAGTTGTGACAATGCCGACACTGACAAAAAAATAATTCAATCTATAGAGACCAGTTCAATCTTTACCACAAAATTTTAGAGTTGTCCAGACTGATAGATTTCAGACAATTCAAATCTTGTTTTAGAATGATAGGATTTGACCTTCAAAAGGTACAAAACATAGTGGTAAAAAAAAAGAAATGCAGGTTACCAGCTTTTTTTTCCTTTTCCAACAATCCGTCTCTCTGCTGGTCACTAAAACTCAAGATTGTGTGGTAAAACTCAAGATAATAAGGTAACTGAGTTAAAGCACGGTTATTGAAGAAAATATTACACTCTATGCTCCCCTGAAGTGCAGCTCCGAAATTATGTATGAGGAGTGCACTTCTAACAGAGAAAAAAATAAAATTCAATCTCCTTATAAGCCTACCCTGTAGGAACTGATTAACCCTCTACCACACAACAAGATATAAACCTGGCTAACTCAAAACATATGCAGAGGCCAAACTAAACATGGCTAAAAGTATGGGAGATATCTTTGAATTGATACATTAAATACTGCCGGAAAAGGAGAAAATGTTGGTAACCAGCATTTCTCCTTTTTCCACTGTGTTTTTAAAAGTCAATTACAGTGAATATCAACAACACATGACAAGGGTCCACGCAAGTCCTTTGATACCAATTACCATGTTTACATTAATCCCTTCGTTTACTACCGTTATCTGCACTATTAATTGAAGCTGTTATAAAATGGCGGTTACAGCAAGCTATAGTAATGCAAAATAATTAAGTAGTGATTAATGAAATCTGGAGAGCCCCATCCCACTTGTTAGAGACTTTCGAGGGCAAACCCATTTATCTGGTACCACATAGTTACATTGTATGATATGTATGGTAACTTTCAACACCCCTAAAGAAAGCATTGTGATCTTTAAAACATGGGAATGAAACAATGAATGCTTGTTTCTGTCAAATTGGAAGCAATATGCTCCTTTTCCAGGACTGTTTTAAAATTCATCAAAAACCTTTATGACTGGCTTTCCTTTACATGAGCTTTATAACCAGAGGATGCAAAACAGTATCCTGAGCCCTGATCTAAACTTTCAGGTAATAATTTGAAATTCATCGCAAAGAACCAATCATTGCTTGAGTCTGAACATGGACGCACATCACTTCTTATGGAAAAAGCATCGTAGACCTGATTGATGTTCTGCTAGAACTGGAGAAGATGCACCATGGATGCATAAAAAGATGCATTGGCCACCATCTGACAAGCAAATGATTCACTTTTTTTGGTCTGAAAATCATGTTGAAATCAACTTCCTTCATCACTCTCTTGGAAGAAAATTGCAGCAAACAAAACAAAGAAAATTGATACATTGGGGTAAACTGTGAATTTGGCCTAATTCATTCAAACATAATGAAACTAAATGTATTTTGGCAAAGGGATACATAACAAGCCACAGTAATGTTTTAGATTCAAAACAACAAATTTCATCAGTTTTACATTCAGTTTTGACCAAGAAAGAAAATATGAAGAAGGGTTGCTATAACCAGGTAAACATTATCTGTGTATGAACTTTTTCAATCTGTTGTAAGAAATACTCTGTAACATGCCATAGTATTATAATGGGCGACATGCTGTGCTTAGCGTAAACCGTATACAGATTCTCAGGGATATCATAAGTGTATGCCAAAAGTAGGAGAGCACCACTGAGTTGATCACAAATAGCACATTTTTTATTTTCATCTTTTCCCTGGAAGAATCTTTTTTTTTCTTTCTTTTTGTTGCAGTGTGAAAAACTTATCTTTTCTCCATACATATCAGACACCACAATCAAGCAAATAAATTTAAATGATAAATCATCAAAATTTTCCCTTTTGACAGTTGAACCACTTACTTCTTTGATACTAGTTCATGCTCTATAGAGGCCCCATGAAAAAGTCAAATAGTTTTGAATGTGACAGAGCAATAATATATCATGAAATCAAAGACACAAAGTTTAAAAATTCACCCACTGTTGTAGATACATGTACAAGAAGGCACCATGGGATCACAAACTGATAATGTAGGTTGGTAACAATATGTCCATCTGTAACGGTATTCCTTAAGGTGCTTTCATTATGTTAATTGCTTTTAGTTTTCTACTGGCTTTTTAGAGATTTCTGCGTCTTTCAGGTAATGATAAAGAATATCCATTTCATTCACTTGCCACAAGGTATAAATATTGCTCACTGTATATTTCAAAATTACCACAAGTCATCATGTCGAATTTTCTCTACACTTGAAAAAGGTTTTTCTAAAAGGAATTTTTTGGCATCATCCCTCCCTTCAACACACTGCCACCAGAAACGTCTTCATATAAATGTTTATGTTACACGCCATATGTGATCCATTCCATTACATCTCGAATAAACAAAACTGGGAACTAAAGTCTAAACTATTTCGAACTTCTAAAATTAACCAACCAGGAACACCCCTCTGTGTGTTCTGAACCCTTTACAACCCCTAGTTTAACTCATTACAAAACAACAATATTATAGACTTGCGCAAATTGAAAGCATTTGCAGACGACAAAATAAAAGTGACTGAAAATTTGAAATTTGTTTTGTGAAGGGTAGAAAACATTGTGGGAAAAGGAGAAAATGCTGGTTTTCCCACAATGTTTTCTAAAGGCTTCTTTCTCAGGGGCATCAAAAGTAGGGATTGTGTAGTAATGGGTAAACAACCTTCACCAAGCAGGCTACTGAAAACATTGAGCAAAAATGAGCAACTGCTGGTGCCCAAAAAGTCAATTAAAAACGACAAGGTACAATTAAAAATCAAGACTTCCAAGATTTGTAGTGACTGATATTCATCTGCGCTAGCTACAAGGGAAAGAAGTCAACTCTTTACCAAATGACAAATTTATAGATTGGTCCAATTTCAAAGCACTGCAGACGACAAAATAAAATATTAAATGTGACTGAAAAATCGAAATTTGATTTTTGGGAAGTAAAGAAAACATTGTGGGAAAAGGAGAAAATGCTGGTAACCAGCATTTTCTCCTTTTCCCACAATGTTTTCAAAATGCTCCTACTACAGGGTGGTCTTAAGTTGTCATTGTGTGGTAAAGGGTTAGCTAGAGTAGACAAACATGCTTTAACCCATTACCACACAATCCCTACTTTTGACGCCCCTGAGAAAGAAGCCTTTTGAAAACACTGTGGGAAAAGGAGAAAATGCTGGTAACCAGCATTTTCTCCTTTTCCCACTGTTTTCTTCCCTTCCCAGAACAAATTTCAATTTTCCAGTCACATTTATTTTGTCATCTGCAAATGCTTTCAATATGGACCAGTCTAAATTTTTCTCGTGTGGTAATGGGTTAACCCTTCACCAAACAAACCCAAATTTTCACAACCGGAGGAAGATGTTTTTTGAAAACACTGAGGAAAAAGGAGACAATTTTCTCCTTCCAAACAATTTTGTTTTTCTTCCAAAATAAAAGTTTCAAGTTTTGAGTCATGTTTAACACTTCCCCAAATGACAAACTTTTGGAAGCAATGAAAGCATTTGCAGATGGCAATTCAACTCTTGCTGAAAAGATGATTTCTGTTTATGATAGGGTAGAAAACATTGTGGGAAAAGGAGAAAATGCTGGTTACCAGCATTTTCTCCTTTTCCTACAATGTTTTCAAAAGGCTACTATATTCCAGACCCGTAAAAACCAGGGATTGTTTGGGAAAGGGTTAATTTGTCATCTGAAAATGTTTTCAATTTGGACATTAAAATTCTGTGTTTGGTAAACGGTTAATAGTACATGACTTTGTGTATCTTACCTTGAAGAAATACCACAATTATGAAAGACCAAATCCGACATTTGTCCAAATTATTTTCAGACAAGTCAGTGGTGTCTTAAACTACCAGACTTAGATTTTAAGGAAAGAAATCATTGCTGTGAAAATAGAAGTGCTGATTTACAGTATTTTCTCATTTTCCAACAATATTTACAAATGCTAGACAGTGTGTCATTACATGTTCATATGAGCTTTTCTTTAGAAACACAATATAAGAAACATATGAACATACATGTACAAAATACAAGATCAAGTGAGCTTTGAAAGAAATATTTACATGACCGATATATTGTTATGTTTACAGCAACATTATATTTTGTAGAAACATCTGTGTCACTGTTGTTGTTAAACAAATTTATACATGTAAAAAACTTGAGTTAAATCTGAAAGTGGCCAAGAAAATGGAACATCCACATTTCTTTAAACCCTTAACCACATGACAAAAGTTAAGCCTTATTCAAATTGAAAGCATATTCAGACAACAATTTCAACATGTCTAAAAAAAAGGTGCAATTATTCTTTAATAGGGTAGAAAAACACTGTGGGAAAGGGAGAAAATGCTGGTTACCAGCATTTTCTCCTTTTTCTCCTTTTTCCCACAATGTTTTTGAAGGGCTTCTTTGCCAGGGTCGTTAAAAGTCGGGATTGTGCGGTAAAGAGTTCAGCGAATGCAAAGCAGCCCTGAATCCTAACATACTTGTTAATGCTTCCGAGGCAGTGTAGCTATTTACCACACAATCCTGAGCTTTGGTGCCCTTGAAGAAAAAGCCTTTTGAAAACATTGTGGGAAAACAACAAAATGCTGGTAACCAGCATTTTCTCCTTTTCCTGCAATGTTTTCTACCCTTTCCAAAACAAATTTAATTCTTTTTTTTTAGATCCAAGATAGAACTGCATGACCAGTCAAGTCTGCTCCTGAACCTCTTTGTCGAAAGATGGGATTTGAACCCTTTACCACACAATCCAGAGTTTTTACAATCCTGAACAAAAAGCCTGGTTACCAGCATCTTCTCCCTTTCCCACAATATTTTTTTTAAATCCCTCCTAAGGCAAGTTTCAATTTTAGAGTCATATTTATTTTGTTGTCTGTAAATGCTTCAGAAATGAACCAAGTCTAAATAAAAATCATAAAATGCCATATTAAATTGAACAATTTCTCCATTTCCCTCAATGATGACGCTGCTTTTATTTTTCTTCTCCATTGTGATCATCCATCAAGGAAGTAAGAAAGCTATTTTCAAGGCTGCTGAGCCCCGGTAACTCAGTCGGTAGCATGCAGCAGTTGAGAACTCGGGGTCCAGGGTTAAATCCCTGGCTATGACCCCTGGCTTGGCCAATTTCTCTCAGAGGATTGATGATATTCACTGTGATGGGATTCATTCCTCTTCAACTGCTGACCATTGTTTCAACAATGATCATGTGCGAAAGCAGCCAGTGGCTTGGAAAGAAAATTGTGCGAAGAACTGATAAAAAGAAACTCCAGAAAGGCATGGATAGGTGCACTGGCTGCAGCGATATAACTAATAATGTTGAAAATGGCGTTAAACATCATACAATCAATTAATTTTCAAGGTTCATACTTTGCTTCAGTTGCCCATAGTTTAACTATTACATCACCTCCCAAACAAATTCTCAGCTGACGGCTGCTATTATGACAGGTCATTCAATAATCAACAGTTAACCCATTACTACACAATCCCTACTTTTGACGCCCCTGAGAAAGAAACCTTTTGAAAACACTGTGGGAAAAGGAGAAAATGCTGGTAACCAGCATTTTCTCCTTTTCCCACAGTGTTTTCTACCCTTCCCAGAACAAATTTCAATTTTTCAGTCACCTTTATTTTGTCGTCTGCAAATGCTTTCAATTTGGACCAGTCTAAAATTTTGTCATGTAGTAAAGAGTTAAATACATGTACATGCAATAATTCAGTGTTTGTAATCAAGTAAATCCGAACACATGGATGGTTGTAGGAGAAAATGCTCATAAAGAGCAATTTCTCCTTTTACCATCATGTTTTCGAAAGTGGTATGTAGCATTAGAAGGAAAGTCATCAACAGGAGGTGATGTATTAATTAGATTGCTGTAAGAAGGCATAAATAAGAATGTCACAGATGGTGAAAAATGATCAGCATTTCAGATTCACCAAAACTCCTCTCTCTTGCTCACCACAAAGCTCTGTGTTGCAAAAATAACAGGATTTGTGACAGATGGGTAAGATATGAAACTCAAAAAAAATATCGATAAATAGCATAGAGACAAAAGGCATTCCATTCTGAAAAAAAAAAACCTTTAATTTACACAGCAAAAAAAAAATCTTAGTTAACCCTTTCTAAACGACAAACTTTTGGACTAGACCAAATTGAAAGTATTTGCAGACGACAATTCAACTCTTGCTGAAAGGATTATTTCTGTCTATGATATGGTAGAAAACATTGTGGGAAAAGGAGAAAATGCTGGTTACCAGCATTTTCTCCTTTTCCCACAATGTTTTCAAAAGGCTACTATTCCAGATCCGTAAAAAACAGGGATTGTTTGACTGCACAACAGAATATTAGACTTGTTCTTATTGAAAGTATCTTTAGAGAAGAAACTAAATATGACTCATAAATGATGAGATTAATTTTTGACAAAACAAAACATAATGATAATGAACGCACTGCATTACAAGGACTGGTTGACTGTTGCTTACGTAACTTTCAACATTATTTCAGTCTTTTCATGGTTCCAGTTTAACCATACATTCATGTTTTTCCTGGGTTTCATAGGAACAAGGCTACATCTCAAGAGTGCCCTTGCCAATTAAGCAGCCTCCCATGAACAGCCTATATATCCTTGTCCCACAATGTTTTCTGCTCATTCAAAGTCAAGTTGCAATTTTTGAGTTACATTTATTTTGTTATCTGCAACTGCTTTAAATTTGGACTAAAATTTTGTCCCAGCGACTTTCACTTGATGCTCTTAAAAATTTGTGGGACAGAGATATAATTATGCTCTTAACCAGCATTTTGTCCTTTTTCTCGTATTTCCTACTCTAACTTAAATGAAAATCCAAAAATTTTAGCAAACTTTAATTTTGTCAACTGCAAAATGCTTTAATTCTAGAGAGTGAGAAACACCAAGCTGTCCTGGAAGGAACTAAATAGAATCACATGTATCGAATTAATTTCAAAGGAAAACAAAAATTCCATCACTGGAATAAATGTTCGTTATGCGAAGAAAATAAAAAGTGAGAGAAAAACAGATAAAGATCTCTATAACAAAGATACATGATAATCTTGGGGGTATCTGAAAACGCTATCAGGAGAGGCAATTTAAAAACACTAAAAATTCTTCTTGATTCCCACACATGTAAAATTAGCCATTCAGTATTTTCTTGTAATAAGGTTGCATCGCTATTTGTACTAAGAAACCTCAGAGATACAGACGCCTTTCAATTTTGTCCTAATAATCAAGTTTCTGCTTCATAGTGAAAAAACAGCAGTCAAGCTTACATGTCTATTAGCAACAAAACATGCCAGAGCTGTAATTAACAATTTACTAAAAAAATTCGAAGTTCGAGTGATCCTAAGGAAAAAGTCTTGGAAATATTGTAGGAAGAGTAGAAAATGATTACCTGGCAGCATTTATCTTTTTCCAATAATGTTTTCTGTCCTGTTTACCCATTACCACACAATCTCTACTTTTGACGCCCCTGAGAAAGAAGCCTTTAGAAAACAATGTGGGAAAAGGAGAAAATGCTGGTAACCAGCATTTTCTCCTTTTCCCACAGTGTTTTCTAACCTTCCCAGAAAAAAATCCAATTTTTCAGTCACCTTCATTTTGTTGTCTGCAAATGCTTTAATATGGACCAGTCTAAAATTTTCTTGTGTGGTAGAGTTAATGATCAGGGTCATCAAAATTCGTGGTTGTTTGGTAACGAGCGCAAGGGTTTGGTCACCCACCTACTGTTACTTCCTTCAAGGCGGTATGATTCTGTTATCGAATATAACATATCAATAAATAAAAACTTATCTAAGATAAGCCATAAAATTTAGTAACACACTAAAATAATCACAGGTTGTATCTTGATAAGGCACATTACTAAAAATAAATGCTTTTTTAAATCAATCAGTGTCATTATACAGAACTTCGATTTTATCAAATATATAGATTTTTTTTTATATGTTTTGTTGGAAATGGAAAAAAGGCGTACCTTTTTCACAGAAAAAAAATATTAACCTCTTCAAAATCTTATTGATTTAGCTCTTTTAAATTTCTTGAAACTTTTCATAGAAGAAACTATTTAACACTTTACTACACTATTCCCTGTTTCAAAGACCCTGAGGAAAAAAGCCATTTGAAAAACAACTATGTAGAAGAAGAAAGTGCTGGTGACCATCATTTTCTCCTTTTCTCACAAGTTTTCTTCCCTCACAAAGATGAGTCCTATGATTTTAGCTATTTTAACCCATTACCACAATCCCTACTTTTGACAATCCTGAAAAGATCCTTTAGAAACATTGTTGGAAAAGGAGAAAATGCTGGTAACCAGCATTTTCTCCTTTTCCCACAATGTTTTCTACCCTTCACAAAACAAATTTCAAATTTTCAGTCACTTTTATTTTGTCGTCTGCAAATGCTTTCGATTTGGACAAGCCTGAAATATTGTTGTTTGGAACCAAGTTAAACCAGCTGTCTTCAAATGCTTTTAATTTGGACAAGGCTTGAATTTTGTTGTTTGGTAACCTCTTGCCACATGAAATGATCTTGCACATGAAGTGCATGATACAAAGAGATTTAATAAGAAAGCATTTCTAAATCTTCTATATTAAAGGATTACTCAAAGACTGGAAAATTGTCCCACAAACAGTGCAGAAAATCGAGGTTCCATGACCTCTTTCTTTACAGAATACATGCAATATGTTGCACTTTCTCAAAGGCTACAAATAAATTTTTGCCACAAGATCAAGAGAGAATTCAATCAAGTACAAAGCAGTGGACAGTGTAGATCAAGATCAGACTGCACTTTCAGTGCAGTCTGATCTTGATTTAAACTGTCCACAAAAGTCTCTGGTCCTGTCTATGCTATGGAAAGAGTTAAACATTATAGAGACCCCAAAAACCAACTCTGAACAAATCCAGACCTGATAAAGTCACACCTGTGTGCACTAAAATGAAACAATTTTCTAATGCAATGGGACACTGACCTAGAATGTCTGCCTTGCCATGTTGTGCTAGGCTTATTCGAAGACGAAACAAAATAAAATTACTGTTCTACCAACTTGCAGATAATTTTCATAGGGGATAGTTCTTCAAAACTAGGAAGACAAAAGCACACAAGACTATTTTCAAACAATTTGTCCCTGCTGTGTGAATTACTGCATTATAATAATACTTTTTTCCAATTCCATGGAACATGTCCCAGAATCTCTGCACTGGAAGAAAACTAAACAGCCAAGAAAAAATCGGTCTGAAGCTATACCAGAGTTTTCATTGGTGTTTTTTTAATGTAAAATTCATGTTAATAGTCTAGGCGTAACCACAATTTCAGAATCATTACATATGCTGCACTATGATTGCTATTTAATAATGAGAATGACATTATTCTCCAAGTGATAAAAGCATCTTTCACTTATTATTCCTATTTTTTCACATAGCACACTTGCATAGTGTGGGCTATGCACAATTAACTCTTTACCACACGACAAAATTTTAGAACGGTCCAAATTGAAAGCATTTGCAGACAACAAAATAAAGGTGACTGAAAAATTGAAATTTGTTCTGGGAAGGGTAGAAAACACTGTGGGAAAAGGAGAAAATGCTGGTTACCAGCATTTTCTCCTTTTCCCACAGTGTTTTCAAAAGGCTTCTTTCTCAGGGGCGTCAAAAGTAGGGATTGTGTGGTAATGGGTTAAGCCCTTGATAATCATTGTCATAAACAGAGGTAAAAAAAAAAGGCTATCAAAACAGACATGCAATCATAAGGTATAACCAACCCTTTACCAACCATCCCGAGTTCGACCACGATCTCGCTGAGGAAGTCTTTTGAAAACTTACGGTCCTTTGGAGAAACAAGAAATTGACTCCAAGCATTTTCTTTTCTGCCGCAGTTACTTTGCTTTCTATCCTTTCTAAAACACATCCCTATGCCTGTCACGACAAAATATTAGACTGGTCCAAATTTAAAGCACTTGCAGATGACTATAAGCGTAACTCAAAAATTGAAATTTGTGATCAGCAGGGTAGGAAACATTGTGGAAAAATTCTTGTTACCAGCATTTTCTCCCTTTCCCACAATGTTTTCTAAAATTGTAAAGTTGAGTTTCAATTTTTGAGTCACATTTATTTCGTCATCTGCAAATGCCTCCAATTTAGCCCAGCCTAAAATAAAACTTTGTCGTTTAGTAAAGAGTTAACAGAGGATAAAATTTAACCCTTTCCTAAACAATCCTTTACCACCAAGAGATAGAAGCTGTTTGAAAACATTGTGGGAAAATGAGAAAATGCCGGTAACCAGTATTTTCTCTTTTTCCCCACAATGTTTTCTACCCTACTCGAAACAAATTTAAATTTTTCAAGTAATCTTTATTTTGTTGTCTGCAAGTGCTTTCAACTTAACTTTTTCCATACCATAGACAACACCAGAAGCTTTTGTGGATAGTGTGGATCAAGATCAGACCACATAGAATGTGCAATCTGATCATTCTGATTCGGAACTGCTTCTTGAATTTGAAGAGGAAATTTTATTTCAGCCTTTGAGAAATGCAATTTACTAATTTGGTAGTGAATATCTAAAAGTTCTCTTTGCATAAACTGGGCCATTCGAGTTGTGCAATTCAGACAGTTACTGAACAAATTATATATAATCATGACCTCGTTCCTGAACAATCTGATTCAAGACATAACTGGAAAGGGTAATCCAATGGAGAAATAGTTATAAAGGATAGGAAAATTTTCACTATGTGGAAAACACTAGTGGAATGTAGCAGCTTCCTACATTACAAAAGCTTCTTTAACCCTTTACCACACAATGCCGACTTTTAATGACCCTGATAAAGACGCCTTTGAAAACATTGTGGGAAACGGAGAAAATGCTGGTAACCAGCATTTTTTCCATTTATCCACAGTGTTTTCTCTCTTCTTTGATACAAATTCATAATTTTCAGTTACATCTGCAAAAGCTTTCAATATTTGGACCGTCTAAAATTTTGTTGTTTGGTAAGGAGTTCAAATGTTTTATATGAAGATTCAAGAAATGGTAAATTTTGTGTGTGTCTTGACCCTTCATCTACATGTAGCAATCTCCTATTTGAACAACCCTGTGGAAGAATCAATGCTTTTGAAAGCATTGTAGGAGAAAATTGATTGACTGATTGATTGATTGATTGATTGACTGATTTCAATAATTCAGTCATATCGAAACAACAGCTCACATTTCATTGTATTTTGTCTATTCCATCAGTTCTATAGACTCAGGCCCTGAGGTATCTCTTTTTTTGCAGCAATGTTTTCAAAAGCCTTCTCTAAGAATCTGCATGAATTAACTCTTTACCACAAAATGCTGACTTTAAACGGTCTTAGGAAGAAGCCTTTTGAAAACATTGTAGGAAACGGAAAAAAGGCTGGGAACCAGCATTTTCTTCTTTTCCTCCTATGTTATCTACTCGGTAAAAGGAAAGTTTCATCATTTGAACAACACTGAAATTGCCGTCTACAGATGCTTTGAATTTAGATAGGTCTAGCATTTTTTTGTGCATTAAAGAGTTAATTAACCCATTACCACACAATCCCTACTTTTGATGACACTGAGAAAGAAGCCTTTAAAAAACATTGTGGGAAAAGGAGAAAATGCTGGTTACCAGCATTTTCTCCTTTTCCCACAATGTTTTCTACCCTTCAAAAAACAAATTTCAAAATTTTCAGTCACTTTTCTTTTGTCGTCTGCAAATGCTTTCGATTTGGTCAAACCTAAAATTTTGTTGTTTGGTAATGAGTTGAGCATATTATAATGAGGGAGAAGGTTGAGGTAATAATTATGTCATCATAATACTTGTCACTCTGCAGGTGCTTGAAAGCATTCTAACATCAAAGAGACAGGGATGATACAGGTTGTATTGTTCTTGATCGACATTTGTTTTTTAAATTTCTTGAAAAATTATTTTTGACAAGTTAACCCTTTACCATATAATTTTGAGTTTTAATGGCCCAGGGTAAGAAACCTTGTGAAAATGTAATGTGAAAAGGAGAAAATATTGGTAACCACCATTTTTCCTTACTCCAACAGTTTTTTCTATTGTATCTCACACAGTACTAATCATTTGAACTCTATTTATAATTTCATCTGCAAATGCTTCCAATTCCCTGTAACCAAACTTTTGTCATGTAAAGAGTTCTG
Source organism: Tridacna crocea (assembly GCA_943736015.1). Classification (NCBI taxonomy): domain Eukaryota; kingdom Metazoa; phylum Mollusca; class Bivalvia; order Cardiida; family Cardiidae; genus Tridacna; species Tridacna crocea. The sequence goes on from OX031064.1 coordinate 20,065,541, forward strand.
ATTACAACAAAAATCATAGTGGGAAAAGGAGAAAATGCTGGTTACCAGCATTTTCTCCTTTTCCCACAATGTTTTCTAAAGGCTTCTTTCACAGGGTCATTAAAAGTAGGGAAAATCTGGTAAAGGGTTAAAGAAAAGGGCCTCTTGGAAATTTAGAAAATGTATCAATTATTCTACAATTAACCAGAAAGGAAAGTTGCTATATAAAACAGTCTTGGAACATCTTAACATGAACTCTTCACCTAATGATCAGATTTTACACTTTGACATCCAAAACGAAAGCGTTCTTAGGACTAAGACCAAATTACAACTCTGCATAAAATGATGGGATTTATTTTCTCACCATCTATCTCACAATTTCATTAATGAACCCCAAGTTAAAACCCCTTAGAAAACATTTTGAGTAAACAGAGAAAATGCTGGTCCTAAGCATTTTCTCCATTTCTTGCAACATTTTATACCTTTAACCTTTTACCAAATGGAAAAAAATTTGAGACCCATCAAAATTGAAAGCATTTCCAGCCGACAATTTCAAAATGGTTCAAATGTTGCAACTTTTCTTTGATAAGGTAGAAAACTTTGTGGGAAAAGGAGAAAATGCTGGTTCTCCTTTTCCCACAATGTTTTCAAAAGGTCTCTTCTACAGGGTCATTAAAAGGCGTCATTATGTGAAAAGGGTTAAAAGAAAAATTTCTTTAACTTCGTAAACTCCATAAAATTTTGTCATCTGGAAATGTTTCAAATCTGAGTGTAATTTTAAGTCCAAAACTTCCTGCTTTTCAGGCAATGTTTTCAAAGGCCTTCTTCATCAGAATCGCTGAAATTCAAGATCTTTTCAATGATAAAGCATTAACTTATTACCAAACAACAAAATTTTAGGATTGTCCAAATCGAGACGACAAAATAAATGTGATTGAAAAATTGACATTTGTCTTGTGAAGGGTAGAAAACATTGTGGGAAAAGGAGAAAATGCTGGTTGCCAGCATTTTCTCCTTTTCCCACAATGTTTTCAAAAGGCTTCTTTCTCAGGGGTGTCAAAAGTAGGGATTGTGTGGTAATGGGTTAACAAAGTAAATTACTCACAGTTTAGGACTTGTTTCAAAATTAATTTTGTATCAAAGAAAAAGGTAACCAAATATATATTGATGAATTATGATTCTACACAGTAATATGCTAATAAATTATCTCTTTATATTATACTTGCACATTTCATGTATACATTATATTGATCATAAACAAAATTGAAGCTGTTAATTTATTCAGCACAGTCATTAAGCTCATGTATATCTCATGTTTCTAGATACGTATGGATAATATTGTGAAAAATGGACACATCGAGAAATGTCTTGTCATCCAAAGTAGATATTCCTTTGATTTCTTGATTAATTTTGAAGACTTAGTATTTTTGTCTAATTAACTCATTACTTAAGGACAAATTTTTTGTCCAAATTAAAAGCATTTACAGACAACTAAATGAATGTGACTAAAATTTTGAAAATTGTTGAAAACACTGTTGAAAAAGGAAAAAATTCTGTGTACCAGCATTTTGGATTCAAAAGGCTTCCTTTTCAAGTTTGTTAAAAAGCTGGTATTGTGTGGTAAAGGGTTAAAAAATAAGTCACATTTGTAATGCATTGTACTAAGGTATTCTTTTGGCTTTTTCTGAAAGTGTTTATCAAGATCAGACCTTACCTTGTGTAGTGGTATATTACATACCCAAAGATTCAAGTTTGAAGGTACCTTCCAAATTCATTCAAAGCACTGAGCTTTATTTAGGGTTCTAAAAACTCCTACCAAAACTCTGCATTGTGTGGCAAAGGATTATTAACTCTTTACCGCACAATCCTGACTTTTAACAACCCAGAGAAAGAAGCCCTTTGAAAACTTTGTGGTAAAAGGAGAAAATGCTGGTCACCAGCATTTTCTCCTTTTTCCACAATGTTTACTACCCTTCCCAAAACAAATTTCAGTTTTTGAGCCATTTATTTTGTCGTCTGCAAATGCTTTCAATTTGGACAAGTCTAAATGTTGTTTGGTAAAGAGTTAACTTTTACCACATGACAAAATTTTAGATTGGTCCAAATTAAAAGCATTTGCAGACGACAAAATAAAGGTGACTAAAAAATAGAAATTTGTTCTGGGAAGGGTAGAAAATAGAAATTTGTTCTGGGAAGGGTAGAAAACACTGTGGGAAAAGGAGAAAATGCTGGTTACCAGCATTTTCTCCTTTTCCCATAGTGTTTTCAAAAGGCTTCTTTCTCAGGGGCGTCAAAAGTAGGGATTTTGTGGTAATGGGTTAAAAGGTCTCTATTTATGATATCACAAGAGCAATCGCTGTCTCAAATTCAAGACGGCTTCCCTAAACTTGTGATACAGATCTTTTTTACAATATTCCCCTCATTTCAAGAAATACCACTGAGCATTCAAATTTCATACATCTATGATGTCTGTCAGCATTTCAGATCCACATAATTAACCCTTAGGCTGCCTACCGCTACTCGCTGACCTTTTGCAGGCAGTGCAGATTAAAATCAACTGCACAGAATGAGCAGTCTGATCTTGAATTTACACTGCCCGATTAGAAGATATTATTCTCTGAAGCATATTGTTAAACTAAGAATATATGGGGTGTAACATATCGAACTGAAAATTTCATTTTAGTAACTTTGCAGGACAAGAGACAACTCATTACCAAATGACAATATTTTAGGCTTTTCCAATTTGAAAGCATTTGCAGACAACAAAATAAAAGTGAGTGAAAAATTTGAAATTTGTTTTGTGAAGAGTAGAAATCATGGTGGGAAGAGAAAATGCTGGTTACCAGCATAAATTTCTCCTTTTCCCACGTTTTCTAAAGGATTCTTTCTCAGGGTCGTCAAAAGTAGGGATTTTGTGGTAATGGGTTAAGAAAACTAATTAGACTCATTCAAGATTAATGCAGGTTCATCTGATAAAATGCTTTATAAAGAATAACCATTTCACATGAAAAAAGACTGTTTAGACAAGAGTTTCACTTGGACTCTTAAAATTTAATAACTCATTACCAAACAACAGTATTTTGTCCAAATCAAAAGCATTTGCAGACGACAAGATGAAAGTAACTGAAAATTTGAAATTTGTTTTGTGAAGAGTAGAAAACATTGCGGGAAAGTGAAAATGCTGGTTACCAGCATTTTCTCCTTTTCCAACAATGTTTTCTAAAGGCTTCCTTGTCAGGGTCGTCAAAAATAGGGATTGTGTGAAAATGACAGACAAAATATTAAGTTTGATTCAATGCGTACAGTTCTGTGGAATTGAAGATTTAAATCAAGATCCGATTTTCTTGCAGTCCGATCTTGCATCTATCTTATCCGAGACAGCGAGATTCATGGTATTTTACCGGGCTGTTCTTATCAAAAGCAGATAAATTAGATCTCTACAAATTCTCTAAAAATCTGAAATCGTAGATTCCTGATCAGAAAGCACGATCTTTGTAATGTTATCTTGATTTACACAGTCCTAGAATGTTCCGCATGATTTTTTTTTTAAAACTAGCAATTAAATTCGCGCTGGCGACCAAGGTGTTTCAAAATCTGCAAGGACCATGTGGATATTAAACCGTGTCTTACCTTTAATGATTAGATATATATTCCATTAAAATCTGATATGGCTGGGTTCTGTTAAAATGACAAATCGAATTTTGGATTGCATCAGCATACACTGACCCAGCACGCACCGTTAATCCGTTTGAATTTGCACTGCAGATAATCCATGGAAATTGAGTTTTAACTAAAAGTGCACCACAAATCCCATCGGTTAGACTTCACCCACTAAACGTCCTAGTTGAATGTGCTCACTTTCAGCGTAGTGATTTCATTTCGGGAGCTCAACCTAATCACGTGGTGTTTACCCCCATTGAGAGTTTTATGTGACGTCACGCTATGGCCTGCCCAGCCTCTCACGTCGCAAAACAATTTGGACCAATGGGATTGCGCGTGTAGAGATCAGCACAGGTGTATCGCAAGGGCGTATATGGTAGATTTACTTCCAAAACTTCGTAAATACAGCTTCTTACAAGCTGTAGTTACGAGGTTTTTGAAGTAAACCGACGATATGGGGTACACAAAACACGCGCTTATGCCTTTTCTATTTTTTTCTTGAGTTTAAAACATAATCGTTTTTTTTTAAAGTTGCATTGTCGACGACTAATTTGCTTATTTAATTCACGTAAACTGAAATATTGAAAATATAGATATACAGCAAAGGCAAAGCAGATTGTAGCGTGTAGCGCACGCGTAATTTATGTCCCTTGTTAGACTGACAAATGTCTCAGATGTCAAGTCGTCTGACACAGCGCTATGTAACTTGTCATATTCCAACACTAAGTTTGTCATCCTTTTGATGTTATGATTTCCAATCATGAGATGTTCTAATTCAAAAGTGCAGCCCTATTCCAACAAACAAATATCTTACAAATTGGTTATGTTATGTTCTTCTATCGAAATATTTCAACTCTTTCCAAAACAAGTCCTGGTTTATACGTGTCTGTAGTACAAGTATTTAGAAAACACTGTGGGAAAAGGAGAAATTGCTCGTAACGAGCAATTTCTCCTTTTCCCACATTGTTTTCTAGCCTATGGGAAAACTTTCTGCCATTCTCATCAAATTCAAAATTGTCATCTGCAAACACTTTGAATTTGGGGCAGTCTAAAATTTGTCATTTGGGAAAGGGTTAAGCCATGAAATTACTGGATTAGCATAAAAGGATAAGAATGCACTATGAACTACTTCTTGCAATTTTTTACTACTTGCAATTTTTAGTTGGATTTTGTTTCAGCAGTAAGTCCTAAAAACTATCAAAGAACAATAATTACAAATCAAATCTAGATCAAAATTCGATCATAATCAATGTCAGATAATACATGTATATAGAAAAGTTTACAAGTTCTTTTCTTCTGATTTTCTGATTTGTCCCTTTTCTGTAGGCTTACGGGTACGATTTTGTGTTGTTCTAGACCTACATTTTGAACTTCAACGCTGTCTTCAGGGAAAAAAAATGTTAATTGGGCGAAAATCGCAGGAACAAACAAGTAAATTTTCCCAGATCTTTGATCAGATTTTCTAGACACTGCCTCGAAAGTACCACCAAAGCAACTCCGGGATTTTTGCACCCTTCCATGAGCATCTTGAAAACGGCAAACCCTGAAAACGAAATGTGTATTTTCTTTTTCATTCCGTCGAAAGGTATGAAGGAATGCTGTATACATTATTAAAAGGTGGTCCCTCAGATTTTGGGACAAAAATTTTTGATAAAAATACACACAAAAAAGATCTATACTCCAAAAGCCTTATAATTTTCATTCATAAAACCCCAGTGGTCGAAAACTATCCGACAACAAGAGAAATAGAGATTTACTACAGCCCAGGTCGACGCATGGCGCCGACGGGAAACACGGGCTAATTTTACATGAGCAACTTGCTCATTTACAGTCTGGAAATACACATTCTGGGCCGCGGTAAATCTCTAATTTCTCTTGTTGTCGGATGGTTTTCGGCTACTGGGGTTTAATGAATGAAATTAAAAGGCTTTGAGAGTATAAGGATGGATTTTTGTTTTAGTAAAAAAATAATTCGTCCAAAAATCTTAAGGGCTACCTTTTAATAATGTATACAGCATTTCTTCATACCCTACGTGACCTTATAGTTTCTTGACCACTTCGCAAACACTATGCGTTTGTACAATTCACTGCACTACGAAAGATTCTTTCGTCTTGTTGTTAAATATATTTTGTAGGGTACTGAACATGGTAAAGGTCTCCGACAGGAATGAAATAACTGTAATATATTTCTTGGGCTTAGGTCGGCGAGGGCCTAAAATACACCTACTTCGGGTTTCGAAACTTTTTGTCAATAACATGTCGGTTATAAATTTGCGTTATCCACGAAGACTTCGGAAGCAAAGAGATAAACAACCGATTAATTCCTTTTGGCATGAATTTTAAAATTTAACTTTGTCGTCACCATTCCGAGACTCCTTATGAGCCTGGAGTCCAAGAAATTTATCCTGCACCTCGAACCGATGCACGCTTTTCGGGCTTCTAAGTGCAAAGAATGGGTATATAAATGCTATTGTAACATTACTAATATCAACAGGCTACATTTCTAGATCAGTATATATATCGATTAAAAACTGGACTCATAGAGAACTGCATCTGCTCTTTGGAAAGGTAAGTTAACCCTCTCCCAAACGACAAATTTTGGACTCTTCCCAACCCAAAGAGTTTGCAGACGAAAATTTTAGATTTTGAGAAAATGGCAGAAAGTTCTCAAAAAGGGTAGAAAACACTGTGGGAAAAGGAGAAATTGCTCGTTACAAGCAATTTCTCCTTTTTCCACAGTGTTTTCAAAAGACTTTTACTGCAGATACGTAAAAACCAGGGCTTGTTTGGGACAAGGTTAAGCCATTTTCAATACGATTTTGAACAGGAAGTGTATACCTGTCAGTACTTCTACCAGTGAGCTACGCAAGTCATCATTTCCAAGCTACTGGCTGCTTTCTCGTACAAAATTGTATCACCGTCCCGCTGTCAGAGATTGCTCCCAAAGAACATAATAATTTAAATTCGTTTCCTTTTTCACTTTCTTTACTTGGTGTCCGTTGTGGCGCCTGATATATTTCTTAACCCATTACTACACAATCCCTACTTTTGACGACCCTCAGACAGAAGCCTTTAGAAAACATTGTGGGAAAAGGAGAAAATGCTGGTAACCAGCATTTTCTCCTTTTCCTACAATGTGTTCTACTCTTCACTAAACAAATTTCACTCAGTTCTATTTTGTCGTCTGCAAATGCTTTCAATTTGAACAAACCTAAAATATTGTCGTTCGGTAATGAGTTAAATAATTTACTGCACTATCACGATTTTTATCGACCCTGCCGACTACATAGTACCCAGCAATTTCTTCTTTTCCAACAAAGTTTCTACCCTTTACGAACCAAATGTCATTATTTGTCGTTTGGAAATGAGAGTTTTGAATTCTTGTTAGGCCTATCTGGTAAAGACTTACAAATCCTGCTGTAATGGCAATCGCTGATCTTCGATCGAAAAGAGTTTGGCAGAGTCAAAGTTGAAACTCATATAAGATTACTTACCAGGCAGGTTTAGTGAGGAGCAAGAAAAAGACTACACTCAGAACTCAAGATAGAGTGACTAGAGTGAGTGATTTTGATTTAACAAGAGATGTTTGTAAAACATGTATGCCCCCCTAATGGCATCCAATGTGATTATAAACTCTTACGTTCAAAGTGTAAAAACGAACAAAGGGTAATTACTCAAAAATTATTAATGATGAATTAACAATTCTTGGGCACTGTACTTCCCATTTATGTGAACTATCAACTTTTAAAGTTTCATGATTTTACCTCACATACTTTTTGAGTTATGCTCCGGAAAAAAAATAAGTACGAAAATCAACAAAGGGCAGTAATTGCAAAAATATAATGGGCAGAGTTATGGTTTTTGTGCAGTGCACTTCTCCTGAATAAGATCTATCCACATATAAAGTTTCAAGATGATACCTGAAAAACCTTTAGAGTTATGCTCTGGACAAAAATTAAGTATGAAAATCAACAAAGGGCAAAAGCTCCAAAAATATAATGGGCAGAGTTATGGTTCTTGTGCACTGCACTTCTCCTTAATAAGGTTAATCCACCTATGAGGTTTCAAGGTGATACCTGAAATACTTTTTGAGTTATGCTCCAGACAAAAATTAACTATGAAAATCAACAAAGGGCAATAACTCCAAAAATATGATGGGCAGAGTTATGGTACTTGTGCACTGCACTTCTCCTTAGTAAGATCTATCCACCTATGAGGTTTTAAGATGATACCTGAAATACTTTTAGAGTTATGCTCCAGACAAAAATTAAGTCTGAAAATCAACAAAGAGCAATAACTCCAAAAATATGATAGGCAGAGTTATGGTTCTTGTGCACTGCACTTCTCCTTAATAAGATCTTTTCACATATAAGGTTTCAAGGTGATACCTGAAATACTTTTAGAGTTATGCTACTGACAAAAATTAAATATGAAAATCAACAATGGGCAATTACTCCAAAAATATGATGGGCAGAGTTATGGTACTTGTGCACTGCACTTCTCCTTAATGAGATCTATCCACCTATGAAGTTTCAAGGTGATACCTAAAATACTTTTTGAGTTATGCTCTGGACAAAAATTAAGTATGAAAATCAACAAAGGGCAATAACTCCAAAAATATGATGGGCAGAGTTATGGTTCTTGTACACTGCACTTCTCCTTAATGAGATCTATCCACCTATGTAGTTTCAAGATGATACCTGAAATAGTTTTTGAGTTATGCTCCGGATAAAAATTAAGTATGAAAATCAACAAAGGGCAATAACTCCAAAAATATGATGGACAGAGTTGTTGTTCTTGTACACTGCACTTCTCCTTAATGAGATCTATCCACCTATGTAGTTTCAAGATGATACCTAAAATAGTTTTTGAGTTATGCTCCGGACAAAAATTAAGTATGAAAATCAACAAAGGGCAATAACTCCAAAAATATGATGGGCAGAGTTATGGTTCTTGTGCACTGCACTCCTCCTTAATGAGATCTATCCACCTATGAAGTTTCAAGATGATACCTGAAATAGTTTTTGAGTTATGCTCCGGACAAACTTGGTCTACGGACCGACCGACGGACCGACCGACAAGTGCAAAGCAATATACCCCCATTTCTTCGAAAGGGGGGTATAAAAATTGAAAATATTAATTATTCTCGACTAAACCTTATGTTGTGGGTACTCATTAGAATCGTCTCATGGAGACTATTCTAATGAGTACCCACAACATAGGGTTTTGAATAGAAACGAGGACAATGACTTTAGAATACCACCGCTCCCTCTTACCTGGAGCTCTGAACAATTGTGGCCACAGCTCGCTGTCAATGAAATAATGTCAGATCATTATCACGTTCCCTTTGTTTGTTTATCTGTATGCGTCTTCCGGTAGGCCACTGTCTTAAATCTTTACCAAACGACAAAATCTTAGACTTGTCCAAAATGAAAGCCTTTGCAGACGACATAGTAAACGTAACTCAAAAATTGACATTTGTTTCCAGCAGGGTAGAAAACATTGTGAGAAAAGGAGAAAATGCTGGTTACCAGCATTTTCTCATTTTCCCACAATGTTTTCAAAAGCCTTCTTTCTCAGGGTCGTAAAAACCAGGGATTGTTTGGTAAATTGTTAAATGATAACTCTTCACAAGACGACAACAGCCTCTACTTTTCCACAGCAAAAACATTTGCAGACCACACATGAAAAATGAATCAAATCTTGAGATTTGTCTTTCAAAGAGTAAAAACACTGTTAGAAAAAGAAAAACTGGCTATCATCATTTACGACTTTTCCTATGATGTATGCAAAAGCCTTCTTCTCCTGCCGTGAAAACATGAAATCGTTTGTTAAAGGGCTCAAGCTATATTGTTGGAGTATGGTATGGGTCTAACGTATAAGGAGTATGAGTAAAATACCTTCTGAATGAGAGGGTGGCGGCGTAGTTATCACGTTACAATAATGTGAACTACTTATATGTAAAATGAAAAATTCATGTATGATGAAACAAGATCATATAACTAGTTACCTCCTCAAAAAAACAGCAGACGACATATAAATCACCGATTTAAAATATATATCATCAACATGAACTAAGAAACAACCAATGAGGACAAGCGAAAAAAGAAAAACAAGAGGACCATCATGGTCCTATATCGTTCACCTGAGTACTAAGCAGTAAAGGTCTACAATGAAGATAAATACCAAATATCAAAGTTCAAGGTCAAATAATTCTGACAGGGTGTGTAACTGTGCAAAATGCATCTTCTACTTTTAGAGAAGAAGATTTTTTAAAGTTTTCCTTCTTTGTTCGTATGTTTCAAACTTGTGACCCCCAAGACAGGGCCAGTTTTGACCCCAGGGGCATCATCTGAACATTCTTGGCAGAGATCCACTAATAGATGCTACATACCAAATATCAAAGCTCTGCATCTTCTAGTTTCAGAGAAGAAGAATTTTAAAGTTTTCCTTCTTTGTTCCAATGTTTCAAACTTGTGACCACCGGGGCGGGGCCAGTTTTGACCCCAGGGGCATCATCTAAACAATCTTGGTAGAGGTCCACTAGGAGATGCTACATACCAAATACCAAAGCTCTGCACCTTCTACTTTCAGAGAAGAAGAATTTTAAAGTTTTCCTTCTTTGTTGCTATGTTTCAAACTTGTGACCCACGGGGCGGGGCCAGTTTTGACCCCAGAGGCATCATATGAATAATCTTGGTAGAGGTCCACTTGGAGATGCTACATACCAAGTATCAAAGCTCTGCGCCTTCTAGTTTCAGAGAAGAAGATTTTTAAAAGTTCCTTCTTTGGTGCTATGTTTCAAACTTGTGACCCCCGGGGCGGGGCCAGTTTTGACCCAAGGGGCATCATATGAACAATCTTGGTAGAGATCCACTTGGAGATGCTACATACCAAATATCAAAGCTCTACGCTTTCTAGTTACAGAGAAGAAGATTTTCAAAGATTTTGCTGTTTTTTCTTTTGGTTGCCATGGCAACCAGAGTTATGGCTGGAATTCAAACTCTTGAACAACTTTGGTAGAGCTTCACCCAAAAAAACATCCTTGCTAAGTTTCATCAGGATCGGCCCAGTGGTTTAGGAGGAAAAGATGTTTAAAGAAATTGTGGACGACGGATGACGCACGACGGACATTGGGCGATCACAAAAGCTCACCATGAGCTCTTTGTGCTCAGGTGAGCTAACAAGACACGAAGTGAAATTGCTTCCCTAAATGAAACTTTTTGGTCCTTGTGCTTATACAAATGGTCTGCAACAAAACGCGCGATGTACTGCGCATAAGGCAATAGGATGAAGATCAAATATTTCAAATCCAAGAGATGACCCATGCTCTGTGAAATGGGGGCCTAATGCATCTCTGTGAAATATAATACCAAGCAAGCCACAGAGCGATTATGAATCCATCATCGCCGCTTTCTTTTCAACAATCCACTTAAATTTTTTCGTAGACTGGTCGCTTGAGATTCAGAAAATTGACCAACAGCGAGTGGTTTCGGCCCAGGTCAGCCTGCACAGATTGCGCAGGCTGACTTGAGTCGATATTATTAGCAGATGCAGTATCCAAATGCATCCTGAAGGTGGCGAGGACTGTACGTTGAGTACTTTCTAAGTTCTGCAATACTCTCTTTCTACATGTTTGCAATTCCTTTCGATTAAATATGAAATAATGACGTTTTTAACATCGTTTTCAAATCTTAGCATACAAACGAATGTTGCTCTTATATTTTTTTTTGTTCGATCGACTCAATGTAAATCTAGGTCAGTAAATTTCACGGTGCGCATGTCAGAACATGTCAACTTGTGTCTGCGGGAAGTGCCAAGTGAGGGTCTCCAGGTAATGCAGGTGTACATACGATACAATCCGTCCAACCTCAACCTTTTTATACAGGTAAATTTTGAAAGTTACCTAGTGTTATCTCAGGGCAGAGGACAACCAAAAGATTGCCAAATAAATTACCCTTACTCTGTGGAAAAGGGGTTTGATGCATCGGTAAATAGTATCGACAATGCACGTCTAAGCAGGCTGACAATTGAAACATCTCGCTATCAGTAAATTTTCTGCATGCCTAAAAATCATTAAAATGTTAACCTCATAATGGGTTAACAAAATAGATTTTATGGACTCATGAATTATTATATGATGACTGTCTTGGTATCGTGCATGACAGAGATACATTAAGCCCCCGTTTACCATAGCGCTGCTCAAATTCAATTGACAAGACCTTAAGAATCCGTTAAAGAGAAACAGATATTGTCAAGCTCAAAGCACTTTTGAGTGTTGACCAAATACTAGTCAAGCATCAAGCAAATTCTGGATTATTTTAGATTCAAACTTAACCTTGTGTGCAGTCTGATCTTGATCTAAACTGTCCACAAAAGGGCCAGTGGGTCCTGCTTCAGAGTTAAGGGTTGAATTTCTTAAAGTCTGATAATACTCAAGTGCTTGTTCTGACCTTTGTCCTATTCTAAATCCAAGAAGGTGTCAATGGTAGCGGAAACTTTTTATGATAAGCGGAGTTATCAACAAGGCACGCTCTTTAACTCTACCAATCGACAAAATTTTAGACTTGTCCAAATTGAAAGCACTTGCAGATAACGAAATAAATGTGGCTCAAAAATTGAAATTTCTTTTGGGAAGGGTAGAAAACATTGTGGGAAAAGGAGAAAATGCTGGTTACCAGCATTTTCTCCTTTTCCTACAATGTTCTTAAAAGACTTCTTTGTAAGGGTCGTTAAAAAGTCGGGACTGTGTGGTATCTATAGAATTAAACTAACCATGCAACTTACAAAGACACAATAATGTCTGTGGACAGTGAAGGTCAAGATCATACGACAGTGTACAGAAAGTACAGACTGATCTACATTCATGATTGTCCCATTATCATCGAATGTCTCTTTTCTTCAACTTTGGGACTGTTGATTGGCCCACACATTCGGCGGGACTACTGGTGAAGTTCCCAGAAAGCAGAACCCGGAGAGATAAGTAGATGTTGGAGGATTTTGTTTCTCATTCGGTGGAAAATGAATAATTTAATATGTTTCAACTGAAACTAAACTGTAAAAAATGCTTGTGTCAGTCTGTTGTTGGAAGTACAGCATTGGGATTCCTGGTTCGAATCCCAATAGGATCAACAGTATAATCCATTTCTAGAGCTTCACAGCTCACGTCGAGAGTCCTGGAACAAGTTCCCAGGAAGCAATATCTGATAAAACAGATACTGTTCGACCATGTTTTTCCTGCCAACAAATCTTTGACTCGCCCAAACCAACATCAAACGACAAGTTAAATGTTCCTCCTGCCGGCTATATAAAATGTTGGAAAAGAAGAAAATGCCAGTTACCAGCATTTTTCTTTTCCAACAGTGTTTTGAAATGCCCCCATTCTTAGGATCATCAAATATAGGATTGTTTGGTAAAGGCCTAAACAAAAACTAACTAAATAGGATATTAAAGTTTGCCGACAAATAGGCAAGGGTCCCTAAATATATATGTCTACATATTTTATCAATCACAAATTTTTACATTTCTTCGGTTTACTTAAAAAACCTCGTAACTACAGCTTGAAACAGGCTGTAGTTACGAGGTTTTAAGTAAACCGACGACATTCATCATTATTCCCTTTGTATCAGTACCAAAAACGTAGGCCAAGAGCCAGCAGATTCAGCTACGCCGAAGACACGTTACATTATAATTGGAGTGCAACACGTGAAAAGGTGCATTCGGACACTTCCGTAAAGTGTCGTCCCGGATTGGCCTGCGCAGTCCGCGCAGGCTAATCCGAGACGGCGCTTTACGACTACATTAGATTTTGTGCTACAGTAGACTTGCGTAAAACAGAAAATCACATAAAATCGGAAAGTTTCGTTTCGGGTTAGCCTGTGCGGACTGCACACGCTGATCAGAAACGACACTTTACGCAAATGTTCGAATGACCCTTTTCGCGTGTTGCACTCCATATAAGGCGAGCTCATCAATAAGCTATCGAACTCATTTCAGTATTGTCTTTAGCTAGGATGGACGTAGGAAACTTTAAACAAATAACAATATGTACAGTAAATTGCAAGCGAAAAAATAAGACATCATGCTACGACGCCCTCTTCAATTGCTAGCTAATGTATTCTTGTATATTTCCATACACATAAACTGTATTCACGTACAATTATGATTAGAAAATCGTAAACACACTTTACTTATTACGGATTGTTTTCTGTTTTCACTAGGTGAAAATGGTTTTCATTATTTTGTAATTCTGGCTGACTGTGCGCTTGTCTACCACATAGACGTTACGATCTTCGTTTGAAGAGAAATTACTGCCTGCTCGACCTATCTGAGTAGGTTAAATACTTAGAGATTCCCGTTATGACTTAGCGCAGTAGACCCCTAATAGAAAACAGCTATTTCCACAATAATACTATCCTACAAAATTTGCTATGATTAAAAAAAGATTGTTATTGTACTGCTTTAACCAAGCCACTTTTCCCTTTTTGTCTTTTCTAGAATTATCATTTATAAATCTAAAACCACTATATATTCATTACAAATAGAGATAGTAATTACCTCCCTTTTCTGCAAACTAACAAAAGTGTCTACAAATAATTTCAAGATGGGCATAAAGAAATTTCTGGTCGGTTAAAAATGTGCAAAACGTATTATATCTTTATAAATCCGCATTTATCAACTATCAAGAAAACTTCATGCAATGCAGCACTAGAGGTATTAGGGGTCTACTACCCTAACTCTTTACCCCATAAGGCCTTTCTATGGTACCTCTAATTGACTCTAAATAACCGCAAGGATGAAGCCGTTTCTTATGTGTATATAACATCTTTTGAAAGCATAGAAACATTGTGACAAAAGGTGAAATTGCTCGTCACGAGCAATTTCACCTTTTGTCACAATGTTTTCCAAGGGCTCCTCCAAGCAATGTGTAGAAATGAGTATCTATGGAGTAAAGGGTTAATGTCCACGTTGAGATTACAGAAGTAGAGAATCTGTAGAAGTATATTATCATATTAACTAAAGCCATGCCCTGTGAAAAGGAAATTTAATGTAACTCCAAAATAGTTCGATCCCGGGCACACTACGCAGTCCGCGCAGGCTGACCTACGTCGATATTCTTCGCTGTTAGTAAATTTTCTACATGCCCAAGGGCCATTCTACCTCAGGATTCAATCAATGAAGGATTTCAACAATTGAAAAGAGGACAGTAAGCTATTTGAAGGTGAAAGTATGCGTTTCTTATTTACGCAAATAAAGTTTGCATTTTTGGTACAAATTTCTGTAGCGTGTACGATCCTTATCAACGCCGGATTGCTCGAAATCTATCGTCCAAGTCATTACCAAACGACAAAATTTTGGGTTTGTCCAAATCGAAAGCATTTGAGGCTACGTAGCCTTTTAAGGGAATACCATAATTTTTTTTTGTAATTTGATGATTCTTAATTATTAATGATTTGTATTGTTTTTCCATATAAATTTGAATGATATATATATTTTTTAATTTGGTGTGATGTGAAAATTCTAAATACCCACCTATAATGGTGAAGTTCGATTGCCATTGACAGGTGAAATGTCGTTTGATGATTTTCGGACCCTACAGTTTACGCAGCATGACCTCATTGTAACCTACAGGGGCTCTTCATTTCAGACAAACTACGAGTACAATTCTATTGAACTTTACTTACCTGCAGGAACTTTGCTGGAGCCAAGTGTGAAAGTATTCTTGTCACATGAACATGATCGTATAACCGACATGACTTTACAAAAAATGCTTTCGTGTAATTAATTTGTATCGTGTCATTTTGAAGGTCGAAAGTTTGGGAATTCTGTTCTCAAGGAACCAATCAAAATTTATGGTTATTTACTGGACGACAGTCTCCAGACAACCAATTTTGAAAGGATCTGCAGGAAAAAAAGATTAAAGTTGGTTCATATGACAGGATTTGTCGCTGAGAAGGCAAAACACATTGTGGATGTTGAGGAAATGCTGGTTACCTCGGTCTGTATTCAACAACCATTCTTGAGAATATTCTTTGTCCTACTCTTCAAGATTTTCTAACTGTGAAAGTAACAGAACTTCTGATTGGCTAAACCATTCGCTTTAGCCAATCAGAAGTTCTGTTACTTTCACATTGACAAAATTCTGAAGAATAAGACTAAGAATGTTGGTGAATACCGACCCAGGACTAAATATCGCCTGCGATCTACATTTTGTCAGACCTCTATCCAACGGTCCAGAGATATCAACCAAAGTTCTGCGAGTTTCAGACGGAGAGATACCTTTGTTTCACGAAAATCGCCGTTTACGGCCCTGTTTATTATCATTGTACAGAGCGATTTTTTTTTTCAAAACGTAAGTGCCTGTGAAGTACGCATCTCATGGCTTGACCACAAACACGTGGACATCGAAAACAATTTACACCATCGGGAGACAAAGGTGATAGACATGTAAAGCATCCACAGAACGTCAACAATGGCGGACTGGCCGCGTCTCCGTGGGTGGCAATTACGACTACCTTTCACCTGGTTCACGCTCATAACATCGATTACTTTTTCAAGTAATGCGATTGACTTGCATTTTTTCCTGTTACCAATATTTTCTACATTATGAGGCATTCGTGACTGTGCGTTTTAACTGTTTCATAATATGGTTCATTTCGTAATGTCCATCTAGTTTCCTGCGATGCTCCTGAAAATGTTAATACGCTGACACATGTAATAATGACCCCATAATTTAACACTTTTTCTTGAATAAAGAAGAGTGTGCAATCATTTTGATATATAACGCTATTTACATTACCTAAGCTATCGAATTAAGCATGACGTAGTTGGACTGAGTATATTCATCAAAATTTCCTAAGCATCAACAGTAACGTTATCACCACACATTTTCCGTTTAAAGTAGGGATGTATCGTAAAGTTTCCTTATACGATAAGCCTACACATACATAGACATTGATAATATAGTTGATAGTACGTAGCTAGAAGTCCTTCTGGTTCCAAACGGAGAGTTCGAAAGGTGCAATGCGCGCCAAAAGTAGGTGTTTGACATCCATCCATATTTAGTCTCAAATATATAAGAAATATCGTTAAAAAAGTTAGTCACGTAAATCTGCCATCAAATAGGCTGGGGCTCTTAAAGTAAGTTATGTCGATATTTTCACCAATGGCAAATTTCTATTTATTGATATTTTATCAATGACAAAAAGTAAGTCAAAAGCCAGCACGTTCAGCCAGTCCGAAATGTAAGCATTCTCGACAAGCATTGCTGACCATGACCAGTGCAACTCGGAATCAGCCATGGATTGCGCTGTCGGAATCAATGTTCAAGCCAAAACCGACCTCCATGATTTTGAGAACGGCTTCGTAACTGCTTTTAGCTATATGCAAATTCAATGAGTGTTTTCGCTCATGTTTTGCCGTTACAAATCCCTTGACTTTAATTCTACTGGCGATACTTTTAGTGCAATTAGAGCTTGTGTTTCATAAGTACCTGACATATGAAATGATCGTGCTCATGAATTTGCCAGTTCGATCGCCGGATTTATGTCCTTTTAAACGAATGTTTGAGGCAGGCTTCAGATAGCATTATCTTCTCATCCGCAGCAGCCTATCTCAGCCAGCTAACTCAGAGAGGTTTTGGTAGTACAATTACACCGCATTCCCAAGATTGGAGTTTGTCGGCTTCTAAGCAGCAAGCAAAGAGAATGAGAAGGAGCATTTTCAACCCATTTCTCTTCATTTCACAATGAATTTTATTTGTTTGGTTCTCGATAATATTCTTCAAAGAAAGCGGTATTCACTTTATGTGGTTGAAAAAAAACATCTATCATACATCAGTGGTTCATGTATATAGAATTAATTTCCTGTCCCTTAGCAAAATATTAGAAGTATGCACCATAGAAGCGTTTAGTCACGGTTTAAAGTTCACCTCTTGTTTGACAGAAAATAACTTCAATTATGGAGAAAAGCATAAAGATGTGTACACGAAAAAGGTAGCAGGTAAGATTAAAATGCATTTTGTAAATGTCGAGGGAAATTGTAAATATTGGGAAAACACTTGGCAATCACAAGTCGTCGTGAACTTGCTGAAAATGACATAATGTCCGTCAGAACTACACCAAGAATTTCCCCTAACAGCTTCCAAAATCCTACAAAATGTTTTGATAGAGACTGTAAACCTTTAAATCTAAAGACTATTAACTCTTTACCAAGCAATCCCTGGTTTTTACGACCCTGAGATAGAAGCCTTTTGAAAACATTATGAGAAAAGGAGAAAATGCAGGTTACCAGCATTTTCTTCTTTTCCCACAATCTTTTCTACCCTGCTGGAAACAAATTTCACTTTTTGAGTTGTGTTAATTTTGTCGTCTGCAAGTGCTTTCAATTTCGTCGGTTGGTAAAGGGTTAACTCTTAGGCTGCTAAGGACAACTGGCTGACCTTTTGCGGACAGTGCGGATCAAGATCACACTACAAAGAACACGCTGTCTGATCTTGGGTCTACGCTGCTTGATAAGGGCATATCATTCCCCAAAATATAACTTTGAAATATCTTTCTACCATCAAAATGAAAATTTTAAAATAGGTTTTTGGCAGGATAAATGTTAAGACAAAAAGAATTCTAAAATTCAATGGGGGATAATTCTTCCATAGCAATTGTACAAAGTTTCAGTATAACGGCCCAGATTTTAGTGAAGTTCGAGACACAATGCTACCTATGAGGACGCACATGGACGGACAGACATATTAACTGATTGATGGACAACGAAAAGAATGATCCCAGTACAACCCAAAAGAAAAGTTTTGTTGGGAATTTGAAAACAAGAAGTGCGACGCTATGTCAACAGCTGAGTCATCTCACGTAATCCCTTTCCCTTTATTTGTATTTTCGTTTATGATCCTTGGCTTACAAGGCACAACTTTTACTAGCTTTGGAGACAGTGATGACACATTCAAAGTATGACTTAACGGAACGTACAGCCTGGTCATTCTTTATGATGATAATGCGCTCATTAGTTTGGCCTCTTTTTACAGGACTAACACATCCATTCTGTATGTTCAGCACTTCAAGAGTTACCAAAAGAGTACCTGGGCCCGTATTCACCAACCATTCTTGAGAATATTCTTTGTCTAAATTTCCAAGGTTTTCTAAATTCGTAAGTTACACAACTTTTGATTGGCTAAACCGAATGGTTTTGCCAATCAGAAGTTGTGTTACTTACGAATGTAGAAAATTCTGGAGAATAAGACAAAGAACGCTCTTAAGAATGGTTGGTGAATACGAGCGCTGATATACAAAATGGCCACTTTCAATCAAGCAAAACCCCTTATGTATTGCGATTTTAAGGTTGTCGACCAATCTCCAATCTCTATAAAGCGAACGTGTAGATTCATGATCAGAACATATCCTGTAAAGTCTGATCTTTATTTATACTGTCCACCGAATAAACTTAAAAGTTATGCTACTAGGTAAAAGTGTTAACATTCGCATGAATCATTGACCATGAATAAGTTGATAAAGACGACAACCATGTAAACAGATGAGAATTTCTTGTCTCTGAGCTGACCTCTCCCCCAGCATGTCGTGTACCTAACCGAGCTTTATTTATCATTGTTGCATGGTGTCAAAGTAAATTGTTTAAAGTAATTGTACATCGCCTAGCATCATCTGAACTGCCTTCTCCATACGCTGTTTGTGTTTTATCGTCAGAAGCTGGTGGTTAACCGATCTTTTCTACTATATCAGGTGATCAACCCCAAGGCTTGACCCACAAAACAAGCACCTGTACGGAGATTGCATTCTGAAGCTTATTACACTGATCTAGACAGCTTCCAAACGCATCTTGGTTCTGACCTTCACTGCCTCTTCAAGCAACTAAATTGTTGCTTGCAGTTCGATGTACGTTGCCTGTAAAAAAACGCCTTATTTGTTACTCGCCGTTGACTCCGACTTAGGCTGCCTCCAAAAGCACTCACTAATTTTCCTTGCATTTCTGCATCTCCTCTGCCACCAAAAGTATCTTTAATTCTGCTTGCAGTTAGTTCTTGATTTTTAAAAGCTTCTGCGTTGGCAACTCTAATGTTGCTTGCTGTTAGGTAGTGACCTGAGCTGCTTAACGTTGCTCGCACACCGTGATTGATCTTCATCGCCTCCTAAAGAATCTCTTACATTCCACGCAGTTTGAATTCAATACATACTGGCTCACATTGCTTGCAGTTTGATTTTAAATTTTTAATACATACTGGTTCTAAAAGCACCTCTGAAAATGCCTCGAGTTTGATCTTGATCTACGATGCCTCCAAAAGCGCCTCGAGGGTTGGTTGCAGTTTGATCTCGATCTTAACTTCCTGAGAGACTAGAACGACAAATAAAAGTGTCTGAAAGGAGCTGATGTTTACTAGAACAAGTATATGATTTACAGATTCCTCGGAAATATCTTACACGTTTAAAATTTGGTAAGTTTGAAGCACCCTGTCTTGTTTGAGAAACATCAGCAAAATCTACTGAAAAGCTTGTACAAGGAGCTTTTTTTCCCGGATGCCTTCAATGATAATTCTAAGGCTGCCTTGGCTACAAAGTGAAAACCACAACCGGACAAAGTAGAATCAAGATCAAAACTGCAATCTGTGCCGTCTAGTCTCAATCTAGCCAGTCCGTAAAACCCACTATAGTTGTAAAACATTCTCAAGGGGTTGTGTGCGCGCATGACATATGAAGCACTCCCCGCCACCGCCCCCCCCCCCCCCCCCGCAAAAAAAAAAAAAAAAAAACCAAGAGGGCCAAGATGGCCCTGGATCGCTCACCTGAATTTTTGAGATGACCATAGCCTATTTTTTTTTTTGGTATTGAAACATTGGAACCAAATTTATAATTTTGCTAAGCAATTTTCAAAAGATCACCTGTAAAATTCATTTCGAAATCTGACCATCAGTTTCAACAAGAAGAATTTTTAAGAATTCTTCATTTCTGTATAAGAGCAAGTATCCCCCATCCACGAGAGCCATGTTTCTGAATGGATCAAAATTTACGAATCTTACGAACGAAGTCCGTAACAAAGAAACAAATGAATAAATGCATGGCAGAAATAAGGATCGGAGCGGGATTCGAACTCCGAACTCCCGGACACAAGACCAATACCCTAACCACTGAGCCAAAGAGATATCTCCCTGACGCAGTAGCCAGGTATTGTATTTAAATCGGGAGTATACCATGCAGGAAGGAGTGGTCTGTCGTAACACACCCCTTCTTAAAGTCATCATTTATTGATGACTCAAAGCCTTATTAGGCAGGAAGTCCGATTTTGGACAACAAATGGGATTAATGGCTCAATGGCCAATCCCGGACGAGCCCCCATCTTACGAACGAAGTCCGTAACAAAGAAACAAATGAATAAATGCATGGCAGAAATAAGGATCGGAGCGGGATTCGAACTCCGAACTCCCGGACACAAGACCAATACCCTAACCACTGAGCCAAAGAGATATCTCCCTGACGCAGTAGCCAGGTATTGTATTTAAATCGGGAGTATACCATGCAGGAAGGAGTGGTCTGTCGTAACACGAATAAGTTTTGAAAAGGCTCTTCCAAGGAACATTTCGGAAAATTTCTTTTAAAATCTGACCAGGGGTTTCAGAGAAAGAGAATTTTCAAGAATTTCATCATGTCCATATAGTGCAAGTAGCTACCATTCACAAGAGCAAGGATCACCCAAGGAACATCTGTGTCAAATTATTTTAAAATCTGACAAGGGGTTTCAGAGAAAAAGAATTTTCAAGAATTTCTTCATTTCCATATAGTGCAAGTAGCCCCCCATTCACCAGAGCCCTGTTTCTTGACCGATCAAAATTTTGTGAACAGTTTTTGAAAAAGGTCACCCAATGATCATCTCTGTGAAATCATTTCAAAATCTGTCCAGCCGTTTCAGAGAAGAAGAATTTTTAAGAATTCCTTCATTTCCCTTTAGTGCGAGTAGCCCCCATTCTCCAGAGCCATGTTTCTTGACGGATCAAAATTTTGTGAACAGTTTTTGAAAAGGGTCACCCAAGGAACATCCCTGAGAAATTATTTCAAAATCTGACCAGCGGTTTCAGAGAAGAAAATTTTTTAAGAATTTCCTCATTTCCCTATAGTGCAAGTAGCCCCCACTCACCACAGCCATGTTTCTTGACGGATCAAAATTTTGCGAACGTTTTTTGAAAAGGGTCACCCAAGGAACAATTCTGTGAAATTATTTCAAAATCTGACCAGCGGTTTCAGAGATAAAATTTTTTAAGAATTCCTTCATTGCTGTATGGTGCAAGTAGCCCCCATTCACCAGAGCCACATTTTTTGACGGATCAAAATTTCACGAACAATTTTTGAAAAGGGTCACCCAAGGAACATATCTGTGAAATTATTACAAAATCTGACCAGCGGTTTCAGAGAAGAAGATTTTTTAAGAATTCCTTCACTTCTATATAGAGCAAGTAGCCCCCATTCACCAGAGCCACAATTTTTGACGGATCAAAATTTCACGGACAGTTTTTGAAAAGGGTCACACAAGGAACATATCTGTGAAATTATTTCAAAATCCGACCAGCGGTTTCAGAGGAGAAGATTTTTAAAGAATTTGCTAAAAAATTCCATTTGGTTGCCATGGCAACCAGAGTTTTTGACGGAATCAAATTCTGTGAACAATTTTTAAAGAGGACCTCCCAAGGAACATTCCTGCCAAGTTTGGTCCAAGTTGGCCCAGCGGTTTAGGAGGAGTTGATGTTTAAAGAATTGTTGACGACCCACGACGCACGACGGACGACGAACGACGGACGACGCACGACGGACACCCAGTGACCCTAAAAGCTCCCCTTGAGCACGTTGTGCTCAGGTGAGCTAAAAACGCTAACGTATCTAGCAATCATTTTTCTTCACGACGCACGACGAAAAATAACAAATAGCACTTGACAATGGCAAAGCTTACGGCGATGTACATCTAGAAGTAGATGAAGATGCAGCCTTGTCTATAAAACAAATGACATCCACTGCTGACCGGCATTCATTTGTCATGATGTCAGTTGGCCGTTGTAGGTCACTTCCAAACCATCCCAGGGACAGCTTCACACTTTGTGGGGACATCATCCCGCCATTAATTATTGTCGTTAACTATGTCACAATGATTAACGTACTGGAATACTCTTGTCATACGAGACATGACCCTACTATGTACTAACTTACTTTATATGTTAGACCAAGCCCTTAAAGACTGGGACTATAAAACCTAAGTTGCTGACGCGAACAGTGTAGATTGAGATCAGACTGCACAGAATGTGCAATCTAATCTTAGATCTACACTGTTCGCTCTCTCCTTATATATTCTCGCGCAAAAAACACTGAAGGAGCAGTGTTTTGGGCTATGTTTCTCATTTTAACGGTTACTTTCATTAACTTGGTGCTTTAAGAATTAATAATTTGGAAATAAACGAATTGCAAAAGCAGGACTAACTTCACAAGTCAAAATGCATAAACAATGTGCCTTTAAAGGTTTACATGGAGACATTTGAAAATATTCAGTATTTACTTCAGACGAAATCGAGGAAGAATTTCAATTTATTCTCGTATGTTATCTTAATGACTCACTTAGGAAAACTTGAACTCAAAATAATTATGCCATATTCTTTAGGGCCTAACCTAGTTTAAGCTTTCAAGGCTTAAAATAGTAATGACCTTTTAGTTTTAGATAGCCTTTTTTCATCAAGACTTCAAATGATCTTATAAAGAGAACTTAAACAGAATGTAACACCAGAATACATGATTAAGAGTTGCAACAAAAACTAAAATAAAATGCAACAACAGAATACATGATTATAAAGTTGCGACAAAACCTAGAATAAAATGAATTGGCTTTACATTAATACATCTATAGAAACACATATCAACTGCAAAGAAAGATCAGATACACCCATCAGCAAATAGAGATATACCTCGGAAAAGTAACAGAAATAATACTTAAGCTTGTTTTTTGTTTCATTTCAATGATGAATCTTAACAGAATTTAATAAACCGTCATAGTAATATATCTGCAATTTCCCAACATTAGTGGTGCAAGCTTTTGCTCTAGACTGTCCCCTGCTTGTACATTCTGAAATACTATGCTGACAAAAACAGAGCTAACATTGAACGATATGGGTAAATTACACGCCGCCCACTTCCTCAGTACTAGTTATTTGAAAGGCCTTTATTATGATCGACATAGTCTTTCTTGCATCGTGCATTTTGACGTCTAATCGATGGCGTTTTTTTTCCCCCACACGCCAGACAATGTACACAACCAAGTTTAGCTTATACGAAATGTTTACGTTATAGAATAAAGCCAACCGAGTTTTCTGAATCTCAGATACGATGTAACTGATGCAAACAGCAGAATGTTTTTATTGTTTGCACCACTAATTCAGCGGTGGGCGTATAATAAAAGATGGCACATAGCGGAAATGTAAAACTTACAAACCATCTGTAAAATAATTTACAACATGGTAAGTATATTACCTTATATGTCAAACCATACGGAATAACTCGTTTAATCTTCTTTTTTTTTATATTACAAACTGACATTTTGTTTACTTGGGTGCTGTTTAAGCGGCTTTCGTCAAACTTTCAGTTATATTTCCATGAAATTCCATTAAGGTAAGATCTGTGTAATGGAAAACAGCTATTTCCACGAAAATATCGCCCTGCAAAGTTAGCTATAATTAAAAACGAGTGTTATTGAACCTTTTCATTTTTTCCATTTGTTCCTTCTTTGAATTATCATTTATAAATCTAAAACCACTATATATTCTCAATTCAAAAAGAGATAAGAATTTCCTCCCCTTTTCAGAAAACTAACGAAAGTATCAAAAAATAATTACAAGATAGACATAAACAGCATTTCTGATCCATTAGAAATGTGCAAAAATATTATTTCTGCATAAATCCTTATTTATCCTTATTTATTAACCAATTAGAATTTTCACCGGAAGTGCATTACACAGGTCTTACCTTAATCAAATAATAAGTCATGACCACAAATACTAGTATATGAACCATGCTCTGTGAACGTGTTGCATCATACCAAGCAAGCTAACAAATAACCATGGAGTCAGAAAAGTCATTTTGTCTTTCAACTAATGTAGGTATAGCTAGGTAGAGTGGTCATTGGACTTCAAGAAAACTGACTTATGGCGAAAAGTTTCGACCCAGATCAGCCTGCGCGGACTGCGCAGGCTGATCCGAGTCGAAACTTCTCGCAATACAATTCCCTTTTCACAAAGCAAGACTCACATGTACATTTATTAGAATACCAAACAACAATTTTGGTTAAAAAAAGGTTCTGAAAGATTTCTTTTTCAGGTTTATTTAAAGACATCCTGGGTAAACTGTTTTCAATACACTTAAAAAAAATCACAGAATATGACCAAGCGAAGATTTAAAAAAGTACCATGATTCTAAGTCTTTTTGGGAAACTACTTCGTCGACGTTTCAATCTCCATCTGCAACACCGATTCGAAATTCATCATCTCAACTGATTGCACACGTTTCAAAATACATGAAAGATCTCTTTAAGAAAAAAGTGTTTATGCATGTGCAAAGCTGATTAATCCACGTCAGCCTGTGAATCAGGCTGCGAATACTGATCTGAATCGAAAATTTTTGCTATTGGTGAATTCTCTTCACGGCAGAGGACCGATCTTCAAACCCCACGATTCTATTGGTTTTCACATAAAAAAAGGGATGCATGATTTGCGCAAAAATGCTTTGTATGAAGCATTACTAGGACGCAGATGCAGCGCATCTATGATTTCATGTGCCAAAACAGCAGAGAAGATCTTTCATCACTGTCAAGGGCAAATAACATAAATAACGAGAGAAAAAAGTAATAAATTTCTATGAATTGTTTCAATTACTTTCATTTTATTGTTTAGCAAACGGAAACCCTGTGTCATACGTAATGAAAGATAATTATCCGCAACACACGAAGGCAGAATTTTTTCATCAAACGAAAATTGTCTAATTGCAAATAAACGTCAGAAAACTTGAGTCAGTAAAGACGAACAAAAAACTATGAATGTTGACGTCTATGGTGCAATGAAAGGTTTCAACCTTTTTACTCTAACTGGTGTTCTGTAGAACCAACCAGTAATCAATTTCGTCTTATGCTTACAGGAAATCATGCAATAAGATAGACGTTTTTGTAGTGGAAAATTGTCAGAGAGTTTATACCGTTTAAAATGTTACCATCTATATACATTTTGTCCAATATAGATAATGTTGACTACTCCTACACAGACTTTGAATTAGACAGGATTATGATTGTAAATGATGATGGTTACAAGCTTCCCTCCTATAGACAAGAAGAGCAGTATACAGAGGGCAACGGGAAAGCATTATACAGAGGGCAACGGGAAAACAATGTGACATTTGAAACCTCCTGACACCTTCCCTTTTTATCTAAATTAAACCTATATATCGCAATAATGTTTTACCCTTCCTACTAGACATTTAGTAGCAGACCTTGTATCTTCTGATAATGAAGGTTCCCGCCAACAGAAACCGAAGCATTCAACCTTTACCAACCATTCATGTGTTGCCCTTCCTTGAATATATATTTTGTAGCAGGGAAAACGCTCTTCACCAGCATTTTGACTAGGTTTCTTAAAGACTTATTCTTCAAAGACTTGCAATGTTTGATCGGTAAAACTTTCAAGCGTTGAATTGTGATCGGTAAAACTTTCGACGTAATTTAGTGCCCATTGGACACGCTGCCAAGCGCAATAGGCCTGCTAAAGAAAATCCATAGGGCAAGCTAAGTCAAAAGGGGGGGGGGGGCACTAATGTATCTGCCAAAATGATCGACTCATGTCAGCCTGCGCAGGCTGACACAAGTCGCAACTTTTTTAACTCTTTCCCCCACAATCCCGACTTTTCACGATCCCAAGAAAGTAAGTTTTTTGAAAACATTGTTGGAAAAGGAGAAAATGCTGGTAACCAGCATTTTCTCCTTTTTCAACAATGTTTTCTAAACCTTGCAAAATCAAATCTCATTTTTTAGTCACATTTAATTTGTCGTCTGCAAATGCTTTTAATTCGGACTAGTCCAGAATTTTGTCGTTTGGTGAAGAGTTAACTGATTTCGTGCATGACAAAGGAGTCTACCTTATGAACATAATTTACTTGTTGAATCTGGGAGGCATGGTAGAATAAGATTACCCAGACACGATCGAATATGTCGACATTATGATCTAAATTCAATTGAAGACGAATTTCATTTTATCATTGAATGTCCTTTCTTTTCAGGTTTACGCAAAAAATTCATAGAAAATTACTATATAGTTAGACCTAGTGTGTACAGATTTATATGTTTAATGAAAAGTAACGATTATGATGTTTTGTTTAATCTTTGTAATTTCATAAAACTAGCAGTTGAAAAAAAGGAATACACTAATTCATACCGTTTAATATATAATCTCACATTCCTCCGTAAAACCGATTGCGACGAATTGCCTATTTTCTATGTATGAATATTGATACAAATATTTCTTCATATTTTTCACATATACTGTGTTATTGTTATGATATAGAGGATATTTGTTTTTTTCGGTGAAAGATCGAAATTTATTTCATCGAGTGAACATCATCGGTAATATTTTCACTAGTGGCGCAGCCACGAGTGAAAATATTACCGATGGTGTTCACTCGATGAAATAAATTTCGATCTTTCACCGAAAAAAAAAACAACAAATACTAGTATACTATTGATTTCATGCTTTTAACCCTTTCTGGGAGGAGCTTTATCAAAATCCAGTGCGGTTCTTTTCCGTTATTTCCCGTGGCGTACGCCTCCCGCATAGCAACGCATTACAATATTACGTCAAGCGCGAGAAATCTAAGGTGTATGACGTCATATTTCCCATCCGGATGTTAGGCACGCGCAATTTACCTAGGCAACAAGAACGTGAAAATCGGTATTTTCACTGGTGGTACCAGTGTAAGATCGAAAAATATTTTCACTGCTAAATCACGATATCCTATCGGAAAGCATGAAATAAGTTATAATCACAGTGTACTTGTATGTACAAGTGGGAAATAAAGATACTACTAACTTACTACATGAATCTATCTGTTGCAGGACAAACTAAAATTTGATTTCATGGATCCATAAAATTATTTTATGACTTGCTTAGCATCCTTCATCTCGTAGATTTATTAAACCTCCAGAGCACAGCACTTATGAAGGTATCTATCATTGTGAAATGACAAAAATACTGCAGAGAGCTCCCTAAAAACCCCATTCAAACAAACAAAATCCTTTCACATGGATTTGCAAGAGCTCGGAGAAAAAAAAAAAAACATGGCAGCGTGGTAAAAACTGTTAATCCCCGAATCAGTGGGTCATTCAGTCTACGAGGATTTAGTTAAGGCTTCACAAAACAACCCTATCTTTTGACGGACTCGAAGAAGACAGCTTTTGAAAACATTGTGAGAAAAGGAGAAAATGCTGTTGAACAGCATTTTCTCCTTTTCCCACAGTGTTTTCTTCCTATCGAACGACACAGTTCATCGTTTCAGCCACACTGAAATTGTTCGTCTGCATAGGCGTTCCATATGGAGGGACCTCCAATGCTGTCGTCTGATGGTCCAGTAAAGGGTATGAAGCTGGTACACATTACCATTCAATAACATTTGGCGGGAGACTAGAGTTTATCTTATCCATGAAGTGGGAATCGGATAATCGAAAATGATTTGTTTGCTTAGTTAAGTGAATAAAATAATGCGACTGATACCCACTGTAACAATTAACAGATGTTTGAAAGGGAACTGGATCCAGGATAAAAGATTTACTCGTAACCCTTTGACATGCATGCATAAGTAGCAGCCAACTTAAAAACATCCTTGTAACGTACATGTGTATGTAATGTAGATAAACTCATTGTGAAAAAAAAAAGGGACCAATATATGAATACAGAAATACATGTAAAACACCGTGAAGAAAGAATTGAGAGTTCTAGCTCATTACGAGCATTTGTTTGAAAATGTACATTCTGCTGTACCAGGGATCATATGTAGAATACCTGGCTGTACACAGAAATATAGTCTGTATGAGAGAATATCTTGACGAATTTACGGAAATTGATGTAACATTAATTTGGCCTCATATTTGCAGAAGTTTCGGTAGATACAGCGTTTTAACCCATTACCACACAATCCCTACTTTTGACGCCCCTGAGAAAGAAGCCTTTTGAAAACACTGTGGGAAAAGGAGAAAATGATGGTAACCAGCATTTTCTCCTTTTCCCACAATGTTTTCTACCCTTCACAAATCAAATTTCAAATTTTCAGTCACTTTTATTTTGTCGTCTGCAAATGCTTTCGATTTGGGCAAACCTAAAATTTTGTCGTCTGGTAATGAGTTAATTATGTTAAACAATAAATATTTTTGTAAAGATAGCCACGTGCATGCGAAGGGCAGGTTGGCTGCGTTTGAAGACGTTGTAGATATTTTCTTTTCTGAGCAGCACTTCTACATCATAATAACATGATAATGAAGCACAATTTTGCATTCATGTAATGGTATCTAAAATGCTAGTTCATCGTTTTAAATGAAATTTATGCACACACGTAGCTACAACCGGACGCCAAGAGTTAAACAGTGTCATACTGTTTGCGCCATGGATGACGAATACATAAATTGGAGGGACCAGATAAAATGCTCTTGAAAATCTCTCTTTTTAAAAAAAAAAAAGTATTTCATCGGTAGGGTGTTACTTTTTTTAACATTTGCAGATAAAACTCTAGGTGAACATCTA
Organism: Tridacna crocea; assembly: GCA_943736015.1. Lineage (NCBI taxonomy): Eukaryota > Metazoa > Mollusca > Bivalvia > Cardiida > Cardiidae > Tridacna > Tridacna crocea. The sequence continues at coordinate 20,094,996 of OX031064.1, forward strand.
TGCTTGGCATTATTTTCCTAAGACCTCAGCGTCTTCATGATCTTGGAATCCAACCTAAAAATCGTCACGTGGGTTTGTCATTGAAAGTGATACATAAATGTACACACGTTGTTTATTTAAAAGGGTTTCTATATCGATGAATTGCCATGGAATGGGTTATTTTTCTTGACTTATCTCATGGACCTGGACAAAATGTTCTTGGCTTTGAAAATGTCTCGGGAATATTAAATCTATTTTCATAAGGGCCATATGGTACATAGACAGAATTCACTTGAGGGTATTAATTTAAACCAACTAATAAGCAGATGCCTCCACTCTTTTCTGTGATGGAAAGTTTTCGAAAAGTAAATGATTCATCTTCAGGAATATCTTTTTTCTGCAATGTTTTCTTGGTTGTCTGGGCATCGAAATCTAATGTTTCTAAGTTTGGCCATGAAGACCTTATAACCTAAGCTGGTGAATTGATGAAACGGGCATTAACAGTCATCAGAGAAAGCCCGTTTATTGCAAGGTTTCCCTTTACCAAATCGTGCCGAGTTTTACCGGTTCTAGGGAGGAAGGCTTTAAAAAACATTGTGGAAGAAGGAGAAAATGCTGGTTACCAGCATTTTCTCCTTCTCCTACATTGTTCTTAACCGTTTGAAAGACAAACTTTAGCAACTGAGCAAACTGAATATGTCGTCTGCAAACGCTTTCAAACTCAACAAGTTTAAAAGTTTGCCGTCTGGTAAAAGATTAAACTAGAAAAACTCGCTTAAATTGCACAATAATATCTGCACGGTGTCAACAGTCTTATCTGCAACTACACTGCATTTTTAGGTGCTCACTGAACCATAACTTTTTAAAATTGAACAAAAGTTCTGTTTATACACGGTACAGGTAAATGGTTGTAAAGCGCTGTCCAAATAATGAGAAAATGGATTAAATTATAAGGAATTATAAGGCAATGGAGTGAAAGAGCGCTATTTTCACGTTATATAATAACACCGAGTTCTGTGATCTGGTTTGTTTCGCAAAAAGCCTAGGGAAACACTGTCGTCCCTTCCCTGGTCAGTGTAGATCAAGATTATACGATAGTTCTCATGTAAAAATAAGATCATGCTGCTGTAAAAGATTGGACAAGATTAAATGTGGCACAAAGCATAGGAGCATGCGCTAAAAGGACTCCAGCATAAAACAAATCGGCCGAAAAGTATGATAAAAGTTGACTAACCCTTACAGCGCTGAAACTGACTTAACTTTTTTTTTGTGGACAGTGTAGATCAAGATCAGACTGCACACAACGTGCAGTCTGATCTTAGATCTACACTGTCCACTATTTGTTACATATTCTGGCCAACAAAACCTTGGTAAAGCAATATTTTAGATGTTTTCCTATTTAAAAATGTCTCTTGTTTTAATTCAGCACATTAAGAGCTCATGTTATCTCTATTGCTATACATATATCTGCATTATTGTGCTTTTCTTGGTAGCGTGGATCAAGACCAGCTTAAAATAAATGTGTGGCCTGATCGAGAATCTGTAAATTTGCGCAAACTACTTTGTAAATCAATCTGGCCAATATTTTTTTATGGATTCAAAATATCCATTTAACTCTTTCCCAAACGACAAATTTTAGATTCTTCCAAACTCAAAGAGTTTGCAAACAACAATTTCAAATTCGATAAAAATGACAAAGTTCTCCAAATGAGTAGAAAATACTGTGGGACTAGCAATTTCGCCTTTTGCCAAAATGTTTTCTACACCATCAAAAGGTGTCATATACACATAAGACACGGCTTCATCCTTGCTGTTATTTAGGGTCAGTTAGAGATACCATAGAAATGCCTTATGGGGTAAAGGGATAACGTACATAAAATTGACCGGCAACAAAACATGAACGACACTTTTTGCAGATACCCTTTTCACAGAGCATGACTAACATATTGTACTTTGCACGAGGGTATAAAGGGTACCAGATCAGCCTGCCCATAAGTACAGTCTCTTCTTGTTCTACACTATCCGCTTCTTTCTCCAAAGTTGCGAAAAACTAAATCCCAATCAGTGCCAGTAAACGTGAAGAAATCTGTTTTTGTACTGCTGAATATGTGGTTTGAAAATAAAAATATAATATTCATCACTAACAAAAATCTTAATTTTACATATTTATATTGTGGCAGAAACATGGCTTCCCTTGAGAAAATGACAATACATTTTAATATCTCCAAGAAATACTATGGTAATCTATCACTACTATTATATGGTGATCTATTACTACTATTATATGGTAATCTATTACTACTATTATGTACAGGATAAGGTTCAGTATATTGTTTTCGGAAACTGCAACTCCTTTTTGAGTACTACAGCACTACTTATTTTTAAGGTAAGACCTGCGTAATGCACTTCCGGTGAAAATTCTAATGGATTGATCAATAAGGATAAATAAGGATTTATGCAGAAATAATATTTTTGCACATTTCTAACCGATCAGAAATTTCGTTTATGTCTATCTTGAAATTATTGTGTATGTTTTCTGAAAAGGGAGGTAATTATTATATCTTTTTCAATGGAGAATATAGTGGTTTTAGATTTATAAATGATAATTCAAAGAAGGAAAATATGGAAAAAAATGAATCGGTGAAAGTAGTTCAATAATACTCATTTTTAATTATAGCTAATTTTGCAGGATGATATTTTAGTGAAAATAGATGTTTTCCATTACACAGGTCTTACCTTAACGAATACTGTTATCCTCTATACCCATAAAGTTATCAACAGAACCCCGTGGCTGGAGAAACAGTGATGACAGCACGATTTAAGAAGTCTAGCTGCTGTAGTGTACATGCACTTACTGTGGTTGTTTGGGGCCCTTGGCAACAGTAACCAAGGAAGTCGGTTTATCTTACCACCACGGATCCATGTATATACATTGTGAATTAAAGTATATCTGCTGTACTGTATATGCATTTACTGTGGTTGTTTGGGGCCCTTGGAAACAGTTACCAAGGAAGTCGGTTTATCTAACCACCACGGATTCATGTATACATTCTGAATTAACTATCATTCTGCTGAATAAATGCAACTTCCAAGCCAATAGTTAAGACCAGATCGATGATATTTCGATATATGGGGAAAATACGCTCCTAATTGGACAGTGTAAATCAACGATCAGACTACGCGTTCTGCGCAGTCTGATCTTGATCTATAATGTATGTAAAAGGTCAGTGCGTCGCGCTTAGCAGCCCATACGGCAAAGACTTGGTGCAGCCTTTACATCGAATAGTGTAAAGACTGTTTCCAATAAAGATTATCAAATAGATAAACCTATCAGGTGATAACATAAGATAATCGAGCATCTATACGAAAGTGATCTTATCAACATTAGATCGCATTGCTGTCCAGTAGGTGCTTTCCTTTGAAGTCTATGATATTTTTCTATGGAAACAAACCTTCAGATAATCTGACAGCAGGTGTGAACACAATGTGACAATTTCAAAACCATTACCAGTTGATAAGCGCTATTAGACTGTGCCAATATTCCAGGGATTGGGCTCGAATTCCGGTTCGGCCAAAAGCTTTCTTGGGTTTCAGTTCTCAAAATTTATGTAGATTCACCGACGTGACAAAAGGCTTTATTTGGGAGACGATTTGTTTGAATACACTTTTTCAGCTACTAAAAAAAGATATTTCGAAAGTAAATCTCATGTTCTGAATTTCACATATTCAAAATATCTTTCAGGGCTCCGAATGCCCTGGGAACCCCAAGTTTTTTTTTTAAAGGCACTTCAATGTAGCAATTCCTGCTGGCAGGAATAAAACCAAAAACATCTTTACAAAAAAAAGAACAAATATAGAACAAAGTTTGTGGAAAAAGGAATGAACTTCACTTGTTCCCGCAACGTTCGCAGACATAGTATGTTCAAGCACTGCAACTGCGTAAACATCTTGTTCCATAATGGGTTTACGAAGGTCGATAAAATACTTTAATGCGAAAAACAGATTTCTGTTGACTGTCTCGTCAACAAAAGGTGTCCCCTTTACTCAGTACCTCATACGTCACCCTTGTACAACCCTCGACTCTTTACAAAACGACGAACATTTAGACTGGTTCAAATACATAGCATTGTAGCGGACTGTTTGAATTTTGTTCAAAGTTGGTCAAATGGCGTAATTTGTCCTTGGAGGCTAGGAAATTCTGAGGGTAGAGAAGGATATTTTGGTTACCCACAAAAATGTTTGAAAATCCTTCTTACTCAAGAACGTTAAAATTGATGATTGTATCGTACAGGATTAAAGTACAGGGCGCAACAACATGCTTTCCCGGACTGTATAATTTAAGATCTCACTGCATAGTGCCCGCAGCCTGATCTTGAATCTACACTGTCAAAAAGTTTGTGAGATTACTTGGTTATACAGTTGCTTTAAATTGCATATCTAGGTCATTGTCACTCCACCCTTCCAAAAATGTCCCTTTCGATTTAACTCCAGCTCTGATGGTACAATCTCCAATAGAACCGAACACATCGATAAATTTTATTTTCAAAGCTAAGAACTCAGCAACAAACAAGTTGGTTTTTATGCTACGCTTGAGTCGTCTGACTGTAATGTTTTCTACAGGATGGTCGTAAGAGGGATCGAATAGCATCTACAGGTATGACGGGAAAAAAGGGTCTATTGGCCCCTTTTCAAATGCTCCGTCTCAGATTGGTAGTTAGTGTAGATTATGGGTGTCAAGCCCCTTGAATAGTACAGGAAATGACATAACCTCAGCAGTCTGACACCGCCCGGGCCATTACAATAGTTCAGGTATTCGCAAAGTATTAGTATTCTATTCTTTATTTAAACCCTTTCAACGCCAAGGGACAAAACACTGGCGTTTAGCGGACGGCATGTATATCAAGATCATACTGCGCAGGACGTGCAGGTTGATCTTTGGTCGATGTCGTCCGCGTGTCTCGTCAAGCTTTGAAGATAAATCTCTCCAAAGTCCAGCGCACTGTGTTTTAAGTCGTAGGAAAAAAAATCAAGTTTATATTTTTGGACCTGAGTTTAAAAAAGAAGGATTCTTTTTTTGTTAGGTAAACTCTTACTAGTTAGACGACAATATTTTGGTTTTGTCTGTTTTGAAAGCATTTGCAGACAACAGACAACATATTGTGTTGGAAGAGTGGATTGATGTAAATGTTTGAAGAGGAGAAAAAGCTCCAATTAACCAGCATGTTCTCTTTTTCCGGTATTGTTAACAGAGTTGTCTTCAAGATCTTAAAAATAGGCCTACCAGCTCGTTTGGTAGATAGTGAAGAAGGCCTGTGCATAGAGATTGACCAACCCGCATACTCAGGTGGTAGAGCGTAGTCCCCGTGTGACGGCGGGTGCTGTATTCACCATGCACATTCATTATCTCCCGCTAGATGGCATTCTATAAATACTCATCTATCTGATATGGGGATCCTGGGTACAGAACCGAACCACTTTCCTACGCGACAACCGTTACTTTGAATTAAAAAAAAAAAGGTTTACCCAAGAAAACGCTACCTCGTGCAATTCACTCAACTATGATCACCAATTTAGAGAAATCTGTTGCTAAAGCAGGTCTCATTTCTCCCCATACGTATTGATACGTAAAAGCTACTTTCAACATTGCTACTTTATAGAGCGTAATATTAGAGTCAGCCCGCTTTCGGGGCCAGTAGTGATGCGTCATATAAGACAGTCGAATCTTCGAAGAATATGACATGCGCAGACAACGCATGCACATTGAAAAATTTGGCATAACTTAGGACATTATCTCCTGCTAGATGGCATTCCATAAATACTCATCTATCTAATTTGGGCATCCTGGGTACAGAGCCGTATCACTTTCCTACGCGATAACCATTACTTTGAATTTGAAACTAAAATAAACGTTTACTGAATAAAACGCTACCTCGTGCAATTTACTCAGCTATGATCAGCAGACTAGAGAAATCTGGAGCTAAAGCAGAGCTCATTTCTCCTCAAACATTATTGATAAAAGCTATTTTCTACATTACTACTTTATAGAGCGTAATATTACAGTCAGCCCGGTTTTGGGGCTAGTGATGTGTCATATAAGACCGTCAACTCTTCGAAGAATATGACATACGCTGACAACGAACTTAGCATGGTTTTCGTGTTGTATCTCGCGCTATCTCTCGCAACAAAAGAACAAAAGTAACAGTTTTCAGCGGGGAAGAGTGCGGAGGGGGGGGGGGGAATCGTTCGCCTGTTATGGCTAACCGCTGGCGATGATAAATGCACAGTTTTGATACATAAAATCAAATTCAACAAATACTATACATTTTGCAACATTGAACACTGGATGTTTTAACAGTGTGCTGTGCAAACAAATACCACAATGCAAAGACCTTCAACGGCACAATCTAATCTCTGATGAACGTGGCAATACCCTCTATAGGCCTACTGCATGCAGGCCAGATTACACTGATGTGGAAGTATGCCTGTACCAGGGTCCGTATTCACCAACCATGCATTCATAAGAACATTCTTAGTCTTATTCTTCACAATTTTGTCACTGTGAAAGTAACAGAACTTCTGATTGGCCAAACCAAATGGTTTAGCCAATCAGAAGCTCTGTTACTTTCACAGTCGGGAAATCTTGAAGAATAAGACCAAGAACGTTCTTTAGAATGGTTGATGAATACGGACCCAGGTTGAACAGATTGAGATAAATAAGAAATGCATTTCGTTTTGTGAAGGCCTTCAAAGAAATTACTGTTCTCATTTCTTGTTGCCAAGAAGTATGCACGTGGACAGTTTTTGATTTTCATGTTTAACATAAAGTAAGAAATGTAGCGAAAGCTGCAGAAAATACAGGAAATCTTTTTTAGAACAACAAAATTGCTAAATTAGTCGCACTTTACCCCTACTAGAGACCATTTTGTCCTACTTTCGGTGTATGTGCCATGAAGCTATCTGCTTGTGTGTGTACACATTTGAAACCTTACTACAATAGTAGAAATGGAACCGTGAACGGTGTAATAGGCAAAAGGTGATGAGGCAGGATATTTTCTGTCTGTGATTCGTTTTATGTGATAAATAGAATCTCAAATTCGTGGGTCATGTTTATTTTTTTTATCAAACTCGTTGACTAAAATGTATTTGACGCGAGCCTTTGTATCTGACGCTCGCCAAGACTCGCGTCATACAGTTTGAGTCAACTCGTTTGATTAAAAGTCATAATTCATAAACACTTATGCAAGTTCCTCTATTTACTATACACTTGAATGTTTTCATGGCGGTTCGCATCAAATTGTTGCAGGGTGCAATTAGTTGTAAATAAGAAACAAGTCCTGCAGCGCCATCTCACAGAGCACATAATTCAATACATTACCCAAAATACAATATAACCGTCTAGTACACGGTCCAGTGTGTTAGCAACCCTGTACGTAATGGTTTCGGAAAAAATTGTGGGAAAAGCAGAACTTACCACTATTTTCGTCTGTCCAAAAATGTTGTCTACAATGTCAAAGACAAGAATCTTGATATTTACAGTCTTGTTTGTTAATTAATATTTTCTGCAGATCTATGCTGTCAGTTTGGGAAAGTAAAATTGTGTCGTCTGGCTAAGGGCTAATGACGTAAATTGACGTAAACAACTTCATGCAGGCTAGATAAATAACTGTTTGAAACCATTTCAAGTGTGTCAAAGATTAACTCAATGTGAAGAACAACCTTACTTTCTGCACGGCAGAAGGTCTACAGAGTAAACAAAGATGACGTTGAAACCTTGCATAATAATCATTCTCATGTCTTCAACAAATATTTTTCTTCATTCTTAACTTGGAATCTTGCCATCTTAAAAGAAGATCAGAAGGGAAGGTCTTAGTCAGTAAGCTAGTGTTAAAATTAAAAATTTGAATGGTGAATGCAGCCAAATCAACCCCAAAGATGTTGTCTTCAGATGTCTTAGTCAAGTTGAATAACCACCAAAGACTTTGCATACACTTTTCATTATCCAATTCTGATAGGAAACACTCTGGTAATGTTTTGTCATGACCTCGGGACAACTGACATGTGAAACTTAAAAAAAAACCACATTATCTCAGGAAATAAGTCAACAGCCAATCAAAGCAATTGATGATTGTCCAGCGATACCCTGTCACAGTGAACAAGTTCAAATATAATTGTCTTCGAACTGATACTAAAATTAAAGCGTGCATTGAAGTACTTGTGGACAGGGTAGCTAAATGATCTAACTGCATTTCTGTTCTTTCAAGATTATGATCTGCAGTCTCTGCTAAAGCCGAAGGGACGATGAATTGGCAAAAATCATCAACTGACTGACCTGATGTGTGAATGACTTAACCCTTTCCCAAACAAGCCCTGGTTTTTACGTGTCTGCAGTACAAGTCCTTTGAAACCACTGTGGGAAAAGGAGAAATTGCTCGTAACGAGCAATTTCTCCTTTTCCCACAGTGTTTTCTACCCATTTGGAGAACTTTCTGCCATTTTTATCACATTTGAAATGGTCGTCTCCAAACTTTTTGAGTTTGGAAGAGTCTAAAATTTATCGTTTGGGAAAGGATTAAAAGTGGCTAATACAACAGTTCTAGTTAACCCTAAAACTTTCAAATGCTCAGCTGGACATTGGACAATTTTGTAGTGCACGTCAAAACAGCTGAAAATGTGAAGCCTGACGTAGGTTCTACACTGGCCACTGTCTAGCGAAAAAGTTTAGTACTGCAAACAAACTGTAATTTAAACACCAACGTCATTCTTTTTCAACAAATGCCTCATTTTGTTTGACTCACGCTCTGGCAATAAAGCCAAGGGGCTCAATGGTTCTCTGCGATGCACAATTCCAAGGAAGGAACAACGTCCATTGTGTATTATCGTGGGGTAGAGTGGTCCTATGTCAAGCAGAAAATTACAAATAAAGTTTTCGTTTAACCCATTACCACACAATCCCTACTTTTGACGCCCCTGAGAAAGAAGCCTATAGAAAACATTGTGGGAAAAGGAGAAAATGATGGTAACCAGCGTTTTCTCCTTTTCCCACAATGTTTTCCACCCTTCACAAAATAAATTTCAACTTTTCAGTCACTTTTATTTTGTCGTCTGCAAATGCTTTCGATTTGGACAAACCTAAAATTTTGTCGTGTGGTAATGGGTTAAATCAGTCTGCGCGAACTGCGCCTATTCTGTACACGGCTTTCGTATCCTGCAGAACAAAATTTAATTGTGTCGAAATGAGCGACTATTGGCGACGAGTAACTTTTCCTTGTAACAGTTTGTCTCATAATGACTCACGAGTCAAAATAAATACCTTCGATTTCAAATTTTTCATTGTTATTCCGTGAAATTGTTTAGTGGGTCATATTGGCATGTTTTATTTCACAACTTAACCACAGACAGCCTGCAAATAAGCATTGTGGTCTTACTCAAGCAGAGTACCTATGACTCAGCTGTGAATTAGCATGTAAATTGTCGACTTGGAAACCAAGCAAACAGCAATGATTTGGTAGCAAAATATTTCTATTTTTACCACTATAATTTCAATTAGCACCTTGTGGCGACGGTGCAGTTTCAGCCCAGTGGTCACGGTACCAAGGTTGTGATCAGGAAACTTAATCCTCACCGGCATGGACATGTGGATGGTGATAGTTACAGATACCCTGGATGTTCTAGGTGAAATTAGTGAAAGATTTTACCGGAATATCGGAATTTTACCCTTTACTCCATAGATACTCATTTCTACGCATTGCTTGTAGGAGCCTTTGAAAATCATTGCCGCAAAAGGTGAAATTGCTCGTCACGAGCAATTTCACCTTTTGCCACAATGTTTTCTAAACTATCAAAAAGTGTCATATACACATAAGAAACGGCTTCATCTTTCCCGTTATTTAGGGTCAATTAGAGATACCATAGAAATGCACTATGGGGTAAAGGGTTGAGAATGCCTTGAATAGATTCATATAACATTGTATACTTGGTGCGACCAGGGACTATGATTGTACTAAAACATACGACCTGCAACATACGAAAGGGTGCTTTCGACCATTTGTGTAAAGTGCAGACTCGAATCAGCCTGCGCAGTCCGATCCGAGACGACACTTTACGTCAACATTTTGTCCCATAGTAGATTTGCGTGAAATAGAAAAATCACACACGATCTGAAAGTGCCGTCTCGGATCAGCCTCCAGGCCTATCTGGATGACGCCTTACGCAAATGTCCAAACGACCCTTTTCGCGTGTTGTAGGCAATTATTATATATCAAGGATCCCTGGTGCGTCTGATCTTGTTCAGCACAGTATCTTTAATAGTAAACTGTTCAGTCGTGCTTAGTCTTAAAAGAGTTAACTCTTTCCGCGACAAAATAAACTCAACATCCACCGACATCTGAAAACGCAATCGACTAAAATTCATAGAAAATTATGATACCATAGAACCTTGACTAAAAAACCAAACGGTATGAATCTAAGATCAGACTGCATGTATAGTACTGTCTGATCTTAATCTATGCCGCCCGCAAATGCTCTAGTTTTCACGTATGGCACTGAGAGAGTTAACCCTTTACCCCATAAGGCATTTCTATGGTACTCTCACTGATCCTAAATAACAGCAAGGATGAAACCGTTTCTTGTTTACAAACGTGTATATGACACCTTTTGATAGTGTAGAAAACATTGTGGCAAAATGTTTTCCAAAAGCTCCTACAAGCAATGCGTAGTTCTAAACGAGTATCTATGGCGTAAAGGGTTAACCTATTGTACCTGTGCCTCTTACCAGGGAGCAGCAGACAGCGACTCCACAATCATGGAGATCCACACATTTTAATAGTGTTTACCTAGGACATCTGAAAAGTGATAAAGTTAGCCTCTTAACCCTTAGGCTGCAAAGTGCAACTCACTGCCCTCTTGCGAACAGTGTAGATGTAGATCAGACTGCACAGAACCTGCAGTCTGATCTTGGATCAACATTATCCGATCATAAGGAGATAGTATTCCCATAAAAAACGTTAAAATAGTAATGTTTTGGGTATTTACTATCAAAATGAAGATTTCACTTTAGTTATTTAACGGGATAAGGGTTAACTCTGGTCTTATCAGGTCAATTTACAATTCTTAAAGCAACAGCAAACACTTTAAACCCACGACTGTTCAAATACAATTTTTCATGGCTCAGCTTATGGCTCAGCTTATGACTTCTTTTTCAAAATACTCGAAGGAGCTATTGACTGTTGCAAGAATTTGACCCCTTTTTTTCTGTAATGTTTTAGAATGGTGTCATTATATAAGGTATTTGTCTAGCCTTCCAAAACATGGGAGCCATAATCTGGTAAAGTGGAGTTAAATGCCATATATCCCGCTGGATGGCATTGTATAAATACTCATCTATCTAATTTGGGCATCCTGGGTACAGAACCGAACCACTTTCCTACGCGACAACCGTTACTTTGAATTTCAAACTAAAACAAACGTTTACTCAATAAAACGCTACCTCGTGCAATTCACTCAGCTATGATCAGCAGTTTAGAGAAATCTGGAGCTAAAGCAGGTCTCATTTCTCCTCAAACGTATGGATAAAAGCTGTTTTCTACATTGCTACTTTGTAGAGCGTAATATTACAGTCTGCCCGCTTTAGGGGCTAGTGATGCGTCATATAAGACAGGTCGAATCTTCGAAGAATATGACATGCACAGACAACGGGTTTAATGCCGTATCAGGACAATTGCCCCCCGGACAATTGTCCCCTCAGGACAATCCCCCCGACCATCCCCCCTCGGACTATTGCCCCCCAGACAATTTCCTCCTCTCCCCCCCTGAGAATTCCTTGTCCTCGGGGGCAACGGTCCGGAGGAATTGTCCTCGGGGGCAATGGTCCGGTGGAAATTGTCCTGGGGGGAAGGAGGACAATGGTCCGGGGGTGGAATTGTCCTGGGGGGAGGAATGGTCCGGGAGGATTGTCCTCAGGGGGCAATAGTCCGGGTGCGGGGAATTTTCCTAGAATCGTTAAATGCATCTCCGTGAAGCACTATGCCAAGCAAGTCACCCCATAATTATGTATCCATAAAATACATTTAACCCTTTACCAAACAACCCATGTTTTTTCCGACCCCGAGATAGAAGCCTTTTGAAAACATTGCGGGATAAGGAGAAAATGCTGGTAACCAGCATTTTCTCCTTTTCCCACAATGCTTTCTACCCTGCTGGAAACAAAATCTTCTTTTTTTCAGTTACGTTTATTTTGTCGTCTGCAAGTGTTTTCAATTTGGACCAGTCTAAACTTTTGTCGTTTGGTGAAGAGTTAATATTGACATCCATCAGAATTTAGAGAAAAAGTGGCCTTTTGGACAAGCAAAAAAAAAATACCAAAAACCAGGATACGGTTTGGAAAGCTTGATGGAAAAGCTCACAGAACGAATTTAAATTTAGCAGGCATGAATCCAACGCGATCCTATCGTCCCAAGACGCAGGAACTTTTTTCCCTCGTGTTTTTCATAAATGGGACAGAGCGCAGTAAATTGAATTATTCAATTATTAAATGAAGGAGAGAAAGACGATACTACATGATTACAGCTCATTGTTTATTATAATGGCATGTGTTATGTTTTTACCTTTACCAGTAATCCAGAATTTTATATACATGGGGAAATAGGCTTTTGACAACATCGTGGGAGATGAAAGCAATGTTGATAAATCATATTTCCCACGACGTTTTGTAAGGTTTTAGCGATGAATCGCATCGTTTGCAAAGCCACTTTTGAGTTGTCACTGGTGTCATGCAGAGAAATGACCCTCCCCTACAAAATGACCCATGGGTCATTTCTCTACGTAGAGGAATGACCTGGGTCATTTTTCTAGTAGAGAAATGACCTCAGAGGGTCATTTCTCTATGTAAAATAATGACCCGGTTCATTCCTCTACGTAGTGAAATGACTTCTGGGGTCAATATTCTACGTAGAATAATGACCTGGGTCATTTTGTAGGGGAGGGCCATTTTTCTGCATTACACCGCCATAATTATACATTTAGTTTTGGCAATTCTAAAAGATTATCAATTGGTACAGAGTTACGGTACTCGAAATTGCGTCACACAGTTAACTCAGTCACCTCCTAGTATTCTTGTGGCTAAGCCCTTCCTATGGACTATGTTGCTCAAGATCAGACTCAACAAAACATGACTGATCTTCTCCTCTCTCAGATATATAAAGACATTTTCTGAGTGTAACAGGCTTGATCTAGCTAGGCTTTCAGCTGTTGACTTTATTAACTAAATTAGCTGCCCAAAAAATTCATTTCTACAGTATAGTAGACGATAATTTAAGAGAGCAAAAAGGCGGGACATCTTTGGGACATTGTTTGTCGAGTTTATACCGCAGCTTATCTAAAGTCTTTCCTGATATTCATACCTCAAGGTAATAATATTGTCTTTCTCCTGGATTAACATATAATTATCTTTGTTTGCACATTCCTTATGGTGTCCATTGCATAAAGTACAGAAATTGGTAAAGTAGGGTCTAACTGAACAAGAGGACCATGATGACCCTGTAATATTCACCTTAGTAAACAATAATAGGGGCGTATTCATCAACAAATCTAGGTACAGTAGCATAATTAGTAAAATTCTGTAAAAATTTCCGTGATTGAAAGTAGCGCAGTCCAAATATCGTGCTACCCTCTAATTTAACCCATTACCACACAATCCCTACTTTTGACGCCCCCCGGAAAGAAGCCTTTTGAAAACACCGTAGGAAAAGGAGAAAATGCTGGTAACCAGCATTTTCTCCTTTTCCCACAATGTTTTCTACCCTTCCCAGAACAAATTTCAATTTTTCAGTCACTTTTATTCTGCCGTCTGCAAGTGCTTTCAATTTGAACCAGTCTAAAATATTGTCGTTTGGTAATGGGTTAAAGTAAGACCTGCTGGACAGCAGTCAAGAATATGTAGTTGGTAAATATTAGCCCTGGACTTTTGTAAAAAAGTAGACCCCCTACCAGGTCAGAGCATACAGCTTACTTTTTTTTTTTATTTAAAAAGAGATGTTTGTCCGAGTTTATAAATGCATATCTACAAAGTTACCAATATCTACCATCATGAAAAACTCCAGACCTTTAGGTAAAATGTAGACTTAGCCCAAATCTTGGCATACCTTAAAATGTCAAGGGACAACCTATGCAAACCGTATGAACAATCTTTGTAAAATACAGTACTTGATATTGTAGTTATCCTTTCTAGGTATCGCTGCCATCTGACTTATTTAGGTGTACATCAAAATTGCTGTGCTTCTTGCTTTTTTTTTTTAAAACACTGTAGCGAGACAGAGATGAAGCCTGATGCAATGGTAATCATCAGTAATCGGAAGGAGCCAGGCTAAGATGGGATATGATTAGTGACCTTAGATGTTACAGATTAAACTAGATCCTGCAAATGAATTCCGAGAAAAGACTCTTTCAGGCTGTATTTCCTCTAGGGATTTTTTTTTTCATTTCTTTTCTACTAAATACTCTTGTTTCTCTTCTTTAGTTACTTGTACAAGTGGTTTCACACATGCGAGAAATCGGCTTTTGTAGTTGGAGGTTGTTGATAAGGGTCTTGAAAATACTATCAAGCCTGAAAAATTCAATAGTCGCATCATAATTTCAGAAAACCAGTCATTGCCTCCTTTCAAAGGAGCATTTGAAATTTGAGAAAAGGTCAGGAGGCAGCCAGCTGAGTAGATTAAATTTGGCGGGAAAGATTAACCTCTTCAGACCTTAAAATATACCACAAAATGTCAATGACATATTTCTCCAACACAATGTAAGTGTCATATTAATTTCTAATCTTAAATGTTGTTCATACCAAGACAAGTTCGTCTGAGCCATCAGAAGGCTTGCAATGCAATTTCGAACTGCAACTGAAACTTAAATGACTGGTGGTTGGTGAAAAAGCCTCAAGGCCTCATTCACACATACGGTCAAGATAGAGGGACCCATCCTTAACTAAGACATTGATATTTATTACAGGATGTGCTACTTACCACCAATTTACTTTCATCTTTCTGTTTACACTGGTCAAACTGTCTGAGTGTCCATTTAGCCCCTTCTCTCCATGAATGATATTTCATGGCCCTGCAGTTGGTGACATTTTGAAAACATTGTAGGATATGGATATGATGTTCTTAATGATCAGTTTCTCCATTTCTGATGTAGTCTAATCAATATTTTCGTAAAAGATAACTTTTGCATTAAAAAAAAAAAAAAAAAAACAACAACAGAAGTTGAGTATTTTGCTTTTCTTCCTTCATTTTGTTGCTAATTAAATTTGACTGAGGTAAAAAAAAATTTAAAGCTAAACATCCAAAGAGCTATTACTTAAAAGGTACGTTAGAATTTGGGATGGATTAAGATCAGACTATGATACAGATAATACACTATTATATTTTGCAAAATCATTTATTTAGGTCTTTACAAAGTAAATGAACATTTCTGTAGAGTTCATTTATTCAGCAAACAGTCGTAGACTCTGCCAAATAACCCATGTTTAGATAACCCCAACAAAGATGGCATTTTAGAAAAATAATGATGGTAAAAGAAGAAAATGTTTTAAACCAAGAATTCCTGATTTTACTACAAAGACAAACAAATCTCACTATTTGAGCCACAGTTTACTTTGTTGTCTGTCTATTCTTCTCAATATAAACAAGCTTAAAATGTTGTTGTATTGTAAAGAGTTAACCCTTTACCCCACGAGGCATTTCTATGATATCTTTAATCGACCCTAAATAACAGCAAGGATGGAGCCCTTTCTTATGTGTATATGATACCTTTTGACAGCATAGAAAACATTGTGACAAAAGGTGAAATTGCTCGTCACGAGCAATTTCACCTTTTGCCACAATGTTTTCCAAAGGCTCCTATACAAGCAATGCGTAGAAATGAGTATCTATGGAGTAAAGGGTTAATGTCTCCATGTATTTGATCAGACAAAATTTACACCTTCTGACAAATTTGAGTTTTATTGAGGCTTGCTTCCTTCTTGGTGTTAATGACTTCCATAAAATATGGTATCATATTTACATTGCCCTCTCTCCAAGGAGTTCAGGGACCTATTGGGTTGTGTGGTCAAGTAGTTCATTATGGTTACTGGCATTTTCTCCTTTTTGAAACAATGTTTTCAAACCTTCAGAGGGAAGAGCTATTTCAGACACATTTCACTGGTTGTCTACAAATGCTCTCAATTTGGAACAGTATGAAATATTGTCTTTGTAAACAGTTAACACTTTACTACACAATACAGTATTTTATCCCTTTCCCAAACAAGCCCTGGTTTTTACGTCTCTGCAGTTAAAGTCTTTTGAAAACACTGTGGGAAAAGGAGAAATTGCTCGTAACGAGCAATTTCTCCTTTTCCCACAGTGTTTTCTACCCTTTTTGAGAACTTTCTGCCCTTTTCTCAAAATCTAAAATTGTCGTCTGCAAACTCTTTCAGTTTGGAACAGTCCAAAATTTGTCGTTTGGGAAATGGTTAATAACCCTGGTAGAGAAGCATTTGAAAACATTCCTGGAGATAATTCCAGTTACCAGCATTTTTTTTTAAACTCTTTCAGAGATAAATTCAAATATTTTAGCCACATTTTATATGTTGTCTGCAAATGTTGTCGATTTAAACCGGTCTAAAATTTTGTTGTTTGGTACAAAGTTAAATGTCATGGACAGCTCAGAGGCACATTTAACAGACTTTATAGATCAAAAACGAAATGACACATAAATTGTAATAAATACTGTTCAAATTGTTTAAAACCATTTAACTCTTCCTCAAATAATCCTGCTTATTTACCATGAGGGCAAGTAGGTTTATGGAAGCATTGATAGAAAAGAATATACTAAAACAGCATTTGCTTAGTTTTGAACTTTTTTCTTAAATCTAATTTGAAACTCATAGATCGTTATAAACATAAATTTCTTTGCAACTACAACAATTATTTGAGTTGTTAACAACAACAATGCTCCTATTAATTTTACCCCATTTATAATCCATATCTTGTACATGTATTTAAAAACAAGCAGCTATAACCACCAAGAGTAATTGTTCTAATTCTAAATTGCAAGACAAGCTATCTGACTGTTTTTGCCAATCAGATAGCTTGTCTTTGAATTTGATATTAAATTTAGAATGATTGGAGAATACTTCTACTGATGATGGTCAAAGAGGTCTTGAAGCAATTAAAATGTCAAAATTTTGATTTTTGAGGGAAAATGTAGACAAAGACTTAGAGTTTGATATTTGATATGGTATGTTTGTTTATTTATTGTTCTGCCATGTTTTATCCCCAACTCTGCAAATGTAAACCAGTTTTTAAGTTTATTTTTGTGGATACTGTACCAGCATTTTCTCCTTTTCCCACAATGTTTTCTACTCTTCACAAAGCAAATTTCAAATTTTTAGTCAATTCTATTTTGTAATCTGCCAATGCTTTCGATTTGGACACACCAAATATTTTGGTGTTTGGTAATGAGTTAAACTGTGTTTCCAGATGGGAATAAGTCAAAACCAACATGGCCCTTTTTGTTGTTAGAAGGGGCGAACACGTTTAAGTAAAGCTGAGAGGTTTACATTAGACAGCTCAGGATGGGGCCTATTTTTCACAGCAATTAACTTCAACCTCAACAAGTCTAAATCTCTAAATGTACCATCCATAACCAAACACTTAATCCTACTGGTCAATTCACTAGCCCATTACCATTCAAACCCGACTTTTAACTCATTATCAAACGACAAAATTTTAGGTTTGTCCAAATTGAAAGCATTTGCAGATGACAAATAAAAGTGACTGAAAATTTGAAATTTGTTTTGTGAAGGGTAGAAAACATTGTGGGAAAAGGAGAAAATGCTGGTTACCAGCATTTTCTCCTTTTCCCACAATGTTTTCTAAAGGCTTCTTTCTCAGGGGCGTCAAAAGTAGGGATTGTGTGGTAATGGGTTAATGACTCTCACACAAAAGGTTTAAAAAAAAATGTTGAAAAAGGAGAAAGTGCTGATAAACAGTATTTTCTCCTTTTCCTATGATGTTTTGTATTATTTTTCCAAAACAAATCATATCATTTGAATCACATTTAATCCGTAAAGGGCCAAATAAACTCAATCGACATTTTTTTTTTCTAGAATAAGGCCCATGGCTTCGTTTAAATTTGTCTGTAGTGTTTTAGCAAAGCAGATAGTATAGATCTGAGATCATATTTGTGCAGACTGATCTTTACCTATATTGGCCGCAATGACACCTCTAATCGTGAAAGACGCTTCAAGAGTTAATTTGTCATCTGTTTATGCTCTTTATTTTAACTCGTCTAAAACTTTCTCATCGGAAAGAGTTAAGGCCCTTTCAACCTGTCCCTGTAAGTCAAATCAAAGTCTACTTTTCTGTACAAAAAGTTACAACAAAATGGAACATTCTGATTAACCCATTACCACACAACAAAATTTCAGACTGGTTCAAATTGAAAGCATTTGCAGACGTCAAAGTCAAAGTGACTGAAAAATTGAAATTTGTTCTGGGAAGGGTAGAAAACACTGTGGGAAAAGGAGAAAATGCTGGTTACCAGCATTTTCTCCTTTTCCTACAGTGTTTTCAAAAGGCTTCTTTCTCAGGGGCGTCAAAAGTAGGGATTGTGTGGTAATGGGTTAACCCTTTACCAGACAACAAAATTTTAGCCTTGTCCAAATTGAAAGCATTTGCAGACGTGGTTAAAATGGTGTAATGTTTCTTTGACAGAGAAGAAAACATTGCGGGAAGAGGAGAAAATGCTGGTTACCAGCATTTTCTTCTTTTCCCAAAATGTTTTCAGAAGGCTTCTTTTCCAGGAGCGTCAAAACATGGCATAACACCACATTCAGCATTATTTTGGTGATTTGCCTGCCAAAGCTCACCCACGATGTTCTCGTGTATTGTACCATTCATTTACCATTCTAAGTTGCACTCTGAATATAATTCTTACATTAGGAAGTAACTCAGTTTTTGACTGGTTAAACAGACTGCTAGACCACTCCATTTAGCCAATCAAAAGTTGTGTCACTTTGAAATTAGAAAATTACTGACAAGCAACAAAAATTGTTCTTGAGTGTGGAAAACTGCCATTGAATGTGGGCCCATAGTATTTCACCAGCACTAGACTGCTAGGCTGAGACCCTGCAGTGCCTTGATAAAGGACACAGGTACCCAGCACCTACACCACAAGTTGGAGTCGAACTTAGGGCTTTATGATTATCAATCCAATGCCTAAACCCTTAACAAAATGATTGTGGGACTAGAGGAAAACATTGTGGGAAAAGATGAAAAAGTATTTTCTTAATGAAACTTTCCATAGAGATTTCCTACCCTTTTACCCTTTACCAAACGACAAAATTTTAGACTCGTGCAAATTGAAAGCATTTGCAGATTACAAAATATGAGTGACTGAAAATTTGAAATTTCATTTGGGAAGGGGAGAAAACATTGTGGGAAAAGGAGAAAATGCTGGTTACCAGCATTTTCTCCTTTTCCCACAATGTTTTCAAAAGGCTTCCTTCTCAGGGTCATGAAAACCAGGGATTGTTTGGTAAAGGAATAATAGACAAATCTTTCTCATTTCAGTACCATTTTTTTGTTGTCTTCGGGTGCTTTAACTTAACCGTTTATTCCATAGATACTTATTTCTACGCATTGCTTGAAGGAGCCTTTGGAAAACATTGTGGCAAAAGGTGAAACTGCTCATGACAAGCAATTTCACCTTTTGTCTGCTCATGACAAGCAATTTCACCTTTTGTCAAAATGTTTTCTGTGCTATCAAAAGGTGTCATATGCATATAAGAAACGGCTTCATCTTTAGGGTCATTTAGAGATACCATAGAAATGCCTTGTGGGGTAAAGGGTTAAGTAAACCCTAAACCTCGTAGCCTAAAGAGTAAACCTCTGAGCCAATCAAGACCCCTCCTGCAGAGAATAACAATGATAACAAAGCACATGGACACAGTGTTTTGTTATACTTAATTCACCATTCATATATCGCAGTTATAACAACCCTGAAGTGAAAGGATTGTGCAGAAAAAGCGGGAAAATGCTGGTTAGAAGCATTTTTTTTCCTTTTCATACAGTATTTCCTACCCTTTTAATTCGCCAAACATAATCTCGCAGTACCTATAACAACCCTAAAGTGAAAGGATTGTGCAGAAAAAGCGGGAAAATGCTGGTTAGAAGCATTTTTTTCCTTTTCATGCAGTATTTCCTACCCTTTTAAAGGTATTCCTGTCAATAGAGCCACAGCATGTCAACCACAACTTTTTTTTTTTAATGCTTTCAATTTGGATGAGTCCAAGTTTTTTCATTGAAGGGTTGAGTATGAAGAACCTAATCCAAATAAGTTGACAACAAAAGGAAACCTGTGTGACACATAAACAGCCATTGACAAGCATGTTTCAACATTTTGTGCAATCTAATCTTGGACCTACACAACAGAACATATTCTTTGGGTATTGTAATATTAACTCTTTACCACACAATGCTGACTTTAAATGACCCTTAAAAAGAAGCCTTTTGAAAACATGGTGGGAAAAGGAGGAAATGCTGGTAACCAGCATTTTCTCCTTTTCCAAAAATGTTTTCCACACTTCCTAAGAATTTTCAATGTTTTTTTTCAGTCATATTTATTTTGTCATCTGCGCAAGTGCGCATGCTTTCTATCATATTTATTTTGTCATCTGCGCATGCTTTCTATTTCTACAAGGTTAAAGTTTTGTTGTCTGGTATAGATAGGGTTAATGCATATTTTTTTCTACTGATGTAAAACTTTGGTTTCTCTAGCTGGGTAACTCTGACAGCGTTAACCCTACATAGAGAGCTAATGCAAAACAAACATAAGTCACAAAAGGACCATGGGGCAATGACATTAAAAAAAAAAGAAGCCTGACCCCCCTTGGCTCAAAAAATATCAAGCTTATCCTCTTTTTTCCCCTCTCTGGTGGGTTGTATCCTTTCCCCATATTGGCAACACAAGTTGCTCATTTGGACCATGTTCACAGAGATCTGACAGCTCAAACTGCACACAAAGTACAATCTGATCTTGGATACACTACACATCTCCTACTTCTTCGTTTCTGGAATTTTTGTCAATTTTATAATATGACTAACAGTACCTAATTTTGCAGCAGAATCTCAGGTTTTGAAATTGACAAAAGTCAAATAATATTCTGTTTGAAAATCTTACAGCATTCTGACAAAACTTTGTGAATCAATCAGTCGAATAACAATTAATGAATATAGTAAAAGTAAATCAGATCAAAATCTTTTATTTTCCAGAAGATTTTTAACTCACCTCTAGTGCACACTAGAGAAGTTTTGTAAAAACTGAAAATGTGATGAACGATAGAGAATGAATTAGAACTACAGATCTACTGACAAAATATAGGTGTTGTTAAAAATCCTTTTCTTTTTCAAATCAATTTACCAAATGTTTTCATCAATCATCTTCTTGAAAAGATGTATGAAAATAGGCCCAGAGGCGGGAAAAGTAAAACTACTAAAAACACACCACTTGAATCTCAAACAGATTCAATTTATGTCACAAGTGAACCAGAAACTCCCCTTTTTTCTAAAAACACATCTAAGAAAATCACTTTTCTGGCCTTTGACCTTCTTGGAAGGATGAACTATTCTGTGACCCTCTACCCCATAAATGAATTTCAACTTTGACAGAATTTGTCTTAATTAGACAGCAGACATTGGAACAACATCAAATCTCCCTGTTTTTCTTCCATTACTATTCTTCAACTCTTATCTTGAGGTAAAAATATCAGAATGGTTGCTACTGAAAGCATTTACTGACACCATGGCACATAAAAAACTATTGGCAGGATTTACTTTTTGAAGGGTAGAAAAAAATTTGAGAAAAGCAAAAATTGCTGTTTACCAACATTTTTCCTTTCCTAACATTTTACAATGTTGTAAAAACAAGGTATTGTTTGGTATAATAGTTAAAGGTTCATGACAGAAAAAAAAGCTAGAAATTATATACTCCAGCAAAAAAGAACTAGAATTATACTCTAATCAATTAAGAATTGTTATTCAAAATTTGGGAGCCCAAGTAGCTTTGTGGCAATGCTGAGAGGTATTCCAATGGTTATATGCCCAAATCCTGCCAAGGCAATGATGGGATAGTTACTGACCATGATCAAAATTAGTAGCTTGAAAAGTGTATTGTGCACAGACTGACTAAAAGTAATTTCAGAAATGCATGAATAATTTGACTGAACTAAATGTAGTATTCAGGTACAATATAATTGTTACAGGTGCTGTAAAAGTATGGGATAGAAAACGAGTGCCGTGGTATATGGGAAATATACACGAGCGTTAGCGAGTGTATATTTCCCATATATCACGGCACGAGATTTTCTATCTTACTTAGACCACGTGACTATTTATTCATGCTTTTTACGTCATATGCTCATATTTATAGTAGATAGAAAGCTTGTTACAAAATTGAGTCATTGTAATCGTTAAAATGAAAGTTTTGCATCTAGTTCAAAAGAGGCATAAGTAAGGTACAAATTTATATCAAAATGCTGAAAGTTAACCTATTTGTGGATTGTTAAGATAGAAATTGTATTTGCCGTTAAAATTTTGAAAACGTTATGTTTCGATTGTAGATTGTCAAAGACAATAGGGATGTTCATCGTTTAGAACTTACTATGTGACTCTTGTAATTAGACAGTACTAGTCTATTTTATTACGAAACGCGTGGAATGTTGTTGAGAAATATTGTTCAGTTTTCTTTTGCAATTGATATGTTCAATACGTAAATTTCGAGCAATTTTTGTAAGCAATGTCAAGGCCGTACATGAAAACCTTGTAAACTTTGTACATAGAGCCATTGAGCGTAACCTGTAGGATGCTAAACGCGTCTCAAGGACCTTTAGTGGACAATGTAGATACAGATCAGAAAGCACAGAACGTGTATAATCTGATCTTGGATGTACACTCTCCGATATTAAAGCGATATTTTTTCCCTAAAATATCTTTGAAATAGCCAAATTTGGGCTTTTATTATTGGCTTGAAGGTTTCTTTTCACTTATTAAGCAGGTTAAGGGTTAAACATTACTAAACCAACCTATTCATGTGTAGGTGCACTGACACGTTAAATGCGCATGCAAACTAAAGAGCTATCGAATTTGTTGTAATTTCTTAGCAAAAATAAGTGTTTAATCCTTCTCAGATTGATGTTTTAGAAAAATGTTGTAAAGGCAATTGCATGTTTAAGCCAAAATATGAACATTACACTTTTAACCAGACTGGAGCCTTATTTTTCTACCACCTAAAGCACACTCCATTCAAGAGGTTCATTGCTATTTGAGGGCAATACTGTGTTAATTGATTGTACATTGTACAGACTTAGAATAGTATTGCACTCACACATGAAAATGTTATACCCAGTTCAAATCATACTTCAGAAGTGTTTTACCGCAAAGGGTACATTTTGCCCCAACTCGACATTGCAAACAAAAATTGTCGGAATTCACGTGCGGGATATACTAGCATAGTATATCCAGATATACAACTGTGGGAGTTGTATCTTCGATATATAAAACGGAAATACTGAACGCTGATTGGTCAAGTCCCTACAAACGTGGTCTAAGAAGCTTTTTATAATGACATCAAAGTCCTCAAGCCTTGGAGTAACAACAGCTTAGATGACTTTGGTATTGCAGCAGACCTTCTGCACCCAACAATGTCGGCTTCTCACATGTATATTGACCTTTTCCAAAACAATCCCTGGTTTTCACCACCCTGGAAAATAAGCCTTTTGAAAACATTGTGGGAAAGAGAGAAAATGCTATTAACCAGTATTTGCTCCTTTTCCCACAATGTTTTGAACTCAAATGTAAAGTCAAGTTTCAATTTTTGAGTCGCCTTTATTTTGTCATCTGCAAATGCTTTCAATTTAGGCACGTCTAAAAATTTGTTGTTTGGTAAAGTGTTAAACTTTTATCTACCTTTTAAAATCCTTTAACCCATTACCACACAATCCCTACTTTTGACGACCCTGAGAAAGAAGCCTTTAGAAAACAGGTTACCAGCATTTTCTCCTTTTCCCACAATGTTTTCTACCCTTCACAAAACAAATTGCAAATTTTCAGTCACTTTTATTTTGTCGTCTGTAAATGCTTTCAATTTGGGCAAGCCTGAAATATTGTCGTTTGGTAATGAGTTAACCACATGATCCTGAGTTTTAATTATCCAGACTTGAAAGCCTTTGAAAACATTGAGGAAACAAGAGTAAGTGCTAAAAACAACAATATTTTCAATCTTTTTACAAAAAGTTTCCCCATTTGAGCCACATTCAAATTTGTTGGTTGCAAATGCTTTTAGTTTGGACATGTTTAAGTTTGTTGTTGTGAGCTAAAGAGTTAATTTTACTCACATTTTCCATGCATGTAGTGGTAGTGGTCTGCCACAAACTTGTGTCAGGAGCCAATATTATATAACTCTGCTGCCAAACAACAAACTTTTAGACGTGTCTATCTTTAAAGGTTTTAGAGTTGGCAAATTAAAGATGGCTCAAATCTTGGAGTTTGCCTTTATAAGGATATAAATATCGCAGGCAAATAAAAGAATACTGGTTACCAAAATTTTTAAATTTTTTCCTACAATGATTTCAAAATCTTTTTCTCTCAAAGTTGTTTAAACTCACATTCTGTTCAGTAAAGGATTAACAAAGAAAGATAAATGCTCTTGTACCAGAGTACAGTGCTTAAAGTCTTTGAGATCTATTTTACTTCTCATAAACAGCCACTTGACACTTATGGGAGCGTGAACTTTGTAAGCATGCCAAAATTTGTGGAAAAAAATACCATCTTCGAATTAATTTTCACCAATTACTTACAGGTATTGTGTATATCTTCCTGCCAAGATAAAAAATCCTTGGGGTTAATAAAAGTATAATGGAAGAAAAAAGTCAAAATCCTTGATGGAATTCCAGTCTTTGGAGCCTGAACTATGCAGATATGGCCAGAGTGAAAAAACTTTGAGTAATTTCTATCAATTAATTACTGGAAAAGTGTTATGCACTTGATTATATTGGATTTGGGAAGGACAAAATTGTTCAGGTAATTGGAGACATTGTTGGAAAAACACAAATTTAACTCGGCACTTTAGAAAGCCGAAACTTATTGTGTCTGCCAATCATTGAGGAAAAAAAAAATCAACAATCTGGATTGGTATTGTATTCACAAAACATTATATAATGCTATATCCAAGGACTAGTAACCTTATTGGCTAAGACAACTTCAGTGGTTATCATGGCTTATTCTTTCACCAGAAGTTACAGGCAGGAGTGTGGGATGCCAGTCCAAAGGTTAGGTGCCACATATAGCATGTACATGTAGCCTGTGGAAAAGACATGCTTACACATGCTTACTACAGAGCAGAAATGACTTACCACTGATTTGTTTACAAACAGCTCTTACCTGAGAAAGCTACATAATAAGATGGAAATGTTCATCTGTGGATATAGAGAAAGCTGTATTTCATGACTGTTTTGGCAAAAAATCTGAAAGTATTATAAATAATGAAAATGTAGACAACTCAAAATGTTCTGTGCAGTATGATCTAAATCTGTACTGTCTGCAAAAGGACTTTATACTGACATTGTAGAGTTAAGAGCTGGAAATGTACTGAAACAATAGAACAGGTTATTATTTAATAAGAACAATACACTGCAACAAATTATATCAGTTTAGTTAATTTCATGTTGTAACATAAAACAGACCAACCACAACTCTTTCCTTCAACTTTAAACCCTTACTAAAAACCTTTTGCTTTTATCATTCTCAAGAAGAATGCTTTTGAAATCACTGTGAGAAAACCAGAAATTGCTGGAAAACTTCATTTTCTCTGTCTCTTAAATTTTTTTTTTCATCTTTTCAAAGAGGAATCCTATCATCTGAAGCACAAATCTGTTGTCTTTGGAAAATACTTTCAATATAGATGAGTCTAAAATCTTATTGTCTCTGAAAGACTTTAACTGTTTACCACACAATCTTGACTTTTAATGACCCTGAGAAGGAAAGCATTTGAAAACATTGTGGGAAAAGGAGAAAATGCTGGTGACCAGCATTTTCTCCTTTTTCCCACTATGTTTTCTACCATTCAGAAATCAAATTTCAATTTTCTATTCACATGTATTTTGTTGTCTGCCAATGCTTTCAATTTGGAAAAGTCCAAAATCTTGTCGTTTGGCAAAGAGTTACGGGTAACATGTTGATGCAACTGCAACAGCCATCTTGGTTTGGAAAAAAAAGTAATAAAGGGACAGATCTAACATGGGAAGTGTATGGTGTCTCCAAACAACAAAACTGACTTTGTGAGAACCTTAGATTTAAATTTAATTTAGATTTTAATTCGTCCTTATTTTCCTTCTATCTTGGGTCTTTGATATTTCATGAGTTGTGAACATGCATTATGAGGTAATAGGTAAAACAGGCAGGGTTCTGTTTTCTTTATGATAAGCCATGGTTTTCCATGTTCACTGCAATAATATTGCCAGTGCATGTTTGTTTTTGAAATCTACCATATGTAAAAAAAAATAACAAAAATTTTTAACTTCAAGAAAGTACTATAAACTCTCTGACACCTACATAGGGTTAAAGTTGACATATGTGTGGTTGCTGTCTCAAAAGCTCCTTTTCCAAGTATTTTTAAAGTGCTTTCTGCATGATAGGCAGGCTAAACATAGGTTTTCATGGAGAAGGTTTCAGAAGCACAGCTGCAAGCATCTGGATAACCTGGCACACGCCAGACTTCTTCTCATCTCTGTCACTCTCTCAAATTTCACTTCCTGTACATGTTCCATCTGCCTGTACTAAAACCCAGTCTACTTTATTGGTTTAAAAAATTCAATTTTTTAAGTTAATTCATACTTAAGTTCAAAATGTTTACCTTTCTAGGTTAACCTTTCTGCTAATGAATCAAAACAATCAACTGAAAGAGCATCGTTTAGGATCATCTTTTCCATTTTTTCTCCCAGTGTTTTGAAAATGTAAAGCAAAATTTAACTCTTAATCACAGAAGCCAGAGTTTTCAGAACCCTGAGAAAATGAACTTGTTGGAAAAGGAGAATAGATTTTTTTTTCCTACATTTTTTTTTACTCTTGTAGCTAAAATCTTTCAGCTCAATTTAATTTCATCTGCAAATACATGGACCAGTCTAAAATTTTGTTTTATGATAAAGAGTTTTATGGTAAGAGAATTACTTATATTTAAATTATTGACATATTTTAGAATGCTGACATGGATCAGACAGACACAGGGGTTAATCATGGTTCATTCTCTTGACAAGGACAGTAGAGGCAAACTACGGGGCTGAAGACGACAATATTATGGGCCTAATACACACAGAAATTGATACCTAAATCTAAGCCAGTCTTTTGTGCTGACCATTGCCTCCCAAGGACAAGGAATTGTCCTCGGAGGCAATAGTCCCGAGGGGGGGGGGGGTTGCCCCCAGGGGACAACTGTCTTGATACTGATACGGCCTGTAATATAGCTACTGCAGGCATTTTGTCCTTTAACACGCTGCTTTCAGTAACTGTTGACATCACAACCGCAAGTTCTTCTTTGAGCTCAGAATGTACATTACCTTAATTAGATCAAACTTTTAGCCCTTAGGCTGCTAACAGCAACTTGCTGACCTATAGCGGACAGTGTAGATCAAGATCAGACTGCACAGAACATGCAGTCTGATCTTGGATCCACACTGTCAGATACAAGGGAACTTTTCTGAAGAAAGTTAAGTTTGAAACAGGATTATTTAGGTTTTTACTATTGGTCTGGAGGTTTTATTCAACTTATTAACTCTTTCGGCGCAACATGTATAAACTTGAACCCCCATTAACCCTTTACCACACAATCCTGAGTTTTAATGACCCTGAGAAAGAAAGTTTTGAAAACATTGTAGGAAAAGGAGCATTTTCTCCTTTTCCCACAATGTTTTCTACCCTTCCCAGAACAAATTTCCATGCTTTAGTCATATTTATTTTGTCGTCTGCAAATGTTTTCAATTTGGACAAGTCTAAAATTCTGTCGTTTGGTAAAGAGTTAAACAGCTGAAAATATAATCCACTAACACTCAAAAATGATTTTCACCTTCGGACAAAACAGCAACCAGACTGCATAGGTCCTGATCTATGCTATCTACAACAGGCCAAAGTGTGGCTATTAGTGCTGTAAGGGTTTGTAGTGTAGGAGGGACAATTTTTAAGTTTGTAGAGTAGGGCGGTCTTTTTGAAATCGCTTGAAATATCAAAATTTTATTAATCTAAGACCTTCGAAATATGCCCCGTCCGCCTCCACACACATTTTACACCGATCTACCCATTTCTGGAACGCCGCCTGGTAGTCCTCTTTAGGTATAAAATTATGTTGCAAATACTGGTAGACTGCACTGCCTATACCACAACGGGATTCAAAACGGTGCCCTGCCAGCATTTGCTTTAGTCTTGGTAACAACCAAAAGTCACAGGGGACAGGTCACCGCTGTATGGGGGATGATCCAAGACATCGAGCCCAGATTCTTTCAGATATTCCTGTACCATAGCGTATTTATGGGCCGGTGAGTTATTATGGGGTAATTTGATGCCGCGAACACCGGTGCGCGGTCTGCGTTTCTGATAGAAATCAACAAGTTGAGTAAGAACACTTTCTCTGTAAAACTTTCCAGTGACAGAACTACCTTTCGGGACTGGAATTTGAAGGACTGGACCTTTCGAATCAAAGAATATCGCATACAACATGCGATTTGATGTTTTGCAACGGCACGCAATGACAGGTCTGTCGCCCTCAGATGAAATCCAAACCTTATTTTTAGCCTTAGAATCGGGTTGAAAATGATAGATCCAGCTTTCATCACCTGTAACTATTTCTTCCAAATGACGTGGGTCACATTTATCATATTTTTCTATAACTTGCGATGCAAGTCTAACCTGACTTTGTTTCAGCTCGTCAGTGAGCAAATGGGCACCCATTTTTCATATATATTAAATTTTGTCTTGCATTTAATCATGTCTCGGTTCTTGAAATTATTTTGAACCATGCTCTAGTAAAAAGGGACAAAATGCCCTACTTTGGTGGGTGATACCAAGTATGCCATCAAACAGTAATGGATTCATAAAAACCCATTTTATTTGTCTACCTACTGAATAATGAAATAAACTGGTCCTATGATATGCAGGAAAATTGACCTATAGCAGAAAGTATTGATTCAGGTCAGCCTCCCCAGGCTGACTTGAGTGATATTGTTGCAATTGCATCAAATCCCTATTTCACAGTGCATGGCCCATATTTTGTACTAATCCTATTGGAACTATCTCATGCATTTTTGAGTCATATAAATAGAGATTAAGATGGTACTTCATGGAAAGTTTTGCAGTACACAAAAGCTGATTGTCATTGCTGCCGAATTCACCCTCTTGCACTCCTATGTATGATACTGTACACACAGTTGCATGTTACATGTAACTGGAGCTTTTAATTCAATATTTCTGTTTTATTCAAAACAGACATTTTTTATTTTTGTTATTATTTTGTAATTCTTCCTTGTGCTATCTGTAATAGTTACAGAAAGGTATATAAACCTATTCCAAACAATCCTGTATTTTTGTGACACTGCGGGAACAGAGATTTAAATGTGGATAACCAGCATTGCGTTCTCCAACTGTCATGTTTTTTAACTTTTCAAAGCAGAAAAAATCCCATTCTTTGAGCCATACATGATTAAATTTTGTTGTCTGAAAATGCTTTCAATTCAGACAGTTCTAAACTTTTTCCGTCTGAGATATAAATGACTAATCTCGATCTTTACCACACGACAAAAATTTAGACTTGTCCAAACTGAAAGCCTTTGCAGATGACAATTTAAATGTTGTTTGACCCATTACTACACAATCCCTACTTTTGACGACCCTGAGAAAGAAGCCTTTAGAAAACAATGTTTTCAACCTTCACAAAACAGCTTTCAAATTGTCAGTCACTTTTATTTTGTCGTCTGCGAATGCTTTTGATTTTAACAAACCTTAATAATTATTGTTTTTGTTTGGTAATGAGTTAAATGATGAAATTTGTATTTGATGGAGTAGAATACACTGTTACCTGCACTGTTTTCAAAAGGCTTTATCTACAGGGTCATTAAAACTCATGATCGTGTGGTAAAGAGTTAAATAACAATTACCTACCCAAAGAAAAAAATCGAAAAATTCATGATAAACTAATCTGAAACAGTAAACTGTTTTCTATTCAAAATATATCTCTTTTATATTTCATGAAAACCACATCTTAATAATGCCTAGAAAATGATACAGATACTTGGTGCCAAGTCTAATTTGAAAAGGAAATCTAATATGAAAGCTCATGTATAAAAATACCTTCCTTCCAACATTTATTATTGGTAATTTATAAATGTTCATTAGAAGAATTATTAGTGGGAGGTGGAGTGGGAGTAAAAGGGAGTTACTATCTAATTTCATTTCTCACAGATCTACAACTTTTTTTTAACATAATTTTTATATAAGTTATTACAAAAATATAGTCATAATTCATTTTTTACTGCCCATAAATTCTCAAGAAAGCAGATGAAATCTTATACTTATGTCAGATTTCAATTAACCCTTAGGTTGTTATTAAGCGTGACTAACTGACCTATTGCCAACAGTGTTGATCAAGATCAGACTACATAGAATGTGCTGTCTGATCTTTGATTTGCACTTTTCGATAGGGACATATATTTCTTCAAAAAATAAGTTTTGAAATATCATTATTCAACCTTTCATTACTGTCTGGAAGTTTCATTTCATTCATATAAGCACTGAAGAAAGGTTAACTCATTACCAAACGACAATATTTTAGACTCAGGTCCAAATTGAAAGCAGACGACAAAATTTAAGTGACTGAAAATTTAAAACTTGTTTTGTGAAGGGTAGAAAACATCGTGGGAAAAGAAGAAAATGCTGGTTATCAGCATTTTCTCCTCTTCCCACAATGTTTTCTAAAGGCTTTTTTCTCAGGGCCCTTAACCCGTTACCCCATAAGGCCGTTCTATGGTATCTCTAATTGACCCTGAATAACAGCAAGGATGAAGCTGTTTTTTATGTGTATATGACACCTTTTGATAGCATAGAAAACATCGTGACAAAAGGTGAAATTGCTCGTCACGAGCAATTTCACCTTTTGCATCAATGTTTTCCAAAGGCTCCTATAAGCAATGCGTAGAAATGAGTATCTGTGGAGTAAAGGGTTAAAAGTAGGGGTTGTGTGGTAATGGGTTAACTCTGTACCAAAGGACAAAGTTTTAGACACATCTGGTTACCAGCACTTTCTCCTTTTCCCACAATGTTTTCTAAAGGTTTTTTTCTCAAGGGCGTCAAAAGCAGGGATTATGTGGTAATGAGTTAAAGAGTTACAAACAACAAAATTTTGTTCTAAATGGTTAAATTGAAAGGACTTGCAGACGACCAAATAAACGTAACTGAAAAATTGAAATTGGTTTCCAGCAGGGTAGAAAACATTGTGGGTAAAGGAGAAAATGCTAGTTACCACCATTTTTTCCCTTTTCTGTGAGATTTTCAAAACTCAGAACCAGTGATTGTTTGGTAAAGAGTTGGAGTTACCTCTTCATGTGTTCTAGATAAAAAAAAACAGGAGGAATTCTTGGTTCTTGTAAAGTGGTTTTCATTACTCACAGAAAAAAAATTCTCAAACACACATCATGTGCTGGAGAACTGTTACAATTTGGCTTATTGAGATTTAATTCAAAATTCTCCGTACTGGCTGGAAGTAATTCCAAATCTTCAAAAACATCCACTTACAGTTATATAGGATGAAACGGAACATTTCCGTAGTGAAAGTATAGCAACAGCTGTTAGTCTAAACAACCGCTTCTTACGTTAATGCCCCACTTGAAAAATTCCTCTTTCGTTTTTCCCCCCTCTGACTCTTGTCATGTATATAAGCTTTTCATGATACGGAAGCTTTTATATTTACTACCATACTTATACGAGAAAATAAAGAATAAACAAGAGGACCATGATGGTCCTATATCGCTCACCTGAGTATATTTGTAACTTATATAGTTTATCAAGGGCAGGCTATTAATTCTTTTCAAATAAGGCATACCCTGGGGTTTGTCACAAAAATATGTTTACAAATTTTCTTCTTTGTCTTAGGCCAGTGGAGCTAAAAGCTGCTGCTTATCATCAATTTTTCTCTTCACAGTGTCTTGTTCCCTTTTTGACTTGTAGTTTAGCCATTACCAGACGACAAAATTTTAGACCGTTCCAAATTGAAACAAAATGCAGACGACATTTTAAAATGTATCTAAAATGAAAAATAAGTGATCTATATGGTAGAAAAGATTGTGAAAAAGGAGAAATTGCTTGTTACAAACAATTTCTCCTTTTTAGATGGAATTGATTTTAAAAGATTTCCTTCTATAATTCTATGTGAAATAGTGTGCACCAGGGCACAGAGCCAAAATATGACCCCAAGGGGATAATTTTAATTACTTTTATAAAGGGTCACTAGATGATGCTACATGCAAAATATGAATGCTCTAGCCTTTATGGTTTGTCACAAGTAGATTTTTAAAAGATTTCCTTCTTTGTTTCTACGTAAAATAGGGTGCGCCCGGGCAGAGCCCAAATATGACCGCAGAGGAATAATTCTAGCAATTTTGGCAGAAGATTATCAGATTTTGCTACATAGCAAATATGAATGCTCTAGCCATTACAGTTTGTCTGAAAAGGATTTATTAAAAGTTTCCTTCTTTGTTTCTATGTAAAATAGGGTGTCCCTGGGCAAAGCCCAAATATGACCCAAGGGGAATAATTTTAACAATTTTGGTAAGGGGTCACCCAATGATGCTTCAAACAAAATACGAATGCCCTCCGCCTCATGGTTTGTCACAAGAAGATTTCTAAAGATTGTAAAATAGGGTGCGCCCGGGCAGAGCCCAAATATGACCGCAGAAGGATAATTTCAACAATTTTGGTAGAAGATCATCAGTTAATGCTACACACTAAATAGGAATGTTCTAGCCATTATGATTTGTCACCAGAAGTTATAAAGATTTCCTTCTAAATTTCTATGTAAAATAGAGTGCGCCCGGGCAAAGCCCAAATATGACCCCATGGGAATGATTTTAACAATTTTGGCAAGGGGTCACCCAATGATGTTTCAAACAAAATATGAATGCTCCCAACCTTATGTTTTGTCACAAGAAGATTTTTAAAGATTTTAAAATAGGGTGCGCCCAGGCAGAGCCCAAATATGACAGCAGAGGAATAATTTTAACAATTTTGGTAGAGGATCATCAGATAATGCTACATACCAAATATGAATGCTCTAGCCATTATGGTTTGTCAGAAGAAGATTTTTTAAAGCTTTCCTTCTTTGTTTCTATGTAAAATAGCGTGCGCCCGGGTAAAGCCCAAATATGACCCCAGGGGAATAATTTTAACAATTTTGGTAAAGGGTCACCCAATGATGCTTCATACAAAATATGAATGTTCCCGGCCTTATGGTTTGTCACAAGAAGATTTTTAAAGATTTTTTCCATTTTCAGCCATTTTGTTGCCATGGCAACCAGAGTTTTTGTTGGAATTAAATTCTTTTAACAATTTTTGTAGAGCTTCACCCAAGGAACATTCCTGCCAAGTTTTATCAAGATTGGCCTTCTGGTTTTGGAGGAGAAGATTTTTAAAGAAATTGTTAACGGACGGACAGATGGACGGACGGACGGACGGACGGACGGACGGACGGACAGACGGACGGACGGACGCCGGACGATGACCGGTCACAATAGCTCCCCCTGAGCACGTTGTGCTCAGGTGAGCTAAAAAGTCATCATTTACTGTAACAACTTTTATCCACTTCCCTGTACAATGATATTTCTTAGTTTTAGAAAACATAATTTGGCATATTCTACTCGTTTTGAACCTAATGGGTAGATCTATGTCAAAAAGACAATTAACAGTTCTGTTAAAAAAAAAAAAGAATAGAATAGAACAACTTGTCTGTTACATCTAGGATGAAATTTATCCTTGGATAAAGATATATAAGTTAAATACTAGCAACTCTTTAACAAAGACAAGGACTTCAAAAACAATGTGGGAAAGAGGAGGTAATGCTGATGATCAGCATTTTCTCTTTTTCCAAAACTGTTTTCTACTTTACAAGATAAAGCCAATCATTTAAGCTACAGATATTTTGTTATCTTCAAAAGGATTTCAAATGGACAAATTCTAAAACTCTGTCATCTGGTCAAGAGTTAACATTCTCCCATAATTGTGGTATTTGTCAAAGACAATACCACTATGAGTTCAATATTGAATTCTGAAGACCATGTATCGTATTTTGTGCAAAGCCGAAGGAAATAAACCCAATTAAACTCAATTTTTCTCAGACAAATGAGTTTTTTGGTAGTGCTCAGTTGTGTAATTTGAAATGGCATGTAAAAATACATTAGGTGAGGCCATCGATCACTAATTTTTTGTTGAAAATAGCTTCACTCGTTCATAGTCCTCTGTTGGCGGAATGATACAAAATTTGTCTATCGATTGTTTGGTCCAGGGCTTTTTCGTTCCAAAACCAGTTCCTCCCATTGCTTGCTCATCCTATGATTGCGCACTACTCCATTTGATTCAGCATGAATATTTATATAGCCAAATAATTGATTGTAATGTTGGGAATTAAATGTTAACGGCTCAAGATATTTCAAAATCATAGTTTTCAGGTACAAACCTAATTCTATTCGATATATTTACACATGTTTTCTCTCTTTCCATCATGCATCATTCTGTCAAAGGACGTTACGCCGGACTCCTCCAAATGATCAAGGACAGACCACCAATATTCAAATAATCCCAACTTTGTCATGAGAATTTTCCCTTCAACAGAAGTGGTATTTATTTGCTTAGTAATTTGACTTTTAAGCCAATATTTGAACAATATTTTCTTTTTATTTCAAATTTTTAATTCCATACAATGAGTTCCGTGACAAATACCACTTCAACGTTCTCAATGCTTTGATTTTTATGACATGAGATCTGCTTGTGCAAGAACTCTTTCAAGGTATTGATGGAATTTATTGTAAAAGAATCATTCATCTTTCACAGTCCACTATAGTTTTTACCTTATTTCCCTCTCTATAATTCTTAAATTGTGAATGAAAAAGAAATTGTATTGTAAGTCATTCCTGAACTACACATGAACTGTGTTGATAATAACTGTACATGATCAATAAATCAGATCTGTTTAAGTTACAAACTACTAATGAATTGTTCAAATTAGAGGCTACTAATGAATTATGAACTGTGCATGAACAGACCTAGAAAGGGAATAATTCTCCTTGTCATGCCACTTGCAGTAACTTCCTAATTGGACATTGATAACAATTTAAAATATAACAAGAGATGTTTGTAAAACATGTATGCCCCCCTATAATCTCTTACGTTCAAAATGTAAAAACGAACAAAGGGTAATTAGTCAAAAATTATTAATGATAAATTAACAATTCTTGGGCACTGTACTTCCCATTTAAGTGAACTATCAACTTTTAAAGTTTCATGATTTTACCTCACATACTTTTTGAGTTATGCTCCGGAAAAAAAAAATAAGTACGAAAATCAACAAAGGGCAGTAATTGCAAAAATGTAATGGGCAGAGTTATGGTTCTTGTGCAATGCACTTCTCCTGAATAAGATCTATCCACATATATGGTTTCAAGATGATACCTGAAAAACCTTTTGAGTTATGCTCTGGACAAAAATTAAGTATGAAAATCGACAAAGGGCAAAAGCTCCAAAAATATAATGGGCAGAGTTATGGTTCTTGTGCACTGCACTTCTCCTTAATAAGGTTAATCCACCTATAAGGTTTCAAGGTAATACCTGAAATACTTTTTGAGTTATGCTCCAGACAAAAATTAACTATGAAAGTCAACAAAGGGCAATAACTCCAAAAATATGATGGGCAGAGTTAAGGTACTTGTGCACTGCACTTCTCCTTAGTATAATCTATCCACCTATGAGGTTTTAGGATAATACCTGAAATACTTTAAGAGTTATGCTCCGGACAAAAATTAAGTATGAAAATCAACAAAGGGCAATAACTCCATAAATATGATAGGCAGAGTTGTTGTTCTTCTGCACTGCACTTCTCCTTAATGAGATCTATCCACCTATGTAGTTTCAAGATGATACCTAAAATACTTTTTGAGTTATGCTCTGGACAAAAATTAACTATGAAAATCAACAAAGGGCAATAACTCCAAAAATATGATAGGCAGAGTTATGGTTCTTGTGCACTGCACTTCTCCTTAATAAGATCTTTTCACATATAAGGTTTCAAGGTGATACCTGAAATACTTTTAGAGTTATGCTACGGACAAAAATTAAATATGAAAATCAACAAAGGGCAATAACTCCAAAAATATGATGGGCAGAGTTATGGTTATTGTGCACTGCACTTCTCCTTAATGAGATCTATCCACCTATGAAGTTTCAAGGTGATACCTAAAATACTTTTTGAGTTATGCTCTGGACAAAAATTAAGTATGAAAATCAACAAAGGGCAATAACTCCAAAAATATGATGGGCAGAGTTTTGGTTCTTGTGCACTGCACTTCTCCTTAATGAGATCTATCCACCTATGTAATTTCAAGATGATACCTGAAATAGTTTTTGAGTTATGCTCCGGACAAAAATTAAGTATGAAAATCAACAAAGGGCAATAACTCCAAAAATATGAGGGGCAGAGTTGTTGTTATTGTGCACTGCACTTCTCCTTAATGAGATCTATCCACCTATGTAGTTTCAAGATGATACCTTAAATAGTTTTTGAGTTATGCTCCGGACAAAAATTAAGTATGAAAATCAACAAAGGTCAATAACTCCAAAAATATGATGGGCAGAGTTATGGTTCTTGTGCACTGCACTTCTCCTTAATGAGATCTATCCACCTATGAAGTTTCAAGATGATACCTTAAATAGTTTTTGAGTTATGCTCCGGACAAACTTTGGTCTACGGACCGACGGACCGACCGACGGACCGACCGACAATTGCAAAGCAATATACCCCCATTTCTTCGAAAGGGGGGCATAATAACTATAAAATGCACGGAAAACACTACAATATAAATTACAACCTCTGACCAAATAAGACTCATTCTTCTATTGTTTGAACATGTAGCCTCATTCTGAACAAGGATCTTGAATATGCTGCAGACCTTAAACTGAGCATCATCCTATTCTGCAGTAGAAATAAAGCAGTTTGACCTAGCTCTATTGGCTATAACTTGAAGTTCTTTTTCTTTGAAATATATTTCAAATATCATTGATTTACTTTGAAAACCTCATAACTACAGCTTGTTACAACCCATAGTTACAAGGTTTAGGAAGTAAACCGACGATTCTTCTGGTTGGAGTGTTATTTATGTAAACTTGCCAAGTCTATTTCTACAATTTATTATGCACAAAACATGCAGTCTGTCATTGGATCTACATCATCTGGTACCTGATACTGAACTGTGATCAAAGCCATCTTCAATCAGAATGTGATAATCACACCTTGAAAAACAGTAGTTTCTAGAGATGGTATTGGCAGAATTGACTCTTTACTACATGGTCCAATCTTGTCAACGAAGACTTTTTAAAACTTAGTGAGAAAATGGAGAACATGCTCGTAAACAGCATTTTCCCCATTTCCCAATGTCTTTTACCATATCATAGACAAATTCCATTGATTACGCCACATTGTCATTTGCAGTTATTTCGGTTTAAAACACAGTCTACAGTAATTGTCATGTGGTATTCAAGGCTTAACCTCAACACATCTGGAGGAAATAGTTGAATGCACTGACAAAATGTAATAGCACTGAAAAGGCCTGACAGTCATAAAATCCGCCTCTGTAGGTGATGTATCCATTTTATTAAAACATTTGTCATTGTTTTACCTTATTAGCACATAAACTTTTACTTTCCTAAAGTTTCTGTCACAGTGCCCAACATTCTTTTCAAACATCCGACTTCTTACCCAAATAAATACCATTGAAATAATGTTCAGCATTAACCCTTTACCATATAATGCTGACTTTTAATGACCCTGAAGAATAGGCCTTTTGAAAACATTGTGGGAAAAGGAGAAAATACTGGTCTTTCCCTACTATGTTTTCTACCCTATCAAACAAAAATCACATCATTGAGCCATATTTGAAATTGTTGTCTGCACATACTCTGAATTTGGGCAAGTCTAAAATTTTGTTGTGTGGTAAAGGATTGGGAGAAAAGAAACCTGTCTCACTGGCTGTTATGAGTCCTAAGAAAGGTTTTTGACCGACTTAGGAATCCATCAAGCAACACATGGGTTCAAAACGTGTATGTTACAGA
Source organism: Tridacna crocea (assembly GCA_943736015.1). Taxonomy (NCBI): domain Eukaryota; kingdom Metazoa; phylum Mollusca; class Bivalvia; order Cardiida; family Cardiidae; genus Tridacna; species Tridacna crocea. The sequence goes on from OX031064.1 coordinate 20,133,404, forward strand.
CTACGCTATTACCAGGGTTTTGGCTTTTTCTGCGAGGAAATGTAGATTCTGATGCACATACCTCATGAAGACCTCTCATAAAAGGTAGAAAGTCAAGTTTTGACAAGCTGATACAGCACCTGTCCTAATTTGTAAATTTTTATTGTTCCATATTGAAGATGAATATCATTTAAAATTGAAATGACATATTAACTCATAACCATGATATTACAGTAGATCCTGCGTAGATTGTAATAATGCTCTCAAATTTGAATGTTCCGTTGAACCACAGAAATTAAAACTCAGAGTTACCAGCATTTTCTCCCTTCTCTAAGTTTTCAAAAGCCTTTTTCCTCAAGATCATTTAAAAATGAGTTTTTTTGGTTAAGGGACAATTAATTAGTGTCTTATGCAGCTTCAACTTTATTTCAGGCATGTCATTTTGAAAAAGCAGCTCTGGACTTCAACAGTAGGGCTGGGTGCTCTGATGTGCCTTAATCAGTGACACTTGTTACGGGAGACCTGGTTACAATACCTAACTACTGCATTGGAAAGATATTTCCTTGGCACAGTGGTTAAGGTATTGGCCTTAAAAATCGTCCAGGTGTGCTAGGGTTCAAATCCTGCTGGGTCCCTTATTTCTGCAATACTTCTTTCATTTGAATCTTTGTTACTGACAGACTTTATTAATATGACACTAACCATCAGGTAAGGTATGTGAACATGGGACTTCTAGATTTTAAAGGTAGCACCTGTCCTACTGAAAAATAGCAAGACAGCCCAAGAATGCCCCAAGGACAAAAAAAATTTAGTCCACATGGCTGTTGGCATAAAAAAAATCTTCCTCCGAATACCTGGAAACCTGTCAGGAACTGACCTTTACCTTGTGTTATACCTTTAATTGGTACCGCCTAGGAAATAATTTATGGTAGAATGCAGGAACACCTGTTTTAATTGTAATTAGTTCCGAATTAGCATAGCCTTAACGATGCTAATGATATGGATATATAAAGATTTATTATATGTCAGTCATCAATGTGATTTGAATTTGTCAACCTTCCCACCTCACATAATGTAGCCTTTGTGATCAGCACCAGGTGAGGAAAGATATTCATATATGAGCCATGCTCTGTGAAAAGAGGGCTTCATACAAAACTGCAAAAAGTATAGACTCATGTTAGCCCTGCACAGTCTGCACAGCCCGGCTGACACAAGTCAAAACTTTTTGCTACTGGTAAATTTTCTAGATGTCAAAAGACCAGTCAATCGAAAGATCCAGTTGCTTATTATTAGTCATAATAATAAAATGGATCTATTAGACCGCTGGCTAGGTATCGTTTAGCTCCCCCCTCAGGGGGAATTTTGTAGACCATATTTTTCTTAAAGCCTGATGTCTGGCGAGCATTTTGCAAGATGTTAGCCCTCTGCCCCCTGGGGCGTTACCGTGTAACAGCCTGTAATATACGTTACCCTTTAAATAATCAAAATAAAGGAAGCGCATTATCAAATTTACAAAAAGTGTAAAAGATATTATTTGATTTCAAAATCAACTTTCACATGTGCCACAGCTATGACAGAGCTGATGAATGATACTTACAGGGAAGTTAAAGGTCAACTCTGGTGTAATCTACGTTACTTTTATTGTTGAAATTTGGTAAAATTGGCCAATTCGCCTCAAATGGTTACTTCTGATTTTTTTCACACTGGCTTTTTGGTATCTGTGATGTTCTTATCACCAAAAATAATTAATGACCTTTCTAAAACTGCAAATTATGTCTCTCTATCTTAAATACTTTTCATGTAATGAATTGTTAAACATGGTAACCCCATTTCAGAAAATTGTACATGAAAATGACGATTTTAACATGATAATGATCTGAAACTTTCTACGTCTTCAGATAATAAAATGCAACTAAACTGTCTAAAATGTATTTATTTTCAGCAAGAGTTTTATTTTCGAGTATTTGAATGACTTGAAAATAAACAAGTAATGTATGTAACGTGAAGCAGCTTTGGATTAAAAGACAGCTGTATCCTTTCAAGGTTTTACCAGGAATGAGTGAATGTGCTTTGAGTTTGTTGGTGTTCAGAATTTGGCTGCATCATTTCAGGATCCTTGCTTATTCAAACTTTAAATTGACATTTCTCGCAAAACTTAATGGTGTGTTACATTTAGATATTTTCATTTTTATTGATGCGAAAGCCATACTATAATTACATCCCAAAACTTAAAGAAATACAGAAACACGCCTATTTCAGTTCATTCCCATTGAACCAAAACTGGAAGCCGTTTTAGAACTCCAATAATAAATAAAAAAGCCAAATAATTGTTTAAATAAGCTGGGCACTGTATAATTGTTAACATACTTTTCAATGTTTATAACAGAACAGTTAAAATACATATTTCCATTTGTATATTACACAAAATGTAACGTAAATTACAAGTGAAATAAGAACATGTTACAAGGATATGGCTCCTTAGCCAAACGAAAATAAAATGACATATTAATTTGCACGGGCATACATGTAAAGCCGTTTTGCTTTTGTGCAAAATGCAGTCAAAAAAGCTATGTAACGTACGTAACAAATAACTAAAAAGAACCTTTATAAAAGGAATAATGAACAAAATTGTTTGTAATGGGGATTTAAATAATCGTCATCTGATTTTCTGTGATTTAAGACGTTGGTTTAGTCTGTTTTGGAATAATTATCAAACAGCTACACATTGAATGACACATCAATACTTACTATACTGTGGATTCCTATGATTATATATAGGAACGCCAGTTCTAATCACGTTGGCATAGGGAGGCTTAAACTACTGATTGTGGTCCAAAATATGACAAGGTACAAGTAGCTATTCAGTTTGAACACAAATATATGCTTTCAAGACTTGCTCAAGTCTACGCACTAGGCATCACTCTCCATCGGATTCATCCTCGTATACCTCATCTATCATGCTTGTAAACTCTAATTCAGCGTCATCATTTTCATTCTCTTCATCTTCTACTTCCCTTTGCTGGTCACAAAGGATGTCAATTAACTGTTCCGGTACAATAAGGTTTCCCTTAACCCAGACATATTCAATTGCATCCTCGTTTATTGTCCAACCACTTTGGTCTAGTTCTGGGAGGTCTGGATTATTTTCATGAGAGTGAATCCAAACATACACCTGGTAATTGACCCTTCGTACATGCATCTCAAGTGCTGATCGGCAAGGCGGCAACAGACTCATGTCCATACCATTTGAAACATTCAGTGCATTTGAATGGGGTTGGTACTTTTTCAGGAACATATCGTACCGCAACTTATTTACATTGGTGTATGTTGCATGCCCATACATGGCACACGTGAATGCTTCCATGTCATTGACCAACTCCTCGGAACAGTATCAGCGACACAGAAAACAAGATGCGCAACGCAAGAAAAAGACCTTTAAGACCCTCAGTAGAACTTTGCAATCTTTAAGCGCGCATGCCCAGCCCTTAGCGGGGCTACAAGGTTTTGTTTTCTTAGGTTGAAGCTTCTACTAGGCCCATAGATTACCTGAGCGAAAAAGAAAGGTTCTGGTGAGACTGCGCGGATGCGCAGGCTCGCCTGAACCTTTGCATTTCCTATAGGGCTATGTAATTAAGGCATTTTTCTTGTGTTGAGCATCAATTACGTATTACATACTAATCATCTGTCATTTGTTTCCGATCAGTATTTGAAACAAAGAAAAAAAAGTTGTTGGCGGCTCTTTAGCCTTGCTTGAGATTTGGCTTTCACCCAAAAACGTACTTAAATATCGCGGAGGGGGGGGCGGGAGGGGGGGGGGGGGCGGGGGTGCTTGGTAGATAATCCACACATATCTGAAAAAGAATTTTACAGTCTGCGGTGTCATTCAGTTCTTCTCAATTTGACAATCTTTAATAAGAATTTGATTCCGACCCGAATCTGCTCATAGTTTGTCGTCAAATGTTAAATTATAGCCTAAGCAACCCGTGGTAACGTATGTTACAGTACTGTGACATGATCTTACAGTTACATGACCATAATTCGAGCAAGCACTTCAGACTTACTGAATACATGTAGGTAGCAGAACCTGCTCATACCGGTAAAAATCTACAACTAACTATAAAAAATGACTTCTAAGTACGTTATACGTGGAATTTTATGTAATTTTGAGGGTTACGTAGATTACATTAATGTTACATGCACACGCCCCAGCCGCCAGAGGGCTAACATGTCTCATTTTGCAGCTTATATAATGTAGTTTCAGAAAATCATGGTGTACAAAATTCCCCCTGAGGGGGGAGCAGGGTCTATTGCCAGCCAAAGGTCTATATGATTGTGGGATGACTTTCTTCGTTTAACTCTTTACTAAACAACAAGATTTTAGAATTATCCAAACTGAAAGCATTTGCAGACAACAAAATTAGCGTAACTCAAAACTTGAAATTTGTTCTGGGAGGGTAGAAAACATTGTGGGAAAAGGAGAAAATGCTGGTTACTAGCATTTTCTCCTTTTCCCAGAATGTTTTCAAAAACTTTCTTTCTTCAAGGGTCGTCAAAAGTCAGGACTGTTTGGTAAGGAGTTAATATAGCACAGAGATGCATCAATAAACCTTTTTCCAGAGCATGGCTTTTGTACAAGTGTTAGTCTAGAATGCAGCAGGAACCAAAGGGAGACTTACTCACCAATTTTTAAGTCTAAATTGCAAGACTAGCTATCTGATTGGCTTAGACATTCTTAACGAATTCAAGGTGTGATAGATGCTCTCTCAGACTTTGTCCTTCATCAAAATTTAATCCTGTGCTTTTACAGCCCTGAGAAAATCAAAGCGTTGAGAACGCTGAAGTGGTATCTGTCAAGGAAACCCATTGTGTGAAATTAATAGTTTGAAAGAAAAAGAGACATCTTGTTCAAATATTGGCTTAACAGTCAACCCACTAAGCAAATGAATACCTTTTCGGTTGAAGGGAGAGTGCTCATGTACCTTAAAACTATAATTTTGAAATATCTTTAGCCATTTACATTTAATTTCCAACATTACAATCAATTACTTCGATCTATAAATATTCATGAGCAATCACATGGAGAAGCGTGCAATCATAGGACGAACAAGCCATGGAACGAATTGGTTTGGAACGAAAAAGCAGGAAAATTTGTATCGTTGTGCCAATAAAAGGCTATGAGCGATAGAAGCTATTTTCAATAAGAAATAAGTTAATATGCAATTTCAAATTACATATCTGAGTGCTACCGCAAAACTCATTTGCGTGAGAAAAAATGAGTTTAACTGGGTTTATTTCCTTCGGCTTTGCACAAAATAAGATACATGGTTATCAAAACTCAATCTTGAATTCATAGTGGTATTGTCTTCGACAAATACCACAAAAATGCTTTCTCCGATTACTAGCACTATTGCCTGTTTTGCACAATGTTACTTTTCTACTCTGTCGAAGACAAATCCCACCAATGAAGCATCATAAATTATATAAATAGAATTTCAGACTGCTTCAATTGAAAACATTAGCAGACAACATTAAATGATGATGCTCAAATGTCAAGATTTGTCTATCAATACACAGAATACATGGTGTTTTCAAAAGTTCATTTTTACAGGTTGTTATTCAACGTGAGGATTGTTTGATGAAGAGTTATTTGCAAAACTGAATGCTTTCTATATGGAAAATTCTAAAGCTTTAACCCCTAAATATTGGTTATAAGTTGAACTTACCATACGACAATTTTTGAGACTTGTACATCTTTACACTCATTTTCTCCTTTTCCCACAATGTTTTCAAAAAGCCTCTTTTTTTCAAAACTTGGGATTGTGTTGTAACGAGTTATTACAAAATCTGATTGTCAATTTGCCTTGCACAGACATTTCTTTGCCCCTAAAAACCCACAGAAATGTCATCCCACACAATCAAAAGGTGCCCAAGATCTCAAGAATAGATTTCAAGTTTGGGGCCATTGTCTTATCCATGGCAGATGAGATTTTTTTCTTTACTTTTCATGTGCAACTGAGATCTGATAGCCTCTCGATACAGTTCTATTGTGAAAATGTCATAAACAGTATTTCATGCAGACACAAAAATTCACAAAAGTGACAAAAAGAGAGATACAAATCTACATCTTCAAACCATTGTGTTTCCAAATTTATTACCTCTTTAACTCTTTACCACATAATCCATAGTTCCACGGACACTGAGAAAGAAGCCTTCCGAAAACATTGCAGAAAAAGGAGAAAATGCAGGTAACCAGCATTTTCTCCTTTTCCCACAATGTTTTCTTCCCTTCCAAAACAATATTTCAATTTTTTTGTCAAAGTTTTTTTTTTTTTCATCTTCAAATGTACACAATTTGCACATATCTGTAGTTTTGCCATTGGTAAAAAGTTAACTTTTTGCTCTACAACAAAATTTTAGACTTGTTGAAATTCAAAACATCTGCTGATGACATTTTAAATGTAGCTCAATTGATGGAATTTGTTCTTGATATGATAGACAACATGACAAGAAAGAGAGAAATGCTGGATACAACCATTACTTCTTTTCCCACAATGTTTTCAAAAGGCTTCTTTCTTTGGATCTGAATTGTGTTGTAAATGTTCAATGCTTTATCAGATGAAAAAATTTTTGCAGATAATATGTCAAATTTAATTCAAATGATCCAATTTATCCATGAAAGTGTACAAAGCATAATTGGAAAGGTAGAAAATGCTGGTTATTAGCAGCTTTTCCTTTTTCCATGACGTTTTCAAAGAGCTATCTTTTTTGGATGGTCAAAACTTAAGAGATTTGTGTGGTAAAGGGTCAAAGAATGGCATTGTCCTTGTTATCCATATGTCCCCAATTTCTTTTCCTCATAATTTTTAATGAATTAGATTAATTAGATATAAGTTTCACCTTTCTTTTTTGAAGATGATGAAGATCGCGACCCGACTGCCAAGAATAGGGCTTTTCGATCTATTGTTTTACATCTACATTTATGAAATATAATCCGAAAAACCCTGTTACACCTTCAAAGATCATAGACAGTTGAGTTTGAACGTACTAGCAGATGACAAAATTTATATAGAAGAAATGATGAGATTTGTATCAGAACATCTAAAATACTGCGGGAGAAAGAGGAAATGCTGGTTACCAGCACCATCTCCTTCTCCAACAGTGCTTTCAAAAGGCCTACTTCTAAGGGTCATTAAAACTACGGATTATCTGGTGAAGGATTAACTCTTTTCCACACAATCTCTACTTTTAATGACCTGGAGAAAGAAGCCTATAGAAAATATTGTGGGAAAAGAAGAAAATGCTGGTATTATTATTTTTCCCACAATATTTCCTACCCTATCGAAGTAAGAAATCCATGCAAGATTTAATTTGTAGTCTCCAGGTGCATTGAAATTGGTCCAGTCCCACCATTTGTCACTGGTAAAGGGTTAAATGTTTCAAGCGGTAAATAGTTAACTCTTTACCCTACAATCCCGACTTTTAACGACCAAGAAAAGACAGCCTTTGAAAACATTGTGAGAAAAGGAGAAAATGCTGGTAACCAGCATTTTCTCCTTTTCCCACAATATTTTCTACCCTTCCAAATCAAATTTCATTTTTTGATTCACATTTATTTTGTCTTCTGCAAGTGCTTTCAATTTGGACTGGTCCAAAATTTTGTCGTTTGGTAAAGAGTTAATCCTTTACCAATCAACCGTAAGTTTTACTTGTGGAAGGACACTTTCAAAAACATTGTGGAAACAGGAGAAAATGCTGATAACCCAGCATTTTCTACTATTCCCACAATGTTTTCTACCTTTTCAAATTTATCAATTAATCCCATACATCTGAGATAGATCTTATTTGTCATCTGTAAATTATGCTTTCAATTTGGAGAAGTCTACCGCTTCAACAGTTGATGATGAGTTAACCCTTTACCCCATAAGGCATTTCTATGGTATCTCTAATTGACCCTAAATAACAGCAAGGATGGAGCCATTTCTTATGTGTATATGACACCTTTGATAGTGTAGAAAACATTGTGGCAAAGGGTAAAATTGCTCTTCACGAGCAATTTCACCTTTTGCCACAATGTTTTCAAAAAGCTCCTACAAACAATGCGTAAAAATGAGTATTTATGGAGTAAAGGGTTAAAATTTACAACTAGGTGTTTGTTGTAACACATGATACCCCAAACACAGTAGGACGCTACAAAACATCTAAATTTATCAACATAAAACAGAAATACTTCAATGCTTTTCCTTTGATGTTTCCCATCTTTGTTATCAAGCCTTTGTCAACTTCTATTTTATAGAAATTTCACGGCAGTTGGTATGAAACACCATGTGAAACAGAATGTAATAAAACAAGAACAAATTAAATGTAGAAGAATTTACTGTCCTCAAATTATAAACTATTACAGTTTATATTGGGTATCCAATGTGACCTTGAGGTCAATTTCAGGACATTGTGGAGCTTTGTTGTACTCTTTGCTTCATAAACATGTCTTGAATTGGTTATAAGACCAACAGCATACCATTTCCAAATATATATTATTAGCATAAGTGGAACCTACCATTAATTAATATATGACCTTTATGGTGATTCCTCAGTAGACACCTTTTAACTGGAGATATCCGTCATGTTTTACAATTTTTTTGAAAATTTCTATTCATCAAGAAGGCCATTCCCTGACGTCTCGGGATGAGCCAGGAATGGTATTTTCTGGTTACTATTACCATCATTTTTTTTCGTTTTTAAATATATTTATGGACATCACATGATACTTAAGTTTTTTCTAGAAGTAAAAAACAAAAGTATTTGACCCTATTCTCTTTTAAAGAAAAGATATTTGACTATACACAATCCAAAAATACACTTCCTGTTCCTTCCTGGCTCTTCCAGTGACATCAGCGAATGGCCTCTTGATGAATAGAAATTTTCAAAAAAATTGTAAAACATGATGGATATCTCCAGTTAAAAGGTGTCTACTGAGGAATCGCCGAATGTCACAGGTACATTTTTCTATTGTCTTATCGCTAGGCTAAAGGAAATTATGATCAATGTTTGTTTCGTTGGTGATTTTGGGTGGGAAAGGCTGTCTTGTGCTAGCACAGGCAATCGAGACATTGCATTCCTTGTGTTTATATTATACAGGGGAGATTTTTTTTTCATATTTGATCTTTTTTGGTTATAGAACGTCAAATTCCTGTGTTCAGGGTCACTGAAAGTCAGGGTCACTGAAAGTTGGGATCTTTTGGTTATTAGGAGTGTAACTGGAAATTGCCGGGGTAGCAGTGACTATAGCTTTATACACAACAAGGAGAATGATACAAAAGTACTCGTCAACAAGCAAATAAAACATGCCTAAGTGGTCATTCTCCTGAAGGACTGATAATGTTACCTGGTAACAAGATAGGCTTGAATTTTGAGTGACCATGTACATGATCTGATTTCCGATATCAGATTGTGGTTATAGGTCAGTTTCATCCTTTGAAATAAAATTTTGTAACAGCTTGTGAGTTTGCCCTTAAATTTCACAAGAACCAATATTCATGAAATCTTTCATAGATTGTAAAAAGATCCCTGAGGAGTAAAACTTTTGAAAACAAATATTTTCTATTTTTCCTACATTCTGTTATGTACAGATTATAAAAAAGTATTGCTTAAGTGATTGGGTTAATGTTTTTGAAAAAGTGGCATTTTTGCCTTTTCCCCAAACGTCCCAAAAGCCTTCATCCTTATGGTTTTAAAACTTGGGATTGTGAGGTACAGGGTTCAACGAAAAGGATTTTGAAAACGTTGTGGAAAAAAGAGGTAATGCTGGGTAATCCCAGTATTATTTCCAGAGAATTGTTCATACCCTTTCATTTGAACTATATTAACCCTTTCCAAAACAACAAATTTCATACTTTCAAATTCAAAACATCTGCAGTCCTATATTAAGAATTGATGGTAATGAGCTTAAGCTCTCTGATAAGATATGAAAACATTAAGGGAAAAAGAGAAAATGCTGGTTACCAGCATTTTCTTTTTTTCCCATAATGTTTTCAAAAGCCTTCTCTTCTAGGGTCGGGAAAACCAGCGATTGTGTAGCAGAGTATTGTCATCTGCAAATGCTGTCATTATCAACAAGCCAAAACTTTTGTTGTCTATTGAAGTGTTAAGCAATCAAAGGTCTGTGAACTGAACTTTACCTCTTTCTCTCCGATATTTGATTTTTAAACATTAATTTAATTTGAAATGATGAGAAACCTTTTGGCAGCAATTTCCTGTTTCGTCCACTATTTCATTTTCACCAATCTTTTTATGACAAATAATTATCATTATGAATATTCAAGGCAAATATAATTCTCAACTTTTGACAAATTGTCCCATCCGACAATAATTGTAACCTGAATCAATTCCCAGTGATAATCCTTTTCTCAATATTGACCACTTGTATCACATCTGCTGCTATTAATATTTTGCTAATTGAAGAGAGGTAGAGCACCTGGCCATAATGTTATGCTCCTATTATTCATGTGAGAATTTTTTTTTTAAATAGATATGTATATAGATCTATCTTATTTCATATTCTATATTCATTGCAAGACAATTTTAAAACATCATGCAACACAGGTAGGTTGAATAATATACAAATTGTGGAAGGGTTGAAATTTGATGAACTGTGTACCCATAGAGAATAAAAAAAAAATACTTTACTTTATGCTCTCTGGTACATGTAGATGAAATTCAAGCTGCAAAGAACCTGTATTCTGGACCAGTAGTCTAATGTGCTAGATTTTCTGTAAAAGTGCATCATTTGAGTGTTTTTTAATGGCTAAAACTGCCCTCCTAAGCTTTGCCAAACATTTTGTGTTTTTATAGCCGTTTGTAGACAGTTTTGAAAATATTGTGGAAGGCAGAAAAAACTATATTCTGCATTTTTTTCTTCTCACAACGATCGCTGCCCATAGAAAGAAAAACATTATTTTAGCCAGATTTAATCTATTGTAAGCTATTGCTTGCAATAGGAACCAGTAATGTACAGGGTATAAGATCAATATTTTGTCAAATAGGTAAAGAGTTTGATGAACAGACAAAGGGTTAGCATTGGCTACTGTCAGGTCAACAGGATATTGTCTTTTTTCAAAAAATGAAGCTATTTTTTTCCAACATTCAAGTTCTTGCTGAGCTTTGAGGAGGTATCGCCAGAGTGGAAAAAACTGAGTAGTGCTGTCAACCTATAATTATGTCTGCCTGAAAGACTTGAGAATATCCCCCTACAGGTGTGACACAGTCCTGACTTGAATCCGGAGTTTTATGTCCTGCCAACACCTTTTTGAAAAAGTCGTCTGATTGGATTATTATTTTTATAACAATTATTAGAATTTTCAACCAACTGCAGGAAAGGCTTTATGAAGACATACAAAACTACTTTAATAATCACTCGAGAGACAAATTTTCCCATTATATTTTCTGACATTATTTGAAAAATCTGAAAAAAAAAAACATAAGATGTTTTTGGTACTGGAAAGATAGGCTTTACAACTTTCAAATTGCAAGGAACTGTTTTGAAATATTAGCAGCATACACCTTCTAACTCCTTTCCATAAAGCACAATTTCCCAGAAGGAAATGCTTCTTCCTGGAAACCATTGAATCAACAGAGTGCCAGAATCTGCTTCATTCATGACCTTAAAAAACAGATTTTCTATTGATAACTTTAAAAATTAGTTTTAATTCACATGAATATTTAGCCTTTCACCCAACAATCCTGTGTATTTTTGATCCCGAAAAATACTGTGGTGAAAAGAAACAATGTATGCTGGTAACCTGAACATTTTCTCCTTTTCCCTCATTTTATCTACCTATATGATGACAAATTCCATTGTATGGGCCATATTCAATTTATAGCCTACAAAATTTTATTTCAAAAGAAAAACCTAAACTTTTGTTATTGATGACCACCATACTTCCATACTTCATACCGGTAAAAATACTATAAAAAGAGCAGAACGTTTTTAACTCTTTACCACACAATCCCGACTTTCAACGACCCTAAAATAAGGAAGGCTTTTGAAAACATTGTGGGAAATGGAGAAAATGCTGGCATTTTCTCCTTTTCCCACAATGTTTTCTACCCTATCAAAGACAAGGTTTATCATTTGAGCCTATCTAAACTGTCATCTGCAAATGCTTTGAATTTGGACAAGTCTAAAATTTTGTCGTGCGGTAAGGAGTTACTGTACCTTGTCCTAGGTATGTCTATTTCAGGTAATTCAACAGGACAAAAACCTCTCTATAATGAAGGAGGAATGAGACACACCAAGATGAAAATCCTGACATCCCATCTAATGATTTCACCTCATTGTCTCCCTATAAATAGTGACTTTTATATACCGATTTCACTTTTACATGACTTCTTTCATTTTCCGGTGTCTTGTAACAGATCATTTCCAACTTCCTTTTCTTCCCTCTCTTTTCATGCATGCTAATACCACCTTATTTTGTCAGCCTTTCAAAAATCAGAAGTTCCCTGAAAGCATATCATTAGGCAAGAATGAAAATGTAAGAATTATAACTTTGTCTTACCATCATTATAAGGTTCTATGTACGCTCTGACACAAATGTAGTTTGGACAATTGCATAAATTCACAGGTTTTCCTTTCCAACAGCATTGTTTTCTTCAATTGCTTTTTGATTATGGTAATTAAACTTTTAGATTGAAAATTGTGTAAAAAGTAAAAAGCTATTATAATGCCAAACTTTTCCATCTCAACTTTACCAAACGACAAAAGTTTTAGATCTGTCCAAATTAAAAGCAATGATTTTGGTAGAGAACAAAATAAATGTGACTCATAAATGAAAACTTGACTTTGCTAGAGAAGAAAGCATTGTGGAAAAAAGAGAAAATGGTTACCAGCATTTTCTCCTTTTCCCACAATATTTTCAGACGGCTTCTTCCTCAAGGTCATTAAATTTACCAGGAACTTTTTGGTAAAAGATTAAACTGATAATTCTCAGATTAGGCATATTGCACATGAGCTTATTTAACCCTTTATTAACCTATACTTTACTGTTTTAACTCTTTACCAAACAGTCCCTGGTTTTTACGTCCTGGGGGTAGAAGCCTTATAAAAACTTTGTGGCAAAAGGAGAAAATGCTGGCAACCAGCATTTTCTCCTTTTCCCACAATGTTTTCTACCCTGCCACAAACAAATTTCATTTTTTGAGTTACGATTAATTTGTCTTCTGTAAGTGCTTTCAATTTGGACCAGTCTAACATTTTGTCATTTGGTAGAGTTAAATTACCACAAAAGAGAGAATACATTCGAAAACATCCTGGGAAAGGGAAAAATATCTTATAACCAGCATTATTTTTTCCACAGTGTTTTATCCTTTGCTCAATGCTTTCAACCATTTTGTAGATAAATCCTTTCATTTGAATGCCCCGCCCAGGTTGCTCAGTGGTGAGATATTTGGACTCGTGACCTGCTGGTAACATGAGTTCGATACCCACTTGAGGCGAACTTTCTTTCCAGCGTATTTTCACCTCTCACCTCTGCTGAAGCATCATACACACACAGTGAGCAAAGTAGTTGGTGGCTTTGGAAAGAAAGTTGTGTTGGTACTGGTGTGAGAAAGCCAGGAAACATAATTATTATGTGCTTTGCCCACTGTCATGATATGACCTTAGCTGTTAAAATGGTGTTAAACCCCAATACAACCAACCAACCAACCTTCCATTTGATAAGTTACAGCATGCATAAGCAATTAGAACCCACCATAATTATTATGCTTTCTGCTGTGATAGAATTGAACAATAACAATTATTGCAGAAAAAGGGAAAAATGTTGGCAATTATCTCCTTTTCCCACATTGTTTTTAAAAGCCGTCTTTCCCAGTATTTTTTTTAACCCAAAATTAGGATTTTTCAGCACAGGGCTAACCCTTTCCCAAACAATCCCTGGTTTTCATGACCCTGTCGAAAGAAGCCTTTTGAAAGTATTGAGTGAAAAGGAGAAAATGCTGGTAACCAGCATTTTCTCCTTTTCCCACAATGTTTTCAACCCTCCCAGAACAAATTTCAATTTTTGAGTATTGTTAAATTTTGTTGTCTGCAAATCAGCAGCTTTAAATTTGGACCAGTCTAAATTTTTGTCGTTAATGATAAAGAGTTTTAAAAACGCTTACTTTTATTCTTAAAATAAATTTTTAAAGTCTAAAAAATAGTGTGTGTACAGTAATAGGATAACTTTTCTTTTCATCGCTTTACTAAAAAAAATATTTTTCTACACTTGTTTCTCCACAAAATGTTATCTATATTAGGCATGGGATGAAATTGTAAACCAATGAATTTTAATGTTTCCTGTTTTATTTAACTTCACACATTTTGCTATATAACTTTGGATTTCAATTTGGGTCAAAATTTTAAAAAAAAACTATCTAACCTTTTACTACACAATCCCAACTTTTAATGACCCCATGGAACAAGCTTTTAAAAAAATTGTGGGAAGTGGAGAAATGCTGGTATTTTCTCCTTTTCCCACCATGTTTTCTATGTTTACAAAAAATAATTTCATTATTTCAGCCACAACAAATTTATAATCTGCAAATGCTTTCATTTTGGACAAGTCTAAAATTTTGTTGTTTGGTAGAGATTGATTGATTGTATGGTGTTTAACCCTTTCCCAAACGACAAAATTTTAGACTGGTCCAAATTGAAAGCACTTGCAGACAACAAAATTAGTGTTACTGGAAAAATAAAATTTGTTTCCAGCAGGGAAGAAAATATTGTGGGAAAAGGAGAAAATGCTGGTCACCAGCATTTTCTCATTTTCCCACTATGTTTTCAAAAGGCTTCTCTCTCAGGGCCGTAAAAACCAGGGATTGTTTTGAAAAATCCTTCTCTTTCATCAAAAGTCGTCATGATAAATGGTTAAGCCCAAGCATCATGCACATCAAGCCAAACATCAAGCCAAAGCATCAAGACAAAGCATCAAGACAAATAATGCCAAAGCAAGCCACTTCATGCCACGGCATCAAGACATTAACTCAGCCAAGACAAGCCACATCAAGCCACAACAAGCCAAAGCATCAAGACACATCACACCAAAGCATCAAGCTACATTAAGCAAAAGCATCTAGCACATCAAGCCAAACATCAAGCCACTTCATGACAAGGCATCAAGTCAAGTGTTTGCCACATCATGCCACAACAAGTCAAAACATCAAGCCACATCACACCAAAGCATCAAGCCACATCATGCCAAGGCAACAAGCCACTTCATGCCAAGGCATCAAGTCACACTGAGCCACATCAAGCCACAACAAGTCAAAACATCAAGCCACATCACACCAAAGCATCAAGCCACATTAAGCAAAAGCATCAAGCAAATCAAGCCAAACATCAAGCCAAAGCATCAAGACAAATCATGCCAAAGCATCAAGCAACTTCATGCCAAGACATCAAGACAAACTATGCCATGACAAGCCACATCAAACCACAACAAGCCAATGCATTAAGCCAGACTGAGCCAAAGCAGCAAGTCACATCAAGCAAAAGCACCAAGCCACAAGAAGACATTAAGCAACAAACAAAATTTTCTCCCTTTCCACAATATTTTTGAAAAGGCTTCTTCCCGGGACCATTAAAATTGGGCATTGCACGATAAAGGGTTAAGAATGGTCTGAGAAAGATTAATAGTAGCACAGGTTTGAAAAGAAAGAGGGCTGAAATGATTCCAGTAGTTATGAATATGCTCTTCTGCTGTAACCAATATAAGTGCAGATTTAACTTTTTACCACATGAAAAAACTTTAGATTTGTCTAAATCAAAACATTTGCAGACAAAAATCTCAACTAGCTCAAATGATTAAAGTTGTCCTTGATACAATAAGAAACATTGCGGGAAAAGATAACTTGTTGATTGGCAGCATTTTCTCCTTTTCCAACAATGTTTTTAAAAGCCTTCTTCCTGAGGGTCTTATAATTTGAAATTGTCTGGGATTAACTCTGTCGCCTACTGAACAACAAAATTTTAGACTTTTTTATATTTACAGCATTCACCAGCATTCCCCATAATTTGTTCTTCCCTTTTAAAGGCACATCTAGTATTTGAAAGTTCAAACATATACAATTTGTCATCTGCACATGCCTTCAATTTGGACCGGTCTGAAATTTTGCTGACTGGTAAAGTGTTAATCAACAAATAAAAAATGCAAAGTTCATGACAGAGTATTAAAGTCCATCTGCACTTAAAGAGTGTGGTAATAATGTAACCTTTAACAAAGGATATAAATGCAGACTTGTCCAAACTAAAAGCATTTGCAGGCAACAATTTAAATGAATGATGAGATTTATGTGTTTGACAGGGTAGAAAACATTGTGGGAAAAGAAAAAAAAATGCTTGTTAATAGCATTTTCTCATTTTCCACATGTTTTCAAAAGGGCTTTTCTTTAGTGTTGTTAAAACTCGGGATCATGTACTAAAGGGTTACGGAAAAAAAATCCTTAAGTATGAAAAAAAATATATCTTGTGCTACATAACAATCTATTAGAAAGGAAAAACCAGTATATTATTACAAGACACATGTGTGCCTTACTCATAAATTAAAAATAGATCTATTAAAATGAAATAAAAGGAGATATTTATGTATCATAATTCTGTATCATTGCTCGACCGATTTTCATATTCAAAGTAAGGCCATGTAAAAAGAAGACAGTAAGGAAAACATTTGGAAAATGGAATGAAATACGGGTTTTAAGCAATTATCTCCCTTTGAAAAATGGTTTCACTTATTAAGCTGTACATACAGCAAAAAAGTGCCTTTATAGGGTAAAGGTTTTAACTATTTTTTTGTGTATTATTTATGGTTTTTGTTTTTTTCATCCAACACCTACACCGATAAATGACACAGGTAAATCAAACCCATTTGTCACCACACAAGGTACAATGTTTGGTGTTTGTCTCCATTTTCAACAGTAAATTCGGTTAACGTCTATCACACAGACCAGTGCACTATCCATGTATTCTGCCAGTTTCTAAGCCAGTACTTGAACAATTCTCTCTCAAAGCTACTGTCTACAAAGAAAGTAATGATAACATGTTGCCATGCTGAAAGGAGAATCCTGTTGCAGATATTGTTCTTTCTTTGAAAGATTTTTTGGACAAGCTCAGATTCAAGGCCTACAATATTTAGTGCTCTTGCTCATAGACCTTGAATTCATGGCCAACTGAGGTTGTTCTCACACTTTCTGTTTCACACCATAGCTTTTGCAAGTAGTACCATAATGAGAAAGAAAGACCTTCCTTTCATACAAAGAAGGAAAGAGAGATTTGAAAAGTTGACCTGTGAGATGTAATGAAATCTGATCATTTAATCTGGACAAGTAGGAAATGTTTTATCTGGACTAAAGATATTAATTTGAAGAAATTAGTCAGCACATATACACATTGCTGGAAACATTATAATCTGAGTGCTTTAAACTAATTTATCAAAAATTCAATTTCTACACTAGTCCAAATTGAATGGATTGGCAAGTGGAAAAAAAATAAGGGACTCAAAAACTGTTGAAAGCCTAAAAAAATTGAGGGAATGAGAGAAAACTCGTTACCAGCATTTTCTCTTTTTCTGACAATCTTTTCAAAAATGTTCTTCTTTAGGGTTGTTATTTTTAAACTCAAGATCCTGAAAGAAAGCGAGAATGCCAAATGAAGAGAACTACAGTCATGTATCTGATTGTGACAGAATCAAAAGTTGCCGATATTGAATGATGTCCATATTCCACTTTTAAGGCAATATTTCACTCATAATGAAATAGCATTTCAAGGATCTTATGTAAACAATATGACTTCTAAGACATACTCCAAGCCTGAAAACATTTTGATTTTTTTGAAACATCAAAGCAATATGATTTTGATAAACTATCAAGATAGTGACAGGAAAAAAATGTTCCTATTGTTTCTTGTGAAAAGAATCATTCGCTTTTTTTACTTGAAGAATGTATGTGTGTGTGGGAGGGACAATGCGTCAAAGTCACATGACATTACTGTGTCCATTTCACAACCAGTGAGGGAATCAGTGATGCACTTGCAAACAAAGAAAGAAAATGTAACAAAACATCTCAAAAACCCTTTTTCTCATGTAAACACTGTTTTTGACTCATCTTTGTACAACTGACATTTAAAAAGAAAGGAGCCTTGGTCTGTAAAAAGGAGGTTTAATGCAATATAAAAGTATCGACTTATGACAGCCTGTGCACTGAAACCTTTTGCTTTTGACAAATTTTTTGCCTGTTTAACCCTTTCCTTAACGACAAAATTCTAGAATCATCTAAATGGAAAGCAATTGCAGAGAACAAAATTAATGTAAGTCAGAAAAGGAAATTTGTTTCGGGAAGATAGAAAACATTGTGGGTAAAAGGAGAAAATGCTAGAAACCAGCATCATTTCTCCTTTTTCCCACCATGTTTGCTACCTGCAATTCAAAGAAAAATTGGACCATTCGCACCATATTGAAATAATCTTCTGCAAATTAATGCTTTCAATTTGGAGGAGACTCAAATTGTGTTGTCTGATAAATTTCGCAAATCTATCAGTGATACTCTGAGGCTAATGTACATCCTCATCACTAACATAGAGTGAAAACCTGAAATCAGATTGTACATTTTTTGAATTCTGATCTTATTTCAACTCTTCATCAAACCACAAAATGTTGGATTATTCCAGCCGGCCCGGGTGGCTCAGTGGTAAGTGTGTCGGACTCATGACCTGGTGGTTGTGAGTTCAATACCCGGTTGAGGCGAACTTTCTTTCTGGCATATTTTCGCCTCTCACCTCTGCTGAAGCATGTGAGAAAAGTAGTCGGTGGCTTTGGAAAGACAGTCGTGTTCCTTAACTGGTATGAGAAAGCCAGGAAACACATGTGCGTCACCGACCGCCATGATATGACCTTAGCTGTTAAAGTGGCATTAAACCCCAACACAAACAACCAACCAACTGGATATTATTTCCTGATGAAAGAACATATGTAATTCAAATGTAGAAAACTGTATCTGTAAAAGTAAAAAACATTGTTGGGAAAGGAGGAAATGCTGGTTCCCAGCATTTTCTCCTTTACAACAATGTTTTCAAACGGAATGACTCGTTACCAGCATTTTCTCCTTTACCAGCAATGTTTTCAAAAGCTGTCCTTCTTAAAGCCCTTAAAGGTCATGATAATGTGTTAAGGAGTTATGTCGTATTGTTCTGCGAACGGTGTGATAAAGGATAGGAATGATTCATCAAGTTTTCTATACATGAATGCACATTGTATTGTATAGATGTTTTTCATGTGGTCAGTCAGTTAGATTAGCAGCTTTTTTCACTTCAAAACTATTTAACCCATTACCACACAATCCCTACTTTTGACACCTCTGAGAAAGAAGCCTTTTGAAAACACTGTGGGAAAAGGAGAAAATGCTGGTAACCAGCATTTTCTCCTTTTCCCACAGTGTTTTCTACCCCTTCCAGAACAAATTTCAATTTTTCAGTCACCTTTATTTTGTCGTCTGCAAATGCTCTCAATTTGAACCAGTCCAAAATTGTCTCGTGTGGTAAAGAGTTAACCATTTACCACACAATCCCGACTTTCAACACCTCTGAGAAAGAAGCCTTTTGAAAACATTGTGGGAAAAGGAGAAAATGCTGGTAACCAGCATTTTCTCCTTTTCCCACAATGTTTTCTCCCCTTTCTGAAACAAATTTCAACTGTTTAGTCACATTTATTTTATCGTCTGCAAATGCTTTCAATTTGCACCAATCTAAAATTTTGTTGTTTGTTAAAGAATTAAAACCAATGCTCTGAGAAAAGGGCATTTTAATGCATAATAGTAATACATTATACCATGCAGGAACTAGCATTATATTAATCCTTTTGTCCAGAAATTTGCTCAATCAACGAATAGAATGGTCCTTTGACTTGCAGAAAAATTAGAAATATGAAATTATTTTGGCCCAGGTCAGCCTGCCCAGGCTTACATAGATCAAAACATTTTGCAGATGATTTAACTCTTTACCACAAGAGAAAACTTTTGACTGGTCAAAATTGAAAGCATTTGCAGGCGATAAAGGTGACTGAGAATTAAAATTTGGTTTGGGAAGGGTAAAAAACACTGGGGAAAAGGAGAAAACGCTGGTTTACAGCATTTTCTCCTTTTCCAACAGTGTTTTCAAAAGGCTTCTTTCTCAGGGTTGTTAAAAGTCAGGATTGTGTGGTAAAGAGTTAAACTCCCTTTTCAAAGTACACTGCTTATTACTATTTCTCTTTGTAAAACTACGATGACAATAGGACAATGTAAAATTCCGAACTGTTTCCTTATACCCCCATTCCACTAGGCCGCGATCTCCTGCGCTCTATGCGCTCATACAGAGCGCCGTAGATCGCCTCAGTTCGCTGCCGGATTGGTGATTATGAGGACACTCCCGCTCAGACAACAACCAGATGACGCTCCGCTGGCGATCAAGTAACGACCATTGAGATCCAATAGCGATTGAACCGTACATAGTCACTATCGTAGGCTCGCTAGGAGTTGCGATCTAATACGACCTGTTTTCGCTCCGTTAGCGACCCAAGGCTTTGATGCTCCTTTCACTCCTTCCCCCGAGTAGCATTCTACAGTTGACTAAAAAATTTATTGAACCTACACCAGGTAGTCTCCAAATGCGAAATGATGATATGACGACTCTGTAGGATTAAGGTCCTTCTGTGCTCAAGGCAAATATGGTATGCACCATTACAGAAAAAGAATCGGATACTAGCCCCCAGCTCTTCTTCGAATATATCTCCTTGGTTCCTCAACGTGCCCAGTGTACCCGATACACAAGAGGCTACCTCTGGGTTCCAAACCAGTTCATCCCCAGTTGAGTTGGAAACACAAGGTGTCTCAGAAAGGTCCTAGTTGGGCCAGGTATCGAACTGCGGGCCTCAGGATTGAAAGTCCTGCATTTTACCACTGTACTACCGGTCTGAGAAACAGACACTCTTTTATATAGCCCACTAAAAGCGCGATCAGAGCGCCATCATATCGCCACTTGATCGTAACTGAGCACTATCCTATCGCCACTTGATTGTAACAGAGCGCTATCATATCGCCACTTGATCATATGGGAGCGCGATCATATCGCCACTTGATCGTATGGGAGCACTATCATATTGCCACTTGATCGCAACGGAGCGCTACTGCATCTCTAATGGTCGCTATCAGATCACATAGGAGCGCAATGACTGGCATACTGGAGGAACATTTGCGCTCTTGAGCGATCCGATAGCACTCCATTTACAATGTTTATGTTCAAGTTGCGTTTCGATAGCAATTTAAGCGATTAAGTAGCGATGTGACGGCGTTCTGAACAGAGCTCCACGGATCTTTGTGCAAGGGAGTAGACTGGTGGCAATCTTGGAGATCCGTTAAAGATCTGTTAGTGTTCTTGGCGCTCTGCATGGCGATCTACGGCGCTCCATGAGAGGGCCGTGGATCGCGGCCTAGTGGAATGGGGGTATTAGTTCTGTATTGTGAATCTGTACCATTGTGTCAGTACTGTTTTTCTGTCAAATGCACATAGGAAAGGCTGTACTTGGATGGATATAAAATATTGTTTGAAAAGGAGAAATGCTGAATACTCAAACTGTAGCATCTTCCCTCTATTTAACTCTTTACCACACGAGAAAATTTTAGACTTGTCCAAATTGAAAGCATTTGCAGATGACAAAACAACCGTGACTGAAAAATTGAAATTTGTTCTGGGAGGGTAGAAAACACTGTGGGAAAAGGAGAAAATGCTGGTTACCAGCATTTTCTCCTTTTCCCACAGTGTTTTCGAAAGGCTTCTTTCTCAGGGGTGTCAAAAGTAGGGATTGTGTGGTAATGGGTTAAGTCTTCTTCTTTAGGGTTCATTTGGCTCATTTGGTAAAGGGTTAAAAAAGACATTAGTTTTAAAAGAAATTACAATTCTACCATGGAAGACTTTTTTCTACATTTTTGAATAATATTTCCCTAACCTATCAATCCCATTTTCAGATGACAACACTTTTAAAGGTGGTCAAATATGAATGGTTTAATCTGTGAAAGGGCAGAAAATAATCTTGGAAAAGAGGAGAAAATGCCAGCTTTTTCTCCTTTTTCCACAATTTCTCCAAAAGGCTTCTCTCGAAGAGTTGTTTAAACCTAAGATTGTTTGGTGAAGAGTTAAACATAGGCTTGTTTGGTAGACGGAGAAGCAGTTTTATTGAGGACGAAATTGCCCATGATTGCAGATCAGTCTACAAGATGTAAACTTTTGCTTCACTGTCCTCCTCATGATTCAAAGTTTTGAAAAAAATATAACCTACTTTGCAAGATAACTTTAAGAAACTCAAAAGAAGCAAGATTTATTTGACAGTTCTTTTACCACAGAACTCCGAGTTTATAGAAATATACTTTAGTGAACATTGCAGGTAAATGTTTTCTACCTTGTCAAGCACAAATTTTATCACTTGACTAATGGTAATTTTCTTCTCTGCAAATGCTTTCAATTATGGTACATCTAGAGTTCTGTTGTGTGGTGATGGGTTAAGGATTTAAAATGAAAATAAAGTCAAGGCGAAACAGAAAATAATTATACTCTGCATCAATAATGACTGGTTTTTGTTTGATATTGCATTACACATTGTATTGTAATGGAGAACCAGTCTCGATCAACAAGACTTCCTGTCACCGAAAGCTGTAGTTATCAAGTAAAAAGAGTACAAATTGGCATGTCAATCACGGCTATCACAATAAAACGCCCTTATTGAGTCCCCTATTCCCTGGGCTCCCACTGTACTTGAAGTTATTTTTATCACAAAAAAATGCACTGATGACCTACATTCTATGTTTCCTAATGTGTAAATTTCAAATACCTGCTTTGTTAGGTATGATACTTTTTTTAGCTTAAGCTCTACATATATGGCAAAATTCAGAACTTTTAAAAATTCAAAGCTCTGGCAGATGACAACTCCATTGTGGCTTTAATGATAGAATTTATCCTTGAAAGTGAAAAAAAAATTTAAGACCAGACCAGATGAAAGGGCTGATTAATAGCCTTTACCTCTACATCTACTTTTCATACATTGTAAATGTCTTCTTTCTCAGGTCGGAAAAGTACAGCATCATTTTAGTAGGATGTTTATACATGTATTTTATGTTACATCTCAGATGCTGTCTTCGCATGCATGCAGATGCAGTCTTTGCACCGTAGCACAGTTGACAATTCAAATGTGACTAAACTGATGGAGTTCTAGTTCGAAAACATTGTAGGAAAAAAAGGAAATACTGGTTACTTCTTTTCTAAATGTTCAAAAACTTCAAAGGTCCCCGCCTCACACAAGGTTATCATTTAACCCTTTGCTCCATAGTTACTCTTTTCTACGCATTACTTGTAGGAGCCTTTGAAAAACATTGTGGCAAAAGGTGAAATTGCTAGTCACAAGAAATATTACCTTTTGTCACAATATTGTTTATGCTATCAAAACATGTCATATACACATAAGAAACGGCTTCATCCTTGTTTTTCTTTAAGGTCAATTTGAGATACAATAGAAATGCCTTATGGAGTAAAGGGTTAAAAGGTATCAGACAAAGCTATCAATAAATGTCTTTAAAGCTAAATCTGTAGTTGGAGACTAAAATACTGTCGCCACTGATTTGATTGTTATGAGCTATGTTCATTCTAAAAGCTGTTTAACAGTGTTTATTACATCCACCACAAAAGACATGTTTGAAATATAATGGACAAAGGAGCAATCACATGTAGCCAGCAAGGTACAGCTCATTTTCTGCAAACAATATTTCCTGATCATTGTAAAAATTATGAAGGTTACTTGCATTTTTCCCCTCTTTTTTTAACAAGAGCTTCCAAAAGCAGCGCACATACGCCTGATGGGGCTTGTCAGTGAA
This sequence comes from Tridacna crocea, assembly GCA_943736015.1. NCBI lineage: Eukaryota > Metazoa > Mollusca > Bivalvia > Cardiida > Cardiidae > Tridacna > Tridacna crocea. The sequence goes on from OX031064.1 coordinate 20,157,302, forward strand.
ATGGGTTGAAATCTAAAATGCCTGCAGATATCCAAATTTTAAGTCACATGCACAACTACTTATCATAGAGATTCACTGTGGCAAGTTTGAACAATTCCAAAGAAAACTGTACAAGGAGTTGCATGCACAAGAACTTGCTAATTGATGGACGGACAGACAGACAGATGACTGGGTCCATAACATAATGCAACCCTTCGGGCTTATAAAAAGGCATATATCTCAGGGTCATTAAAGGTGGGTATTTAGAATTTTCAAATCACACCAAATTAAAATATATATATATCATTGAAATTTATATGAAAAAACAATACAAATCATCAATAAGTAAGAATCATAAAATTAAAAAAGAAAAAAAAAATTGATGGTATTCCCTTAAAAGGCTACGTAGCCTCTTAAGCTATTTTTAGATTTCGCGCCAAAAATCAATAAAGCATTGTGGGAATGTCAAATGACTGGCACGTGACTGATAACGCTTAAATTCCATTACATAACAAACATGTAATAATTGTTTTCCATAATGTCTTCTTCGGACGGATGTTTGAAACTTTGTCTGTGTTTTCCTGTAGTGAAATGAGAGAATTGATAATCTAAAAATAGAATGTGTCTCCCGTTGGTGTCATACTGGTCCGTAATAAATCTCTTATTTCTCATGTTATCGGATGGTTTTCGGCTACTGGGGTTTTATGAAGGCAAATTAAAAGGCTGTGGGAGTATAAGGATGAAATTTTTGGTTTTTTGTAAAATTTTCGTCCCAAAATCTGAAGGGCCACCTTTTTATTTGGAAAAGGGTAAAAAAAAATGCATGAAAACAAGCATAAAAGTTAAGAAGAAGATGTACAAAGGCAACCTCTCCGGGTTGACCGATTTGAAATTGAACATTTGTCTTAAAACGCATGAAAAGTATCCAGGGAAAAGGGAGAAATGCTTGTCACAAGCACTGTCTCTTATTTCCGAAATATTTTACAAGCTTCATTTGACCTAGTTATGCATTATTGTGTAAATAAACTTTTATAAACCAGGTAACAAACCAGAACTGCCGAGGCTTTTTGAAAAAAAATAACTGCAAATTACGTAAAATTGTACTGAGTATCCGTGAAGGCATGGCAAATGATCTTGTCCAATTACCATTCACTGTAGTTTAACCCTATACTCCATAGATACTCACTTCTACGCATTGCTTGTAGGAGCCTTTGGAAAACATTGTGGAAAAGGGTGAAATTGCTCGTGACGAGCAATTTCACCTTTTGCCACAATGTTTTCTACACTATCAAAAGGTGTCATATACACATAAGAAAAGGCTTCATCCTTGCTGTTATATAGGGTCAATTAGAGATACCATAGAAATGCCTTATGGGGTAAAGGGTTAATAGATTTTGTAAAGGAAAATTACAGGAAAATTGACCTAAAACTCAGTGCAAAGTTATATAGAGGTGCAAAGAAAGATTGTTTGACGTCTGATTTATGTTTCTGGCAATATCTCTTTGTCTTAGCTCTGTACCAAATGACAAAATTTTAGACTGGTCCAAATTGAAAGCATTTGCAGACAACAAAATAAAAGTGACTCAAAAATTGAAATTTGATCTTGAAGGGGTAGAAAACATTGTGGGAAAAGGAGAAAATGCTGGTTACCAGCATTTTCTCCTTTTCCCACAATGTTTTCTAAAGGCTTCTTTCTTAGGGTCATCAAAAGTAGGGATTGTGTGGTAATGGGTTAAATTTGTGTCTGTGTAAGTGATGAACACATTTAACTCTTTACCAAACAACAAAATTTTAGACTTGTCCAAATTGAAAGCACTTGCAGACGACAGAATAAAATGTGACTGAAAAATTGAAATTTGGTTGGGAAGGGTACAAAAACATTGTGGGAAAAGGAGAAAATGCTGGTAACCAGCATTTTCTCCTTTTTCCACAATGTTTTCAGAAGGCTTCTTTCTCAGGGTCGTTAAAAGCAGGGATTGTATGGTAAAGGGTTAACTCCTTACCAAAAGACGAAATTTTAGACGGCTCCAAATTCAAAGCATTTGCAGAAGACAAAATTAATGCGACCCAAAAATTAAAATTTGTTCTGGGAGGGTGGAAAACATTATGGGAAAAGGATAAAACTCTGGTTACTAGCATTTTTTTTCCATTTCTCACAAATTGTTTTCAAAAGGCTTCTTTTTAAGGGCCATGAAAACCAGGGATTGTTTGGGAAAAGGTTAAACGTTTCAACAGTCCACAGTACATGTTTTTTATATTTTACTTCTGCTTGCTCTAATCACGGGTAGGAAACTTCATATTCAGAGCCAATGGCTCCGACGAGAAATTGTTGTGTTGGTCTTCCGTTTCTGAAGATGTCGGCTGAAAAAACAATCCCAAAGCAGGTAGGCATGTCAATATTTGTAATTATGTGTTCTTATGTCTTTGAAATTCAAAAAAAAGGAGAATGTCATTCGATGCTCTGGTATTTCAACGTGTTTTCTGCACTATGGAAAGTTGGAATAGGTGTACGATGTTGTCTGAATCATTTGTGGCGTGGATTGACCGTAGCCAAAATAATACGTCTCGGAGATAAATTCAGTCTGTTATTACCATTTAATTGGCAAGTAAGACAGAGTCTTACTGTCCCAAAGCCATGAACTAATGTCCTGAAATGTTACATTCACTACTGGTCAAAAATTGAAAAGAAAAGCACAAGAATTGATAAAAATAAAGAAGGGCTCTGATTATGTGGACCGGCTCTGACTATGTTACTCGGCACTGATTCAAGAGGGCTCCCTTTCAAAATTTTAGTTTTCTGTGAATAATTATAGTCAGGACGTAAATTTTGGTTTTCCATTAATATCTTTCTGTCCAAAATTTAGTTCATTTGTTGAATGGAACATGATTGCATGTATGAAACTACAAAGGACTGGTATTGTCACGTTAGAAAAATGCTGTTTAACATTAGTCTATCTAAATTTTGAAAATACTTCTGCATAGCTTTTGATTAGACCGAATGGTCCATATATAAAATTTTTCATGCTTTTGTCACAAATGCAGCCCACACATAAGCACAAATAATGAAACATATTTTCTTTTACATGTACGAGAATGATAAACACAGCACGTGTTTGAATGGTCTAGATGCATAATTTTGCATTATGCAGTTTATGAATCATTATTCAGCCATCAACATAATTCTTTACATACAATTGAAACTTTGGAAACAAAATCATTGTTTTACGAAACAATTTAAAAGGGTTACCTGTAAAAGTAATTTCGAAATCTGTCACCACCCCTACAATCATCACCACAGCAATGATTTTGATGATTCAGAATTCTGCAAATAAACTTTGGATAGATCACCCAACAACAATTTCTTGCAGAAGAGCACATGCTCGAAAGTGACTAAAATCATGAGTCCAACGAGAGAACCACATGCAGGTGCCAACAATAAGATGTTGTTTTTCGACGGATTAAAAATTTCCAAAACGATTTTTGAAAAGGGTCATCCTAGACATACCTGTGAAATTATTTCAAAGTCTGACCAGCCATTCCAGAGAAGATTTTTTTTTTTAAATTTCTTCATGTACATACGGTGTTAATAGCCCACAGCCACCAGAGCCATGTTTCTTGATGGATCAAAATTTCTCGAACACTTTACGAAAAGGGTCAACCAAGGAACATTTCTGTGAAAGTATTTCAAAATCTGACAAGTCGTTCCAGAGAAGAATTTTTAATAATTTCTTCACGGCCGTATAGTGCAAGTGGCCTGCACCTGCACCCCAACCAGGGCCATGTTTCTAGACAGATCAATTTTCGCGAATAGTTTTAGAAAAGGGTCACTGAAGGAACATCTCTCTGAAATTATTTCAAAATCTGACCAGCCGTTTCAGCGAAGAAGAATTTTCCGTATAGTGCAAGTAGCCCCCATTCACCAGAGCTATATTTATTGACGGGTCAAAATTCGCGAACAATATTTGAAAAAGGTCACCAAAGGAACATCTCTGTGACATGATTCAAAAATCTGACCATCGGTTTCTGAGAAGAAGAATTTTAAAGAATTTCTTCATGGCCATAGTGCAAGTAGCCCCCATTCATCAGATCAGTGTTTATTGACAGATCAAAATAAAGAAGATTTTTGGGGATTTTTTTTTTTCATTTCTGTATAGTGCAAGTAGCCCCAATTCATTGGCATTGTTACGGGAGACCACTCCTTCCTGCATGGCATACTCCCGATTTAAATACAATACCTGGCTACTGCGTCAGGGAGATATCTCTTTGGCTCAGTGGTTAGGGTATTGGCTTTGCGTCCGGGAGTTCGGAGTTCGAATCCCGCTCCGATCCTTATTTCTGCCATGCATTTATTCATTTGTTTCTTTGTTACGGACTTCGTTCGTAAGATGGGGGCTCGTCCGGGATTGGCCATTGAGCCATTAATCCCATTTGTTGTCCAAAATTGGACTTCCTGCCTAATAAGGCTTTGAGTCATCAATAAATGATGACTTTAAGAGGGGGTGTGTTACGGGAGACCACTCCTTCCTGCATGGCATACTCCCGATTTAAATACAATACCTGGCAAATGCGTCAGGGAGATATCTCTTTGGCTCAGTGGTTAGGGTATTGGCTTTGCGTCCGGGAGTTCGGAGTTCGAATCCCGCTCCGATCCTTATTTCTGCCATGCATTTATTCATTTGTTTCTTTGTTACGGACTTCGTTCGTAAGAGCATTCAACAGAGCCAGGTCTTTTGACATCAAAATTTTGCGAACAATTTTGGAAAAGGGTAACCCAAGGAACATTTCTGTGAAATTATTTTAAATCTGACCAGCGGTTTCAAGAAGAATTTTCAAGAATTTCTTCATTTCCGTTCAGTGCAAGTAGCCCTCATTCACCAGAGCCATGTTTCTTACAGGGTTACAATTTCGCCTACAATTTTTGAAAAAGGTCTCCCAAGGAACATCTCTGTGAAATGATTTCAAAATCTGACGTGCAGTTTCAGAGGTGCAGATTTTGAAATAATTTCCTGGCAACTAGGGTTTTTGATGGAATCAAATTCTGTGAGCAATTTTCAAAGAGGTCCTATTAACACCGTATGTACATGAAGAAATTTAAAAAAAAAATCTTCTCTGGAATGGCTGGTCAGACTTTGAAATAATTTCACAGATATGTCTAGGGTGACCCTTTTCAAAAATCGTTTTGGAAATTTTTAATCCGTCGAAAAACAACATCTTATCGTTGGCACCTGCATGTGGTTCTCTCCTTGGACACATGATTTTAGTCACTTTCGAGCATGTGCTCTTCTGCAAGAAATTGTTGTTGAGTGATCTATCCAAAGTTTATTTGCAGAATTCTGAATCATCAAAATCATTGCTGTGGTAATGATTGTAGGGGTGGTGACAGATTTCGAAATGACTTTTACAGACAGGTGACCCTTTTAAATTGTTTCGTAAAACAATGATTTTGTTTCCAAAGTTTCAATTATATGTAAAGAATTTTGTTGATGGCTGAATAATGATTCATAAACTGCATAATGTAAATTTATGCATCTAGACCATTCAAACATGTGCTGTGTTTATCATTCTCGTACTTGTAAAAGAAAATATGTTTCATTATTTGTGCTTATGTGTGGGCTGCATTTGCGACAAAAGCACGAAAAATTTTATATATGGACCATTCGGTCTAATCAAAAGCTATGCAGAAGTATTTTCAAACTTTAGATAGACTATATAATGTTAAACAGCATTTTTCTAACGTGGCAATTAACACCAGTCCTTTGTATTTTCATACATGCAATCATGTTCCATCCAACAAATGAACTAAATTTTGGACAGAAAGATATTAATGGAAAACCAAAATTTACGTCCTGACTAATTATTTACAGAAAACTAAAATTTTGAAAGGGAGCCCTCTTGAATCAGTGCCGAGTAACATAGTCAGAGCCGGTCCACATAATCAGAGCCCTTCTTTGTTGTTATCAATTCTTGTGCTTTTCTTTTCAATTTTTGACCAGTAGTGAATGTAACATTCCAGGACATTAGTTCACGGCTTTGGGCCAGTAAGACTCTCTCTTACTTGCCAATTAAATGGTAATAACAGACTGAATTTATCTCCGAGACGTATTATTTTGGCTACGGTCAATCCACGCCACAAATGATTCAGACAACATCGTACACCTATTCCAACTTTCCATAGTGCAGAAAACACGTTGAAATACCAGAGCATCGAATGACATTCTCCTTTTTTTGAATTTCAGAGACATAAGAATACATAACAACAAATATTGACATGCCTATCTGTTTTGGGATTGTTTTTCAGCCGACATCTTCAGAAACGGAAGACCACCACAACAATTTCTCGTCGGAGCCATTGGCTCTGAATATGAAGTTTCCTACCCGTGTAATAAAATTTCCTGACCTACCAAAAAGTAAATTTAAATTTTTGAAGTACTCTATACTGTGTCTGCAAATGCTTTTTAATTTGGGTAAGTGTAGTTTTGTTGTTTGGTAATATTTTAAGTCTGCATTGCAAGTTCAACTCTTACCCAGCTATTAAATAAGTTAAAGAAAACTTTCAAGCTGGTAATAAAACCCCAGAATTTTGCTATTACAATTGTATTTTTCAACTCTTTACCACACAATGCTGACTTTTAACGACCCTGAGAAAGAAGTCTTTTGAAAAAACTGTGGGAAAAGGAGAAAATGCTGGTAAGCAGCATTTTCTCCTTTTCCCACAGTGTTTTCTACCCTTCCCAAACCAAATTTTAAGGTTTCAGTCACCTTTATTTTGTCATTTGCAAATGTTTTCATTTTGGACCAGTCTAAAATTTTCTCGTGTGGTACAGAGTTCAGGGAAAAGAGATCACCTTATCAGACAGTGCATATTCTGTGCAGTCCCATCTTGATTTACATTGTCTGCAAAAGGTCACTGAGTAGCCAGATTATGGGGTGACACATTCTCTAAAATATCATTATCTCCCGCTAGATGGCATTCTATTAATACTCATCTATCTAATTTGGGCATGCTGGGCACTGCTGAGAACCGAACCACTTTCCTACGCGACAACTGTTACTTTGAATTTCAAACTAAATTCAATGTTTACTCAATAAAACACTACCTCGTGCAATTCACTCGGCTATGATCAGCAGTCTAGAGAAATCTGGAGCTAAGACAAGTCTCTTTTCTCCTCAAACATATTGATAAAAGCTATTTTCTACATTGCTACTTTAAAGAGCGTAATATAACAGTCTGCCCGCTTTTGGGGCTAGTGATGCGTCATATAAGACAGTTGAATCTTCGTAGAATAATTGACATGCGCAGACAATGCTAAAATATTGTAACACATTTTATTATGCACACTATTGAGGGTATCAAGTTTTATTTGATTATTGTGCATTTTGAAAATGTTTTTTTGTATGTTAAATTAAACGCTTAAATTTCAAAACATTTCTTTCAAATTAAAGAAACAGTATAATTACGATTGTTAAGAGAAATTTTAAGTTTTCACAGTTTTGTGCACCTGCTTCGTAATTGTAAGCCAAATTTCACCTATTGATTCATCAGCATCAAAAGATAAACTATTTACCAACAGAAAAAGATTTAGATTAACCCATTACCACACAATCCCTACTTTTGACAACCCTGTGAAAGAAGCCTTTAGAAAACACTGTTGGAAAAGGAGAAAATGCTGGTAACCAGCATTTTCTCCTTTTCCCACAATGTTTTCTACCCTTCACAAAACAAATTTCAAATTTTCGGTCACTTTTATTTTGTCGTCTGCCAATGCTTTCAATTTGGGCAAGCCTAAAATTTTGTCATTTGGTAATGAGTAAACCCTAAACCATTCAACCCAGAGTTTTAAAAACCCTGACAAAGAAACATTTTGAAAAATCATGACCAGTTAACTCATTACCAAACAACAATATTTTAGGCTTGTCCAAATCGAAAGCTTATGATTTGCAGATGACAAAATAAAAGTGACTGAAAATTTAACATTTGTTGTGTGAAGAGTAGAAAACATTGTGGGCAAAGGAGCGATTGCTGGTTACCAGCATTTTCTCCTTTTCCCACAATGTTTTCTAAAGGCTGCTTTCTAAGGGTCATCAAAAGTAGGGAATATGTGGTAATGGGTTAACCCTTTTTCACACAATCCCAAGTTTTAACTACTCTGAGAAGCAGGCCTTTTGAAAAATTGTGGAAAAATGGGACAATGCTGGTAACCAGTATTTTCTTCTCTTCCCAAAAGGTTTTCTACTATATTCAAGAGCAATTGCACCATTTGGGCCACATTGAAATTGTCGTATGCCAATGCTTTCATTTTGGACAAGACTGAAATATAGCCGTCTAGTAAAGAATTAACTCCTTTCCATCTAACAAATTTTTGGACTGGTCTATAGCAAAAGAAAATATAGTCTTAGAATGAAATACAGGTAATGTTTTGTTTATCAATGGAACTGTGTCTTTAACCCATTACCACACAATCCCTACTTTTGACACCCCTGAGAAAGGTGCATTTTGAAAACACTGTGGGAAAAGGAGAAAATGCTGGTAACCAGCATTCTCTCCTTTTCCCACAGTGTTTTCTATCCTTCCCAGAACAAATTTCAATTTTTCAGTCACCTTTATTTTGTCGTCTGCAAATGCTTTCAATTTGGACCAGTCAAAAATTTTCTCGTGTGGTAAAGAGTTAAAAGGCTACAAAACATTGGGAAAATGGAAATTTTGGATTTAACTGAGCCTTTTTTGCTTTTACAACAATGTTTTAAAAAATCTTCTTTGTTCCTTCAGATCACAAAATCACAAAATGTTGGGTAGAGTTAAAATTACATGAATTACAGCAAAAAAAGGCCCGAGTTAAATTTGATCCACTTGTTCAACCAACCATGGATAAGTAGTCATAACTCCTAAGCGGCTCAACATCATTTAAAATCTCTTCTTTAACCCCAAATATGGGATGGATTTCATTTTGTAAGATTTCAACAAGTTTTCAAAAATCTAATTATCATGATTGGCCACACAGAAACAAGATCTCCAAGTTATTTGTCCTCATTGTAAGGGCGAAGCCAGGCATACAGCATTTGAGTGACTATTTAGTATTTATCATTTTCAATGGTCGCTTTTTGAATTTTAATCGTCCAACACCAGATGCTTTTTTTATCCTTGACATTTTGAGTCCCACATAAAAGGAATAGAGTCCATGATGACAATTTCTTTACCTGTTTCTGTTTATAAAACTTCTGACACCTCCAAAAACTTGGTAGAAAAAAAAAGAGCAGTAATTACTATTTTAATTAAATTATTTTCCGCAATATTGTCAATACTTCTTGGCATTTTTCCTTTTAAGTTCTTCATTATTGATTGAGTTTGCAATAGATAGGCTGTGCATAGCCTTGCAAACAGAAAGATAAGAGGACCACGATGGCCCTGTATTTATCCACTGGCTTTTGAATAAGTATAATGTAGTTAATTTGCATTGATTGTGACATCAAATCATTACAAGTCTTGGGAATAAAGTATAGAGAAATGAGTCTAACTTCATCTCATCAATGTGTAACAACTATTTACACCAGAATAAATCACTCTCATTGCATACTGAACATTTTCTACCAAATCAATTTTGACAGATAAACAGATGTGAATAACTTTGAGGTTGTTTATGTCATTACTAAACGATTGTTAGTTGCACACCATGTATAGGATCACATGATTTGCAGTACAAATGGAAACAACAGTTATATGGACAAGCTAGATGAAGGTATCAAATCGGCCGAGTTGTGATGTGGCGACTTACCCGTTTCTATGGCCCTATGTACTACTTGACAAAAAAATCATTGCAGAACTTGATTAAAGCATCAACATTTCAGTGGCAGAAAATGTGAACTTACCAATTAACCCTTTCCCAATTGGCAAATTTTGGACCAGACCAAAATGAAAGCATTTTGCAGATAACAAATAAACAGTTGCTAAAAATATGATTTTTCTATAATTATGATAGGGTAGAAAACAATGTGGGAAAAGGAGAAAATGCTGGTTACCAGCATTTTCTCCTTTTCCCACAATGTTTTCAAAAGGCTTCTATTCCTGACCCGTAAAAACCAGGGATTGTTTGGGAAAGGGTTAAGAATGACTGGTGTGTTTGGTATGGAATAGGGTTGGCCACCTTGACATTATGCTTGCTGACCTTTGGCCAGTGGAGCTAAGAATTGGCAGCTTTCAAAAAAGTGCTTCCAAAATGGGAAAAAAAATCTATATATTTCTGGTACAAGTTCAAAATATCCATTTACCTAGCAATCTATAGATTGATAGCAAATGATCATCAAAAGCTTGGTTATACTGTGAAAATCTGATAATTGAGAAACTTAACTCGTTACCACACAAGAAAATTTTAGACTTGTCCAAATTGAAAGCCTTTGCAGACGACAAAATAAAGGCGACTGAAAAATTGAAATTTGTTCTGGGAAGGGTAGGAAACACTGTGGGAAAAGGAGAAAATGCTGGTTACCAGCATTTTCCCCTTTTCCCACAGTGTTTTCAAAAGGCTTCTTTCTCAGGGCCGTCAAAAGTGCAGGGATTGTGTGGTAATGGGTTAAGACCCATTTTTCAGACTGTTTTGTTAAAAAACTTTTTAAGAGATCATTAAAATAGCCCCTAGCTTTATCAAATCAAGGCATTAAGGTACTTCATGCAATCCTTGCCATGCTGGATCTGACATAGTGACATTTTTTCTCCCTGCAATTATACTGACCTAAAAGAATATAAAAGAAAATTTCTTTTGAAAACAGTCACTGTGTGAAAAGGAGAAAATACACGCAAGGAACAATTTCTCCCTTTGCCATATTTTTTTCATGTACACATCATAGTCAACCTTAACTCTTTACCAACCAACAAAAGTTTAGACTAATCCAAATTGAAAGCATAACAGATGCCAAAATAAATGTGACTGAAAAAATGCAGTTTGTATTGGGAAAGAGAGAAAACATAATGACAAAGGGAGAAGATGCTGGTATCCAGCACTGTCTCCTTTTCCCTCAATGTTTCTTTCTTCTGAACAAGATAAATTCCAATATTTGGGCCACAATTAATTTTTGTTTGCAAGCCTTTTGAATTTTTGACAAGTCTAAACGCAATCTATTTCTTAGAAAAGTCAGAATGATAGAAAATACTATCAGTACTGATAAATGGAACTCAAATAACACTCAGGCAAGTGCACTGGCCATCGTAATAAGACAGAAATAATGTTGTAAACAACATTTAACACCAAACAGACAAACAAGAAAGACAGCATAATGATGGAAAAGGTTATCTACTGTTACCAAACATAATCAAAGTTTATTTCGGTGCGGAAACTCCTGGGTGAAGAGGCTAGATAAATAAACAGAATTAAATCTCTCTTTTGAAATTCGCCCAAATAAAGGAAATACCGTAATACTATGGCAACACTACAGAAATGATTGGATTACTCAAAAAGGCGGAAAAGAAGGCCTGAAAAGTAGAAAAATAAATATTTGAACTGGTCAATATAAGGCTGACCATTGTAATGTCCAGTGACCTTGTTGATTTAACCCTTTACCACACAATGCCGACTTTTAACGACCTGCAGAAGAAGCCTTATGAAAACATTGTTGGAAAAGGAGAAAATGCTGGTGACCAGCATTTTCTACTTTTCAAACAATGTTTTCTACCTTTCAAAGAAAATTATACCATTGGATCCCCACTGAACTTGGCTGCAATATCGATGCTTTAAGTGTGAAATGGACTAAAATTTTGTTGTGTGGTAAAGGGTTAAATCTTTGCCAGACAACAAGTTTCAGTCTCAGTTGTCCATGTTGAGATTACTTGTTGATGACAAATTTTAACCCTTAAAGTGCCTTACACAACTACAGTTGGCCTCTAGGGCCGTTTCCTTTATTGGCTACATAGCTTCTTCAGTCAGTTACAGATATGCCCTCATAGTTTCATGAAAGCCCTGTGTGGATATGTCACATGATCAATAACTCAAATTTATTGCCAGAATTTGTATTCAAATTAGTATATAATTATAGAGGGTTACTGTTTCTATGCGGTGAAAGAGCGAAATTAATTTCATTGAGTGAACATTATCTATAATATTTTCACTGGTGGCATGGCCACGAGTGAAAATTTTCTGATAAGGTTCATGAAATAAAACAAATTTTGATCTTTTCACAAAAAAAAATCTCTTTATTTGATGCTTTTAAACCCTTTCTGTGGCGTGATATTTCCTTATGGTTGTGAGGCACATGCATTTTGCCTAGGTAACTAGTGCATGCAACAACTGTTTCTGCCTTACCCTGAAGTGTTAGAATATATTTGTGTTTAACCCATTACCAAACGACAATATTTTAGACTGGTCCAAATTGAAAGCATTTGCAGATGACAAAATAAAAATGATAGAAAATTTGAAATTTGTTTTGTGAAGGGTAGAAAACATTGTGGGAAAAGGAGAAAATGCTGGTTACCAGCATTTTCTCCTTTTCCCACAGTGTTTTCTAAAGGCTTCTATCTCAGGGGCGTAAAAAGTAGGGATTGTCTGGTAATGGGTTAAAAAGAAAATAATAAAAACTCCATGTATTAGATCCCAGATATAAATTCCAATTAATTGAATGAAGGGCAGATTGATCGAATTCCTCATCCAAAGAGTCGGAAATCCGATACGCCTACATTCAAATGAGCTTGTATCATCGCCAAGGTCTTTATGATTTCTGTAGGAAATGGGATGAAATTGGACAATACGTTGCATCAAGGAGGAAAATGAAATTTCATGACGTAATTTGTTTCGTCACAAGGTTAATTGATGGCACCACCCAAAAAAAGGATTTTATTGGCTGTCATACTGAAGTCAATCATTCTGTTTTGATATCAACCTCACCAATAAAGGATTTCACTGGCTGTCATACTACAGGTCAAAGGTTAAACACTAAGTCAGTGTTTATTCATTGAAAATTTAACAATTAAAACACCCTGGTCGCTCACTAGGTTCGCACCCTTAGGGTGTCTTAATTGTTAAATTTTCAATTAATAAACACTTAAGCTGTGTTTACTGGTGAGCGGTAACCGTAGTGGTGGCGGAAGCGGCGACAGATTTCTTTACTATGCACAGTTTTCCTATGTAGTGTTCACTGGCGCGAGGTGGCGGCAGATTGGCGGAGCAGCGTTTTTTTTCCACCATTTACGGCTCGCTGCTAGAATGCTCCAAGGGGCATTTAAATCCGCTCGCCGCTATCCACTGCACTTGTCACGGAGGGAATTTCCTAGAATTACCTTCATTTTGTATCAAGAAAACACATGCAAAAGAGAACAAATTCGACATCCTATGATTTTTGAAGAATTTGTCTTCAAATTTCCCAAGTTTTTTAACTAGGATATGAAAAATGCCATGTCCATGCATGGCGACTCTTTATATCAGATGGAGGTTCCATCGGCGACGTCTTCTCCTCCAGCAGTAGCATACATAATCCAATAATAGTGATATCTTGATCACGATGTTCTAGAGTTGGCCATACAGGGATCATGATGGAAAAGACAACAGTGTCAATAAACACACACTCCAGCGGCAAAAAACCCGCTGCTGCTATCGATGCTGCTGCCGCCTACGCTGCTGCTACCGCTACGGTTACCTACCGCTCCCCAGTAAACAAAGCTTTACTAATACTTAGTGTGCTATGATACCAGTCGGGGTGTCCAGGTATTGATTAGTGGTGGCAAAGCTTTTTGAAAATGATTTCAATGTATGCAAATATGCCACCAGAGGCTAGCAGAATAAGCATGAGCACATTTATGACCAATTGCAAATTACCATCTATTCATTCTTCTTCAGTATCAAGAAGTATGTCAAAAGCAGTGCATTCAGTTATGCTGAAAAAATACAGTATTTGTGTGGCAACACTGATTAACAAAAAAGCTGAGGTTAGCTGGTACTCATTAATATACATGCAACAGGAAATGACAAAGCCAAATAGACAGCTGCTGATGGAAGGTGACCTGTACTTTTCTGGTACATTTTGATTGGGGTAAATGTAGTAAAGAAAGAACACACTTCAGGCAAAACATAGACAAGAATTAAGACCAGTGTCATGATGATTTTTTTATTAGCCAGATTGATATTAAATTTTTAACCAAAGACCAAATTTTGTAGCCTTGCCTAATTGAAAACCTTTGCAGACGACAAATAGATTATTATTCAAAAATTACATGTCAAAAGGTAGAAAACATTGTGTGACAAGGAGAAATTGCTGATTATCAACATTTTCTCTGCTTTCCACAATGATTTCAAAATGGCTTCTTTCTCAGGAGATCTGAAAGTTGGAAATGTGTAGTAAACGGTCAACACCATTTTCATAAAATTTAATATATTAGCTTTGTCATGGTAGACAGTACAACAATTTATGTACTCTATGCTTTTGTTCCATTTTTAACCATATTTTTTTTTTCAAATCTATAGGAAGCTTTAACCCTTTACTCCATAGATACTCATTTTGACATATCAGCAACAGACAGCTTTTGAAAACATTGTGGGAAAAGGAGAAATTGCTCATAACGAGCAATTTCTCCTTTTTCCACAATGTTTTCCACTCAATCAGATATTTGTATCCTAATTTGTCCGTATTTTTGACATCATATCTTTATTTGTTGCTGAAATGGAAGAGCTTCAAATTGGCATATGAGGTAAAGGGTTAACTTTATAAAATGATGAAACCTCAGATTTTTCAAAACTTGAAAGCATTTTCTGTATGACATACAGAGTTTTTTTTTTCCAGTTTTTTCTCTTTTTCCCAGCATGCTTTCAAAAGCTATCCTTCTCAAAGGCTTTGAATTTGGATATGTCTAAGTTTTGTTGTCCGGTGATAGGTTGAATTGTAGAAAAAAAGTCAAAAAAAGTAAAACCTGCCTCTGGCTTTGACTGATTGTATGGTGTTTTCAACATTATTTCAGTTATATCACTGCAGCCAGAGCACCTATCCATGCTTTCCTGGAGTCTCCGAGCTGGGGATTGAACCAAGGACCCTCTCTTCTCAAGTCCTGTATGCTACCAGCTGAGCTACCAGGGCTTGGTTGTCTCAGTGGCAGCTACCCAAGCTCCTGTATTGTGGACTACAAGCCCTGACTCATCATTACCTAAATTATTGTGTAATATCAACGTTTTCGTATAGCTATACACCAAATTTCAGCAGCTTCTTTCTATTAATATGAGATTAAGGGGCTGTAGACTCACCATAGATGCTTGCTTAGCTCTCTACTAGACAATCCTATGTATAAATGGCCCCTGTAGAAAGCATTGTGGGAAAAGAGGTTTTCTAGCAAGGTTTTCTACCATTTAAGTCTAAGAGATAATTTCCATTATTTCTATGGCATTCAATGTGTCGTCTGCAAAGGCTTTCAATTCGGATAAATCAATAATCAATAGGTGAGTGCAACACTATTCTAAGTGCCTGTACACTGTACAGCCACTTAGAATAGTGTTGCACTCACCTATTGAAATGATGTCATGTGGTAGTGTTAATACAAGCTGGACCATATTTCTAAATGTTGCATGCAGGAATGATTCAAACAACAACTGTTAAATCTTGTATGTAACATAAATGCAATGTTGAGCATAAGTGTAGGACAACAACCTCAAAAGGATAAAATTTTTTGTGGCAGATTTAATGTCATCTTCAAATATTGGTGTCTTCCTTTACTTTGAAAATGTGCACTGATGCACACATAAAGTGCATATCCCCCAGCATCAAATTCTCCATTAGAGAGAAAAGAGAAGACTTAATCCTTACCACATTATCTCAAGTTTTAACTGCTAGTTACCACCATTTTCTCTTTTTCTCACAAAGTTTCAAAGGCCTTTTCCTCAAGGTCGATAAAACTGAGTTTATGTGTTAATGAGTTAATCAACATCAAATTTTTTCTTTATCGGTAATAATTTTGAGAGGCCTCTTCATAATTGTCATGAAAGCATAGGATTGTTGGGTAAAGGTTACTAGTAAGTTGAATGATTGATTGATTACTTGATTGATTGATTGAATGAATTGTGTTAAATGCTGCTTTCAAAATTATTGCCGGTAAGTACACTGCTCAAAAGAATTAAATGTGCTCTAAAAACCATCAGCTTACATTCTTACCAAAATGGCTCTATAGTTTTCTTGTTGGTTTCATTTTAAATGCTGATAAGCAATGTTAAGAAGAAAATCAAGAAATTTGTTTTCCTTGTTCTTTTGTTAAACAGCTCATATTTTTTCCAATCTTTTGTTCATATTCTTCTCAAATCTAAGGAAAGAAGAGGACGACATGAGACAGTGACACCTCCAATCCTCTAAAAAGTCTGTGTTGCATATAAAACAAAAAATCAGCTTTGACAGGAATAGCCCATATATCTTTTGTGCAAACAAAATTGTTTTGCACATTCTGATATTTTACAGTGTCAAGACTGAATGAACTTGTGAGAAGGAAATTTTTCATATTGTCTTGTACTGAAAAAATTATCTTGCAATCGAAGTGGAAGACATGTGATCCTTTTAACTTTTTTTAGCAGTGTATTTACCCAGTAACAATTTCTGTTGATGATAGGGTATCGGTGCTTGTAGCCAATATTACCCGAAAAAAGCCTGAAAACCTGTGACCAACATGATCTTAGTATTATCGTTAACTCATTAACAAACGACAAAGTTTTAGACTGGTTCAAATTGAAAGCATTTGCAGACGACAAAAGAAAGGTGAGTGAAAAATTGAAATTTGTTCTGGGAAGGGTAGAAAACACTGTGTGTTACCAGCATTTTCTCCTTTTCCTACAGTGTTTTCAAAAGGCTTCTTACTGTGGGGCGTCAAAAGTAGGGATTGTGTGGTAATGGGTTAAATGAAGATGAAATCAGATGACCTATCCTATATCATGCTTGACTGTCTCATTCAGACATCTATGTTATTTATGTGGGATATACCTGGACCCTCTGTGACCCAGCTTCTGTGTCATAATTACCAGGTGGGTGATCCTAACAATGGGAATTGGTACTAAAAGAAAAGCAATACATGGCTATTTTCAAATTAGTAAGTAATAAATAAACTTTTCGATGGGTTGATCTGGGCTGATAAACAGAGGTCCAAAGTGTTAGTAATTGTCCTAATGGCCTCTTTATCACACTGCAGATGAATTCAAATTTGTCATCTTCCATTTACAACTTGGCCTATAATTTATGTATGCCATAATTCACTGTCCAAACTTTTTGTGAGAAAAGTATGAATACTAAGACTTGATATCATTTTATTGGTGTTTAAATGACCTTTTTTAAAGTATTTTCCCTATGACATTAGTGTCACCATGGGAGAAAGTCAGAGTTTTGACACATTTCAATGTGGAGAAATTTCTTTTATCACAGATGCTTATCTTTGTGCACCTGGGACCTTCAATTCACCATTCCATCTAAACTGATTTTTTGTCAAACCCCTAAGATAAGGGTTACAAAATTTCTGATTCGCTAAATAATTTGGTTGAAATTGCATTATCTTCAAAGTTACAAAATGTTTGAGAATTAGACAAAGAATGTCATTCAAAATGACTGTTGAATATGGTCCAGCATTTTTACCAAATAAACTGTATACATTTTGATCGGATTACTCCTTTGCCAAGCAATCCAGCATTTTTAAAATTTTAGACTTGGCAAAATTGAAAGCATTTGCAGACAACAAAATAAATGTAACCCAAAAGTAAAAACTTAAGTTTAGACGGGTAGAAAAAAATAGTGAGAAAAGGACAAAATGCTGGTTACTAATCAACTTTGTTACCTCGGCAGGGTTCGAATTTCATTTTTTTATCCACTTGCAAATTTTAGCAAGTACCTTTTACTTCCACTTGCAAAATTAAAACTGGACTCACATTTTTTTTCTTTTGGAAGCTCCGCTTGCCTACCAATTGTAAAGAACGAATGGCCATTCAATTCTATTCTATTATGTAACCTGTCAACCGAGACAACAACCAAACAAAAGGAACGTTAATTGACATTAGAAACCTCATTTAACAATCAATTCAATTCCAGTTGAATTTCTGTTCTAATACAAAGTTAAATTTCTACAAAACTTACAATGGTGGACGATTTTGTAAATGAAATCCGGACGTGTCACATCCGAATATCTGCGTGTCCGGTAACTGGTTTAGCGAGTCCACCACGTCCGACTTGCTTCTCGTTGCTATTTGTGCATAATAATTTATCTTTTCATGAAAGATTGACAAATGCTTTTGTTTCAAATCAGAGATTGAATTCGCCTATAAAAAACGCGAAACCTCAGTATCGGCTGTGAGTGCAGACGAACGCACTTGCCACACAAAACTCAGATAAGGAACGACAACTCAGAGGCTTCAACTGCGACATGTAAAATTATCAACAGCCGTCGAAGGGTATTCTCAGTGCGATATGACCGATGTTTATCCAGAACGAAAAGAATCACCCTTTTTTATGTTCACATATGAAATTTAGTACATTCGGTAACTGTTCTTCAATAATTTGCACTCACATTTTTTTGCAAGTGCTTGAAATTTCAACTCGCATTTTCCAATTCTGGCTTGCATTTTGCGAGTAAATATATGGGAATGTCGAACCCTGCTCTGGGTGATGAGAGCCATCAGATCCCTCGGCTGTACCTTGTAGATTAAAATACACCAGATCAGTACATTCCCTGAAATATGCTGGTTAATGCCCCAGTCACAAATAAGCATCTGCCGCCGGATAGCTAGTTTTTCAGGAGATTTTGACCCAATCGTATGGCAACCGTCTGGTGGCAGTTCAACTTGAACAGCGACAGTTCAATTTTGAGACGCCGTCCAGCGCCTGTTCGAAGTTTTGGAAAAAGTTATAATAGGATGACATCCAGTTGTCCAGTGACCGGACGATGCCTTCAGAAATCGGACAGCACCTGGCCGATTTTTATGAAAATGTTTATCTCCAAATTGTCCGGTGACTGCACAGCATCTGTCTGGCGACTGGACTGCCTCTGTCCAGGCACCGGACAGAGCCTGGATGGGCACCGCTCAATAATAAATATTCATCTGGTCACCGTCCAGTGACCGTCAGATCGCTGTGCAGCATCGATTTTGTTATTTCTTTTCGGATGGCGACAGGACGGCAAACATATACTTTGGTGACATGATCAGTATATTATAAAAGTGTTTATTGATGTCTCATCTGATTATAATTTATCAGTTCTGAAGTGAAAATGGTACTTACACTGCCACAAAATCTGTTGAATCTTCTCCTTCTCCTTCATCAATTGAGATTGCAAGTTGCTCGCCAAAGGCAGAGAAATGCAATAGGAGCTGTAGATCTATATGATCAGAAGAGTGTTGGGCGAGGCCCAAGAGTGAGGACTGAGTGGGTCAAGACATGGCTATAGTGGCGTGTCATCCTCAGACAGTATACATGCCTCTGTAGCTAGGATGGAGGCAAAAAGTTCGAAAAAGATGTCTTAGGTCGCCTTTCTGAACTGAAAAAGGCACACGGGCATTTCCAAAGAAACTGCCGTCCAGTGCCCGTTTGATTTGTGACTGCTAGAGCAAAATGTCTTAAAATTGTACAGTGCCCCGACGATGTCTAAAAATTTTGAATCAGCAAGTTGGAAGAAATCGTCCAATGCCCCTTTTATTTTGTGACCTGGGCATTTCCATTCTGAAAATTGTAAGGCTCCTTTTAAAAGAGAAAACTTGAGCTTCAATTTTTTATCAAAACCTTTTAAGTATATTTCAGTTGAGTTGGCAAAGTTCGCACATTCATTATCCAATGTGGTTTATCTATTGCATTTAAAGTTTTCAATGACAGATAACAGTTTTGAATAACTTCATCGATGTAGTTATGTCGATACTAAAGGACTGACAATAGGGAGCCATGTGTAAGATCACGTGATTCGCATTACAATTGGAAACAACGTTTGCGGACAAGGTTACATGCAGGTACGGAATCTGCTGAGTTGTGAAGAGTGCATTTTCTCCTTTTCTCATAATGGTTTCAGATGGCTTCTTCTTCTGGGTAGTAAAAACCAGGGATTACTTGCACCAGATTGGTACATACCTGGAAATATGCTGGTCTACCGAGCTGAAAATTGTAAGGCTCCTTTTAAAAAAGAAAACTTGAGTTTCAATTTTCTATTGAAATCTTTTAAGTATATTTCAGCTGAGTTGGCAAACAGTTCTCACATTCATTATCCAACGTAATTTATCGATTCAAATTCAAGTTTTCACCGACAGATTCACAGATGTGAATAACTTCATCGATGTTGTTTAAGTCGTTGCTAAAGGACTGATAGTAGTGAGCCATCTTATAAGATCAAATGCTTTGAAGTACAAATGGAAAGACCGTTATACAGACAAAGTTAGATGTAGGTACAGAATCGGCCAAGTTGTGAAGAGTGGATTTTCTCCATTTCTCACAATGTTTACAGAAGACTTCTTCATCTGAGTAGTAAAATCCAGGGATTACTTGGTAAACGATTAAGATCACTGGAAAAAATACCATTTTTTCTCCTTTTCTCAAAAAAAAATATCATCTATCCTGTCAAAGAAAGAAAACAAATATTTCCTATCACTTGAGCTTCATTTTATTTGTTGTCTATATGGTAATGACTTAACATAATGGACACGTAATAGAAAACAGCTATTTCCACTATAATATTATCCTACAAAATTTGCTACGATTAAAAATGAGTATTATTGTACTACTTTCACCGAGCTTCCTTTTCCTTTTTGTCCTTTCTAGAATTATCATTTATAAATCTTAAACCACTATATTCTCATTACAGAGGGACATAATTTCTTTTGAAAATACAGGAAAAAGAGAAAATGTTGAAAACCACCCTTTTCTGGAAACTAACAAAAATATCAACAAATAATTTTATTGACAGACATCAAAGGAACTTCTGGTCAGTTAAAATGTGCAAAAATATTATATTTGTGTAAATCTGCCTTTATCAACTATCAAGAAATTTTATGCCATGCTGCACTAGAAGTATTAGGTGGCCACTACCTTAATCCCAATCTAATTATAAGGCTATGAAAATGGGCAATAACTTTTTTATCCATGAAAAAAGTAAAAAGGGTTTTAAGTTCAAGACCTTCTAACTGTGACTAGAGTGTCTGCTGCATATCATACTAAGGCATCTTGTAAAGCGCTGGTGTCATGTTTTCAATTTAATATGCAGCATGAAAAAAATACCCACAATATTATTATGCAGGAGTAAAAATAGCATCCAGAATATCAAAGTACAATGGTATCAGTGAGATATGCAATTTGAACAGTTAAGTAATCTGTTTAAATCTTCACAAACAATTCAATGTTTTTTAATCCTTATTTGAAGGAGGCTTTTGAAAATACAGGAAAAAGAGAAAATGTTGAAAACCAGCATTTTCTCCCTTTCCCACATTAATTTGTACAATTTCAAAGACAATTCCATTAATATTTGAGCTACATTTTATTCATAATTAGTCATCTGGAAATCCTTCCAATATGTTAAAAGTTTAAATCATTGTTGTTTGTCAAAGCATCAAGTTATTTTCTTAGTTTTTAGACCAACTTGTACAAAAACTGTGCTTTACATATTTGCAAATTACTTTGACAAAGATCAAAAAGCAGGAAGTATAATTATGGAATGCATTCTGATCTTGATATACAGTGTCCAGTGAAACAGAGTAACTTCTGAGTGATTCTCTGTGAGTTAAACTTTAAAAAGAGTTGTGCATTAAGTTGTATATCAAGTTGCACATTAATCCTTACATCCGTCATTAAATACATCTATGGCTATAAGTTAAACTGACTTTTATATCAATTTTAGATCTCACTGTATGTCAGTCGTAAAAGTATCAACTCTTTACTTGAAAAATGGAATTATAGACTAGTCCACTTTGAAAACATTTCGGAGACAACCTACTGTGTTGCTCAAAGTGGCAAGATGATTTTTTGACAGAATGGATAGAAAATTTTAATATGGGTACATGAGAAAATGCCCATTACCCAAAATGTTTTCAAAACCACTCTGTCACTGGATCTAGCTAACACACCACCTTGTGGTAAAGGGTTAAAGGTGGCCCTTCAGATTTTGGGACATATTGTTTACAGAAATACGAAAAATTCAACCTTATACTCCCAAGGCCTTTTAATTTTCATTCATAAAACCCAGTTGTCGAAAACTATCCGACAATAAGAGAA
The DNA here is from genome assembly GCA_943736015.1 of Tridacna crocea. NCBI lineage: Eukaryota > Metazoa > Mollusca > Bivalvia > Cardiida > Cardiidae > Tridacna > Tridacna crocea. The sequence goes on from OX031064.1 coordinate 20,179,448, forward strand.
ATTAGAGATTTACTACGGCCCAGGTCAACACTGACTGGAAACACGGTCTATTTTTAGATGAGCAACTTGCTCATTTACATACAGGAAATACACATATGATGCTTCAAACATAGCCTCCGAAAAAGAAATTATGGAAAATAATTACATGTTTGTTAATTGTTATGGAATTTAAGCGTCATTAGTCACGTGCCAGTCACTTTACATTCCCACAATGCTTTTTTTTCATTTTTGGCGCGAAATCTAAAAATACCTTAACTCTTTACCACACAAGAAAGTTTTGGACTAGTCCAAACTGAAAGCATTTGCAGACAACAAATTACATGTGACTGAAAAATTGAAATTTGTTTAGAGAATGGTAGAAAACATTGTGAGAAAAGGAGAAAATGCTGGTTACCAGCATTTTCTCCTTTTCCCACAATGTTTTCAAAGGCTTCTTTTTCAGGGTCGTCAAAAGGGCGGGATTGTGTGGTAAAGAGTTAAGAGGCTACGTAGCCTTTAAGGGAATACCATCAAAAAAAATTTGGGGGGGGGGGGTAATTTTATGATTCCAAATTATTGATGATTTGTATTGTTTTTTCATATAAATTTCAATGATAAATATTTTTTTAATTTGGTGACATGTGAAAATTCTAAATACCCACCTTTAAATTCTCAAGTCAAGATTCACCTACCATGTCCTTATTATGGGTGTAATGATTCCAAAGCTGTAGAGCAGCATACCTACTGTTGATCCTTTAACCCATTACCACACAATCCCTACTTTTGACAACTCTGCGAAAGAAGCCTTTAGAAATCATAATGAGAAAATGCTGGTAACCAGAACTTTCTCCTTTTTCCACAATGTTTTCTACCCTTCACAAAACAAAATTCAAATTTTCAGTCACTTTTATTTTGTTGTCTGCAAATGCTTTTGATTCGGACAAACATTTACTATTATTATCTGGTAATGAATTAAGCTTCATTTTATTTGCCTCTAAAAGCAACCAACAAAATTCCATCTAACAATATCAGTTGAAAGAACAATTTTTATTGGTGATATCAGTGCTTTAAAGGAGCACTTTGGCCACTTGAAGCTAACAAAACGTTCTTTAAATCATTTTAGTGGTAGGTGCAGCAGTTATAACTGCATATGTTATTGACCGGCCTAACTAACTTTTTGTTTTAGGTACATCAAATATTTTTAAATTTTAGCAGCTACTTTTCATGCCATTCCATTGCATATATGCATAATCATATCTTTCTCTAAGCAATTCACTACAGACTTAAAAGCATGGGGTACTTTTTTAATCAATTTATTTGCTCTAGAGTAACTCTGCAAGTTGAGCCAAACTGTAATACGTAAAGAAACCTTTAGTGGTTTTTTTAAGAACATATTTGACATACTGCTTGGATCTATGTCATTTCTTTGTCTGTGGTCCATCATGCCTTTTTGATGGGAGCCAACTCCATTTTTTGTGAATTTAAAAACATGATATACCCTGATAAACTTATGAGTATGTGCTTTCTCAGTAATAAGGAACCAGGGATAGTGTGGGGCTGCTTTTGCCATGTATAAACCTTTCTGAATTGGGACTGTTCTAAATTGCATTGGTGACTACATACTTAAGAATTTTCTTGGGAAAGTCTAGACTTGAGAAAAAAATGTTATGGAAAAAGGTGAAAATGCTGGTGTTATGGAAAAAGGTGAAAATGCTGGATGCAAGCATTTTCTCCTTTTCACACAATGTTTTTTGAAACTCTTTTCATCAGGGCCATTCAAGTAAAAGTTCCTTAACCACTGCATTTATGGATAAACTGAGATCCTTTGCAAATTGCTCCATCTTTGCACAGCCAGTGTTTATGTTCCTGTGCTATGAGCAGCTTTAAAGTACCTAAACCTTATGGTCAACCATTTTGTCTCTGTAAAACTACAACAAAGCTTTAGACAACAGTTTGTTAAAGGAGAAAATGCTTGGTAACGTACTTTCTATAGACAAATCCTACTATGAGTGCCACAATTACTTTGTCATCTGCTGTCTATAGACAAGTGTAATCATCTGGTACAGAGTTCAAGCAACTTTAGAATTACAATAATTTGACTTAAAGACGTTTTCTACAGTTTTGTGAAAATTTAATACTTTCATACAATTTTCTAATTCTTTCATGTGTTGGGTAAAATTCAATGGCAAACTTAAAAATAAAAAGAAAAAGGTATGTTGCCAAGTTAGATTTTTTGCAAAATGGCTATTTCTATGGTAACCGTTTGTATCAAAACACCTAAAATGACCATATTTTCATAAAAGACAGTAATACAGTGATAGAAAGTTTAATATACAATGCAAATATAATTTTCCATGTTTAATATATTATTTCTTGATTCTGTATGAAATACAAAATCAACATGTAGTCTTCAATTAATTAAAAATTTTGAAAAATTTCTATCATAGAATTTTCTAATTTTTTGGTATATACAGTCAAATTTAATGCCAAGTACAAAGATGAAAAGAAAAAGATATGTTGCCTTGTTAGATTTTTTTTGTAAAATGGCCCTTTCCATAGTAACCATTCAGGCACTCAGACCGATCAGCACTGTCATGTTCAGTAGACTCTAGTCTCTGAGAAAGTCGATACCACAGAAAACTTTCTTGTATTCTTCTGATCTCTTCCCCTTTACATCTTTTTGCAAAATGCCCGTTGTTAAGTCAATATTGTAGACTCATTCTTCGCTTCGAAATGTACCATATCCGAAATTCAAGGTATTGTCCAAACGATATACAAGTACCTTCTTTGAGAAGAGTTACTGTCTGTTATTGTCTCCCTTGCAACTGCCAAATTGATGAGCAGAAATTACCGTGTTTTGGTGCGTATAACACGCACATTTTTTCAGCTCTGAATAATTTCAAACTGGGGACTGCGTGTTATACACTACAATAGGCAAAATCATGTTTTTTTTCCTCCTTGAAAGTCGGTCGTATACCTGTTCAAAGCGGGTGGGGGGTGGGGCGTAGGTACAAAACGGCAAAGTTCTCTCGCCACAGCCTTAACTTTCGTCATCATCCCATTTCAACTTTTACCGATTTAAATAAAAAAACATTATGTTTTAATTTTGTTAAAATGTACTTGTACATTCTTAATTTGTGAATTAGGATTCGTAATTTCCCGATTCTATCAGCCATTTTGGCAATGACGAACGTACCCCGGAATGATAAATATTGATTTACTGTTATCGTCTGATTCGTCTCATATTTTTTTATTCTTTGTTAATAGCTAAAATTTAACAATTATTAAAGAGTAAAATAATCATTCAGAAAGAAATGAACGATTTAAAAATATATATATTTATCGCTACTTTTTACAAAAACCGTGATTTACATCAAATAGATCTATGTTTATTTCACACCTGTCACATTTGTCGATGGAGGTGAGAAAATAGGAGATTAACTACGATATGGTTGTCAGTTCAATGTGTGAATTTGCAACATGTCATAAGCTGGCATGTTTTTATAATCCCCCGAGTACACATCGAATCATTATCATTTCCACTTTGATTAAAAATGGTTATTTCCTTTTGATAAAGTATCGCCATTTACAATTTTTCAAGATAGCATCGTAAGCTTCAGATGTTACGATATTTTGGTCAATTTTTGATGCGTGTTGTACATCCGAACAACCTTTTTTCCTTGGATCTGATGCTGAAAAAGGCCTGCATGTTATACATGCCTGCGTGGTACACACAACATTTTACGGTACTACCGAAAACGTCCTTAATAGACAATACTTATACAGGGTTCCCTATCCCTATAGCAGATGGGTTGTATCACAATATTTGACTATCAAGTTCACAAGTGTTTGATGCTCACACAGGCCCGGGTTAACAGTCCATATATCATAATGTGGTGGTTCTCCGTCAGAAATATTTAAATATTGTAATTTGTTTGAATCATACATCAATCTTGTCAGAATGATAAAATGAATGGACAGGACAAGGAGAGTTTTGCTTCAGTTCACTTTTTAATGATTAACTCATGGTGTCTTGTAGATAACTCTAGACTTTTTCAAATGTCACTGACCCTGAAAGGCACAGTTGTGACCAAATTTAAACAATGAGTGTTAAAATGCACTTAGATTTAAGGTATCAGACCCTAATGGAAAACAGCTATTTCCTCCAGAATATCATCCAACAAAATTTGCTATAACTTATATGAATATTATTGTACTAATTTATAGAGACATTATATCTCTATCATGCATTGTTCCACCAAAGACATCACTTAATGATGGATCTTTATTTCATACCCACAATTTAACATCCAATGAAATTGCTTTAATACTACCATGTGAGTACAGAATATCTTAGCCTATCTTAGACACTGTAGAGTCCATTACTAATTAACTATTAGATAATTATATAGAAGTTGTACATGGAAACCGGTCCATTTGATAATAGTCACATTTCTTACATCGTAGGGTATGCACGTCGTGACCCCGTCTTAATATGACTTTACCTCCGATCAATACAGTTGACCCCGTATCAATATTGATGACCCATGACGAATACAGAAATCCTTGGATATGATTGGTCAAAAGTTCAGTTGCATGAGCTCCTGCGCCTACTTTTGACCAATCACATTCAAGAGTTTTTGTAATGGTCGCGGGTATGTTACCCATTTTCTGGACACATTATATGCTTCAAGGATTTGACCTGTCTGCTGTGATGCATCACCCACTCCCCAAATACCTGGAAAAAGTAAGGCTTACACCGAAGCTACTAGCCTATTAGCCAAGCATGTGGGGGCTGTTTCAATGAATGGCTGATGCATAGGTTACATGCTAGCCAATCATAGCTGAATGTATGAATCACACTAAATAGTGTTTTATTGAGTAAACATTTATTTCATTTTGAAATTCAAAGTAATGGTTATGAATTGAAAAACTAGTCCAGTGCCATACCCAGAATGCCCAAATCAGATAAATGTGTATAAGTAGAATGTCATCTAGCAGGAGCGGGTAATGATGCTTTACTAGCATAATCCATTACCACACAAGAAAAATTTAGACTGGTCCAGATTGAGAGCATTTGCAGACGACAAAATAAAGGTGGCTGAAAAATTGAAATTTGTTCTGGGAAGGGTAGAAAACACTGTTGGAAAAGGAGAAAATGCTGGTTACCAGCATTTTCTCCTTTTCCAACAGTGTTTTCAAAAGGCTTTTTTCTCAGGGGCGTCAAAAGTAGGGATTGTGTGGTAATGGGTTAATGGTGCTTTACCAGCAAGTAGTACTAAGCTAATGAATTTGACTGGTCACATTAGTATTACCAAATTGAATAGCTGTGCACTGACATTTTGGCTACAATTATAAAGCTGTCATACAGGTTGTGCAATGATTCTTTTATGTATTCCAATTGCAGAGGCGAGAAAGTCACGTTAAAGAGATAAATGTTATGGAAAAACATAAACCTGAGGAAGATTATAAATCATGACAAGGCATTAACCTCTTTTTAAATGCCATTCAGCTGTGCCTACAATTCAGCAATGAAAATAAAACTATAATCATGAAAAAAAATTCAAATCCTCCAGTCTCAGGCAGTTAACACTTCAACTTTTACAAAAAAAAAGAGAACCCTGAAGAAGGATATTTTCTAACCCTTTACAAGATGTCAATGGAGACATATCCAAGTTGAACGCATTTATAGATGACGAATGAGATCCCAATGATGGAATTTGTCCCTGACTGGACAGTAAACGTTACAGGAAATGGAGAAAATGCTAATTACCATGTTTTCAAAAGACTTCTTCTTTCATTCTTTTAAACTCTGGATTGTGTGGTAAAGGCTAACCCTTTTGCAAAGACGACATTTTGAAAATCGAAAGCAATTAGTAGATCATGAAGAAAATGTGGTTCAATGAAGAGATTTGTCTTTGAAAGGGTGAAAACACTGTAGAGAAAGAAGAAAATCATGGTTCATGAACCAGCATTTTCTTTTTCTCCCACGATGTTTCCTATTATTTTATAGATTAACCTTGTTATTTTAGCTACCTTTAATTTTTTATCCTCATGCTTTCAATATGGACATGTCTAAAGCCTAACCTGTTAACCTTTTACCAAGCAATCCTGGATTTCCATGACCCGGAGAAAGAAGCCTTCTCAAAACAGGGCGGAAAAGAAGAAAATGCTGGTAACCAGCATTTTCTGCTTTTCCCAAAATGTTTTCTACCCTTCCAAAAACAAATTGCAATTTTTGAGTCACATTAATTTTGTCATCTGCAAATGCTTTGGACTGCTCTATATATTTGTAGTAAAGAGTTAAAAAAGTTATATGTTGCTTCTGTAATTAAGTCAGGATATGCCCATTTAAAACCTCTTCACCCTACAACGATATTTTACACTTTTCCAAATTGAAGACAAGAGGGCCAAGATGGCCCTGGATCGCTCACCTGAATTTTTTAGAGGACCATAGCCTTTTTTTTTGGAATTGAAACATTGGAAACAAAATCATTATTATGCCAAGCAATTTTCAAAAGTTCACCTGTAAAAGTCATTTCAAAATCTGACCATCAGTTTCTGAAAAGAAGACTTTTTAAGAATTTCTTAAATTTCCATATAGTGCAAGTAGCCCCCATTCACCAGTGCCATGTTTCTTGATGGATCGAAATTCCACAAACACTTTTTGAAAAGGGTCACCCAAGGAATATCTCTGTGAAATTAGCTAAAAATCTGACCAGTGGTTTCAGAGAAGAAGAATTTTCAAGAATTTCTTCATGGCCATTAGTGCATTTAGTAGGCCCGATTCACCAGAGCCATGTTTCTTGACAGATCAAAATTTCACAAACAATTTTTGAAAAGGGTCACCCAAAGGAACATCTCTGTGAAATTAATTTAAAATCTGACCAGCGGTTTCAGGGAAGAAGACTTTTCAAGAATTTCTTCATGTCCGTATAGTACAAGTAGCCCCCATTCACCAGAGCCGTGTTTCTTGATGGATCAAAATTTCACGATCAATTTTTAAAAAGGGTCACCCAAAGAACATCCCTGAAAAATTATTTGAAAATCTGATCAGCGGTTTCAGAGAAGAAGAATTTTTAAGAATTTCTTCTTTGCCATATACTGCAAGTAGCCCCCATTCACCAGAGCCGTGTTTCTTGAAGGATCAAAATTTCGCAAACAATTTTTGAAAAGGGTCACCAAAGGAACATCTCTGTGAAATTATTTCAAAATCTGGCCAGCGGTTTCACAGGAGAAGATTTTTAAAGAATTTCCTAGAAAATTCCATTTGGTTGCCATGGCAACCAGAGTTTTTGACAGAATCAAATTCTGTGAACAAATTTTAAAGAGGACATCCAAAGGAACATTCCAGCCAAGTTTGGTCCAAATTGGCCCAGCAGTTTAGGAGGAGTTCATGTTTAAAGAGTTGTTGATGACGCAAGACTCACGACGCATGACAGACAACGGACACCGGGTGATCCTAAAAGCTCCCCTTGAGCATGTTGTGCTCAGGTGAGCTAAAAACACCCTGAAGACATAGTGAATGCAGCTCAGAATGTTGGTATCTGTCTCTGACTACCAGCATTTTCTCCTTTTCCAACAATGTTTTCAAGTCTTCCTTCTCAGGGTCATCTAAAGGAGGGATTATGTGGTAAGGGGTTAAACACAGATTTTGAATTGATTTTTTTTTTAACAAACTCGAAATGTGTTTCATTTCTATGGCAGCCAAAGGTTTAAAGGCATTGAAATCATAATTATGCACATCAAAAATGCTATTGGTGTCATCTGACAAAAACTATAAAAGGTAATGATTAATTATTTATAAAGGTTAATAAACTTCATTTGAAAGATAAAAACAGAAAAATTCAGGCATGACAGACAGACAAGTGTGACAATCACTTTGTTATATGGCTTTAATGTCAATTGAATGAAAAAAGAATAATGTTTGATTAGAAGGTGTAGATGTTCAAAGTCTATTTCCTTGTCGGTAACAATTTTGTCATTTTGAAATGACATATAGACAAGATCTAAAGCCATTGGGACCTCACAGAAAATGTTATAATGACTAGAAGGTTGCTCAGGGGCAACTATGAAGTCCACCATGGATGAACATGTAAAGAACATCAGAAAACATGACTGTAAACTATCATTCAGTGTGCACCAATCTCATTCCATGTCCCTTGTTTTCATCACGGTAGGATTAAATATTCCCAATTTATGAATAAGTGGAAACTCAACTTATCACCAAATAATGACCCTGATCTTGAATTTACTGAAGTCAATAATGAATAGACACTTCTTCTCATTAACCAGAAAAAGTCTCCAGCATTGCATCATTTGACCTTCAAAAGTGACCTTAACATTGGACCCACTTAAACCAATGTTGAAATAAACACTAATGTGCTCAATTCTTCCTCAAGTCGTTAAAGCATGTGGAAGTTATGTTTTAAACAAGCTCTATGGTATAAATATCATTTGACCTTCAAGTGTGACCTTCAGTGCCCATACTGTACAGAAGATCACCAGCTTTGACATCGTATGAGAGGAACTGTCCATCAATTGTAGTACTAAAATACTGAGTTTGCTAGATCCCATTTATACTGTTATAAAGAACTTGGAAGACCATCAAGACATTAGACAATCAGAAACTGCTTCAAAAGTCCATCTTTGGTGTCCGTGTTAGGTGGAGCATCAGCCTCATAACCGTTTGGTCCACAAGAGCAAATGCATCACATTACTTTGAATTTGGTTGAGGTCAAAACTTTGTTGTTAACCCTTTGCCAAACAAGCCCTTGATTTTACGTGTCTACAGTACAAGTCTTTTGAAAACACTGTTGGAAAAGGGGAAATTGCTCGTACAAGCAATTTCTCCTTTTCCTACCGTGTTTTCTACCCATTTGGAGAACTTTCTGCCATTTTTATCAAATCTGAAAAAGTCGTCTGCAAACTCCTTGAGTTTGGAAGAGTCTAAAATTTGTCGTTTGGGAAAGGGTTAATTGATGATTTATGCCCCCTCTTCACAGAGCACAATTCAGTTACTTCAAATTATGAACCTTGCTTGAAGTCACAGGTCAAGGATGGTATGGGGTTTATAAAATTCTGTAAATCTGTTCATGATGAAAAAGTTGCTTATTGAAATGATGATAGAGAAAACATAGCAACAAAGAGGAAATATCCCTTTGACATATATATACCACCTTTTTTTCCCCCAAGTTGTCTGTTGTAGGCATGGCATGGGAAGGGTAAAATTGTATTTTTTTTTAAAGTTTATCTCCTATAAAAACATGTGGTTTAATACTTTTTATCTAAAATTTGAATTAACGGTTGTTCTTGATAACCTTTAACAACATAAGCCAATGTTTTTACCACTCTGCGTAAGAAAGATTTTGAAAACACTGTGAGAAAAAAAGATAAAGCTGGTGAACTAGCTTTTACACCTTTTCTTATTATGTTTCCTTATAACCTTTCGAAGATACATCCAGCTTAAAATGAACCTTCCTGTATTTTGTTTCTTGCCAAAGCTTAGAAACTGGGTTAGTGTTAAATTATATGATTTGGTAAAGAGTTATTACTTTAGCAAATAATTACAATTTATGATGGGAGTAGAAGTAGACAGCTTTCTAAAACATTATGTGAAAAGAAAAAATGCAGATAACAAGTATTTTCTCCTTTTGCCATAATGTTTTTACTCAGTCAAAAACATTTGGATCATTACTTTGAATCATTTTTGAATTTGTCGTCTGCAGATGCTTTCAATTTGGACATATCTGAAATTTTGTTGCATATTTTGGTACAGGGTTGATCCAAACATTCCTAAAGATGATTTAACCCATTACCACACAATCCCTACTTTTGACGCCCCTGAGAAAGAAGCTTTTAGAAAACATTGTGGGAAAAGGAGAAAATGCTGGTAACCAGCATTTTCTCCTTTTCCCACAATGTTTTCTACCTTTCACAAAACACATTTCAATTTTTCAGTCACTTTTATTTTGTCGTCTGCTGCAAATTCCTTCGATTTGGAGCAGCCTAAAATTTTGTCGTTTGGTAATGAGTTTACACTACGTCAACAGGATATGAAGTTGCCAATTATATGAGTATATTGCGTAATGGTTTGACTGTCACAATAAGATGAATTTTGAACTATTATTGAAAAAGACCCATTGGCTCTACAGAATATCAAGGTAGTCATCAAGCCTTTTCTTTACTTACTTTCATTTTTTCAGATCAACTTAACGCTTTCTCAAACAATCCCTGGTTTTTACGGGTCAGGAATAGAAGCCTTTTAAAAACATTGAGGGTAAAGGAGAAAATGCTGGTAACCAGCATTTTCTCCTTTTCCCACAATGTTTTCTACCCTATCATATTGAGAAATCATCTTTTTAGCAACTGTTAATTTGTCACCTGCAAAATGCTTTCAATTTGGTCTGGTCCAGAATCTGCTGTTTGGGAAAGGGTTTATATAAAACACTCTCTTGTTTTAAGAGCCCTGAGAAAGAAAGGCTTTTAAAAAACATTGTGGAGACAATGCTGGAGACAGGCATTTTCAGATCCACTGGCCAATCCTGCTGTTCCTGTTTCAAAAGTTGCACAAGGTGTTGGAGGTTCCGAGGCCTCACATTTCCATCATTTACATTCTACCAAGAATGTCCTACGCATGCTCAACTGGATAGAGATCTTGAGCTGAACAGCCTGATCTGGTCAATACCCAGAAGAGTTCACACTTGTAGCTCACGGTGGTCATACTGTCTACTGACAATATTCTGGTTGCAGATTGAACAGATTTTAGAGATTTTAACAGATCTGGGTAGCTTGGAATCACTTTTTTGCAACTGGATTTAGACAGTGCCTTACTTCAAAAGCCTGAAGTGAGAAACCTTATCTGACAGAAGTACACAATCACTTGCACTGGTTTGTAACTAATTGCATTTATACAATGCAATTGTCTATGTGTACAATAATAAAATCTGGTGCTGTGCTCATTATCTCCTGTCTTACGAACGAAGTCCGTAACAAAGAAGCAAATGAATAAATGCATGGCAGAAATAAGGGTCGGACCGGGATTCGAACTCCGGAACTCCCGGACACAAGACCAATACCCTAACCACTGAGCCAAAGAGATATCTCCCTGACGCAGTAGCCAGGTATTGTATTTAAATCGGGAGTATGCCATGCAGGAAGGAGTGGTCTCCCATAACACACCCCCTCTTAAAGTCATCATTTATTGATGACTCAAAGCCTTATTAGGCAGGAAGTCCGATTTTGGACAACAAATGGGATTAATGGCTCAATGGCCAATCCCGGACGAGCCCCCATCTTACAAACCAAGTCCGTAACAAAGAAGCAAATGAATAAATGCATGGCAGAAATAAGGGTCGGACCGGGATTCGAACTCCGGAACTCCCGGACACAAGACCAATACCCTAACCACTGAGCCAAAGAGATATCTCCCTGACGCAGTAGCCAGGTATTGTATTTAAATCGGGAGTATGCCATGCAGGAAGGAGTGGTCTCCCATAACACCTGCTAGATGGCATTCTATAAATACTCATTTATCTGATATGGGCATCCTGGGTACAGAACCGAACCACTTTCCTACGCGACAACTGTTACTTGGAATTTAAAACCAAACAAAAAGTTTACCCAATAAAACGCTACCTCGTGCTCTTCACTCAACTATGATCACCAGTTTAGAGAAATCTATTGCTAAAGCACTGGTCTCATTTCTCCTCAAACGTATTGAAACGTAAAAGCTATGTTCAACATTGCTACTTTATAGAGCGTAATATTACAGTCAGCCCGCTTTCGGGGCTAGTAGTGATGCGTCATATAAGACATTCGAATCTTCAAAGAATATGACATGCGCAGACAACGGTGCTGTGCTAATTCATTGTTGTTTTACTTTTTGTGGGGAGTATAATTTTGTATTATTGATAACTTAATTTCTTATCCACACAACAAAATTCTAGACTTGTCTAAATTCAAAGTATTTGCAGATGACAAAATAATATTAGATAGAAATTCAAAATTGTTTTCAGAAGAATAGAAAACAGTGTGGGAATTGAAGAAAATGTTACCAGCATTTTCTCCCTTTCCCACAATGTTTTCAGAAGACTTTTTCTTTAGGGTCGTTAAAACTTGTAATTGTCACAGTGTAGTAAAGCAATAAGGTAAAGATCATACTTAAAAAACAGCCTAACTCTGCAGTAAAATTCCTCTGTTTTGACTACAAAGCCGGCTTTTATAAAATATTGTGAAATAAAAGAAGAAAGTGCTGGTTACACCAAGCATTTTTTCCATTGTCGTAATGTTTTCTATCTTTCCATGTTCCCATTTTATTTGTCATCTGAAAGTCTTATTTATCTGGACAAATTTGTTATTTGGTAAAGGGTTATGTCCTTCACCACAACACTTCTTGAATACTTTACTAAACAAGAAAATATTAGACTGGTCCAAATTGAAAGCAGTTGCAGACGACAATTTTAATGTGGCTCAAATAGAGAATATTGCCTTATGGTAGAAAACATTGTAAGAAAAGGAGAAAATGCTGGTTACCAGCGTTTTCTCTCTTTCCCACGTTTTCAAAAGAATTTCTTCTTCTGGGTCCTTTAAACTCTGGGTTGTGTGGTTAAATTTAAAAGGGTTGAATAAGGGGGGGCTAGGGGCTTGATGTTTCTAAAAATATCTAGGTATCTGTGACAGCTTGTGATAGGAAAAATTTAAATAAAAAAAACATACGACCCTGAAAACATAAGGTTATCAGCAACTGTCAAAATGTCAAGGGAGTAAAATAGGGGTCTACTCAAGAATGTACTGGTTTTCCTTTTCTTAAATCTTCACAAAACGACATACTTTTGGACTGGTATGAAATCCAAAGCATATACAGATGACATAAGTAATGTGGCTTAAATGTAACAAATGTCCTTAACTATTTACCAAACGACAAAAATTTCAACAAGTTAAAATGGCAAGCATTAGCAGTCAAAAAAAAAACTTAACATGACTGTAAAATTAAAATTTGTTTTTTAAAGGCTGGAAAATATATTGAGAAAAAGAGAAAATGCTGCATTTTCTTTTTCGCACAATATTTTACAAAGGCTTCTTTCTCAGACTAGTTAAAAGTTGGAATTGTGTGGTAAAGACTTAACTCTTTACTACATGACAGAATTTTAGACTGGCTCAAATTGAAAGCATTTGCAGATAACAAAATAAAGGTGACTAAAAAAAAAATTTGTTCTGGGAAGGGTAGAAAACACTGTGGGAAAAGGAAACAAGAGGGCCAAGATGGCCCTGGATCGCTCACCTGAATTTTTGAGATGACCATAGTCTATTTTTTTTTTAGGTATTGAAACATTGGAACCAAATTTATAATTTTGCCAAGCAATTTTCAAAAGGTCACCTGTAAAAATCATTTCGAAATCTGACCATCAGTTTCAAAAAGAAGAATTTTTAAGAATTCTTCATTTCTGTATAAGAGCAAGTAGCCCCCATCCATGAGAGCCATGTTTCTTGATGGATCAAAATTTACAAACAAGTTTTGAAAAGGGTCACCCAAGGAACATCTCTCTGAAATAATTTCAAAATCTGACCAGGGGTTTTAGAGAAAGAGAATTTTAAAGAATTTCATCATGTCCATATAGTGCAAGTAGCCCCCATTCACAAGACCATGTTTCTTGATGGATCAAAATTATATGTACAGCTTTTGGAAAGGGTCCCCCAAGGAACATCTCTGTCAAATTATTTTAAAATCTGACCACGGGTTTCAGAGAAGAAGAATTTTCAAGAATTTCTTCATTTCCATACAGTGCAAGTAGCCCCTATTCACTAGAGCCATGTTTCTTGGCCTATCAAAATTTTGCGAACAATTTTAGAAAAGGGTCACCCAAGGAACATCTCTGTGACATTATTTCAAAATCTGTCCAGCCATTTCAGAGAAGAAGAATTTTCAAGAATTTCTTCGTTTCTATATAGTGCAAGTAGCCCCCATTCACCAGAGCCATGTTTCTTGACCAATCAAAATTTTGCGAACAATTTCTGAAAAGGGTAACCCAAGGAACAAGTCTGTGAAATTATTTCAAAATCTAACCAGCGGTTTCTGAGAAGAAGAATTTTTAAGAATTTCTTCATTTCTGTATAGTGCAAGAAGCCCCCATTCACCAGAGCCATGTTTCTTGACAGATCAAACTTTCGCGAACAATTTTTGAAAAGGGTCATCCAAGGAACATCTCTGTGAAATTATTTTAAAATCTGACCAGCGGTTACAGAGAAGAAGAATTTTTAAGAATTTCTTCATTTCTGTACAGTGCAAGAAGCCCCCATTCACCAGAGCCATGTTTCTTGACGGATCAAAATTTCACGAACAATTTTTGAAAAGGGTCACCTAAGGAACATCTGTGTGAAATTATTTTAAAATCTGGCCAGCGGTTTCAGAGAAGAAGAATTTTTAAGAATTTCATCAATTCTGTATAGTGCAAGAAGCCCCCATTCACCAGAGCCATGTTTCTTGACGGATCAAAATTTCACGAACAATTTTTGAAAAGGGTCACCCAAGGAACATCTGTGTGAAATTATTTTAAAATCTGGCCAGCGGTTTCAGAGAAGAAGATTTTTAAAGAATTTGCTAAAAAATTCCATTTCGTTGCCATGGCAACCAGAGTTTTTGACGGAATCAAATTCTGTGAACAATTTTTAAAGAGGACCTCCCAAGGAACATTCCAGCCAAGTTTGGTCCAAATCCGCCCAGCGGTTTAGGAGGAGTTGATGTTTAAAGAATTGTTGACGACGCACGACGCACGACGCACTGACGCACGACGGACGACGGACACCGGGTGATCCTAAAAGCTCCCCTTGAGCACGTTGTGCTCAGGTGAGCTAAAAATGCTGGTACAAGCATTTTCTCCTTTTCCTGCAGTGTTTTCAAAAGGCTTCTTTCTGAGGGGCATCAAAAGTAGGGATTGTGTGGTAATGGGTCAAAAGAAGGTGGAAAAAAGTGTGAGAAAGGGAAAAGAATGTTGGTAACCAGCATTTTTTGACAAAGCTTTTGAAGGCCTTCTTCAAGCTTGCGAAAAATTGTGGTTGAGTAGCAACAGTTTAAGTCTTTTGAAAATAATCATAATTTCATAGAAACCATGCAATGCTTCACTTGGTCTATTTTTAATTTAAAAAAAAAAATGTTTCTGATGATTACATTGGTTCCCTTGCTGGTACTAGCTCTAATCCTAATAAGAAATGATTAACCACTTTAACAAGAGGAAGATAGTCTTTTAAACCATTACCACACAATCCCTACTTTTGACGACCCTGAGAAGGACTGACCTCTAAAAAACATATTTAAAATGACAGTTGCTCTTACATCAAGCATAGAAAAACATTAGACTGCACAAAACATGCACTGTCCGCTATAACTGTCTAAATTATACAGGTATGCAACAACACCTTCAAAACTGCACTTTTTTGGGTCTCTTATCCAGACCGGGAATGACTATCATTCTGGTTTATTGGGCACATTTCTTTCTGTTATTTACCAATATTTTCTCAATTTGAAAGTAAAACAACTTCCGAGTGGCTAAACCCTAAGGTTTATCCAATCAAAAGTTGTATCTCTTTCAAATTCGAAAAATTTCAGCTGCAAAAATTAAGAATATTTTTAAGATTCGTTGGTGAATAGGGCCCCAGATTTCAAATACATGTACAGCAAACCAAAAATTCAAAATTTCACTATCCTTCTGCATTATGAGGTATTCTTTGGCCTTCAGATTAGACATTATCATCTGCAGACAGCTTACTTTATTTTGCATGAGACCAATTCAATTTTTTTTGAAAAAACTGTGCAAACAGTACAACTTGTCAATAACAAGAAATATGTTTTAATTAATAATTACTCTGTTAAGAGCAAGTCTGCTAAGAACAATGTTTTCAAAAGTTATAACTGCCTGTAGAATGTATTTAAATGTGTTACCAAGATTGAAAGGGTTTATCGAAATGTTTGAATATTCAAATTAGGATTATCGAAAAATGATATCACAAAATTATGTTGCAATTTGTTATTTGATGTAATTCACAAGGTAATTTGACTGGCTTTATAACATAAAAGACTTTTCATTGATAGAACGTAATTGTATATCTTTGTTCAAAACAAGGTTTAGCTTTCTTTAATCAGATCCAAATCGCAAACTTCTTGGTGTATTTACTGTTCTGGCTACCACACAAACAGTGTTCAAGACCTACCACTTTCAGTCACAGGTAAAGCAAAAGAATCATAGCACAGTTTCCTCATCTTTGGAATGATGTCAAGGAATATGACAAAGTAATCCTATTCAAAACAATCCTTGACAATAGAAAGGTCCTTGGAAAAATGTCAGAAAAGGATTTTCTCTGCAGCCCACAATCAAGGCCCAGAACCCAGTACTGTAATACATCAAACCAAAGTTATAAATCACAATATCACATTAATACCGCCATTTGAGCAACCTTTGTCATCTGCAATTGCTTCATTATTTGGTCTAGCCAACCCTTTACCACTCAAACCTGAGTTTCAACAACTCTGACAGAAGGCTATTGAAAACATTGTGAGAAAAGGAGAAAATGCTGGTGACCAGCATTTTCTCCTTTTTCCCACAAAATTTTCTACCCCAGTATCCATAAATTCAATCATTGGAGTAATATTGAATTTGTCATCTACAAAATGCCTTCAATTCGGACAAGTATAGAATTTTGTTGTGGTAAAGAGGAGTTTGTCACCCTCTAACAAGTTACGAAACAAGCCTGGAAACTTCAGGAAATCACTTTTTGGCAATCTCAAGATATCAGAGAACATGGCTGTGTATACTATCCAAGACAATGCTGCCGATATCCTCTGAAAGAGTCTGTCAGTTCCTCTTGGCATCACACTTTGGGCTATATTTAGATCAGAGAAATGACACATTGGAAGGATGGTCCAAGACAAATCTATCAGACCAATTCAATGATACCATAGAAAACAGATATAATCAGACAACTTGAAGCCTATACAGTTCAATTTTATGTTATAAATTTCCATATATAACAAAGGCAAAACAATCAAATGCCACAACCTTTCAACTAAGCAAGCACATTTTGGCACCTCTGCAGTGTACATAACTCACTGTAATACATTGTAGAAAACACATTTTTTTCTAGAAAAAGCCCCCTTTTTTTCATGAGTTTGTTTCCACAGTCTATCACTGCTTATTAGATAAAATTTTATATCAATAACAAGATTAACTCTTTGGCAAATGACAAAATTTTAGACTTGTCCAAATTCAAAGAATTTTCAGACAACAAATTAACCCTTTACCCCATAAGGAATTTCTATGGTATCTCTAATTGACCCTAAATAACAGCAAGGATGAAGCCGTTTCTTAGGTGTATATGAGACCTTTTGAAAGTGTAGAAAACATCGTGACAAAAGGTAAAATTGCTCGTTACGAGCAATTTCACCTTTTGCCACAATGTTTTCCAAAGGATCCTACTAGCAATGCATAGAAATGAGTATCTATGGAGTAAAGGGTTAAATATGAGTCAAAAATTAAACTTTGTTTTTAAAATGGTATAAAACATTGTGGGAGACAAGAAACTTAGCATTGATCTCAATCTGATTCGAAATTTTCAGGCCCCAAGTTTGATCCTCATTGGACAGGTGCCGGATTTTTTGTGGGAGTGACCTTTGGCAAGACACTTCAGAGTTCTAGCCTAAGTATTAGGGAAACCTAGAAAACAGAATGAATAAGTAAGCTGTTATTAATTGCATTGACATGACTGAAGTTATGTTGAAAGGAGCATTAAACAGTTAACACTGCATAATATGTATACAAATGTAACATTATTGCAAAGTAAGTTACTCATTATAGTATTCAGATCATTTAGTTATTTTTTTTCCAATTTGACAGCTGACATGCATGTTTTACCCCTACAAAACTCTTCAATCCAATAACACTTAAGATTTGAAGCTATTTGCAGCTCTCTTGGCAGCTCAAACATTCTGTGGAATGCATATCAAACACTTATGATCATGTAAATGAAACCTACATTTTTTTGGAAATTGTTACAGCTTTATCAAATACAATCCTCACACAACATTTTAAAGGTGGCCCTTCAGATCTTGGGTTGAAAATTTTACAAAAATACAAAAAACTCATCCTTACAATTTTAAAGCCTTCTAATTTTCATGCATAAACCCCTAGTAGTCGAAAACTATCCGACAACAAGAGAAATTAGAGATTTACAACAGCCAAGGTTGGCACTGAAGCGAAACACGGTCTATTTTTACATCAGCAACTCGTGCATTTACATGCTGGAAATATACAGATGAAGCTCCAAAGTTCTAGAAATTATGGAAAATAATTATATTTTTGTTATGTTATGGAATTTAAGTGTCATTAGTCATGTGCCAGTCACTTAACATTCCCACAATGCTTTTTGATTTTTGGTGGGAAATCTAAAAATAGCTTAGGAGGCTACGCAGCCTTTTAACCCTTTACACCATAGATACTCATTTCTACGCATTGCTTGTAGGAGCCTTTGGAAAACATTGTTGCAAAAGGTGAAATTGCTCGTGACAAGCAATTTCATCTTTTGTCACAATGTTTTCTATGCTATCAAACGGTGTCATATACACATAAGAAACGGGTTCATCCTTGCTATCATTTTGGGTCAATTAAAGACACCATAGAAATGCCTTATGGGGTAAAGGGTTAAGGGAATACCACCAAAAATTTTTTTTTTGTAATTTTATGATTCTTAATTATTGATGATTTGCATTGTTTTTCATATAAATTTCAGTGATATATATATATATATTTTTTTTAATTTGGTGTGATGTGAAACATCTAAATACCCACCTTTAAACTCTTTCTAAGACAGATTCAAACATCTGACTTCTTATCTAAAAACAAAATTTTTAACAAGTCCAAAATGAAAGCAAATGCACACAACAAATAAACTTGACCAAAAAAATCAAAATTTGTTCAGAAATAACACTGTTGAAAAAAGAGAAAATGCCGATTACCAGCATTTTCACCTTTTCCCAAAATGTTTCCAAATGGCTTCTTTCCTAGGGCTATGAAGATTCTGAATTTTCTGGATTGTGTGGTAAAACATAAAGCAACATTTAGTTTGTCATCTACAAAATTGCTTCCGAAATGGATAAGTCTAATTATGTTGCTTGCTTAACTCATTACCACACAATCCATACTTTTGATGACCCTGAGAAAGAAGCCTTTAGAAAACAGTGTGAGAAAAGGAGAAAATGCTGGTAACCAGCATTTTCTCCTTTTCCCAAAGTGCTTTCTACCCTTCCCAGGACAAAATTAATTTCAATTTTTCAGTCACCTTTATCATTTCTTTTTCAAATGCTTTCAATTTGAACTAGTCTAAAATTTTGTTACATTAAATCTGATCGTGGGCTATGCAATCTGCAAAAGCTGCTTAACTGGTCACCAAACAACACAATTTTAGACTTGTCCATGCAAATTTAAAGCTTTTGCAGACAACAATATAAATGTGACTCAAAAATTGGAATTTGTTAAGGAAGAGTAGAAAACATTGTGGGAAAAGGTTAAAATGCAGGTTACCAGCATTTTCTCCTTTTCCCTCAAATTATGAAAAGCTTTCTCTCACAGGGTCATTAAAATCGAAACTGTTCAGTGAAAGAGGTACTTCCTTACCAAACAAATCCAACTTTCAACTGTAACCTCAGGTAAGGTCTGAGGCTTTTGAAAACAAAAACAGGAAAAATAAACCTAACCAGCATTTCTTCTTTTCTCACAATGTTTGTTACCCCACAAAGACAAATCCAGTCCTTGAAGTTTTAAGTATGAATTTTCTTTTTGGCCTGCAGATGGTTTCAAGGCTGTTAAAAGAATAATAAGTTGTCCTTTCTTTCAACCTAAGTGTAAACTAGCACACCATTGTAGGCTGAGTAATCAAGATCAGACTGCACATATAACACAATCTGATCTTTGGTTTACTTGGTCCAATGTGGTGAAACTTTTCCAGCAAAAAGAACTTTAGAGCCACAATATCTGAGCGTTTACTTTTGGCTTGAAACATCTTTTTCATTGTATTAGCAGATAAAATGTTAAAAGCTTTTTTTTTTTTCAAATTCTTTGGTAGGTCTGAAAGAAACCTATTAAGAAATGATTCACGCCTAGATGAATAATTGATAGCCCACAGAAAAAACATGTTGATGCTTTTTTTACAAAAACTTTATAATAAAACTGTAGATCAAAGATCAGACGGTGTATTCTATGCAGTATGATTTTGAATTACATCATGCTCTATGTGAACTACATTGCCTTGGTAGTCCAAGGACATGCATCACAAATAAATAAATCAACTGTTTGCATGAGGTCTCATGTGTGATGAAACATTAAAATTATGATGGATTATTTCAAATTTAATTTGTCAACATAACTTTTCCACTTTTCCTTCATATACACAGACTTTGATGTATGGAAGCATGCGTGGGATACATATTAGGGAGATGTATGTTTGATAAATTATATCTATCCTAGTTTTAGGTATATCTGCATACACTAAGCTTAAAAATGCATCACTTTTTTCTGGAAACTTTTTTCATGGAAAGGTTCTATTTGTTAATCTTTAAATGAAAAAGCAAATGAATAATATATCATTCAAATACTTTCTTGAGTTCACTTTTAGATTAACGCTCCACACTTTTTCACTTTCTGATCAGTTAGTTGATCTTGTACTTAGGCCTAAGGGAGATCTAAATCACCAGCGAAAAAAATGAGGATGACAAAGGTTGCCTTGCCATAACTAAAGATGAGCCTGATGAGCCTGATTTGCATCGGTCATTGACTTCATTTTCCTACAATGTTTTCTACCCTTCATTAAACAAAGTTCAAATTTTCAGTTACTTTAATTTTGTTGTCTGCAAATGCTTTTGATTTGGACAAATCAAATATTTTGTCATTAGGTAATGAGTTAAGGTATATTTAGATTTTGTGCAAAAATTTGTGGAATGTCACATGATCAATAACATTATTGATTACAAGGATTAAAGTGCAGCTCAGTATGACGACATCAAAATCATCTGATGTACAAGCAAGAGCTCTATTGCAGTTTCTTGAGTTTCATTGAAATTTCTAGGCCAAAAAAGGGCATAATTATGTCTACAATACTTTGTTGATTACCTGCCCTTGTATGGCTTTCCCATAGCTTACAGTTTACCTAGGCTTGAAATAAATGTCTTCTTTAATAACAAATATATTATAAAATATCAAAGTTATTGCACAAAGCACACAACAACAGGGCTATGGCAATGACTTGACACTTTCTTGGAAAACAGCCGAGCTAAAAAAACAAAGTTTAACTGACTGCAAAATGACTATACTGTTACTTCAACACATAAAAATTGCACCTCTTAAATAAATATAACCATACAGCTTACTTATAACTGCTTAAAAAAATTCATCTAGTTTTAATTCATCAGTATTTTATGACAAATCTTGATTTATGGCATTAGAAGCTAAACAGCCCCTGAAAGTATTAGTCATTATTTGAAGCAGGGATCAAAATGTTAAAGCAAAATATAAATCAGAAGAATTGCATAATTTATTGTTTTATCTGAATACAAACAATGATGGATTGGTAAAATTAAACCAAATGAAAAAAAAATCTTTTTTGGTTGTTTTTGATTGTCTCGCTTTTATCTTTAATTCACCAGCCAATTTTGCTTTGGTGTATGTAAACATGGACAAGATCAAGATCTGACTAATCAGAACATGAAGCCCAGTTGTTAACTCTTTACCACACAATCTAGACTTTTAATAACCCTGAGAAAGAAGCCTTTTGAAAACATTGTGCGAAAAGGAGAAAATGCTGGTGACCAGCATTTTCTCCTTTTCCCACAATGTTTTCTACCCTTCACAAAACAAATTTCAAGTTTTCAGTCACTTTTATTTTGTCGTCTGCAAATGCTTTCAATTTGGACCTGTCTAAAATTTTGTCGTTTGGTAAAGAGTTAATCTAACCAATCTTCTACTTGATTTACAATGGGTATGATTGTACAATAGTATCCTTATTTTCAGTAGAATTCAATATTTAAACTTGAAAAAGTTAAACTCAAAAACATCTCTTCACCAGGTGATAAATTTTGGAACTCATCAATATTGAAGGCATTTGCAGACAAAAAACTATATGTAAGTCATAGGGATTTTTCTATGAAAGAATAGAAAACTTTATGGGAAAAGGAGAAAATGTTGATATCAAGTTTAAATATTTTAATCACATTCATTTTGTTTTCAGAAAATGCTGATACTGTTTTGTTTGGTAAAGGGTTTAAACCTTTACCAAACTATCCCTGCTTTTTATGACCCTGAGATAGAAACCTTTTGAAAACATTGTGGGAAAAGGAGAAAATGCTGTTAACCAGCATTTTCTCCCTTTTCCACAATGTTTTCTACCCTGCTGGAAAAAAATTTAAATTATTGAGTTATGTTTATTTTTGTTGTCTGCAAGTGCTTTGAATTTGGACCAGACTAAAGTTTTGTAGTTTGGTGAAGAGTTAAACTCCCATTTCATACAGCAAGGCGCAAATGTAGCTTTATGAAAGAGAAGGTTGGGAGGAAATTTGAGGATTTCACGATGATGTATATTTTATGTCTTAATGGACTATTATGTAATTGCAATATCATCATTTAATAGTTATGTAATAAGTTTGTTATCATAAGATGATTATTTTTATGTAAGAAGTGGGAATGAGTTAATACTTTACTGTGAGCACTAGCTGTTGTAAGACATTATAACAGGTCTGAAGTTTTATGTCCTTGTGCATAGAGACAAAAGTATTGTTAAGAATGAAATGGACTTAACCCTTTCCCACACAATGACGACTTTTGATGACCCTTAGAAAGAAGCCTTCTGAAAACATTGAGGGAAAAGAAGAAAATGCTGGTAACCAGCAGTTTCTCCTTTTTCCACAGTGTTTTCTACCCTATCAATAAACAATGGCACCATTTGAGCCACAGTGAAATTGTTGTCTGCAAATACTTTTAGTTTGGACAAGGCTAAAATTTTGTCATCTAGTAAAGGGTTAACCCATTACAAGACGACAAAGTTTAGGACTAGTCCAAATTATAAGCATTTGCAGACAACAAAATAGAAGTGACTGAAATTTTGAAATTTGTTTTGTAAAGGGTAGAAAACATTGTGGGAAAAGGAGAAAATGCTGGTTACCAGTATTCTCTCCTTTTCCCGCAATGTTTCCAAAAGGCTTTTTTGTCATGGTTGTCAAAGTAGGGATTGTGTGGTAATGGGTTAAAAGTGAAAGAATCCAGTTGATGGTCTGGAAAAGACATGATTGATTGATTGATTGATTGATAATGCCATTATCAACATTATATCAGTCAAAAGAAGCCTTTTGAAAACATTGTGGGAAAAGGCAATAATGTTGGTAACCAACATTTTCTCCTTTTTCCACAATGTTTTCTATCCTTCAAAACCAAACTTCCATTTTTCAGTCACATTTATTTTGTTGCCTGCAAATGTTTTCAATTTGGATCGTTCTAAATTTTTTTTGTGTGGTAAAGAGTTAAGGGGTTAATACATAAATGAATGTGAAAATGTTGTGGTAAAAGAGAAATTTGCTTATTATGGTCTATATTTACTTTTGCTACATTTATAAAAGTGCTCTGCCGCATCACAAAAACAACAGCTGTCTGACTAGGAGGTAACATGTATAAAGCCATTGAGGATTTCTCCCATGAAAGCTTCTCAAATAAATTAACCCTTTACCACACAGTTCTGCCTTTAAATGACCCTCAGAAAGAAAGCCTTTGAAAACATTGTTGGAAAAGGAGAACATGCTGGTAACCAGCATTTTCTCCTTTTCCCACACTGTTTTCTACCCTTCACAATTCAATATTCAATTTTTGATTCATATTTATTTTGACGTCTGCAAATGCTTTCAATTTGGACTAGTCCAGAATTTTGTCGTCTGGTAAAAAGTTAATCCTTTACCACACAGTTCTGACTTTTAGCAACTGAACAAAAGTAACTTTTGAAAACACTGATAAAAAGGAGAAAAATGCTGCAGGTAACCACCATTTTCTCCTTTTCCCACAATGTATTTTACCCTTCCTGAAACAAGTTTTAATTTTTCAATCACATTTATTTTGTTATCTGCAGATGCTTTGAATTTGAAATTGTCACATTGACTACTTACACGACAGAGGGTTAATGGCAAAAAATTTTAGGCAGGCTCAAAGTTCTAGAGCACCTAACCCGTCCATTAAGTTTATAAACAGAGTTAATAAAAGTATTTGCTGCTTTCACCATATTGTTTTTAAAAGCCTTCTTCCTATGTTGTCATGAAAATAGATGACTGCTTGGGAAAGTGTTAACTTTTTCTCAAATAACAAAATTTTAGACTTATTCAAATTCACAGCATTTGAAGAATGACAAATTGAATATACCTAGTTTATCTAACGTTACGTGTTCATGAAAGGGTAGACAACATTGAGGGAAATGGAGAAAATGCTGGTTACCAGCATTTTCTCCTTTCCCACAATTTTTCAGAAAGATTTTTTTCTAAGGGTCATCAAAACTGGGGCTTATGTGGTAAAGGGTTACATATATATTTTTTCTTTTCATTTACATTTGTTTCCACTTCATTTCAGCTCTGGAGAAATCATCAAGGCACTGTTTTGATTTGCTCAAATTAACATTATGCTGATGAAGTCATCGAGGCCGACAGTTGTTGAAATAACAGAAAGTAGGAAACGCGGAAATACTACGTAAACTTTTTGACGTAAATGTAAAAAACATGAGACTACCACAGCTTGATCTTATCTGATGGGTATTTCATATTTTTCATCACTTAATTACAAAATGCTAAACAGGATTGCTTATTCTCCACTTTCAACTTCCGCTTTGGCATCTTCTAATTGCCAAGCCTAAACCTGTGACAACTGAAGTTAAACACATGGTTTTTGTACCGACTTATTAATTTAGTCTTAAGCAGACTGCAAGTCTTTACCATTAATGACAAAATTTTAGACAGGTCCAAATTGAAAACACTTGCAATTGACAACATAAATGTAACTAAAAAATCGAAATTGGAATCTAACAAGGCAGAAAACATTGTTGATTACCAGCATTTTCTCCTTTACCCACAAAGTTTTCGAAAAGCTTCTGTCTCAGGGTTGTAAAAACCAAGACTTGTCCAAACTGAAAGCATCTGCAGATGGTAACTCTTAAGATGATGGAAATGATTGGATTTGCCACACAATTCCAAATTATAAAGACTCTGAGAAAGAAGCCTTTTTTGAAAATATTGTAGGAAAAGGAGAATATGCTGGTAACAAGCATTTTCTCCTTTTTCCTGCAATGTTTTCTACTCTTCTACAGTCAAGTTTCAAATTTTTGAGTCACATTTATTTTGTGGTCTGTAAATGCTTTCAAGTCTAAAATTCTGTTGTTTGGTACAAAGAGTTAAGTAAAACTATCTTAACCCTTTACCAAACAAAAACGATTTTGGACTGGTCCAAATTAAAAGAACTTGCAGACTTGATGTCTGCAAGTTCTTTTAATTTGGACCAGTCCAAAAATAAAAGAAACTCAAAATTTGAAATATGTTTCCAGTAGGGGAGAAAACATTGTGGGAAAAGGAGAAAATGCTGGTTACCAGCATTTTCTCCTTTTCCCACAATGTTTTCAAAAGGCTTCTATCTCAGATTAGTAAAAACCAGGGATTGTTTGGTTAAGGGTTTAAGACCCATACATAGTCCCCTCCTGGCTTCAATTCATTAACTTCTGATAGGCTAATCATCTAAGTGCTGAAAATCAGAAACTGTTAGGTTCAAGTTTCGAAAGTTCTTGAAAGTGAGACTAAGAATGTTCTTAACCTTTTTACCAGACAGACAAAACTTTAGTTGACTCCAAAATGAATGCTTTGGCAGACAACAGAATTAATGGTTTGATGAGATTGTCTCTGTAGGTGTAGAAAGCATAGTGAAAACAGGAGATAATGCTGGTTTTTAGCAATTTCTCCATTTCCCTTGATGTTTTCTGAAGCCCTTTTCTTCACCAGAGTCATTTTTAATCAGGATTGTGTGGTAAAGGTTTAACTCTTTACCACACATTCCCAACATTTAACGACCCTGAGAAAGAAAGCCTTTGAAAACATTGTGGAAAAGGGAGAAAATGCTGGTGACCAGCATTTTCTCCTTTTCCCACAATGTTTTCTATATCCTTTCCAAATCAAATTTCATTTTTTAATTCACATTTATTTTGTTGTCTGCAAATGCTTTGAGTTTGGACTAGTGCAAAATTTTGTCATTTGGTAAAGAGTTAAGAATGGTTGAATGGCCCTTGTTACCCTATCACTGGATTGGTTAAGGGGAAAATATCAAGGGCCATAACTTCTGTAAGAGTAACCTACCCTGATGAAAATCAGTAGAAGCCTTTTTTAAAATGCAGATTTAATTTGTTGCCTGCATGATGTCATGCTTTCAATTTGAAGAAATCTGAACTTTTGTTACTTGGTAAAGTATTTTGGATAGAATATTTGAGGAAATTGTAGGTCAAAGATCAGATTGATCTGGTTCTATGATGTACTGATGTGGTTTGCACTCTTATATTAAAATAAACACAAACACCCACTGCTTTCAGTGAAACCAACATTGTGGCAAATAATGATCACATAAACATGTATGAGATGAACAATATGCGTCCTGTTTGACTTACTTTTTTTGCTGCCAAAGTAATTGTGTAAGAAATTTAACCCGTTACCACACAATCCCTACTTTTGACGACCGGGAGAAAGAAGCCTTTAGAAAACATTTTGGGAAAAGGAGAAAATGCTGGTGACCAGCATTTTCTCCTTTCCCACAATGTTTTCTACCCTTCACAAAATAAATTTTAAATTTTCAGTCACTTTTATTTTGTCGTCTGCAAATGCTTTCGATTTGGACAAGCCTAAAATATTGTCGTCTGGTAATGAATTAAGAAGACAGCCTTGATCAAAATTGGATTACAGAGTCAGTGTCCAAATCTGCTGTGTTGAAGTACTGACCACAAAAAGCAGAAGTATTGACCACAAAAAGCAGAAGTATAGAGTACTTCGATGACAACAAAGTCACTCTGTATACGCACCAACCATTCTCAATTTAATTACAAGTCTAATTGTAGATTTAGACAGTAACAACACTTCTGATTGGCTAACCCATTTGGTTTAGCTAAACACAGCTGTGTTTGATCTACTTTAGAATTTACAATTTAGAAAATTCTGGAGAAAAAGACCAAGAATGTTCTGTAGTTGTTGGATATGGACCTGGGTCTTTTTCCATTGGAAAATTTACCAGACACCAAAAATTTACACACCTACACATTGAATGTACTTATACTGACAAGAAATCAGATGTAACTCAGTTGATTGACTTTGTGCCACAAAGGGTAGAAAAAGTTTGTAAGAAAAAGTGAAAATGCAGGATACCAGCAGCAGTTCCTACTCCTTTAACCCTTTACCACGTTGTACACCACAACATTTTAGGATAATCCAATTTTAGTATTTGGAGACGAAAATTTTATGGTAGCTCCAAAAACACAACTTTTCTTTGATATGGTAAAAAACTTTGTGGGAAAAGGACAAAATGCTGGTTACCAGCATTTTCTCCTTTTCTTACAATGTTTTCAAAAAGTTCCTTCCTCCAAGGTCATTGTTTTGTGGTAAAAGGTTAACCACTAGATTTCAAAAGCCTTCTCCTTTTTAGGACTGTGATAAAGGATTTAGACCGGTATGGGACTATGCAAATGAAACTTGTTACCAGCATTTTCTGTTTTTTCCTACAGTATTGTCTTAATTTCATTCTTAGAATGCCTCGAGATTTAAAAAGTAAGGAAGCTTCTGATAGGCTAACCCATTTGGTTTAGCCAATCAGAATAAATGTTACAGTAATTTTTAAAAAATCTGGAGAATGATATCAAGAATGTTCCTAAGAAATGGGTTGGTAAATATGGTCCCTGGGTCAAAACTTTAGATCTATAAAATCCAATGTAACTCAATTGATCAAACTTGTCCAATTTCAAGGATAGAAAACTCTGTGGTAGAGGCCCACTAGATAAAGCTACATGCAAAATTTGATAGCCCTAGGCCTTATGGCTAGGTACAAGTAGATTTTTAAAAAATTCCCAATACAGTGGAACTCCGTTACAACGAAGTGCGCTATAGCGCTGATTCTGTTAAAACGCGGGTGTCCTTTGGCTCCCAAAATTTCGGGGGTTGACCATTTTTGAGTCTGATCCGAATCCACCGTTGCTCTCACAAGAATCTCAGATGTAAAAAAAAAAAGACCTCTCGGTACAAAAAAAAAAAAAACGATACCGTACACATAACATGACAATTTTTCACACCTTTACCTTGTTGATTACATTTATCACCTATGGCTTTGCACAATTACTTTGACAAATACACGCACAGTAGGTAACGAAAGGCCCTCGTCCCATAATTGTCTTTGCAAACAATCTTGCATTATACAAACTTCTCATGTCAATATGTCTGTCTGCATGTAGATCGTAACGGCGATATCAGAAAATAGCCGAATGACTCTCTTTCTACCGACTATACAACGTGCACGTGACACGACTGGGGTACTCTTGCAACTATCATTACGATACGCAGAAGGGTTGTATCAGAAAATATAAAGCAACACAGATACTGGCTTATTGCGTGATTGCATAGTTTTGAACAGAGGTCAGCCCATAGCCAGGTGTAAATTTTTCAGGCGAAACAGTTTAAGTGTGTACGACAAACACTTGCACTTACAACCATTTCGCTTTGCATTATTGGTGTGTTACGTCATACATGTACCACTAATGCAAACTTTACTGCAAAAATTGTGTGGATGAACGACTAATGTGATTTCTTTACGGATAGTAGGTTAAATTCCCCTGTTACTTTCAACATGTACGGGGGTCTTATCTCGTTTGATTATAAAAGAGATTTCTTTCGTCATTGCCGATTAGGGTTCGTTATGCAATCGTCAGCATGATTTAAAAAAAATGGCGGCGGCACCGTCTGCAATCCAAAACGATACTGTTTAATCTAATTTTGGAATGAATCTTGCAGTAATTTAGCAAAACAGCGGCTGAATAATTCTAAAAGAAACGGTCCTAAAGGTAAAATAAGCTCTTTTACATAGTTGTAACGTTATTTGATGACAGAAACTAACTGGGAATAGTTCAGGCGTTACGTAGAAAAGAATCTAAATTGTTCAATGTCCTATAAATAATGTTTAAATGTAAATAGGCATGTCTTAGTTTTAGTATTTGGAACATTGCTATTTCATTTTTGTCAGAATAAATTTGCGATAAACTGTAATTAATAAGCCATACTTCTTTAGTCTTGCAATGATTGGCGGATGGGCTGCGGGTAGTGTGTGTGTGTGTGGGGGGGGAATCAGCGTTATAAGCGTAACCCCGGATATAACGCTGTTGACAACCATGGCTCCCACCGACAGCGTTATAACGGAGCTCCACTGTATGAGCCCATGTAAAACTTGTGACCCCCAGGACAGGGCCAAATTTGACCCCAGGGCTACAATTTGGGCACCTTTGGTAGACCACCACTTGATAAAGCTAGATGCAAAATTGAGTAGCCCTAGGCCTTATGGCTTGGTACGAAAAGATTTTTAAAGTTTTAACTATATAAGCCCATATAAAACTTGTGACCCCCAGGCTCGGGCCAAATTTGACCTCTGGGCTATCATTTGGGCACTCTGGGTAGAGGTCTACTAGATAAAGCTACATGCCAAATTTGGTAGCCCTAGGCCCTATCGCTAGGTACCAGAAGGATTTTAAAGTTTTCCCTATATAAGCCCATATAAAACTTGTGACCCCCGGGGTGGGGCCAATTTTGACCCCAGGGCTATTATTTGAAGGAACTTGGTAGAGGTCCACTAGATAAAGCTACATGCTAAATTTGGTAGCCCTAGGCCTTATGGTTTCAGAGAAGAAGATATTTAAAATTTTTCAATATTTTTCAGTTTTGTTGCCATGGCAATCAGAGTTTTTGAAGGAATAAAATTCTTTCAAGGAATTCTGAAGAGGACCATGGCAGGATCATTTCTGTGAAGTTTCATCAAAATTGGATGGGTGGTTTCAGAGAAGAAGATGTTTGAAATAAAAGTTAACGCACGGACGGACGGACGCACGGACGGACGGACGCACGCACGACGGACACCGGGCCATGACATAAGCCCGCTGGCCTTCGGCCAGTGGAGCTAAAAATGCAGGTTACAAGGTACAGCACTTTCTCCCTTTTTCAAAAATGTACCTTTATCTTCAGGATTGTTAAAACAATGTGGTAAAGGGCTTGTAAACACAAAAATGTTTGCTAGCATCCCCATTCTGTACCACAGGGTTATGAAAATACAAGGTTGTTGGTTCATGGGTAAAGTGCGAAAAAAGACTGTATTAGCCAAAATATCTCATACACAAGAATTTACTGTAAATCCAAGATTGAACTGAATCAATAATGCAGTCTGATCTTTATGTACACTATCAGCAAATTCAATTTAAGTTGAGCCTAGTGGTCCAGGGACTAATTATCTTCTCTAAAAGCCTGACAGGCTGATGAATTGGATTTTAAAATGATAGTTAACAGATTTGATAACTCACTGTGTGTAATTTTAATCACTTTTGATATGCTGAACTATTGCAAAAGAAAATGAAATTTAGTACTAGACAGAAAAATGTTTTCATATAATTATAATAATATATAATACATAAAAAATATAAAAATGATGAAATATATACTATTCAGTCTTAAATTTTCTTCCAGTTTTTATTACATCAATAATACTCATTGGTTCAAGTATAGTTGTTGAATTTTTAACTCTTTTGGAATACCATAGACAACACCAGAAGCTACTGTGGACCATGTAGATCAAGACCAGATTGCAAGGAACATGTCCTATAACTACACTCTCTCTTGATCCTGCACCAAAACTGTATATACACCCTTGAGAAAATGTAATTCATTTATCAAGTAACTCATTACCAAAACGAAAAAAAAAAAATAGGTTTGTCCAATTTGAAAGCATTTGCAGACGACAAAATAAAAGTGACTGAAAATTTAAAATTTGTTCTGTGAAGGAAAGAAAACATTGTGGGAAAAGGACAAAATGCTGTTAACCAGCATTTTCTCCTTTTCCCACAATGTTTTCTAAAGGCTTCTTTCTCAGGGTTGTCAAAAGTAGGGATTGTGTGGTAATGGGATAATTAAAAAGTTAATCAATCAGACAATCCTGATTTGACGGCATACTCTAGCTCATATTATACCTGGAAGCATCATGGGCAAAATACTATACCTAACCCAAAGTGTCTGCTATCATTGTGTGCGCATGTCATATTCGAATCGAAGATTCCACCGGTCTTATATGATGCATCACTAGCCCCGAAAGTGGGCTGATTGTAATATTACGTTCTATAAGGTAGCAATGTAGAAAATAGCTTTTATCAATACGTTTGAGGAGAAATGAGACCTGCTTTAGCTCCAGATTTCTCTAAACTGCTGATCATAGCTGAGTGTATTGAACGAGGTAGCATTTTATTGAGCAAGGTTAAATACTCATCATTCAACATAGAGGCACTGACAAATGGCAATAAATTAAATTTGGGCGTATTATGATACTGTTTGATTATCCTTGCAGGGGACTTGCTACTTTCTGCACCATATTATCAATGGAATCGTTCAAAAATAGCATCCTTTGTCTTTTGGAAAATTTATGTTTTTATGAAATCACTGATGCCATATTTCACAAATCAAGGTTTAACACTCACATATTTTTTTACTAGATCACATGTAATTTTGTTGTCTGCGAGCCAGTTTTTTGTACGGCAAAAAAAGTTTACTGTGTTTCCACTATTAAAACTAGAGCTAAGTTTCCGACAACCCGAGTCTCCCCTCTACTATTTCTATAATACTGAAAAATAAAAAATTTAGAATTATAAAACCTTACTGAATTAGTTTTTGATGAAGACTCCGAAAAGCAATCTTGCTCTTCTGCGTCTTCTACGAAAATTAGTTCAGTAAGGTTTTGTAATTCCGAAATTTTTTCGTTCAGTTTTCAGTTTGAAAATCAAGAGCAAGGTAAAAAAAAGTTTTGTCAGCCTATCAGCCTTAGCCCTTATCCTGCTAAACTCTTTACCACACAATCCAGACTTTTAACGACCCTGAGAGAGAAGCCTTTGGAAAACATTATGGGAAAAGGAGAAGATGCTGGTAACAAGCATTTTTTCCTTTTCCCATAATGTTTTCTTCCTTTCCTAAAACAAAATTCAATACTTTAGTGACATTAATTTTGTCGTCTGTAAATGCTTTCAATTTGGACCAGTTCAAAATTTTGTCGTTTGGTAAAGACTTAATAATTTGAAAAACTTTCTTGCTGATGACAACCTGTATAATGTACTTTCAAACTTATTTTTTTTCAAACAATAACATCTCCTTGGCAGATATTGTAGATCAAAGATCAGACTGCATATCCTGTGCAGTCTGATCTTGATGAACACTGTCCGCTAAATACCAGTGAGTCACACCTAGCAGCTTATGGTTTAAAATATTCCTGATAGACCAACATACCCAAACCCAGTCTTTGTACCCATAGGAATGACTTAGTGCCATTTTCAATATTTTTGTTATAGCCCATTACCGCACAGTCCCTACTTTTGATGCCCTAGAGAAAGATCGAGTCTTTAGAAAACATTGTTGGAAAAGGAGAATATGCTGGAAACCAGCATTTTCTCCTTTTCCCACAATGTTTTCTCCCCTTCACAAAACCAATTTCAAATTTTCAGTCACTTTTATTTCGTCGTCTGCAAATGCTTTCAATTTGGACAAACCTAAAATATCGTTGTTGGGTAATGGGTTAAACAATGCTTGAAGCAAGCAATTTACACAACATGTATCCCAAGATATCAATAGCTACTGCCCTCTAGATTCCAACATGCAATGGTGTAGGGACTGTGCATGATATGTTGCTCAAAAAACACTGAAAATTTGCAATGAGAGATCAAGATCAGACTGTATATTCTGTGAGATAGGACCTTTAATGTTGAGTGCATAACCAGGATTGAAATATTTTTATGCACTGTCAGGCACAAAGTGCCAATGGGGTGGGAGGAAGTGGGAGGTTTGCATTTACTGTAAGGCATAGATGAATTTTTAAGTAATCAGTGCATCAATTTAACCTATCCATTTAGATTGAAAACACTCATAGATCAGGGATAAAGTTAAAAAATATATCTGATATTGTGATGTACAACTTTGGTTGCCCAATCTTTTAAAGACATGTACATATTGTGAGAAGATGGCACTGTAACACCCTTGCACAAAAATTCCTGGTTACACCCCTGCATGATTATGTGTTAGGAAAAGAAATTCGTTACTGCCTGTCGTGGGTAAAATCTTGGAAAATCATAATTGTGGGGTGCTAAATGTCAAAGTTTCACGACACAAATTGAGGAAAAGTGTTGACAAAAATACTTCCTGAAACATACCAGACTGTTTTGTGAATGAGGTGTGATTATCTGACATCATTGAATAATAAAAAAAGCAAAAGTTCTTAGAAAGAATTCTTAAATGTCAAATAAGGCAACACCTCTGGCTTTAAATCCTTGATGCCCCCATGAGTGCTTAATATCTTCAGTCAAGAATATAAAAATCAAAGTATTGCATTTCTGAAGCATTTCTGGCAATTTCAAACAATCTGTCAGCATATAGGTCTGTGAATCTCTGATCTGTAACTTAATTGTTTACCACATGACAAAGTTTTGCACTTAACCAAATTTAAAGAATTTGCAGAGAACAAAATTTTAATTAAATGTTACTGAAATGTTGCATTGTCTTAAGATGGGTAAAGCATGATGTATTTAAATGTGCCTTATATGATGGGATTTTTAATTCAAAAGGTAGAAAACATAATGAAAAAAGGAGGAAATGCTGGTGACCAGCATTCCTCCTTTTCCCACTTTGTTTTCACAAACATTGTCTTAACTCTTTACAACACGACAAAGTTTTAGACTGGTTCAAATTGAAAGCATTTGCAGACGACAAAATAAAGGTGACTGAAAAATTGAAATTTGTTCTGGGAAGGGTAGAAAACACTGTGGAAAGAGGAGAAATTGCTGGTTACCAGCATTTTCTCCTTTTCCCCCAGTGTTTTCAAAAGGCTTCTTTCTTAGGGGCGTCAAAAGTAGGGATTGTGTGGTAATGGGTTAAGTCTTTAAAATAACCAATAGTTTGACAAAGAGTAAAGTTGGCCTTACCATAATACAACCCCTTTACAAGAGGACAGATTTTGCCCGTATGAACAGCAACAGTTTTTAACTGCAGATGATAAGATTTATAAAATATGGTTCAAATGATGGTAGAAATCTTAAGAAAGGGTCATAAACACTATGGGAAAAAAAGAGAATATTTCTGGTTATAAACATTTTCTTCTTTTTCTAGATTGTTTGAAAAAAACTTTTTTCCTGTATGCTGAAAACTAGAGATTCCATTGTTAAAGGTCTGATCAAACCAATTCTTGCAATATAATTTGAGCTTTTTTCAAACAACTATCATCATGGCACAACTAGAGAACAGACAGGAAAGGTCAAATCCATTAGGATAAAATGATGCCTAATTGAGATGAAGGGTTTGGGAGTGAACTTTTAAAACCTTCTTTCCTCTTTTGTAGTTGTTCGCTGCCACTCCTGTTTAGATGTTTTAGAACAAAAAATCTAATCTATATACCATTATGTTACTTTAGGTAATCATGACCTATAATCAAAGCTCTTAAAGCACTGAAAAGTGAGACTTTTTATTTTCATACACTGAAGATATACTGGTAGATAATTGGTTGGTTAGCATCATACTAGATTCAAAGGTTCAGCAGGGCCTATCAAAAATTTGCTGCTGATAACTGACTTAACTCTTTACCACACAATCCCTGGTTTTTACAACCCTAGGAAAGCCTTTTGAAAACATTGTGGGAAAAGGAGAAAATGCTGGTAACCAGCATTTTCTCCTTTTCCCACAATGTTTCTACCCTGCTGGAAACAAATTTCAATGTTTGAGTTCTGTGTAAGTACTTTCAATTTCGACCAGTCTAAAATTTGGTTATTTGGTAAAGAGTTAACCTTTTATCAGACAATCCTAACTTCTAACGGCCCTGGAGAAAGGGTTTTGAAAACATTGCATGAGAAAAGGAGAAAATGTTGATAACCACTATTTCTCCTTTCCCTCATTATTTTCTATTCTTTCACTAACAATTCTTACCATATGATCAATATCTGACATGTTGTCTACAAAAACTTTCAAGTTGGACCAATCTAAAATTTTATCCTGTGGTTGAAACATTCATGGAAACTAGACAGTCATAATCAATCTGAATTACAGTCTCGCTATATATATTCATCACACTGTAGCATAAATAATTCAAAATTGCTCATATTGAGTAAGAACTTCTGCTTTTACCAGAATGCTTTCAAAGGTGGTTTGCTATAAGACAAAACATTCAGCTGTCTTGTAGTGTTGACTATTTTACCCAAGAAAAAAAATTGTACAAGACCAAATGAAAGCATTGGTGGGCGACAAATTACATGCTGCTACAAGGATGATTTCTGTCTTTGATAGGGTAGAAAATATTGTTGGAAAAGGTTATAGCATTTTCTCCTTTTTTCACCATGTTTTCAAAAGCCCTCTCTAAATTAGGTGGTAAAGGACTTATGTATAAATAGGTCTTCTATCCAAGAAACTGGACAATCCCAATTATCCAATCAGCTAAAGACAAACAGACAGATGGAACCGTTTCAGGTAAAACATTACTGGTTCCCATTTTGATCAAGTAAGAAGTAATGTTTCCCAGTTTTATCAGTCTGTTGTTAAGTGATTAATTGCAGAAATCAGGCCAATTTCCAGCCAAATCATCAGAACGATTAACATTGGCACAAAAACTTGTACCATGAAACCTTCATAAATTTAGACATTCCTGGAGTCTTAAGTAGATAATTTTTAAAAACATTTGGGAAAAGGAGAAAAGACTGGTAACCCACATTTTCTCCTTTTCCCACAATGTTTTTGAAACTATCTGATACTTGTCCACTACATGAGTATCATGCATTGAATTCAGAAAAGTCTACAGTTTTGCTATAGGGAAAGAAGTATGAAACAAAAGTAATGTATTTGTTTTCTCCAGACAGTTTGATCATTACTGCACCAAACTGCCATCTGTATTCACAAAGAAATATTAATACGAACATTCTTAGCCTTAAGTTCTTGTGTTCCGAAAGTTACATAATGTTAAGTACAGATTTGGGCTAAGTATGGTCAATTACATTAAATAAAGACTATATTCAAACTGTGGTCACAGAAGGGTCACCACGTCATTGTTATTTTTTCCTAGTTTCTGAAGATGTTGAAAAATTATGAGCTAATTACATGCAAATCATAAGTTCAAATATGTTTAAACATATTTAAATACATCTATTGAGAAACAAGTTCTTAAAACTTGTACTAATCTCTCTCCATTCTGCTTCCTGGGAACTACACCAGTACTTGTGCCAAATGTGTGGGCCAATGAAAAATCCCAAAGTTGACACTCGCTCTCAGGACCATTAGGTTATGAGGCCAACGCTCTACTTCATGACCATGGACACCACAAATTTCGTATTAAAATAATTATGTTCAATACTATGTTGAACAGTGTTTACGTGCACATGTAAATACATTCATCAACTGCCATTCCTAACTACTGTACGTACTGCACAGAACATGTCATCTGATCCTTGACCCACTTAGTTTAAAAAACTTAATGAGATTTAGCCAATTATATTTTCAGCTGTCAAAAGAGGGTGAGTTTCTTTATTTGAAGCTGAAAGAGTTGGAGAAATTTTGAGAAACCTGAAGGGAGGTAAATCTCTTGAAAGCGCAGCAATGAAGGGTCACAATCAATTACAA
The DNA here is from genome assembly GCA_943736015.1 of Tridacna crocea. Taxonomy (NCBI): domain Eukaryota; kingdom Metazoa; phylum Mollusca; class Bivalvia; order Cardiida; family Cardiidae; genus Tridacna; species Tridacna crocea. The sequence goes on from OX031064.1 coordinate 20,216,385, forward strand.
ACACACAATTAATGAAATCCAAATTCTCTCATATGTTTTCTCTCAACACAGGCCTGGGATGGATCCTGATTGACAGCTAATGTGTGCCTACAATTTCAAATGATTGCCTCATATGTGAACTAAAAACTTTTCCAGATTGTAAAAAAATCTCAACCCCCATGCAATGATTATTACACACAACTTTGTACTTAAGAGAAAAGAAGAGGAATAGCACAGGAAAATGTTTGATTAACTCTTTACAACACAATCCCAACTTTTGACGACCCTGAGAAGGAAAGCCTTTGAAAACATTGTAGGAAAAGGAGAAAATGCTGGTAACCAGCATTTTCTCCTTTTCCCACAATGTTTTCTACCCTTTCCAAATCAAATTTCAAATTTTGAATCACATTTATTCTGTCGTCTGCAAATGCTTTCAGCTTGAACTAGTCCAAAATTTTCCGTTTGGTACAGAGTTAAATAAAAGGTGCATTTCATTCATTACTGGTATATCAGTCTTATCCAGACAAAGCTCACATGTTCATGTATGTCCTGGGTTTTCCCCAGTACTAAGATGGGGCCCAGAAGCGTTTTGCCATAGGACACTTCTAAATAAATATTAAATCCTATCTGATTTTGTTTAAAGGGTCTAAATGAGTAAGAACTAAATCAAGCATGTACTTGTCATGTGCATTGCAAGAAATTCTGTGGCTGGTCCTCCAACTAGACGTGAATAAAGTAAAACTTCACAACATAAGCTATCTCAAGCAAGATTGCAAAAAGAAATGCATACCATTAAATCTTTACCAATTGACAAAATTTAACATCATCAGAATTCAAAGAATTTGCAAGTGACACAAAAATTGAAATTCATTTCTGATAGAGAAACTAGAAGGCCCTGAAGGGCCTGAATATGCTCTACTGGCAGAGAGTTTGCTTTTAAATAAAGCATACATAGGAATTCATTGGGCAAAAAGACAAAAAAATTGACATTTTCAACTCAAAATGGTTACTTTTCCATTACTGTTTGTTGATTTTTTTCAAACTCAACAGGATTAAAAAGCTATTGATGGGATAAACAAGCTTAAAAATTCATAAAATCTGATCACAAATAAATAGTTTTTCATGTAAACAGGCAATGAAATTGTTCAATTTGAAATGGCTTCTTTTCCCATACTGTTTGTCAGATTTTTTTCGAAATCAATAGGGTTAAAGCTATTGATGAGATAAAGAAACTGGGCAAGTTTCACGGAAATCTGACCAAAAATGAAGACTTTATTGCATAAACAAGAAATGAAAGTTTTCAACTTGAAATGGCTACTTTTCCCATACTCTTTCTTGGAATTTTTAAAAAATCAATAGGGTTGAAGCTATTGATAAGATAAACTCTGCAAGTTTCATGGAAATCTGACCAAAAAAGAAGATTTTATCGCGTAAACAAGAAATGAAAGTTTTCAACTTGAAATGGCTACTTTTCCCATACTGTTAGTAGGAATTTTTTCAAAATCAATAGGGTTGAAGCTACTGATAAGATAAACAAACTGTGCTAGTTTTATGAAAATCTGACAACAAATGAAGACTTTATCACGTAAACAAGAATTTGAAATTTTCAACTTGAAATGCCTACTTTTCCCATACTGTTTGTTGGATTTTTCTCAAAATCAATAGGGTTGAAGCTATTGATGAGATAAACAAACTATGCAAGTTTCACAAAAATCGGACATCAAATGCAGACTTTATCCCGTAAACAAGAAAAAGTCTAACGGATGGACGGACAGACGGACCTTTTGAGGTCGAATTGCTCTTTATTCAATGCAACCCAAACAACCCCATAAGAGCACCTTTTTAACCCCACTATCCCTAACCCTAACCCCATACCTACCAGATAGACGGAATTTACCCCATAGAGACTAAATGTACAGTTACCCCGAACCCCACAATGTCGGGCTTGGAAGGACGGACAGACGGACGGACGGACAGACGGACGGACGACGGAAACCCCGTCATGACATAAGTTCTGCTGGCTTTCAGCCAGTAGAGCTAAAAATTGTGGAAATGGTGTAAATACTGGATACAAGCATCTTCCACAATGTTTTCATAAGCTTCCATTGTCTACAGGTTTGTTGAAACACCTGGTTATGTGACAAAGGGTTAAAGAATGAGCTTTGAAAGATAGTGTAGATCAAGATTAGAATTCTACAATACATCCTGTATTGTAAAAGATAAATAAATTGGTGGTCCTTTCACAGCTCTTTCTGATATTCTGCTGAATCCCAGCAATCCCTGCAAAACTGTGATGCGTCATAGCAGACAGGTCAAATCTTCAAAGAATATGGCATGCACAGACAATGCTGGCAAGGCTTATATCTTTCTGAGGATTGATGATAGTCACTGAGTTAGAATTCGTTCCTCTCCCACCACTGACCATTGTGAGAAAGCAGCCAGTGGCCTGGAAAGAAAATTGTGCAGAGTACTGGTAAATGAAACCCCAGGAAAGCAAGAATAGGTGCACTGGCCACCATGATATTAGTGAAATAATCTTGACAATGGCGTTATACACCATGCAATTAATCAATCAATCATTTCTGAAATTCCAAGATCTTCTTGCAAGAACAGTCTAAAAGTTTATTTTTTCTCTTGTTTTTTTAACTGCTCATTCAATTATTTGAGAGCAAAAGGGTTAAAATGAACTAAAACATAGAATTGCACAACAAATCAATTTAATTTCATAAGAAAAACAAATTTTTTAACATTTCTCTGCATGTTACTTTGCCTTGATGTTTAAGAGATGATTGGAATTATGTTTATATAATTTAACTTATTTTATGATCAATCATAATTTGAAAACATCATAATCATTTCACTGCATACCACACAATCCTTACTCTTAGCAACCTTTGGGAACATGGTTTTGAAATCACTGTGGGAAAAATGAGAAAATGCTGGTAACCACCATCTTCTACTTTTTTCACAATGTTTTCTTTTCATCTTAAGCTAAAACAATCATTTGATCCAAATTGAAATTTTTCTCTGCAAATCTTTTTAATTTCGACAATTTTAAAATTTTGTCAATGGTAAAGAAATAATAGTGTCAAACAGTTCGAATCAATTTTTCCTGGAAATAATTTACCGTACCGCTTTGCAACAAATAACTGAGTCACTCCCATAATCAAAATGCGTAGACTGCATAACTTTTGATCATACAGATATATTTCACTGAATCAGGGGAGGTAACCAATCTACATGACTTTAAATTAGATAACTTCGGTATCCCCAGTATTAAAACTATTGAGATGCAATGTTATCATTGTGATGTTCTCCAAGACCTAATTCAAATATACAGGAATGATAACGAAGGTTGTCTCGACCAATGATGTCCCTATAATCAATAGGCTTCTCCATGCATTTTCGCACCCGTAATTGTCATGGCAAGCAATGCAGTACCTGACATGTTTGGGTTTTCTCTGATTTTATATTTGTATGTCGTGATTGGTAATCTGTTATATTTTCCAGTTATAAACAGTGAAAATAACCTTTTTTTTTTTTAACTTAACTGGGGCTTTATGCAAATTTATGTTTTTATTCAACAATGTAGATATAAAGTCTCTGTAACCATTTCCTTATGCCTATGTTGTGGGTTTCAATTTCCATTGTCCACAAGACAATTAAAAAAGCATTAACCCTTTACCCAATAAGGCATTTCGATGGTATCTCTAATTGACCCCAAATAACAGCAAGGATGAAGCCATTTCTTATGTGTATATCACACCTTTTGATAGTGTAGAGAACATTTGTGGCAAAAGGTGAAATTGCTCACCACAAACAATTTCACCTTTTGCCACAATGTTTTCCAAAGGCTCCCACAAGCAACGCGCAGAAATGACATCTGTGGACTAAAGGGTTAACTGTTACCCATGACTTTTAAATTCTGGTATGATATGAGCAACATGCTTTGGGCCCAAACATATTTTGCTTTAGCAGTTCTGAGGCTGAGAAACTTTTATAAACATTTAGGTGATCAGCATTTTCTACTTTTTCTCTGTTTTCTACACCCCATCATTTTAGCTATATTCAATACATTGTCTACAAATAATTTCAATTTTGGTAAGTCTGAAATTTTTTAAAAATTTGGGCAATTAGTTAGGTGTTCAAAGAGTCGGTTTTGACCAAATTCAAAGTTTTATAAGATTCTACCGAGATGGACCTTTTTTCATTTTAGGTCAAATTTATTAAGCTATAGGCTAGGAAACATAAGTTAGGAACATTATTATAACCTTTTTGTATGCAGATATCAACTTCCTGTACGCGATATAACCTCTGACGACATGTGTTTACAATTCATCTCAAATTTGGCAACCGTTCACCTATACGAAGTCAGAAAAATGATTGTTTTTAGTGCAAATTGATTACTCAAATTATCTGATTAACTCCAGAATGTTACTTTCATAAAACCCGTCTGCTGCCCAATTTTCTTGGCCTTTATTCCCCCAATTTTCTTGTCTCATATCCTATTATCCGATTCATAAATTTGACCAGCTGCAAAATACCTGGATCTTCGGAGTTAATTTTCAATTCTACTCTGTCACTTTCTTTTTCTTCCATAATTTTTTTTCTAAAAGGTAGAAACTAATACATTTTTTTAACTTCTTCATTTTCTTCTTTATTGGTTAAACAAGGAAAAGTTTGTTTAACTCTGCCAAACAAACAATATTTTAGACTGGTCCAAATTGAAAGCATAATTATGCAGACAACAAAATAAAAGTGACTGAAAATTTGAAATTTGTTTTGTGAAGCGTAAAAAACATTGTGGGAAAAGGAGAAACCACCTTTTTCTCCTTTCCACAATGTTTTCATGAGGCTTTTTCTTCAAGGTCATTAAAACTTGGGATTGTGTGGTAAAGAGTTAAAGTCCATTCTCTGCTGCAGTAAGAAAAGTTTTGAACTTATACTGCTGGTTCCAAACTAATTAATTGACTGAGCTCATTTTCTCCTGGTTACCAGCATTTTTTCCTTTTGCCACAATGTTTTCAAAAGGCTCCTTCCTTAGGACTGGTAAAAGTCGTCATTTTGTGCTTAAAGGTTATGGATTTTTAGATTGTAAAAAGATCCCCTTTTCCTAAATGATTAAGGCTTTCTTTGCATGAAGATCAAATAGCATTTTGTTTAGTTTTTTTGTTCAGCAGCAAGGAGAAAATGCTTTTAACCCATTACCACACAATCCCTACTTTTGACGTCCCTGAGAAAAAAGCCTTTTGAAAACACTGTGGGAAAAGGAGAAAATGCTGGTAACCAGCATTTTCTCCTTTTCACACAGTGTTTTCTACCCTTCCCAGAACAAATTTCAATTTTTCAGTCACCTTTATTTTGTCGTCTGCAAATGCTTTCAATTTGGACCAGTCTAAATTTATCTCGTGTGGTAATGGGTTAAACAGCATTCTCTACTTTTCCCAAAAAGTTTTCTTCTCCATCAAAGCAAAATTGCACCATTTAAGCCAAAATGTCAGTTTGAATAGGTTTAAAATTTTGCTGAGTGGTAATGGGTTAATTGGAACATGCAAATAAAGCAACTGAAAAAGAAGAAAAGTATAATTCTGATGACACCATGCCAACAACCTATCAGCAAGGGGATGGTCAGTGGCTTACTAACAAAATTCCATACACCCTAAATTAGAGCCAAGTTTACCTGACTAGAGATCTGTGTTTACACTGTCTTGGATGCCAGACACCCTTCCTCATCATATTCATTGAACCTTCCTTGTTCCATATATAAACTGTTTATTTAACTCTTTCCGCACCAAATGTATAAACTCAAGCTCTTTTGAAGACTGAAAATACATGGTGTACTGACCATAAAAATTTTCTTGTCTTAACCTTTTGACTGAACTAGTCATAGATAGAGATCAAAGATTAAAATGCACATTCTGTGCAGTCTGATCTTGATCTATGCCATCTGGAATTGGCCTGTTTTCATCAATGGTACTGTTGAGGTTAAGAATCCTTTTTTCAACCTTTCACCACAAAATCAAGCATTTTAACAAACCTCGGGATCAAGATGCATTTCGGAAACAATTGAGAAAATGGGTAATGCTGGTAACAGCATTTTCTCTCAATATTTTTACCCTATCTAAGACAGATTTCATCATCTGAGCCACATTTAATTTGCTTGCTGCAAATGCTCTCAATATCACCAGGGCAAGTCTAAAATTTGATATTTAGTAAAGAGTTAAGCATCAATTTAACATAATAGCGCCTGCAGATTACATTTTTCCATCCTGCAGCCCAATACTTTTGAAAATATTGTAGCAAATGAACAAAATGACATGTTAATTTTCTTGCAGTATGATAAAAATAGCAATTGATGTACTTTGAATTGCTACAGAACAAGACATTACTAGCACTTAGATAGTTTATGTCAAATAACATCTTATGCAGCTGTTTTTGAAAATGGCTTTCGCATGAAAAAGGGTTAGGTGTACAAGTGGAAAATGATTCCAACAGAATGAGCCACAAGCAAGGCATGTGCCTGTTATAATAAGCCTAGTGTGGCTGGTATCAAAAGTGGGAATATGACGTCCATAAACTTAATAAGGGATCATAACTATGTCAAAATTTTGAAAGCAAGAATGTGGTTTCCACGGCCATCCTGTTTATACTCCTTACCAGCTCTCAGACTATAATCAACTCTTTCCAAAGCAACAGAATTTCGGACTAAATCAAATTGAATGCATGAGCAGATAACAAAATATAACACCCCGGTTACACAGAGCTATCGCTGATAAATTGGTGGTCTTTTTAAAGTAGGGAGGGAACCGACGAAAACCTATTTACTTCCGATGTCACATATTGGTCACCTATTCTCAACCTATCAAAAGCTATCGGGAAAAGATGAATTTTATCGATAAAAAGTTACCGATTTAGATATTTAAACATGCTTAAAATTCTCGATCGGTGAAAATATTACAAAATAACCGATTGACAACATATCTACCACCGATATCACCTACAGGCCATCGACAAGCCACCCAAAAGCCACAGATGAACTGATACTAATCACCGATGTAAAAAGCTGAGAATTGAAATATGGAATCCATGAGACACATTGTTACATGTGCGACAGACATTTTAATTCAGTTTCCACAATAATTGTCCAGCGCCATATCTGATTGATTCTGTAACAATTCTGTGACAAGTGTTGGATTGTCTTTGTATGTGGGTCAAAGGGAACTCCCAGAAATCCATCGGCAAAGGCAAAACCCTCATGTTTGTCTCTAGCGAAGTCCTGGAGGTCCAAGAAGACTCCATTGTGAAGGAAAGAGGTTGTGGCCGTGGTAGCTGGGGTGCAGGCGGTAGTCCACCACCTCCTTTGTCTCCTACGCCGGCGCCTATGGTCTCCTCTGGGCTCATGGACTAGCTGAATAGCCTGTCCGACATTGAGAAGGGCCTGCTGCTGCAGCAGAAGGCCAAACTGCTCGATTGCTCTTCCATCCTCCATGACGTCAGCCAGTGAACTGCATGAAATTAGTCGGTTTTCATCACTTATACACATTTTGTGTTGAAAGAACCGACAACAACCTGTGATAAGAGATACGCAAGCTCTTTAACACCGATACCACCGATCTGCAACGGATTACCACATATGTAGCACCAACCACATACGAAAGAAAATGTTTGACCACTGATCAAACACTGATCGATCACCGACATGCCCGACTGAACACCGGTTTACAAGCGGTGAGATCCGACGGCATTTCAACATTTCAGTTGATGAAAATATCTTTAATCATCGGTCAGATCCCGATTGGGCCTCTACCAGCGCAAGATGAAATATTTTTAAGACCGACTGAACGTCTGTTTATCGCCGATACCCGGTTACACAAACGGCTTGAAATAAGGTCACCTATGACAACCGATAAAAAAGCGAAAAAAATTGAAATGATTATATTGATTTGAAATCGATGTAAGCCCGACAGTCTGTGTAACTGGGGTGTTAGGTAGTGATGATTTCTCAGTCACCAACATTTTCTCCTTTTCCAACAATGTTTTCAAGGACTTCTTTCTACAGGGTCATTATCAGCATTTTCTCCTCTTCCCACTTTGTTTTCGAAAGTCCTTTTCTTGGGGATTTTACAAAGCAGCATTGTGTTATATAGGGTTCATGCCCCTTTTACTCTTTACCACACAATCCCAACTTTTAACAACCCTGAGAAATAAATCTTTTGAAAACATTATGGGAAAAGAAGAAAATGCCGGTAAACAGCATTTTCTCCTATTCCGACAATGTTTCCTATTCCAACAAATCAAATTTCAATTTTTGATTTACATTAATTTTGTTGTCTGCAAATGATTTTAATTTCGACTGGTCCAAAATTTTGTTGGTGGTTAAGAGTTTAAAGATCAGAATTCGGGCAAGTCCAACATTTTGCCTCTCTGTAAAGGGAATGAAACAGCACAAAGATAAAGCAGGAAGTCTTCCACATGACAACTCTATCAAGACCAAGAAGAGTAAACTGTGAAATTGAATGGTCGTAAGATTTTTACGATTCATGAGATTGAATCCCGACACAGATGGTGAAACAATCCAATTGGGCATTTAGTGGTTCTTCTGGGAAATAAAACCCATCAACTTGTCACATGAATTGTTGAATAAACTCTAGTTTAATTCCCTCATTTCACATGTAATTAAAACTTTAACAAATAATACATCAATTTCCTTCAATTACAACAAAATACAGTTTCATTAACACCTTCAGCTGTGAGCCAATTTATGTAGCTTTGTTATTTTGGGTAAATTTTGACACAAAAATTATTGCAGTAGAAGATGTTTTTCTAAATCCTAAAATAGTCGAAAACAGTTGAATATTTCAACATGGGAATGACAGTGGAATTTTTCAGCACTAAAATGGTGTATCGAGAACTAAAAATGGCTTTTCTTTATTATTGAAAGTAAGACAAATCAGGTAAGTCAGTTAAACTGTTTGCATTAACTCCTTACTACACAACACATGTTTAGACAAGTTCAACTTGGATTTAGGACATTTTAAGCCCACTGGACTAAAGCCCACTAGGACAAAAGCCCACTTGGACAAAAGCCCACTTTTCGTTATCATCAAAAATTTCATATGTATGATGTGACTTGTGTTAAGAAGAGTAGAAAACATGTGGAAAGCAAACAATGCCAGTTTCACAAAAATGATAAAATAATGATTTTTTAACACCTTTTTATAAGCAGTGCGCTTTTGCCCTCCCTGCCAAAATAACCAATGGGCTTTAGTCCAGTGGGCTATATTGAAGTTGTCTCAAAATTATCCCCGAATATGCCTGTCTCATCCATTTTCCTGACAGGAAAGTTTTGATAGGTTTCATCAGTCCAGTCTGCTATTAACTGTCATTTCCTCTTTTTTCTGCAATGCATTCTATCCTTTGAAATTCAAAGCATGGCATTTGATCCACATGCTAATCGTAGTGATTTCATAATGGACTAGTTTAACAATTTGCAATATTGTTGTAAGTTGAAGAAAACAAAAGCAGAGGTGGTTCCCAGTTCATTTAAGACAATTGACATACCATGAGTAATGAACAACATTGACAAAAGAGGCCATTAAAACAGTGCTATTACATTATTAATCACATTTCACACTGTTTGGGTAAATTCGGCTGTGAAGAAAGGTTTCACAAGAGATTGACAATTTTCTTTAGCCCTTTACCATACAATCCAAAGTTTTAACTCTTTACCCCATAAGGCATTTCTATTGTATTTCTAATTGACCCTAAATGACAGCAAGGATGAAGCCATTTCTTATGTGTTTATGACACCTTTTGATGGCATAGAAAACATTGTTACAAAAGGTGAAATTGCTTGTCACAAGCAATTTCACCTTTTGTCACAATGTTTTCCATAGGCTCCTACAAGCAATGCGTAGAAATGAGTATCTATGGAGTAAAAGGTTAATGTCCGTGAGGAAGATGGCTTCTGAAAACATTTTAGGAAAAGGAGACAAAAGCTGTCAGAGACGGGTTATGCTCCATGAACAAGTGCTTGTCATATTAAAACATATGAAATTAATATAAATTCAAATCTTTTATCCTATAAGGACCTGTTCATGCCCCCAAAAATTGAAGTGGAAAGGCAATTACTATCTTAGAGATATTCCCAAACAAATTTTTACATGAAGCCTCCTTTTTCTGTGACACAGTCTGAAATTGAGAAACCATGGAAAAGATATCTGGGCAATGTTCCAACAAGTTCAGATTTGAAACTTCATGAAGTTTTGAGCACTAATGTAGGAGATATTAGAGAAGCAATTTTTTACAGGAAGCCCCCTTTTTCCGCCACCCAGCCTGTAATTGAGAAACTGGGAAAGAAATATCTGGGCAACTTTCCAACGAGTTCAGATTTGAAATTTCACAAAGTTTTGAGCACTGATGTAGGAGCTATTAGTGAAAAACAATTTTTTTAATGAAGCTCCCTTTTTCTGTAATGCAGCCTCAAATTAAGGAACAGGGAAAGAGTTATTTGTGCATTGTTCCAAGGAGTTAAGATATGAAGTTTCATAAAATTTGGTCCAGGGGTTGTGGAGAAATTGCTTCGGACGGACGGCATGAACGGACACAGTCGGACGTACGCACAGCGTAGCGACTATATGCTCCCACGAAATGTTTCGAGACACATAAAAATACTGATAACCTATTATCAATATGTTTTCTACCCTAGCAGAAATAGAACTAATCATCTGAGCTGCACTCAATTTGACGTCGGGAATTAATCACGTTTAGTGATAGCTCTAGTTACTCTAAGGATGAACTTGTTTTCTTTCATAAAGAATTGGTCATGTTAGAATCGAATTAATCTTCTTTCTATTATGGTTTATCATTCAATAAACCAAAAGAAAAAACCTGAATAATCATTATCTAAAAGTTACTGTTTTGAGAAAAGTTTCTTCTTAACACTGTAGATCCAAGATCAGACTGACCAGAATGTGCAGTCTGATCTTGATCTACACTGCCAACAAAAGGTCGGTGATACATGCTTCATGGTTAACATTTAACGGAATTGTTTATTTTGTATGAAAGGCAGGAAGTTGTTAAAAGCCGGGACTAGATTTGCTGCTGATATGCCAACATGGCTGGGTAATGTCACAAATGAAATAAATATAATGATATCCACTTCATTTCATCTGTCAACACAAGTGAATAATATGACATTTGCTAGATAGCATCAAAAACTCTTTCTCTAATTCTCAGTTTTATGACGCAGAACACATAACATCCAACAGATGATTACTCTTGTCTGGAAGGAGACCGCTTTTGAAAGCGTTGGTGAAGAAGGTAAAATGGTTTGTAACAAGCAATTTCTCTTTTGCCATGTTTTCTTTAAGATTCATCAATTTAACTGAAATATATGTTTATTATATCCATAGAAAAAGATTGTTTTTGAAATCATCAGCTTTAACTATTTACTAGGCAACAAAATTGTAGTTCAGCCTTGTTCAAATTGAATTTGCAGATAATCACTTTAATGTTTCTCAAATGATGCAGTTTTTCTTTCATAGGGTAGACAATGTTGTGGGAAAATGAGACAAGAGGGCCATGATGGCCCTGAAATCGCTCACCTGAGTCTATTGACTAAACATGAATCATTTTCAATCTAGTTTCCCAGTGACCTAGTTTTTTTTTATCAGACATTACCCATTATCAAACACTTTTGAGATATCAATAAGACAAAAATTCTGACCAAGTTTCATGAGTATTGGACTGAAAATGTGGCCTCTACAGCATACAAAAGGTTTTTCTAAGATTTAACCAAATGACCTAGTTTTGGGCCCGACAATTACCTATTATCAAACTGTTTTGGGACATCACCAAAACAAACATTCTGACCAAGTTTGAAGAGTATCAGGCACAAAATGTGGCCTCTAGAGTGTACACAGATTTTTATAATATTTCACCCAGGTACTTAGTTTTTGACTCCACATGACCCATTTTCAAACTCATTCAAGGTATCACCAAGACGAATATTATGAACAAGTTTCAGGAATATCAGACTGAAAATGTGTCCTCCAGAGCATACACATGGTTTTTATGACATTTGACCTATTTACCTAGTTTCTGACCCAACATGACCCATTTGAAACTCATCCAAGATATTATCAAGACAAACAATCTGACCAATTTTCAAGAGTGTTGGACTGGAAATGTGGCAACCAGAGCGTATACAAGGTTTTCCTAAGATTTGACCTGGTAACCTAGTTTTTGACCTAACATGACCTATTTTAAAAGTTGTTCGAGATATCATCAAGACAAACATTCTGACCAACTTACAAGAGTTTTGGACTGAAAATGTGGCCTCTAGAGTCTAGAAAGTGTTTTTCTAACATTTGACCTGGTGACCTAGTTTTTGACCCGACATGACCCATTTTAAAACTCATCTGAGATATTATCAAGACAAAGATTCTGACCAACCTTCAAGAGTTTTGAACTGAAAATGTGGCCTCTAGAGCATACACAAGGTTTTTCTAAGAATTGACCTAGTGACCTAGTTTTTGACCCTACATGACCCATTTTCATACTCATCTGAGATATCGTTGAGGCAAACATTCTGACCAATTTTCATGAGTTTTGGACTGAAAATGTGGCCTCTAGTGCGTACACAAGGTTTTTCTAAGATTTGACCTAGTGACCTAGTTTTTGACCTGACATGACCCATTTTCAAACTTATCTGAGATATCATCAAGGCAAACATTCTGACAAACTTTCATTAGTATCAAACTGAAAATGTGGCCTCTAGAGCGTACACAAGGTTTTTCTAAGATTTGACCTAGTGACCTAGTTTTTGACCCTACATGACCCAAATCCAATCTCGTTCGAGCTTTCATCAAGGCAAAAATTCTGACCAAGTTTCATGAGTATCGGACTGAAAATGTGGCCTCTAGAGCGTACACAAGGTAAAAGCTGACGACGGACACAGCACTAAGTGGTCAGGTGAGCTAAAAATGCTGGTTACCAGCATTTTCTCCTTTTCCCAGAATGTTTTCAAAAGGATTCTTTCCTATCAGGTACTTATACGTTAGCATTATGTGGTAAAGGGTTAAAGGGGTTATGTGTTAGAGGACATATCCGAAACTTCCTAGCTTCAAAAAATATAGATGTTTAAAGTGGCCCCATCTTCTGTCATTTTCCCCACAAGTCATTATAACCCTGAAAGAAATTGCAAAGAGCTATTTTGACTCTGTTTTACTGACAATTCAGGCTATTTCTAACATAATTTTAATCATATTGTGGTAGCCAGTGCATCTATACAAAATATCCTGGAGTTCCTTTTACCAACACTTCTCTCAGTATATTTCTTCAGCTCCACAAGCGGTTCTCCTACTTACCTTAGCGAAGTACTTTGAAAAAATAATTGCATGGCCAAAAGAAAAGGCCATAAGAGCCCTAGATCTCACACTCAATCATTTTAGTAGCCTACCTTTAGACCAACTGCTGACACATATTTAGCAAGAAGCAAATTTTCAATAAATATTGTGAAAATGAGCGGGAACATGTCACCTAAAGAAATCACATAAGACTTTCCTTATGTATAACCAAATGACCTTGGAGATTCTAATACAAACATCCAAAAATCTCTATATGAATATTGGCCAAAAGTCAAGACCACTTCCATAGTATGATAAAGTTTTTATTATACACCTGCAAAAATTCCAGATCAAATACAAGCATTATAAGTGGATAAAGTAACACACCTGACTGAAAAAAAAGTTTGTATCGGTACACTATAAAATACAGTACCAAACATAGGCATAACCAGGAAAAAGTTAATTATACGCACGCCAAAATTGGCCATTTTTGAGGCAGGTGACGAAAGCAATTTGGAATCAGCCTAATGGAATAGGAGCCGTAAAATCAAGACATTTCTGATCTTGGCTGTTTTAGAAAACTTCCAAACTGAAAAATATGGAAAAAGAGGCAACCTATGACCTACTTTCGATTTTTTTTACATTACGCATGTGCGTGGTGTGCGTAATAAAGTTACGCCTATCATCAAGTTTCATCATCATATCATATTTGGCATAGGCATAACTTTATTACGCACACCACGCACGTGCGTAATGTAAAAAAAAATCGAAAGTTACCCCTATGCCAAATGTGGTATGAATGTGAAACTTCATGATGTCAGAGTGAGCATTATCCTTAACCCTTTACCCCAGAAGGCATTTCTATGGTATCTCTAACTGACCCTAAATAACAGCAAGGATGAAGCCGTTTCTTATGTGTATATGAAACCTTTTGATAGCATGGAAAACATTGTGGCAAAAGGTGAAATTGCTGGTTATGAGTAATTTCACCTTTTGCCACAATGTTTTCCAAAGGCTCACAAACAATGCGTAGAAATGAGTATCTATGGAGTAAAAGGTTAATTTGAGATTTAATTCGTCAAAATGATGTGTTGTAATATTCACCCGCCATTTATAAAAACAAAGTTACTACCTGTGCAGTCGGCGCAGGGCGACACTTTTCGCTAATGGTCAATTTTGTATATGTCCAAGGAACAGTCTACCTCATGGTTAAGTCAACTGTTATAATAGTGGCATGGATCCACAAGGATGTGATGTCTTGTGTGGTATAATGCATCACGGAGATGCATGAAGCCCCCTTTTGCCAAAGCATGGTTTATACAGATTGGCATTATGTCAAAAAATATAAGACAAACTGAAAATGCTTTTTCAAGAAAAGCTAATTTCCTTCAATGGTACACTGTCTATTCTTTATATGGCATTAGCATGGAGATAAACTCTGATTTATCGTTTTCTAATCGTTACCTTTGACCCTTTACCAAACAATCCTGACTTTTAATGACCCTGAGATAGAAGCCTTTCGAAAACATTGTGGGAAAAGGAGAAAATGCTGGCAACCAGCATTTTCTCCTTTTCCCACAATGTTTTCTACCCCTCCAAAAACAAATTTCAATTTTTGAGACATATTTATTTTGTCGTTTGCAAATGCTTTCAATTTGGACAAGTCTAAAATTTTGTCGTTTGGTAAAGAGTTAATTGGGTATCAGGTAATCAATCCCAAGTTTTTACAACTCCAAGGAAGAAGGCATTCGATCTAACATAACTGGAAAAGAATGAAATGTTCCTCTAGGCATTTTCTCATAATTTGCAAAATAATGCTCTTAGGCAAGCCTGAAATTTTATGGTTTGTTGGAGTTTACCATTGTACAGTTTGGCTTGCTTTTCTCAAAATTGATGAACTTTGATCATAGCTGGTTTTAGATTTACTTTCCCTGATCACGGTGAGGAAACTACATAGACGGAGCCATTGGCTCTGTTAAGGAAATCTTGTGTGGGTTTTTCCGGTCACGTGCGGCGCCGTCAATATCGGCTGTTTCGGTGGACACGAAAACGTAAGTCTCCCATTTATTGTCAAAATTTGATTTTATACTGAACACTAGCGAGAAAAGTGGAATTGTATGAGGGACCTATGACTTTCAACTTACTTCCTTGTCCGTTGCGAGTTCCAAGTCGGCGCGGTTTTGTCTGAAACACTTTTGCCGTGAGCCACGGTGAGGTAAACAAAGGTCATTTTCTATAATGACCACAGGCTTTCTATTGCTCTTTCTGCATAAAAATTACTTATCTAAATGTTTACACTGTCCGAATGTATGAATTGTTTATCTAATCCTTCCCCACTCACGAAAAACAAAATTTGAATCAAAATAAAAAAAATTGAGAAAAAATAAACATTGGCTCTGTCCATATCGGCCGGCTCTGTCTATATCGGCTGGCACCGCTGTATGAGGGCGAGTTTTAGAAGCGATAGGTTTATTTCGCTATTGGGTTTACCAGTCAAAAGTTAGATTTTTTGAAAGTTATTTTTGGAATGGTGATGCTTTTCTCTAACCATCTATCATTTCAAAAAGGGCGGTCACGTGGTTGAGTGGTTAAAGTGGTTGACTTCAGTGCTCTTGATCATTCGACCATATCACCCTGTGGGTACAGGGCACTCTCGGACAACGTGAACAAGCCAAGTTCTGCTTGCGGGTGTGTCGGGTGTTTTTCCCGGGATACTCCCGGGGTACTCCCGTTTCCTCCCACTTACCGATCCATTCGTCTCAATACCAGTTTAACAGCTTGGGGGACGCAAAACTGAATAAAACCAATATTTGAGAATAACCTTTGTAAAAGTTCTGCAGGTATGTCTGAAGTTGACACTCCAGACTTGAGTACTTACTTTTAGCTTGACTGCACAAAGTGTGAAGAGCTATTGTACTCACCTCGGTCGTCCGCGTTCCCGTGCGAAAGAAAATAAAGCGAATTGTGTGTGTGTGTGTGGGTGTGTGTGTGTATGAGTTTTGTTTCAATTGTGCATATACGTCGCTTCTAAAACTCACCCTCATACAGCGGAGCCAGCCGATATAGACAGAGCCGGCCGATATGGACGGAGCCATTGTTTATTTTTTCTCAATTTTTTTTATTTTGATTCAAATTTTGTTTTTCCTGAGTGGGGAAGGATTAGATAATCACTTCATACATTCGGACGGTGTAAACATTTAGATAAGTAATATTTATGCAGAAAGAGCAATAGAAAGCCTGTGGTCATTATAGAAAATGACCTTTGTTTACCTCGCCGTGGCTCACGGCAAAAGTGTTTCAGACAAAACCGCGCCGACTTGGAACTCCCTACGGACAAGGAAGTAAGTTGAAAGTCATAGGCCCCTCATACAATTCCCCTTTTCTCGCTAGTGTTCAGTATAAAATCAAATTTTGACAATAAATGGAAAACTTACGTTTTCGTGTCCACCGAAACAGCCGATATTGACGGCGCCGCACGTGACCGGAAAAACCCACACAAGATTTCCTTAACAGAGCCAATGGCTCCGTCTATGTAGTTTCCTCACTGTGTGATATTCTGTATTTCAAACTAAATAAAAGTAATCATATAGTTAAATTGAGCTTTGAACATAATTATATTTATACAGTTAAATACCACAGAACTAAATTTTGGACCCAACTAAAAGCATTTGAAGTCATCAATTTAAATGTAACTCAAATGATGATTTCTGTCTTTGATAGGATAGAAAACATTGTGAGAAAAGGAGAAAATGCTGGTTACCTATTACAGTTGTCCTACGTACATCATGCAAATTGATCAATCAATCAGAGGCCCACATGCATGTATTTTATTAAAAACTGATGTCCCCACTTGCTTTTCCTTCCTGCAATCACATACCTAGGGGGCTAAGTCTACAATTTTGTTCTAAAATGCATTGTTAAACTACAATTATGCATTCCATTTACTGAGCATTGTGCTTAATAACCCTAAGGAAGAAAACTCTGAAAACATTTCCCACAATGTTTTCATGCCATCTGAGCCACTTTTAATACATGTTTTGCAGATGCTCTCATTTAAGCAGACAAGTCTAAGATTCTGCTGTTCGGTTTACAAACAATGCCTGGTTTTCACGGCCCTGAAAAAGGAAGCTTTTGAAAACATCGTTGGAAAAGGAGAAAACACTCGTAACAAGCATTTTCTCCTATTCCCACAATATTTCCTACCCTCCCAGATCAAATTTCAATTTTTGAGTGTCTGCAAATGTTTTCAATTTTGACTCCTGTCTAAAATTTTGTTGTTTGGCAAAGAATTTAAGAATATATCAACTGCAGTTAAATGTCAAATGGGGGAACATGCGAAAAAGGAAATGAGGCAATGACAGTCTATAATGAAAATGCCAATCTTATATAGAAACTTCGTGCCTAAAATGGCATTGCTTTAGGATTTATCACTGGAATTGCAGCGACAGAAAGAATCCTGAAACTGTACTTAAAAGTTAACAAATGTAACTTTCAGGACATCTTTTAGTAAGAAAATACATGAAAAGGATTACATAATATTGGTCTAAAATCAGGCCAAGTTGTACAACTAGCTTGTGTGGAACTAAGTATGTCCATACTAGCTACCCAAGGTTTACTATTCAGGTGCCTGCTGTTGAGTTATGTTACGAAGATACAAGTTCACAAAAAATGCATAGCTATTTCACATAAGCCACATCTGGCAGGATTTAACCCATGGTGGACAAATATCCATCTTTTTTGAGGTTTAAAAGGCCAATATCATAACCTCTGAGCTAAAGAGATATCTCCCTAAAGCAGTAACGTTAAGTATTGTATTTAAATCTGGATGAAGCTATGTATGAAGTAGTGGTCTCCCATAACACAACCCCTCTTAACTCTTTATCACATAACAAATTTTTAGACTGGTCGAATTTGAAAGCACTTGCAGATGATAAAATAAAAGTAACTGTAAAATTCAAATTTGATTTAGGAAAGGCAGAAAACATTGTGGGAAAAGGAGAAAATGCTGGTTAAAAGGCTTCTTCTTCAGGGTCATTAAAAGTTGGGATTGTGTGGTAATGGGTTAAAAGACAAACCTCATCATTTGACCCACATTTAATATGTTGTTTGTAGAACCCTCACAGTCTGGATGGGTCTAAAGTAATTTTTTGATAAAAATTTGATATGATGATGAATATTGAATTGTGACATCAAGTAGCTTGCAACTTTTGTCAAGGTTTCCATTTTTCATAAAGATCTGAAAAACTTATTATGAACAGGTTAAGATATCATACGATCGAAAAAAGATCTGATAAAATTTCAAGCTGTTGGTTGTTAAAGAAAAGTGATGGTGCCTTTGATATTATGTAAATTAGTAAAACATTACTTTGTATATAAAAAAGTTTTTATGCACTTTTCTTTTTTCAACATGCTTTTACAAAATTATTGCAATTTAAGCTTTTGAAGTGTGTTCTTGATCTTCAAAACAGCTGAAATAGTCATTAAGCCCTTGCTACACAATTCCAAGTTTTCAAAACCCTAGCAGAGGTTGGTTTTTTTTTTTTAAACACAGTGATAAAAGGAGAAAATGCTGTTAACCAGCATTTTCTGGTCTCACAATGATTTCTACCCTATCAAAGACAGACATCTTCTTTCAGCTGCAATGTATTTGTGATCAGCAAATATTTTCAATTGGTCATTCCAAAATTTTGTGGCTTGATAAAGAGTTAATTACCTGAAAATATTTCCAATACTGCAGACTAAACTGTCTTCAACAATGTTACTGTTATGAATACGGTACTTTCTGATATATATCATTGCTCGCATGTTCATTTATTTCCCAGTCTCAATAGTTCTGCAGTGCCTTGCCACCATTTCTACCAGCAGAAAGCAAACCCCAAACCCCTTGATTACGTGTCCACTGCCTTTTCCACTGAGCTATAGCTGACAGTAAATGGCAGAATTTGGATTGTCCGTCATATCCCAAAAAATGAACCTGGAACATACATTTTCAGTCTAGAAATAAGATCTACCTATATATTCATTATTTCAAGGTCTCTTTTGGGTAAAGTGTTTCAGTAAAGTGGACAATCAGAGATCAGCATGCATGTCTTGTGCAGCCTGATATTGATCTATACTGGTCACAAAAGCAACTATAGATGTATAAAAGGCTTTAACCCTTTCCCAAACGACAAACTTTTGGACTAGACCAAATTGGAAGCTTTTGCAGACGACAATTCAACTCTTGCTGAAAAGATGATTTCTTTCTATGATAGGGTAGAAAACATTGTGGGAAAGGAGAAAATGCTGGTTACCAGCATTTTCTCCTTTTTTCACAATGTTTTCAAAAGGCTACTATACCAGAGCCGTAAAAACCAGGGACTGATCGGAAAAGGGTTAACTCTTTACCAAACCACAAATTATTGGACCCCTCCAAATTGAAAGCATTTGAAGACGACAATTCAATAAATGTGACTGAAAATTTGAAATTTGTTTTGTTAAGGGTAAAAAACATTGTAGGGAAAGGAGAAAATGCTGGTTACCAGCATTTTCTCCTTTTCCTACTATGTTTTCAAAAGGCTCCTTTCTTAGGGTCGCTAAAAGTCTGGACTGTAAGGTAAAGAGTTAAAGGTGGGTATTTAGAATTTTCACACCTCACCAAATTCAAAAATATATATATCATTGAAATCTATATGAAAAAATAATACAAATCATCAATAGTTAAGAATCATAAGATTCCAAAAGAAATTTTTTTGGATGGTATTCCCTTAAAAGGCTACGTAGCCTCTTAAGCTATTTTTAGATTTCGCGCCAAAAATCAGTAAAGCATTGTGGGAATGTCAAGTGACTAATACCGCTTAAATTCCATTACATAACAAACATGTAATAATTATTTTCTATAATGTCTTCTTCGGACAGATGTTTGAAACTTCGTCTGTATTTTCCTGTATTTAAATGAGAGAATTGATAATCTAAAAATAGAACGTGTTTCCCATTGGTGTCAACCTGGTCCGTAATAAATCTCTAATTTCTCTTGTAATTGGATGGTTTTCGACTATTGGGGTTTAATGAACGCAAATTAAAAGGCTTTGGGAGTGTAAGGATGATTTTTTTGCATTTTTTTGTAAAATTTTCGTCCCAAAATCTGAAGGGCCACCTTTAAGGGTTATAAACCTTTGCTGGCAACAAAATAAATATTGCTAAATTATATGAAAAAAAAGTCAGGGAATGGTAGAATTTTTATGGGAAAAGAGAGAAAATACTAGTTACCGGCATTTTCAAATTTTCAGTGTTCCCACAATGTTTTCCAAGGCCAATCCTTCCACAGCGATGTTAAAACGAAAGATTGCTTGGTGAGGGATTTAAAGTTGTAATGGACTTCATGATTATTTTTTTCAAATCACAAAAGGACAGACTTTGCATAAGCCGTTGGTAACGCCCATCCTGGTGGGCTCTTCCTGTCTTCATCAACAGCCGTTTCCCTCATGCCTACATGTTTTTACATATTTTGTGTGACCAACCAGCGGAATTAGCTAAGCATACATAATGTAGTGCTTCATATCAAAATTCCTTTGCAAGTTTTTTATTGAATACAGTATTAAAGATTATAACTATGCAGATATTTTTATTTTGGGAAAAGATTAAAATATGTACACAAAAAGCTGATTTTTAAATGTCAAGAATGCATAAATTTGTTTTCTTAATTCTCTTTGGGGGAACCCCAGATTCCCCTTCCGACATGTGCCCAAGTTCAAAAAAGGTCCAGCTGTTTTACTGCCAATCTTTGTTGCTCCCTTTAAAAAAAAAAGACACAGTAACATGCACTTTATAAAACTGCTCATAAAGAGCACTAGCATCTGTTTTACTTGGTAATTTTTCAGTAAGAAGCTTTTTTGTATTCAGTAAATTGGTTGATCTGGACGTTAACCCATTACCACACAATCCCTACTTTTGACGCCCCTGAGAAAGAAGCCTTTTGAAAACACTGTGGGAAAATGAGAAAATGCTGGTAACCAGCATTTTCTCATTTTCCCACAGTGTTTTCTACCCTTTCCTGAACAAATTTCAATGTTTCAGTCACATTTATTTTGTCGCCTGCAAATGCTTTCAATTTGGACCAGTCTAACCTTTTTTCGTGTGGTAAAGAATTAATGCCATTATAACCCTTTACCGAATTTTGATGCCCCTGGAAAAGAAGCCTTTTGAAAACATTGTGGGCAAGGAAGAAAATGCTGGTTACCAGCATTTTCTCCTTTTCCCACGATGTTTTCATCCCTTTCAATGAAAAATCATTTCATATGAGCCACATTAAAACTTTCATCAGCGAATTCTTTCAATTTGGACAGGTCTAAAATCTTGTCATGTGGTAAAAGGTTAAAACCTTAGGAGATGCACTGCTCTCAGTGCACATATGCATGTGTTTCTTTGCACTTGTCACTGACTACTTTCTCACAGCCATCAGAGGTGAGAGGCAAAGATTGCCAGAACTTGAAAGTTTGCCTCAACAGGGTATCAAACTCCCAACCACCAGGTCTTGAGTGTGAAGCACCAACAACTGAGCTACCCAGGCAGGCTTTGTCCTCAGTGAAGTGAGTGTCTATATCAACAGATGTCACCTATATCAGACACCCTGGGAAATGCAAGTGAATTCTTTACCAAACAAACCAACTTGAAACAACCTAAAAAAAAGAAGCCTTTGAAAACGATGTGGAAAAAGAAAAAAATGCTGGTAAACAGCATTTTCTCCTTTTCCCACATTGTTTTCCACCCTTTTAGAGCCTAATCCTATCATGTTAACCACATTTACTTTGTTGTATGCAAATATTTTCAATTTAGAGTAGTCTAATAATTTTGTTAGATAAAAAGTTAAGTAAGAGAACTGTCATGATACATTTGCAGCAGACAACTTTTAACTCATTACCAAACGACAAAATTTTAGACTGGTTCAAATTGAAAGCATTTGCAGAAGACAAAATTAAGGTGACTGAAAAATTGAAATTTGTTCTGGGAAGGGTAGAAAACACTGTGGGAAAAGGAGAAAATGCTGGTTACCAGCATTTTCTTCTTTTCCTACAGTGTTTTCAAAAGGCCTCTGTCTTAGGGGCATCAAAAGCAGGGATTGTGTGGTAATGGGTTAACCTTATCCTGCTATAACAAAAACGAAATTTTCGATTTGACAGTAAAAACCCATGTGTTGCTATTTCAAAAGTATGTTTTGGGAAATTATAATCCCCTTATCGAACGGTGCAGATTCAAGATCTGCTGGAGCGAATTAATTAACTCTTTAACAAACTACAAATTTTTGGACTGGACCAAATTCAAAGCATCAACAGACAACTAATTAAGTCTCTGTAACTCTTAACCATGCAACCTCTGGTTTTAACGACCCGAGGAAAAAGCCTTCTTAAAACACTGTAGGAAAAGGAAAAAATGCTGGTAACCAGCATATTCTCCTTTTCTACAATGTTTTCTACTCTTCCAAAGTTGAGTTTCAATTTTTGAGTCACGTTTACTTTGTTGTAAGCAAATGCATTCAGTTTGGACCAGTCTAAGATTTTGTCATATGGTAAACAGTTAAGAGGATGTTTTTTACATTTGATAGGATAGACAATATTGTGGAAAAAGGAGAAAATGCTGGATATCCAGTATTTTCTCCTTTTCCCACAATGTTTTCTATAAGCTTCTTTCTCAGGGTCGTTAAAAGTCCGGATTGTGAGGTAAAGAGTTAAAGCAATTTTTAAACAATGATTGTTTGATTTAATAATTTCAAAGCCCTTCTATAGCCCCCTCTTGAAGTCAATCTCAATAAACTGGACTCCTTTTCAAGGATCTTAGGGCCATTGACAATATTTGGCAACCTATTCACCCCAATTTTCGAACCCTTCTCTTTAAACAATTATCATTTGATTCATAGACAATTTGTGGAACTCTTGAAAAATTGTCCCAGATAAATGAACATCTATCTTTAATAGATCTACCTTGATGTTACACTAATAAAAGCTCATTTTGATGCACATGTATTTTCATGTTTCACTTTTTTCAAGTACTGGTAACTTGCACAAGTCAGACAATTTACAAGCTTTTTATGAGAAAATTAGATCACTTCTTGTGTCCCTCAATTTTGAATACCCTTTGACATACTTTTGACAAAAAATGATATTTTACTAATTATCTTCCCTACATGATTCTGTACCACACAAGTAACATTAGTCATTTTTTGAAAAAATATGGTTCCCACTTATAGAACAGAGGCTTTCCTCTCTCTCTGTTCAGGTATTGGTACCCCCAAGGAAATAGACAAATAATTTAGTCCTGGTTCCATTAATGAGTGGCACACAGGAACAAGCAATATTATATATAAAATGATTATCAATTTTTCCAATCACATTAATATAACATTTTCATTATTTTCATCAATTTTGTTATTAAGCAACCAGAAAATAAAATTAAAAGTTGTGCAAAAATTTTCATGCACAATTATGGGCATATCTTCAATACACTAAACAGAAGACCAGAATTCTTTAAAAGTGTTATCATTGTTTTCAAAGTTTCAGGCCTTATTATAAGATAGAGAAATAATGATGCTAAATGGATAATTTAACCAATCAGAAGAAAGCAAATATTTGCTGCGTTATTTACACAAACCTGTGAAGTGACCTTATCTGTCATAATGTTGTACTGTTTGTATTGAATTTCGCTAAACTCTTCACCAAACAACAAAACTTTGCACTAATCCAAACTGAAATAATTTGCAGAGAAAAAGATAATTGTGAA
This sequence comes from Tridacna crocea, assembly GCA_943736015.1. Lineage (NCBI taxonomy): Eukaryota > Metazoa > Mollusca > Bivalvia > Cardiida > Cardiidae > Tridacna > Tridacna crocea. The sequence continues at coordinate 20,240,465 of OX031064.1, forward strand.
TCAAAAAATGAAATTTTATTTGGGAAGGGTAAAAACTAATATGGGATGAGGAGGAAATGCTGGTAACCAGCATTTTTTCTTTTTCCCACCATGTTTTCAAAACCTATCTTTCTCATGGTGCTTCAAAGTCGGGATTGTGTGGTATACAGTTAACTCTTTACCAGCCGACAGAATTTCAGATTTGTTCAAATTGGAACAAGTCTGATGACAACAGCATTTTGTTTTCTCAAAGATATGATTCATATTTTAGATTTTAGATATTTAAAATAATGTTGGAAAAGGAAAAAATGCTGGTAACAGCATTTTTTCCTTTTCCAATATTGTTTCTAAAAGCTGTTTGTCCCAAGATCCTTAAAGCGCTGGATTATTTGGCAAACTAAGGCTGATATTGTCAATCCCAGGGTTGTTTGTCGTCCAAATTTATCTAGTACACAAGAGTAACATTGTGAAAGAGAAGCAGGTCATCTTTTTTACTGGTAGTTCTTGTATGATTAGGAAAGATTACAATTGTCCTTAGTAAAAATACCGCAAGGTCAAATGTGACAGTTAACCCTTTGCCTTGCACTGAACAAACCATGGTCTGAGAGAAAACTTAAGTATTTTTGTAAGCATAATGTAAAAGTAAGGTACAGTTGCTGATAAGTAACAGCACTAGTTCTTTGACTGTAATGTTTTCAGACCTATCACACACAAATCTCCATATTTAAACCACATCTTATGTTATCCATAGATGTTTTCAATACCTATTGGTCACACAGGTAAAATTTGGTAGTCTGAATATGGGGTTCTTGAAAACCATGTTTGAATAATTTACTATTCCTCCTATAACCACATAATGGTCTGATCCCAGACCTACAGTTTTTAAAGACACTACTACCCAAGATTACACCTTTTACTGGCTTTCTAGATATCTTGGAACCATCTACCGGTATCTTTATTTTGATGTCCTTTAACTCATTACCAAACGACAATATTTTAGGCTTGTCCAAATCGAAAGTATTAATTTTGCAGACGACAAAATAAAAGTGACAAAAAGTTTGAAACTTGTTTTGTGAAGAGTAGAAAACATTGTGGGAAAAGGAGAAAATGCTGGTTACCAGCATTTTCTCCTTTCCCCACAATGTTTTCAAAAGGCCTCTTTCACAGGGGTGTTAAAAGTTGGGATTGTGTGGTAATGAGTTAAGCACCGTTTGAAAGAATAGGTTAATTTAATTTAAGCATACATATTTTTATTTTAATTCATTGAGAAACAAGTTCTTGCAACTTACGTTAATCTCTCTTGATTCTGCATCACCAGTACTCACGCCAAATGTGTTGGCCACTGCGATATCCCAAAGATGACATCCGCTCCTGCGTATCAAAAAACAAGAATAGATTGAAAAATTAGTAATTAAATGTATGTGTAATTGCCATGCACCAAATTTCTGTTCATCCCACATGTGTTATTGGTAGACAACTATTTCATTCATTTAGTACTGTAAAGTTTTGATATAAATGAGCCATGCCATGTAAAAAAGGAGTGCACTGCATCTGTGAAAAACATCAGTTCCAGAAAACCTACACAACCAGTAGGGGTTGACATTAAACAAAACTTCTTGCTCTATGTGAATATATGGCATGTCAAAGGACTACTCTGCATGTACCTCATGATTAACCCATTTCAAGAAATAAATAGAATTTATGGATCCATAATTATAATATGAAAACTTGGTGGCATACATTATGGCGATGCATCAATTAAGAAATAATCTTTCTATCGTGGTATATCGTTCATTAGGCCCAATAAACAATCCACGAGGGCGATAGCCCGAGTGGGTTATTATTGCGCCTCATAACTCACAACGTGGTTTATTGAACGATATACCACAATAGAAAGAAGATTACATGTATTTCGATTCTAACATGGCAAATTCTTAATGAAAGGAAAACAAGTTCAAACTTGGAGTAAAAACACGGATGAAGATTGTGTTCCATTGAATAACTCACTCATTGAATGACGTCACTTGATATACAATGACGTCACTCTACATGGATTGTCGCAGATTTTACCATGCTTTCCTTGCACTGTGTTTATAGACCCATATTCATGTGTCATGTTAGAATGCCACTTATGCCAGAATCCTGCTGATATATGGTAATTTAACCCTTTCCCAAACAACAAATTTAAGACCCTTCCAAACTCAAAGAGTTTGCAGACAACAATTCCAAATTTGATAAAAATGGCAGAAAGTTGTCCAAATGGGTAGAAAATACTGTGGGAAAAGGAGAAATTGCTCGTTAAGAGCAATTTCTCCTTTTCCCACCGTATTTTCAAAAGACTTGTACTGCAGACACGTAAAAACAAGGGCTTGTTTGGGAAAGGGATAAAATGCACATGAACAAGAGAGAAAGTACAAAAATGTGATTTCATGCTTTTCAATAACATTTTCAACAATATAGTCATTCACTGCTTATTCAAACCCTTCAATTTTCTTTTTATGGCTTGGAAGGAAAGATCTGAAGACATTGTAAGAAAAGAATATAATGCTGGAAATCTTTTTTTTTTTCTCCTTGTCCCAAGATATATTTTATCCTTTCCATGACAGATCCCAACCAATCAGATGATTTTAGACCATTTTTCCTGGTAATTTTTTGTCTTCAAAATATATACATGTATAACCGTTTACTGCACATTGCTGCCTTTTAACAACCTTGAAAAAGAAGGTTATTGAACACATTTAAAAAACAATGTGAGAAAATGCTGGTAACCAGCATTTTCTCCTTTTCCCACAGTGTTTCTGTCCTGTGAAAGACCAATTTTATATCTTGTGTAACATTTCATTTTTCGTCTACAAAATTTTGAGCTATATTACCACACAATCCCTACTTTTGACGACCCTGAGAAAGAAGCCTTTAGAAAACAAATTTTCAGACTGACGCTTTTATTTTGTTGTCTGCAAATGCTTTTGATTTGTACAAACCTAAAGTTTTGTCATTAGTAATGAGTTAAAGCTTTCAATTTGAAAAAGGCTAAAATTTCGTAAACACATAACTGTGACAGTTCAGTTGTGTAAGCCACCTGAAATCCGACTCTTTGCTTGACGAAAACATTTTAGACTTAACCATTTTGAAAGCATTTGCAAACCTCAAATCATATTTGGCTTAGATGAACCTGACAAAATAGGCAGATAGAAAAAACACAATGTGTGGAAAGAAGAAAAAACTGGTTATTAGCATTTTCTCTAATTTCCACAGTGTTTTCAACAGCTTTCTTCCACAAGGTTATCGAAATACAAGGTTGTTAGGCAAAGGGATAAAGGACCTTGGGGTCAACTCAGAACTTTAATCTTACCGTAAAAGGGAAATAACCTTTCATAATCTACAATTGTTACTGATGAAACTAAGCAACTCGGTCAGCCTCAAATTTCTTATCAGTAAATAACACTTGAGAGCTAAAAGGCTTTTTTTTTTTGTTTAAAGGGGCTCAAAAAGGTAAGTTTTCTTTTTAAACTAAACATATACAATTAAAAAAATATATAATTTTATGTTAGCAGGTAACCATCATTCCCTCTTATTTGGAGCTCTGTTTAGCTCATGTCAAAAATCAAAACTTATCCAAATTGAAAGCATCTGCAGATAACAATTTTAGTATGACTAAAATGATGAAATGTATCTTTGAAAGGGTAGAAAACAATGTACAATCACCTGCATTTTCTCCTTTTTCCATGATGTTTCCATGATGTTTTCAAAACACTTCATCATCATGGTCATTAAGACTTTGACTACTATTGTAAAGGGCTATCCCTTAGAGGACTTGTTTACTCTTTATCAAACATCAGAATTTTAGACCGATTCGAATTAACAGCATTTGCATACAAAAATGTGAAATGTCGCTCAAATGCTGGTATCTGTTTTTGAAAGGATAGAAACATTGTGAGAAAAGGAGAAAAAGGCTGGTTATCATTGTTTTCTTCTATTTCTAAAGCTTTCTCTTTTAACTCTTTACCACACAATCCCGACTTCTAATGACCTTGAAGAAGGAAGCTTTTGAAAACATTGTAGGAAAAGGAGAAAATGCTGGTAACCAGCATTTTCTCCTTTTCCCACAATTTTTCTACCCTAAAACAGATGAATTTTATAAATTGAGTCACCTTTCAATTATTATCTGCAAATGCTTTCAAATTGGACAAGTTTAAAATTTTATTTTGTGGTAAAGAGTTAAGGTCATCAAAACACAAGCTTGTGTTGTAAATTCTTAACCATTCACCACATAACCCGTGATTTTATGTCCCTACGAAAGAAGCCTTTAAGAAGCATTGTGGGTAAAGAAGAAAATGCTGGTAAACAGCATTTTCTTCTTTTCCCACAATATTTTCTAAACTTTCAGAGCCAAATCCAACCAATTTTATGCACATGCAATTTGCAGCATTTTCTCCTTTTCCCACAACGTTTTCTACCCTTCACAAAACAAATTTCAAATTTTCAGTTACTTTTATTTTGTCGTCTGCAAATGCTTTCAATTTGGGTAAGCCTAAAATATTGTTGTTCGGTATTGAGTTAAACCCCTTTTGCCAGAGCATGGCTCATACATCAACATATAGATCTATTTCTTATTAAGTAAGAGAAAGAGTTTGTCAAAAAAAAACCAAACTAAATGCCAATTTTGAAAACAAGAATTTCTAATAGATCTAGAGCTACATACAAAGCCAATTTCAAACTTGTAGTAAAGATCTTACATCAGACTACATCATGCAGACAAAACTGACTATCAACCTGTGCAAAGAAAATCTACACTATCTGATGTTTTATGCCATAATTTGAAAAAAACACAAATGAATTTGAATAAGATCTAGATGGCGACCTTCTTTTGTCCGTTTGTCATTAGAACTGCTTGTCGAGACCAGATTGACTCTACACCTAAGTCATTGGGCACTGATATTGTTTATATCAGGTGATGTAAATGACACTTTTTATAGTTTCACGCATAATTCTGTACAATTCATTAATTAAATAAATGCCAAGGCAGGATTACGCGAATTTGTACTCACGTGCGCAAAAGTTTTCGCGCCATGTGTCAACGAAATTGAAAAGATGCGCATGCGTCAAATACTCTTCTGCGCATTGAATATCGTGTTTGGCTTTTAAATACTGAGATATTTTCTAGTAATTCGATTCAGCATTTAAAACACAGATGAATATGCATTTTTTTCAGTATCCATTAGATTTATAGCTTCAACAGTGGATTTAGATATTCTATGATACGAGGTATTTGCATACCGGAAGTTGCATCGGATAATACAGAAACTAACGAAAAGGAAACTAGTTGCGTATCTCAGATAAGCAAGGTTTATTTTGTTTTTAGGACTGAACAGGATAGGGATTCTGCCCTTTTCAAATTTTGTAAGTAAATTAGTTTGCGTTTAACATGATCTCTTCGCCGACGCCTTTTCATTGACACCTGTTTAGTAGGAATACGCTTGTTACGTGTAAGGTACAAATCAGAGTGGGTGGGGTAATGTAAACAAAGAACTTCAGACGAAGCAAAAGGCGTCTTTATGGTCCAAATTTAGGTTTAAACACAGTTTTCTCTACGAAGAATGATCGATTCCACACAGCCTCATTGCAAATAATTCATATGCACGCTAAGATAAATTTTATGCTCTTTAAATTATGCCTTTGGGTTATGTTTGTTTGACTTGTAAAGAAAGCATATTTGCTGATTCGGGGATTCTCAACCACTAGTATAAATACCCGTCAACTCTCCAAAGCATGCAAATGATCATCCACTATACCTACACTCAACTAATCACAACACAGATTTTGATCCTTGTCCAAGTTGAGGACACTTGCAGACGACAAATCATCAAATGTAGTTGTCAGATGTCTTGCCTCCTGGTTTTACTTGGAAGGGTAAAACTTAAAGTTGGAAAAGGTTTAACAGTTTTTTGTCTTTTTCCTCGAAATCTTTATAAGAGCCGTCTACTCCCAGGTTGGTTAACTCATTACCACACCAGACAATTTTGGACTGGTCCAAACTGAAAGCATTTGCAGAGGACAAAATAAAGGTGACTGAAAAATAGAAATTTGTTCTGGAAAGGGTAGAAAACACTGTGGGAAAAGGAGAAAATGCTGGTTACCAGCATTTTCTCCTTTTCCCACAGTGTTTTCAAAAGGCTTCTTTCTCAGGGGCGTCAAAAGTAGGGATTGAGTGGTAATGGGTTAAGAGACATGATAAAGGGTTACTTGGAACCGTTGGAACACAGGAATTTGACATTCAATAACCAAAATAAATGATAACACACGAAAAAAATCTCCCCTATATATAATATAAACACAAGGAATGCAACATCTCGATTGCTGGCGCTAGCACCCGACAGCCTTTCCCAACCAAAATCACCTACGAAACAAACGTTGATCATAATCTCCTTAAGCCTAGCGATAGACAACAAATTAAAGTACCTGCCACATCTAGACACCTTTCAACCGGAGATATCCGTCATGTTTTACAACTTTATCAGTCAATTTTGATTTGTCTGAGACACCATCTTTCTCAGGATAGTTAAAAGAGGGGATTATGTGATAAAGGGTTAGGTGGAATAATTTTTACAAAGGACACATATTTGAATATCTGTTTACTGTCTTCTTCTGTTTGGGAAATGGGAAGAAGTGTCTCTATGTACCAAAACTGTCAAATTTGTGTAGCGTTAAAAGTTGTATTGTAATGTAATTCATGAGTTAATAATTTCAGACATCTTAATTTAATCCTTTACCACACAATACCCAGTTTTAATAACCCAAAGAAAAAGACCTTTCTAAAAGATAGTGGGAAAATGAGAAAAATGTTCTCTACAGGTTTCAAGGCAAAAGCTAATCATTAGAGCCATGCTTTCAATTTGGACAAATCCAAAACTTTGCTTTCTAGTACAGAAGTAAATAATGCTTTTGTGTCCAATTGTTGAAGACTATAGATGTCTGATAAGTTGTTAGCATTATTTCTCCAAAGACACTTATACATGACTCTTACAGACTCTTGGGACCGAAATTTGGATTTCATGGATACAAACAGGGTTCGAAATTTCCACATCTTTTCACAAAATGCAAGCCAGAACTTGGAAATGCAAGTTAAAAATTTCTGGGTCCTGTGTGGCTCAGTAGTAAAGTGCAGGACTCACGATCTGGAGGTCCTGGGTTCGAGCCTCACTAGCTCCACTGGGTTTTTTTCACAGGAGTGTCCTTGGGCAAGACACTTCAGAGCCTAGACTAGTACTGGTGAAACCCAGGAAACATGAATATGTGAACAGTCACCATTCAAACAAAGTTAAAAATATCAAGCACTTGCTAAAAAATGTGAGTGCAAACTATTGAACAATTTCATATGTGAAAACAAAAAAAGGGGAATTCTTTTCGTTCTGGATAAACATTGGTCATGTCACACTGAGAATACCCTTCACGGCTGTTGATATTTTTACATGGCGACATTGAAGCATCGGAGAACTTTGTCGTTTGTTATCTGCATTTGGTGGGGCAAGTGTGTTCATCTGCACTCACATATATACTGAGGTTTTGCATTTTTTATACAAAAAAAAAAGGAAGCCAAATTCAGTCTCTGATTATGAAACAAAAATATTTGTCAATCTTTCATGAAAGATAATTAATTTCAACAAATAGCAACGAGAGGCAAGTCGGAAATGATGGACTGCTAAACCAGTTACCGGACACGCAGATGTTTGGATGTGATAAGTCTAATTCATTTACAAAATCATCCACCATTGTAAGTTTTATAGAAATTTAACTGAGTTTGAGAACAGAAATTCAACTGGAATTGAATTGATTATCAAATGAGGGTTTAAATGCAAGTTTATGTTCCTTTTTTGTTTGGTTGTTGTTTCAGTCGACAGGTTACATAATATTGAACAGAATTTAACAGGTTTACCGGCCATTCGTTCTCTACAATTTGTAGGCAAGCTAAGCTTCGAAAAAAATCGATTCCAATTTAATTTTGCAAGAGGAAATAAAAACTACTTGCTAAAATTTACAAGTGGATTAAAAAAAATGGAATTCGAACCCTGACAAATTCAACTCGTCAACTCTGTACAAGGCCATCAATATTTAGACTTGTCCAATTTTAAAGTATTTGCAGACAACAGCTGAAATTTTGCCAAAATGTTTGCAGTTGACTTAGAAAGGTAAAAAAAAGTTATAGAAAAGGGAGAAAATGTTATAAAAACCACAAAAAACCTCTGTCATCCTGGTCATTGAAATTCAGGATTATTTGGGAAAAGGCAGTTAACTTTAAAATGATTGTTTTGTACCTGAATCCAGTTTTGCTGCACATTGGGTAAGATTTCAAACTATAAATATCTTAAAGGCTCAGTAGTGGTTAAAAAAAATTCAGTGCAGCCAGGGATGTAAGACTGTAAGTGCATTTAAATCATACCATAGTTTTGTAGTATAGAAAATATTGTGAAGTTGACAATTTTCAGTTGGGTTGTCCAGGTGTTGAAAATGAATTTTATAATAAGGCAAAAAGAAAACAAAAGATAGGGTGACCTGGTAAGTTCTAACCTAGTTTTGAAGTTAATTTCTCTGCAGTTACTAACACTGGGACAGACTATAATTACAGATTTTCATCTCCACAGTAATTTCCATCCATTTAAAAGTTATGATTTAAATCAAAATGCATTTTAGCAGCTATGATTACCTTACTTTAAGGAACTGACAGTAGATCAACCTGAATGATTAAAGGTGAGTGGGCTTGAAAGCTATTCAACACTGAACAGGATGTTCAGTAATATTATTGTACTATTTTGTTATTTTTAGGTTTAGATTTACATCATTTCATGTTTAACATTTTACCACACAATCCTGTGTTTTATATGTCCTTGAAGAAGAAAGTTTTTGAAAATATTATTAACCAGCATTTTCTTTTTTCCTACAATGTTTTTCTCCCATCACATGGGTAGAAATCATGTTTTGAGATACATTCACTATATTTAAGTGCTTTCAATATAGATGTCTTACTGCGTCATATAAGTATCTTATATGTATTAAAGGTTTAACACTCCACCAAACTACATTACATGTATTTCAGACTTTTCCTTATTGAAAGCATTTGCAGACAGCAAAATAAATGATAATTAGCATATTAAGCTTGTTTTTGGAAGGGTAGAAAATATTGTGGGAAAAGGAGAAAATGCTGGTTACCAGCATTTTCTCCTTTTCCCACAATGTTTTCAAAAGGTTACTTTCTCAGGGTTGTTAAATCTCAGGATTGTTTTGTAAAGATTTAAATGATACAACTACGTCATAGCAACAGTAGTACAAATCTGCTCTTAACCCTCCAAGTCTTTGATAGATTATAACGGCTATTCTTCGTCTGTGTTAGAGATACAGATAATATGATTTCAAAGTAGCTTTTGTCAGAATATGCAGTAAAGAAACAGGTAGTAGATATGAAAGATCAGACAGATCTGTCTATTCTGATCTTGATCTACACTGTCTGTAACAGCAATAAGATTGAAATTTATCACTTGAAGGGTTGGGAGAACTTTTACTATGAAATTTCATTTCAGGATAGAAACTTTGTACTCCTATTTATACCCAATTCGCAGTCTCACCTAGCCTACAGTCAAGCACAATGGCAAAGACAAGTCAATCAGATCTGTCTTTAAATGTGTCTGGAAGTTCATTACACAAAGCTTTTAAAAGAGAACCAGACAAGAGGTAAGCGCTTAAACTTATACTTAATGTTACAAATAAATGCTTCTTTTCTTACACTAATTCATACAATCAAGTGCATGCCCCCAAAGATTATTCATATGGGCACAGTGTCTTAAAAACTTGCAGGAATTAGGGACATTTCAAAAGACAGAGACAAATGACCTCTGTATAAGTTTTTAGATCAATTTGAAAGTGAACAAAGTCCTGTCTGAGCCCATTATGATAGGAAATTTATTGTATTCAATAGGACATTGTCCCAGAATGTTGCTAAACATTGTTTACTAAATGATCAAATTGCGAACATGTCAAAATCTAAATCAATTGCAGAAAACATAGTGGAAAAAGAAGAAAGTGATGGTGTACTTTTCCTTCAGTGTTTTCAAAAGCTACTTTTTTCGGGGTGTAAAAAGTTGTGGGAAACGGTCAAAGACTAGAAAACATTATGGAAAAGAAGAAACAATGTTTTGAAAGACTTCCATTGTAGGCTTAATGATGAGTTTGTGGTTTGTTCTCTTTGCAATCATTGACATTAGCTGATTAAAGTTGTATTAGTCTTTTCATAATTGGAGTTATAATCTTTTCACCAGACAAAAGTGTTTTCTGGTTATATATTGCTGAAAGTATTTTGGGAATGACAAACCAAACTCTGACAAAATTAATGATGATAATTGCCTCTGAAAGAGCAACATACTTACATTTGTTAATATCGAGAAAAAGGAGGAATTGTTCATTATGAGTAATTTTTCCTTCTGTCTACATAAAAGTGAATAGCTCCAAGATAAAAGCGTAATGTAATCAACAAGGGGCAATACTTTAAATAATTTGTCAAGGTCAAGATAAATATAATTTGAGACAGAGACAATGACCTTCTGACACCATTTCAAATTAAACCAATCACCAGAGCTTCAGATAGTGGGAGTGATTTTGATTTCATAATTGAAAATATTATTTATTCTCCATTCTAACATGACATGCGAATTCGGCTCTATAAACGTAGTGTAAGGAAAGCGGGGTAAAATCTGCGACAATCCATGCAGAGTGACGTCATTCTATATAGAATGATGTCATTCAATGAGTGGGTTATTCAATGGAACGTAATCTTCATCCACGTGTGTACTCCAAGTTTGAACTTGTTTTCCTTTCTTTGAAAATTGGCCATGTTAGAATTGAAATAATCTTCTTTCTATCATGGTTTATCGTTCAATAAACCACATTGTGAGCTATGAGGCGCAATGAAAAACCACTCGGGCTATCGCCCTCGTTGATTATTTATTGTGCCTCATAACTCATAACTGTGGTTTATTTAAGAAATAATCTTCTTCCTATCGTGGTTTATCATTCAATATGAGGTACAACAGATAATCCACGAGGGCGATAGCCCGAGTGGTTTATTAATTGCGTCTCATAATTCACAACATGGTTTATTGAACAATAAACCATGATAGAAAGAAGATTACATGTGTATTTCGATTCTAACATGGCCACTTCTTAATGGAAGGAAAACAGGTTCAAACTTGGAGTAAACACGTGGATGAAGATTAATATGTTCCATTGAATAACCCACTCATTGAATGACGTCACTCTGCATGGATTGTTGCAGATTTTACCACGCTTTCATTGCACTGTGTTTATAGAGCCGAATTCGCATGTCATGTTAAAATGAACGATAAACCACGATAGAAAGAAGATTATTTCTTAATTAAACCCTATGTTATGGGAAGTGATTAGAATCATGATTGTAATAAGTACCCACAACATAGGATTTGGAGGGAAATAACAGATTTAGAATGTCACCACTCCCTCTTAAGTGGTACTCTTTATTACTAAACAATCCAGAGTTTTAACGACCCTGAGATTGAAGGCTTTTGACAACACTATGAAAAAAAGGAGAAAATGCTGGTAACCATCTTTTTTGTACAATATTTTTACTTTTTGTTCGACATTTTTTTTCATTTGAACAACACATTTTTAATATGGATAAAGGGTAATTTTGTTGATGGGTAAGGGGCTAGTCCTTGCAGTGCTAGATAAATGACATTGATGTTCCCAATATGTTTTTTTTCTAAATTTCTTGGTAAAAAAAGTTGTCAATGTGGGTTCTAGATGAGACTGCACATTCTATGCAGTTTGATGTTGGTCTTTACTGTCACTGTGGGCATTAAGAATTCGGTTCAGTTATCATAATTTGGATCAAATAGACCTGTAATGGGCACACTATACAAAATAGACAAGATGAAATCTATAGTAATACATGTACCGGTATCTAAATTGTTTAGAAAAATCATTTGAATCCTATGCTGGTTCTAATTTGTCCAGTCTATCCTGTAGGTTTCCTGTATGGCTGTTTACCAAGCAACCTCCCTCTTGATGACTCTGAAGTAAAAATAGGTTTTTGAAAACTTTGTTAGAAAAGGACAAAAAAATACTGGGGTAACCAGACTTTTTCTCTTTTCGGCCATGTCAAGACCAACACAGTCATTTTAGCCATACTGTATACCGGTCATCTGCACATGTTTTGAATTTGGATAAGCCTAAAATCATGTCAGTTAGAGTTAATTTATTGGAATTCTGATCTTGAAATCCTAGTTTAATCCTTTCTTTTGAAGTTAATAGTTGCTTGAGAATTTCCAAGGCTCTGCACTGCTGTAGCATTTATCAGTGAAGTGCAGGAAAAACACAAAATAAGTGTGCTGCTGCTTTGAAAAAACTGAAATACTAGTAGAAGTGGTATAAAACTCTTATCCTTTTTACTCAGCAATGTTTGAAAAGGTGTTTGTCGACTTGTGACAAAATATGTTTTTGAAAGATGTCCATACGTGACTTTGAAGAACAACCTATGAACAGTTTGTGATAAAATAGTCACAGTGCTATCTGACATACATTTAATACTGATTACCAAGGCAACAATGCAGCAGAGAAGAACCCTTTACTATACAGTTCCCCTATTTCAACAATCCTGCATATAAAAGCTTTTGAAAACTTTGTTGGGAAAGGAAAAAAGTGCTAGTAACCACATTTTCTATTTTCTCATGGTGTTTTTCCACCTTTACATAAACAGACCCCATAATTTTAGCCATTTTTCATGTGCTGTCTTCAAATGCCTCTGGCTTGGACTGGTCTACAATTTCTATTCTAGTAAAGAGATACTATCATGTACCCTATTATATTCTTAATAAATGTTAATCCTGAGGTCAACTCTTAAAATTGGGGGGGGGGGGGATATGGGACACTTTAGATTAACTTGTGAATAGAAAACAAAATTTTAGACCTGTCCAATTTGGAAGTGTTTGCAGACAACAAGGTAAACATGGCTCAGATGTTATAATCTGTGTTTGGTTACTTGAATTTTTTTCTTTTTAGCTCACCTAAGCGTAACATGCTGAAGGTGAGCTATTGTGATCGCCCTTTGTCCATCGTCCGTCAACAATTTCTTTAAATATCTTCTCCTAAACCACTGGGTTAATCTTGATGAAACTTGACAAGGATGTTCCCTGGGTGAATCTCTACCAAAGTTGTTGAAAGAATTGAATTCCACCCATAACTCTGGTTTCCATGACAACAAAAAGGAAAAAAAAAGTAAAATATTTGAAAATCTTCTCCTCTGAAACTAGAAGGTGTCAAGCTTTGGTATGTAACATCTCCAAGTGGACCTCTACCAAGTTTGTTCCTATGATGCCCCTAGGGTCAAAACTGGCCCCACCCTAGGGGTCACAAGTTCCAACATAGGACCAAAGAAAGAAAACATTAAAATTCTTCTTCTCTGAAACTTGAAAGTATAGAGCTTTGATATTTGGTATGCATCATCTCCTATTGGACTTCTATCAAGTTTCTTCATATGAAGGCCATGGGATCAAAACTAGTCCATCCAGGGAGTAACAATTCTGAACATTGGAACAAAAATGGAAAACTTTAAAATACTTCCTCTCTAAAACTGGGAGGCATAGAACTTTGATATTTGTTATATAGTAATCCTATTCTAAGTTTGTTATCACACCTGACCATTACATGTTCAATGATTTCAAAATTGGGTCACCTGGGGTCATAAAGTAGGTCAAAGGATCAAATTAAAGGAATACCGTGTGGGCATTCTGGAGGCCACATTTATGGCTCAGATGACTTGAAATTTAGTCAGAATATTTGTCTTGCTAAAATACTGGATAAGTTTGGAATTTGGTCACCTGGGATCATAAACTAGGTCAAATTAAGGAAATACCTTGTGATATTTCACTTCACATGTCAGTGAAAGTGTCTATTGAGCTGTCATTTTGTGTAAAGGTGGTTATACACAGAACCTTGTCTGTAAAATAGACGTACCCCAAATTGATTCCTTCTATGAATTACATGGACAAAGTGGTAAAGGTCGAGGTCACTATGACTTTAAACAAATTAGTAGATAATAAGTGCAGAATGGTCTCACCGGTATTTTGTACTTGGTAAAGATATTTGTCATGAGGGGCAGATGAACCTTCTTGAATTTGAGGGCATGAGTCCAGAACACAGTTACTTTTAGAATATTTATCCTTGTTTGACACTAATTTTACTTCAGTTCTTTTAATTTGTCAGAGATGAATCTTCTTGAAGTGTAGTTTATAATATTATACAAATGACCTAGGGGTCAGTGGGTCAAAGCTTAAAATCATAGTGAGGATATGTACTTATGCCATTAATAATGTTTTATGACACAAGAGTTATAGAAAAGATGCATAAAAATGGGGAAGATATTTAGAGAACAACTGTTATGATTATACATGGTGTTCGATGAAATTGTCTAAAATAATCATGGGTTTAGTATTTTTGACCTGACCTCCATATTGATGATTCCAATCAATAAATTTCACATAGAAGGACTAATTCTGTCTCAGTTATGTGATAGATATGTCTTCAATAGAGATATTTTATGTTTAAATCTAATTAACAAAGTGATCCGTTTTTTAGGAAGGATGGAATATTGACAGAAACTGCAACCCGATACAGACTCGTGCTCAATCAGATTTGTCAACTTTCTCTGCAACAAAATCTATATTTGTGAGCTGCTAAATATTGCACATATATAGTTACTCAGTCACACATACAGGTTGATTATGTTGTAACCCATAAAGCACTTTTCACAAGTGGAGGTGCCTTCATGGTCAGATTAAGATCAGGCTGCACAAAACTTGCGTTCCAGTCTGTGTTCTTGCTGAGATATTAAGACTTAAAGAATTAATTTCATTTCAACTTTGTTGCCAGATTTCAGGAAGCAAAATGGCAACAAATGGCTAGATTTACTGCCATGTATGTTTAGCTGCAGAAATTCTTAACTGATTTTGTTGAAGTTTTATATGGATGTATCTCTAGCTTAGAATTGTTGAAATGCCATTTGGAAGAAAATTAAGCTGTGTATCCACTAAATATGAAATTCCTCCTGTTTACAGAGTGTTTGTGAATAGAAGTCTGATGTTAGAGAAGGTAAAATTCTTTGGATTTGACATGGATTACACATTGGCAGGTAAGCTGTTATTTGATCATGACTTTCAATAACATTGTCATAGCTTACATTAATTAATTACCTCCCTTTAATGAATGCAAATTAGGGAAGCTAGGCAAAGTTTTGGGGTGTTTGGGTAGGTAAATCATCTGAGGCTGAAGCATTTGCAGACAAACAAGGGATGCATCAGTCTGTTTGTCTACATTAACTTACTACTAAATGAAACAATTTCTTAAACTTGTCCAAATTGAAAGCATTTACAGGTTATAAGATAAATTTGACTCAAGTGTTGAAATTTGTTTTTGTGAAGGTAGAAAACATGCACTAGAAATAAAAATGCAGGTGTCCTGCATTTTCTCCTATGTCCAGAATATTTTCAAAAGGATTCCTTCTGAGGGTTGTTAACCCTTAGACTGCAAAAGCACAACTTTTCACAGACGGTACAGATCAAGATCAGGCCCCACAGAATCTGCAGATCTTGGACCTGACCTGTCCAATGAGAAAATATTACCATCAAAAACATAACTTTGACATAGCAATATTTAGGTTTTTACTATCAAATTGAAAATCTAATTTAGATATTCAGCAGGGGAAAAGTTTAAAGTAACAGACTAATTTAACCCATTACCACACAATCCCGAGTTTTAACGACCCTGTAAGAGAAGGCTTTTGAAAACATTGTGGGAAAAGGAGAAAATGCTGGTAACCAGCATTTTCTCCTTTTCCCACAATGTTTTCTATTAGATCTTAAAGAAAAATCATCATTTCAGGTACATTAAATTTTTCGTCTGCATAGGCTTTCAATTAGGGACAGTCTGCGTTTTTGTCATTTGGTAAAGAGTTAAACCTATGGGCAGGACCCCAAAAATCATCAAATTTTTGTCCTAAAGATTGTCTAAAGTAAATAGCAAACCCAAAACTAGCATTTCAGTCGACAAATTTTATATGGATTGTGTTGAATTCACTTGCTGTAAATTTATTTTAGAAGGTAATAAGTTGATTTTTAAATGCTTTTGAAGGGAAACTCAAAACCATGAATAATAGGAAAAAACTGTTGCCATGTGAAAGTTTTCAAAATATATCTTTACACCTCAGTTCATCCATTCATTTGTGTGCTTGATTAATATGGAGCGGGAATCTGTTTCATGCATAAAACTGTTGATTTTAAAACATGCTGTTCATGGTTGAATGATAAGAATATTAGTGAATAACCTGTAGGTTCTATGCCCTACTCAAGGACCTTTTGCAGACTGTGTAGATCACTATCAGACTGTACAGAATATGCAGTCAGATCTTGGATCTACACAGTCTGATCAGGAGATTTTTTCCTCCAAAAAATAACTTTGAAATAACAAAAATATATGTTTTACTGTGGACTTGAAAGTTTCATTTGTCTTAACTTAAGAAAGTAAAGGGTTAAACCTTTACCACAAGACAAAAATTTTAACTAGTTCAAATCCAAAACACTTGAGGACAGTAATCAAACTGGACAATTTGTCTTAGAATGGGTAGAAAACATTGTGGAAGGAGAAAATGCTGGATAGTAACATTTTGTCCTTTTTGCACAGTGTTTTCAAAAGCCTTTTTCCTCGAGATTGTTTAACCTCAGTATTGTGTAGAGAAGGGTTAACTCTGCAAGAAATACTGAGTCAACTCTTTTATCAGACTGATAGAAATTTTTTGACTGAAAGATTGAGTAAACTACAAATTGAATATGGCTGAATGAATGAGTACCATTGGAAAGGGTAGAAAACATTGTTAGAAAATGAAAAAAATGCTTGAAATGAAGATGATCTCAAGGTCGTCAAAAAACTTCTTTCTAGGAGTAGTGGTTGTTATGGTAAAGGGTTTAGTACTATGCCTTACAATCCTAAATTTTTAATGACCCTTTAACCCATTACCACACAATCCCTACTTTTGACGCCCCCGAGAAAGAAGCCTTCAGAAAACATTGTGAGAAAAGGAGAAAATGCTGGTAACCACAATGTTTTCTACCTTTCACAAAACAAATTTCAAATTTTCAGTCACTTTTATTTTGTCGTCTGCAAATGCTTTCAATTTGGACCAGTCTGAAATATTGTCGTTTGGTAATGGGTTAATGCTGGTTACCAGCATTTTCTCCTTTTCCCACAATATTTTCTAAAGGTGTCTTTCTCAGGGGCATCAAAAGTAGGGATTGTGTGGTAATGGTTTAAAAGAGTTTGTTTATTAACATTGTTGGAAAAGAAGTAAATGCTGTAAACATCATTTGCTCCTCCTGCCACAGTTTTTTCTCTATTTGAAAAAAAAATTAAATCATAATGTGAAAGTGAAAAGTATGTAACTTAAATTGCCATTTACTGTTGGTTTCAATTTTTGAACAATTGTGTTACTTCAGGTAAAGGACTGAACTTTTTCTGAATACTGAAAAGTAAATTACATTTTCTCAAAGGTTAAAAATACATTTCCTTTGAAAGATCAAGAGACTGTTTGGTAATTATCTACAATGTAACAGTGGACTGTGTGGATCAGATATCGGACTGCATATTCTGTGGTCTGATCTTGATCGACACTATATCCACAAAAGCTTCTTGTGTTGCCTATGATATGGAAAGGGTTAGACATGTTTTTTATGGCTGACTTATGATATTAATGTTGTACTTTTGATGTCCAATGATTAGTTAGAATCAATTTTCTTTCCATATCCTGTTTAACTCTTTACCAAATGACAAAATTTTGAACTAGTCCAAATTGAAAGCATTTGCAGACGACAAAATAAATCTGTGTCAAACTTTGAAATTGGATTTGGAAAGGGTAGAAAGCATTGTAGGAAAAGGAGAAAATGCTGGTTACCAGCATTTTCTTCTTTTCTTACAATGCCTTCAAAGGCCTTCTTTCTCGTTAAAAGTCGGAAATGACAAAATTGTAGACTGGTCCAAATTCAAAGGATTTGCAGACAAAAGATTTAACTGTTTACCACACAATCCCGTGTTTTAACGACCCTAACAAGGAAGGCTTTTGAAAACATAGTGGGAAAAGGAGAAAATGCTGGTCACCAGCATTTTCTTCTTTTCCCACTAATGTTTTCTTCCCTACCCAAATTTCATTTCTTTAGTCATCCATATTTTGTCGTCTTCAAATGCTTTCAATTTAGGCCAGTGTAAAATTTTGTCGTTTGGTAATGAGTTAATATAACTGAAAGGATGATTTTTGTTTTAGATGGGGAAGAAAACATTGGTAACAAGCATTTTTTCCCTCTCCCACAATGTAATCTCCTACAGGGTGGTTAAAACTCGAGATTGTTTGGCAATGAGCTAACCTTTCACCAAATGGTAAAATATTGAACTTTTCAAAATTCAAAGGATTTGCAGGTAGCATATCAACTGACACAAATCATGGAATTTTGCTTTGAATGGGTAGGAAACATGGCAAGGAGCCATTGCTTGTTTTGAGCACTTAGTCCTTCTCTCTCAATGTTTTCGAAGATCTACTCTGTTAAAGTTGATAAAAAACCCTGAACCCATATGGTTGCTTTGTTGACATTGCAGGTCAAAGTTAAACCTTTACCACTAGACAAAACTTAAGATCAGTCCAAATGGAAAGCATTTGCAGACGACAATTTCAGTGTACCTCAATGATGCGATTTTTGTTTGATGCGGTAGAAAACACTTTGGGAAAAGGAGAAAATGCTGGTTACCAGCATTTTCTCCTTTTCTCACAATGTTTTCAGAAGGCTTCTTTAGCATTGTATGTTATGGGTTAACTGATTTCAATGTGTGTGACATGTGGTCATTTCAACCCGTATCGTGCTAAATAGCTCAAATGAATTTTCAAGCCAATAGTAGAACCACAAGTGTTGTTGTTTCAAATGTATGTCTCAAGGAGAAGATCTCTTTGGGCAGTATAGACCCAAGATCAGACTGCAGATTCTGTGCAGTCTGATCGTGATCTATACTGTCTGCATAAGCTCAGTGAGTTTTGTTTAGCAGCCCTGGGATTAACTAACTACTATGCAAGAATATGACTAATTTAAAGTATTTAGGAAATAATCCAGTGTTTTAACCCTTTACCACACAATCCCAATTTTTCACGACCCTGAAAAAGAAGCCTTTGGAAGTATTGTGGGAAAAGGAGAAAATGCTGGTAACCAGCATTTTCTCCTTATCCCACAATGTTTTCTGTTGTTCCCAAAACAAATTTCAATCTAATATTTTTTCGTTTGGTAAAGAGTTAACAAACCTGAAGAAGGAATTGTTAGAAGAAAAATGTGGAAAGCATCATTCCTTCCTGTTTTCAATGTGCCTTCTGCCTTACCAAGACAGATATCATCTTCTACATTTAATTTGTCATCTGTAACATCGACTTGTTCCTTGGCGAAGGGTTTAAAGCTCCACAGGGATAAGCTTTTGACAAATCAGTGTTGGAAAAGGAGCAAAGAATCGCTCACTATCCATGAAATATTGTCTCCTTTGCATCAGTAAACAACTGTTACTGTTAATAGTTTGTCTGAAACTTATTATTGCAAGTCAAAAGGTTTAAAAAGATCTTCATTAACTCATTACCAAACGACAAATTTTAGACTGGTCCAAATTGAAAGCATTTGCAGATGACAAATTAAAGGTGACTGAAAAATTGGAATTTGTTCTGGGAAGGGTAGGAAACACTGTGGGTAAAGGGGAAAATGCTGGTTACCAGCATTTTCTCCTTTTCCTACAGTGTTTTCAAAAGGTTTCTTTCTCAGGGGCATCAAAAGTAGGGATTGAGTGGTAATGGAATTGAATTTAACTCTATACCACACATTTACGAGTTTCAATGATAGTGAGAAAGAAGCCTTTTGAAGGTTCTGTGGGAAAAGGAGAAAATGCTGGTAAGCATTGATTTCTACTTTTTCCACAATTTTTCTGTCCTGCCAAAAATAGATTCCCATTAATTCTGTCTGCAAATGCTTTCATTGTGGACTTCTAAATACTTTTGTTGTTTAGTGTAGAGTTAACACTTTACCACACGACAAAATTTTAGACTGGTTCAAATTGAAAGCATTTGCAGACGACAAAATAAATGTGATTAAAGAATTGAAATTTGTTTTGGGAAGGGAAGAAAACATTGTGGGAAAAGGTAACCAGCATTTTCTCCTTTTCCCACAATGTTTTCAAAAGGCTTCTTATACAAGGGTGTTAAAAGTCGGGATTGTGTGGTAAAGGGTTAAACAAAATTTTGGTCCACTATAAATGATCATTAGAAAAATTGATTTTTGAGCGGTGTCCTAATTTGCTAAAATAATTTCATTTTTTAAGTAACAGAGAACAAAATCCTTCTGTATAAAGGAAAAGGGTGTAGATTAACATATCAATTTTAGGGGCCAGGGGCGAAGATAATTGATTTGGCCGCACCCCCTATTTCCCAGGGTGACTCCCACTTCAGAAGACTCATCGTTTAATTTAGAAATAGCTTTAATTAAATATGGATCAACTTGAAAATGAAACTAGAAATAAAGGATCAAAGCTATCCCCAAGTTTATCCCTCAAATCCCTTTTATTTTGACCTTGTAGGCACATTTTAATGCATATGCCCTAATGTTAACGTGTTCCTTTTCTGCTTAATATTTTCTTTAACCCTTTACCTTACAATTACAATTTTTGACTACCCTGTTGAAGACGCCCTTTTGAAAGCATTGTGGGAAAAGGAGAAAATGCTGGTAACCAGCATTTTCTCCTTTTTTTCACAACATTTTTCTACCCTATCAAAAAAAAAAAAAATTGCACCATTGGAGCCACTATGAAATTGTTATCTACAAATGCTTTCAATATTTGGATAGGTCTAAAATGTTGCCTTTTGGGTAAGGGTTAATGGACAAGAACAGAAAATTGCAAAGAGGTCTTTGGAAATGCATCTAGTTTTATAAGCCAAGTATAAAGTCTTTTGTGTTGTAGGTGCCTTTTTGGCCAGGTAAGATAAGACTGCTGGAAATATGCAAAGATTTTGCAGAGAATTTTTTACAAATTTAACATGGAAATTACACATATTTGGGTCTTAGTATTCCAAGACCGAATTTGTTGAGTTTATCGTTGGCCTAAAGGGAAGCAAATTTGTTCTGCAAGTCATCCTGATGTCTCCCTTGATTTTCTTGGTATTTTGGTGCATTGCATTCAATCATGTACCCAGCTTGTATGCCATATAGGGTTATCTGGCTATTCTTCAATTTGACTCATGGCCATTTTAGTTCTATGAACAAAACATGACCGTTGCACAGGTGAAAAGACATTGTTTGGAAGCAGAAATTTTATGGGCAGTTGCTGTGGTTGAAGCTGGTATGTCTCATCTGACTGAATGATGACAACCTGTGCATCTGAAGACTGTATTTGATCATAACGGCATAGTTACAGAAAACTGCTTTGCTGCAGCAACTCAGAGCTTTGCATAGAACATCAAAATGCATCATGGCTTCATTTGACTATGTAGTATTTTACATGAAACATCCCTGCAAGGCCTCATGACATTGGTCTTTGATTGAGAAAACCTTGCATATGTTGCAAGCACCTGCATAGACAGGCAAATAGATGTATGGCCACGAGAGAGCTGGGCAGCATTTTAAACTTTTTCTTCTTATGCTTTCTTCTACCTTTTCAAAGATAAACTCTGATTTGTAGCCAGAGTGGATTTATTTTCTGCAAATGCTTAAAGTGCTGGTAAATCTAAAACTGTGTCATTTGGTAAAGACTTATCCCTTTACTGGAGTTTTACTACTGTGAGAATCCAGCCTATTGAAAACATTGTCGGAAAAGAAGAAAATGCTGGTAACCATTTCTCCTTTTCCCATGGTGGGTTCAATCCCTTAACCCATTACCACACAATCCCTACTTTTGACGCCCCTGAGAAAGAAGCCTTTTGAAAACACTATGGTAAAAGGAGAAAATGCTGGTAACCAGCATTTTCTCCTTTTCCCACAGTGTTTTCTACCCTTCCCAGAACAAATTTCAATTTTTCAGTCACCTTTATTTTGTCGTCTGCAAATGCTTTCAATTTGGACCAGTCTAAATTTTTCTCGTGTGGTAATGGGTTAAAAAAGAAATCCAGTTATTCAAGCCATATGCAGTTTGTTTGCCAAAACTAACGAAACTTTGGTTTTGAACAAGTCTGGAATTTTGTACTTTTGTAAGGACTTAAACAGCTATGTGCGCTAACCCTGCAGCACCAAATAAACCCATTGAACACATTCAGTATAAAAACAAAACCTAAATAACACTTTAATAACTACAATCATATCGGTTTTTTTTTTCCCATTTCCATAATATCTTGGTTGATTGGGCAGTGTAAGTTTTAGATCAGATGATAGCTTTCTAATGTCAGCAGAGGCAACTTTTTAGTTTTGATAGGCATTTTGAGAGTTACATTCACTTTATAAGGTATTTCAGCATCCAGTGCTACACTTGTTGAAAATCCCGATGAATTTCAGAGATACACTTATTAATGCATTAGAAGATGCCTTTATCTGTCTTTGAATTGAATAAAGCTGATAAATTTTTAGAAAACATGGTAATGAATGAAGTATGTGGCTCAAAGAATGAAACATAATTGTTGGAAGGGCAGAAAGCATTGTTGAAAGGGAGATATAGATGTATTTCCAATAACATTCTCTAAACTATTTTTCTTCATGGTTGTGAAAAAATGGTATGGTTTTGTAAGGGTAACTATTTAAATCTTTACCACACAACGAAATTCTAGACTAGTCCAAATTCAAGGCACTTGCATACGACAAAATAAATGTGACTAAAAAATTGAAGTTTGATTTTGGAAGGGTAGAAAACATTGTGGGAAAAGGAGAAAATGCTGGTTACCAGCATTTTCTCCTTTTCCCATAATGTTTTCAAAAGGCTTCTTTCTCAGGGGCATCAAAAGTAGGGATTGTGTGGTAATGGGTTAACCCTTGTTGTGCTAGATACATGTAAATAAATGAAATGGATATTCTCAGTAGACCAAAGAACTGATACTTTGCAGTATCAAAACTGCATTGTCAGACTATCTCACAATAAAGCTTACAGAATAGATCCAACATCCGACTGCAGATTCTGCTTAGTCTGATCTTGATCTACACTATCGGCATAGGTAACTGAAATCTGACTTAGCTTTGCAAGGGTGAAGATAATCTTATTTTCAGCCTCATTGCTACATTTTAATATGGATGTCAAGTGCCGGTGAATTATTTCAGTTGTCACTCAGCTTCACTGGTTTTATTATATAATCTGAAATGCAGGGAAAGCAAGTTTCAATAGTCATAAAATTAATCCCATCAGACTCTAGTGTAATTATAATTGAATTTCTCCTCAATTGAACTCTTTCTCAAGCAAGATATTTTGGTCTCTTCCAAATCCCAGGCCCAAATAGAAAGAATCTGCAGGTGACAAACTGAGAATTGGTACATATGAACCTAAGTCCTCTGATAGGGTACATACTGTTGTTACAAGCAATTTCTGCTTTTTCCATGATGTTAACTGAAGCTGTCTCCTGAAGGGCTATTAAAAGATAGGGTTTTTTGGTAAAGGGTTGAATAACGAAATATGAACATTTCTTGACAGTTCCCAAGAATGGTACATGTATCCTCTGGAAAGAAGTTGCCTTTGCATTTCATGATTTTTGTGGTATTTGTCGAAGACAATTCCACTATGATTTCAATATTGAATTTTGGAGACTGTGTAACGTATTTTCTGCAAAGCCGAAGGAAACAAACCCAATGAACTTTTTTCTCAGGCAAATTAATTTTTCAGTAGCACTCGGATATGTAGCTGGAAATGGAATGTTAAAATACACTGGGAGAGACCATCTATCATGTAAATACTAATGTTTGATTGAAATAAGCTTCACTTGCCCACAGTCTCCTGTTTGCGCAATAATACAAAACATGTCTATTGATTGCTTTGTTCTGGACTTTTTCGTTCCAAAACCAGTTCGCCCCATGGCTTGTTCTTCCCATGATTGCACGCTACTCCATTAGATTTGGCATGAATATTTATAGATCAAAATAATTGGTTGTAGTGTTGGGAATTCAATTTTAACAATCAAAGATATCTTTAAATCATAGCTTTCAGATGCAAACTTGATTTGATTCAATATATTCACATGATGTCTCTCTCTATCCATCATGCATCCTGTTGTCAAAGGATGTTACTCCTGACACCACCTAATGATCAAAGTGAGACCACCAATATACAAATAATCCAAACTAATTGTAATGAGTACTCTCCCCTCAACTAAAAAGGTTTTCATTTGTTTAGAAGGTTGACTATTTCTTTCAAATTATTAATGGCTTCCTTGACCAATAACACTTCAGCGTTCTGAACGCTTTGATTAATCGTTAATATACGATTTCAGTTATGCTATGGCCACAGTACCCTAATCACAGTGTTCCCGAAATTTCATGGCCTGTACTAAACATAGCAAAACATTTCATGTCACTTTTAAGCTGTTTTTCCAAAGAAAAGTAATAGCAGTCAAGAAAAACATTTAAGAGAGTAGGAAACATTTTATTGCAACTGTGATGAAAAGAAAATTGTGAAGAATTGCTTTTTTGATGCTGTTTGGGATTTACAATCCCTGGTTTTTATGACCCAGAGATAGAAGGCCTTTGAAAACATTGTGGGGAAAAGGAGAAAATGCTGGTGTCCAGCATTTTCTCTTTTTCACAGAATGTTTTCTACCCTTCCCAAACCAAATTCCAACTTTTCAGTCACATTTATTTTTCTGTCTGCAAATGCTTTCAATTCAGACAAGTCTCTAATTTTGTCATTTGAGAGAGAGTTAGCCCTTGTAGTGCTGAAAACTTGATAGTGACATCCCAGCTCTGTACTGTTGATGCAAATATTGCATGTAAAAAGTTATTATATATTGTTCAAATATCAGGCAAAGAAGACTTAGTGTATGGTGTTGATTCCAGATCATACTGCATAATTTCTGTGCAGTCTGGTCTTGATCTACAGAGTCCTCAAAAGCCATTAAATCTAGGTTCAGCAGCTGAAGTATTGGTTTATAGCAGGAGAAATTGCTAAATTAAGTGATTATGAAGGTGCTTATTTTTTAACCCTTTACAGAGTGCTGGTAATTATCCCTTTACCAAACAATCCCTGGTTTTTAAGACCCAGAGGAAGAAGACCTCTAAAAACATGATGGGAAAAGGAGAAAAATTAATGCCGGTAACCAGCATTTTCTCATTTTCCCACACTGTTTTCTACTCTTCTAGAGTCAGTTTTCAATTTTTGAGTCACATTTATTTTGTTGTCTGCAAGTGCTTTCAGTTTGGACTAAAACTTTGTTGTCTGGTAAAAGGGATAAATGGAAAACTGGTCAAACATGTACATTTGTTGCGCTTTCAAGCCTCACAGTCTTTTTACAAGAGAATCTCTCAATATCAGATTATATTCAAAACCAGACACTTTTCTGAAGCCTGATCTTGAATTATATTGTTTTAAACAAATGTCACTAAAGTTTGACCTTGGCATTTGTCAAGTTACAGATGCTTTGTCACCCTTGGGTGTTTCCTGCCATGAATGGCCGCAGTGGGTTGGCAGGAAATGCACATCAGATCTGATTAACCTGGGGAGGGAGGACTTTCACCCTAGGTGTGACATTATGGGTCATTTTTGTCATGTCTAATGTCCATTTTTTCTGTGCACACTGTTGGTTTTTTCAGCCTTCTAACCTGGTACTCATTATCAAGGTTAACTCTTTCCCACATAATCCCGACTTTTAACAACCCCTGGGAAAGAAGCCTTTTGAAATCATTGTGGGAAAAAGAGAAAATGCTGGTAACCAGCATTTTCTCTTTTTCCCACAATGTTTTCTATCCGTCTCCAAACGAATTCCAATTTTTTAACCATGTTTATTTTGTCGGCTGCAAATGCTTTGAATTTGGACTCATCTAAACTTTCTTTGTTTGGTAACAAGTTAATAAATATGATGGACCGTTCAATCAAGTAGTGCAGAGCACAGCAGCAACTTATTTGCAGAAATCGTAGAATAATTTTTCCATTTAGTAGATTACTTAAGATCCCTACGTCAGTTTTGCATATTTGAGGTTGTTTTTGCTATGAAATAAAGCATCATAAATAATATAGACCAAGGACCAGAGTACACAATACAGTCTTCAATTCCCAAACAAATGAAATGGACTTTTTGTAAAACAGCAATTTGAAAAACAGCATTTTTTGGACTAATCCTAATTGAAGAAAACCGCTGAAGATAATAGATAAGATTGTGCTTAAGGCCTTCGGACCATAACTCTATGGTAGACATGTATGTTTTGATAAAGGCTATTTGGCCAATCTCAACAGTTTCGGTCTTTGAACCCATTACCACACAATCCCACGACCCTGAGAAAGAAGCCTATAGGAAACATTGTGGGAAAAGGAGAAAATGTAGGTAACCAGCATTTTCTCCCTTTTCCCACAATGTTTTCTACCCTTCACAAAACAAATTTCAAATTTTCAGTCGCTTTTATTGTGTCGTATGCAAATGCTTTCCATTTGTTCCTACCAAACATTTTGTCGTTTTGTAATAAGTTAAAATGAGATTTAGGAGTTGTAGAATCACTAACTCATCGATAAATAATTATAGCCTAAGTTTTCCTATAGGCTAACGTCGGCTGATCTCGTCAGCTTGACGGTAGCGGCATCTTTTATTACGAGAGTTTTGGAACATAGACCCTAAGTGCTCTGATAGGATAGTGAACATTTTTGGAAAAGGAGAAAATGCTGGTTACGGTGCTCTTCTTCCTCAGGGTTGTTAAAACTCAGGATTGTTTCGTAAAAAGTTAAGTTTTACAGTGGACCGCTGGAAAGGATGTGAGGTAATTAAGAGTTCAAGTTTACAACCTGTGGGTAGCAAGCAAATAATATATGTAGCTTTATGAAATGGGGGCTGAGTGAATTTAATAAACAACTTATCCCTTAAGCTAGGGATGTGACAGAGCTTGAAATGAAATGAAAATAACAAGAATTAATTTGACAAAGACTTCCTGTCCTTCTTTTTGATGTTTTATGATGACCTTTTGCCATTACCCCATACTCAGTTTTTGGCCTTTTTCAAATAGAGGACAATGAGGATGTATGAAAAGTTAATGAGTTTGAGAGAGTGAACCGATTAAAAGGGTAATTAAAGTATTGTGGTAAAATTAACCCTATACCACACAATGCATATTTCTGATGCTCCTGGAAAAGAAGCCTTTTGAAATCATTGTGGAAAAAGAAGAAAATGCTGGTAACCAGCATTTTCTCCTTTTCCCACAATGTTTTCTACTCTATCAAAGAAAGATTACAAAATTGGAACCACAATGAAATCGTCATCTGCAAAATTAATGCTTTCAATTTGGACAAGACTGAAAATTTGTCACCTGGTAAAGGGCTAAGTTTTGGATTGCAGATTAGTTTAACTCATTACCAAACGACAATATTTAAGGCTTGTCCAAATCGAAAGCATTTGCAGACGACAAAATAAAAGTGACTAAAACTTTGAAATTTGTTTTGTGAAGGGTCAAAAACATTTTGGGAAAGGGAGATCGAAAATGCTGGTTACCAGCGTTCTCCTTTTCCCACATTGTTTTCTAAAGGCTTCTTTCTCGGGGGCGTCAAAAGTAGGGATTGTGTGGTAATGAGTTGAATGATGGTTTCTGTCTTTGATAGTAGAAAATAGTTGTGGGGGAAAAAGGAGAAATTTAAAGGTAGTTACCAGCATTTTCCCCTTTTTCCCCCACAAACTTTTTCAAAAGCTTTCTCCTTCAAGGTTGCTCAAATTTGGGATTGTGTGATTAAAGGGTGGAAGGATCAAGCTGGTCAGTTTATATTAATGTCCACTTCCTCTGAGCTTTTTTCATTAAACCAAAAAAGATGATAAATGGTCTGCGAGAGTAGAGAATGGTAGCTCCCGATTGAGAAGTAGCTCCTGTGAAGTGTCCTATAGCAGTCTTAACCCTTTACTCCATAGATACTCATTTCGACGCACTCCTTGTAGGAGCCTTTGGAAAACATTGTGACAAAAGGTGAAATTGCTCATGACGAGCAATTTCACCTTTTGCCACAAAGTTTTCTACACTATCAAAAGGTATCATATACACATAAGAAAAGGCTTTATCCTTGCTCTTATTTAGGGTCAATTAGAGATACCATAGAAATGCCTTATGGAGTAAAGGGTTAACCCTTTACCAAACAACAATATTTTAGACTGGTCAAAATTTAAAGCACTTACAGACGACACAATAAACGTTATTCAAACATTAAAATTTGTTTTTTAGCAGGAGAGAAAACATTGTGTTCTCACAATGTTTTCTACCTTTCCCAAAACAAATTTCGAATTACCAGTCACTTTCATTTTGTCGTCTGCAAATGCTTTAAATTTGGACACGTCTAAAATTTTATTGTTTGCTAAAGAGTTAACATGTCCAGATTGATAGAACTAGCAATTGATGCAGATAATCTTACAAATGATTTGCTTTTGATAGTGGAGAAAAGATTGTGTGAAATGTAGAAAAATTCTGTTAATGCTGTACCAAATTACAAAATATTAGTCTGGTTCAAATTGAAAGCAATTTTCCCACAGTGTTTTCAGAAGGGCTCTTCCTCAGGCATGTAAAAATCACAGAGATTTTTTGGTAAAGGTTTATTACCACACTGCTTTCTTACTTTCTAAACATAAATTTCATTGATGGAGTCAAACACATTTTGTTGGCTGCAAGGCTTTTAATTTGGAAAAGTAAAAAAAAATATTGTTTGGTAAGGGCTTTGTCTTCAAAAAGGATTTTTTTAGGGTTTTGTAAAGTCCATATCATGTGGTAAGGGCTAAACAAAAATTCCCTTCTTTACATTGAGTCTGGAATGGAAATGTGTGAGGAAATTTCATGGTGATGTTCTGAAAGCAGCCAGTGGCTTTGAGAGAGTGCTGTTGAAAGAACTGGTAAAAGAAATTCCAGTGCAGGGATAGTTGCATTACCAGACTTAGCTCTTGTCCAAAGGACAAAACTTTAGACTGGTCCAAATTGAAAGCATTTGCAGACAAAAAAAAGTAAATGTGACTAAAAAATTTAACTTGACTTTGGAGGAATAGAAAACATTGTTGAAAAAGGAGAAAATGCTGGTTACCAGCATTTTCTCCTTTTCCCACAATGTTTTCAGAAGGCTTTTTTCGCAGGGTCTTTATATATATATAGTTGGCATTGGTAAAGGGTTAAATAAAAACTGGCATAGAACACAGACTCTAATTGCATATGGAGTAAGGGCAGTGGGTTTAATGAACCCTACTTAATGCCCATTTTGTCTCTTTGCACATTCAGTCTAATTTATCTTTTTTTTATTACAAAAAATTGAGCCTGTGGGATGGGAAAAGTTTGGGTGGAGTTAGGGTGGGTGGAGATTTATGCTTTTAGCTTCTTTCATGTTTGTTTGTCTATCATTTTTGACTTGTTAAACCACTACAGGATGCCAAACATGACTCTGATTGCTTGTTATTGCTTATTCGCAGTGTATTTGAAGATCAGACTGTGTAAAAGATGTAATTTGATCTTTAACTCTGTAACACACATTTCCAACTTTTGAAAAATAAAAAGAAGCCTACAGAAAACCTTGTGGAAAAAGGAGAAAATGCTGGTAACCAGCATTTTCTCCTTTTCCCACAATGTTTTCTACCTTTTACAAAATAAATTCAGCTTTTTGGTCACATTTATTTTTATCGTCTGCAAATGCTTTCAATTTGGACCAGTCTAAAATTTTGTCGTTTGGTAGAGTTAAAACATGAAATGGAACTATATGTTTATGTTTATTTCAGTGTACAAGTCCCCAGAATATGAGGAGCTTGGCTTCAGATTGATCAAGGAACAATTGGTCAAGATGGGCTACCCAGAAAGCCTCCTGGAGTTTGACTATGATCCAACATTCCCTATAAGGTAACTCTTTAGAACACCATCCTGGGTTTTGACGACCCTGAGAAGGAAGCCTTTTGAAAACATTGTGGGAAAAGGAGAAAATGCTGGTAACCAGCATTTTCTCCATTTCCCACAATGTTTTCTACCCTTCCCAAAAGGAATGTTAAGTTTTTAGTCTCTTTCATTATGTCGTGTGCAAATGCCTTCAATTTGCATCAGGCTACAATTTTGTTGTATGGTAAAGAGTTAAAACATTGTAGGAAATGGAGAATATGCATTATCTGCTTTTTTATACAATGTTTTTTATTTTTTTTTACAAATTCCAACCTTTATTCAGTTTTTATTTTTTGTATCTAATTGGTATCAATGCATTGGAAGAGTCCCACATTTTGTTGTCTGGTGAGTTTATTCATTGCATTTTTTTGGAAAACTTTTTTGTCTTGCAGCAGAAACATTGTAGAACAGTCATTCTTTAATGTTACACTTGTAAGTTTGTTGTTTATACCGTAAGGTTATTTCTGAAGTTGTTAGCAAGAAATTTTTTATAGCAGATAATCAGTAATTTGAAGGTGACAGTACCAGAAAAGGTGAAGTTATTCCAAGCAGAACCAGTAGAAATTGGCCGGATTATAGCAGTGACCAAACCTTTGTCGGTCAAAGAGGGGACTAAACCATACAAGATAAAGTTATTCCAAATAGAACCTAAAGAAAATGCCTTTGTCTAAGAGGTGACCAATCCAGACAAGATGAGTTATTCAAAAACCAGCCTTTAGACATTGCCCAGGTCACAGAGCTGACCAAATCAGACAAGATGATTTTATTCCTAGTAGAACATGTAAAAATTGCATTGGTCACAAAGATGAACATACCAGACAAGATTAAGTTATTCCAAGTAGAATCCTGCAAAAATTGCCATGGTCACAGAG
The DNA here is from genome assembly GCA_943736015.1 of Tridacna crocea. Classification (NCBI taxonomy): domain Eukaryota; kingdom Metazoa; phylum Mollusca; class Bivalvia; order Cardiida; family Cardiidae; genus Tridacna; species Tridacna crocea. The sequence goes on from OX031064.1 coordinate 20,271,435, forward strand.
GTGACCAGATTAGACAAGATTTTGAAGGTATTTCATAAAGACCTGTAGACAATGCTTTGGTCACAGAGGTGACAAAACCAGACAAGATAAAGGCTCTCAATAAAGAATTTGTAAAAAATGCCTCTGGTCACAGAGGTGACCAAACTGGACAAAGATAAAGGTAGTTTAACCCATTACCACACAATCCCTACTTTTGACGACCCTGAGAAAGAAGCCTTTAGAAAACATTTTGGGAAAAGGAGAAAATGCTGGTAACCAGCATTTTCTCCTTTTCCCACAATGTTTTCTACTCTTCACAAAACAAATTTCAATTTTTCTGTCACTTTTATTTTGTCGTCTGCAAATGCTTTCGATTTGGGCAAACTAGAATTTCTGTCATTTGGTAATAAGTTAAGTATAATGTAAAGAAATTGTCATAGTCACAGTGGTGACCACACCAGACAGGATACAGTTAATCCAAGTAGAACATGTAGAAAATATCTAAATGGTCATAGAGGTGACAAAACAAGACCTGATAAAGTATTCGAATTACATCCTTTTGAAAGTGCCTTGGTCACAGAGGTGGCCAAGCCAGACCAGATAAAGTTTTTCCTAGTAGACCCTGTAGAAAGTGCCTTGTAAAGTGAAATGTTCAACATTGCTAGGGGAAAAAAGCACCAAAGACTAATATCCACCTCCAGTGATGGTTCTAAAACTTGTTGAATGCAGGTGCGCAATTATTCAGTGAATTTACATTGTCACAATTGTAATGATTAGACATGTTATAGCACAGCAAAATTGTGTGAGGTCCAGTAGATATTTATCTCTAACATTTGTTAGGTAAGGAATATTGATTGCATGGTTAATTATTCAACTTGATTATTGAAGCTGCTTACATTGGGTGTGACGAGATGTTTGTGAGTGTACTTAATTATTTATAGACAGAAGGTTTGATTTTCTCCATGTCGGCCTTTTCAGCTGATCTTGAGTCTTGCATGGCTCAGCATTGTAAGTCTAGTACCATATTTGAAACTGCAAATTCTCACTTTTTGGTGGGAGTGTCCTTAGGCAAGACACTTTGGAGCCATCGTCTGGTACTGTTGGACATACCTGACTAAGAAGTCTGTGCTTGTGGTATGACAAAACAATTTTGAAAGGGGATGAAACCATTGGTCTGTAAGTCTGTCGGTCAGTCATTCAGTCAACCAAGCACCCACCCACAGACCATGTAACCAACTATCAACCAGCCAACCAGTGTAGATGGTTTGTGCATGAAATCCCTATGCAACACAAGGCCTTTAAGCTGGCCTTAGGTCTTCATTGTTTCTGTGACCTGTGGTCAGTAACTTCACAAATCCTTCACACTAATGAACAATGGATAAACTTATGTTTAAAATTTTTCATGGTCCGCTTACAGTTTTAACCAAATTACCTGTGAGGAGATCCCTGAAATTTCAAAAAGTGTATCCTTGACTCTCTTTACCTGCTTTTCAACAGGCACAAGGGTCCGTTATTCACCAAACATTCTTAAGAACATTCTTAGTCTTATTCTTCAGAATTTTGTCAATGTGAAAGTAACAGAACTTTTGATTGGCTAAACCATTTGGTTTAGCCAATCAAAATTTCTGTTACTTTCCCAGTCTGGAAATCTTGAAGAATAAGACAAAGAATGTTCTTAAGAATGGTTGATGAATACCGGCTCAGGGGTTACCTATTGATTCTTGTGTTTAGCCAAATTCTTTCTGAGAATTCATGATAGAGTCATTATGAAATGGTCATAAAAACAGTTGGTGCCGTTTGGTGAAGGGTTCGACTCTAACTTGTGTGGTAATGTGTTAATTGCATATCATGAGAGGATTGCAGGATGCAGAAAAGCCAAATGATTAAACAAAACACTAACTGACAGTTCTCATTATAACTCTGACAGATGGATTTTCATTTCAGGGGAAATAAATTTTCATCATAAAGTTTATTTTCCATTTATTTAACTTTTTAAGTCTTTACCACGCAATCCTGACTTTTAACGACCCTGAGAAAGGAGCCTTCTGAAAACATTGAGGGGAAAGGGGAAAATGCTGGTAACCAGCATTTTCTCCTTTTCCCAAAATGTTTCCTTCCCTTCCCAAATTTCAAATTTTCAGTCAAGTTTAGTCTGTTGTCTGAAAATGCTTGTAATTTGGACTAGTCTAAAAACTTTATCATTTGGTAAAGAATTAATCCTTTACCACACATGAAAATTTTAGGTACATCCATACCGAGGGAATTTACAGAGATCAGCTCAATTGTATTTCAAATGATGGTATTTGTCCCTGAATAGGTACCAGTAAATAACATTTTTGTAACCGGAGAAAATGCTGGTTACCAGCTTCTTCTTCTTTTCTTATAGAGATTTCAAAAGCCTTCTTTCTTTTGTTGGAACTCAGGATTGTGTTGTAAAGGGTAAATGATCTTTTATTTTAATAACTCCAAGGGGGAAGGTTTTTGAAAACCTCTACAAAGGAAGAAAATGTTGTGGCAACCATTTATTGCTTTTCTTGCACAATGATTTCCTCTGCTTGAAACTTCAAGTCAATTTACTCACAGTGTTATCGACCTTACAAAGACAAATTTCATCAGTTGAATCAAATATGGCTTGCAACAGGGGAAAAGGGCCATTTAGACATTTGCATATAGTTCTGTCTAGGATCAGCCTGCGCAGTCCACAATAGTCTAGTGCATAACAAAAAATTACATAAAAACAGATAGACTGTGCAGGCTGATCCGAAACGACACTTGATGCAAATGCCTGAATGCCCATTTTCGCATGTTGCAGGCCATTATAGTTTGTTGTCTTTACATGCTTTCAATTAGGATTAGTCCACAATATTGTTGTTATGTAAAAAGTTAGACAGTATCTTATCTTTTTACCCACAGTGTTTCATATCCTTTAACTCATTACCAAACGACAAAATTTTAGGTTTGTCCAAATCAGAAGCATTTGCAGACGACAAAATAAAAATGACTGAAAATTCGAAATTGTTTTGTGAAGGGTAGAAGACATGGTGGGAAAAGGAGAAAATGCTGGTTACCAGCATTTTCTCTTTTCCATTCATGTTTTCTATAGGCTTCTTTCTCGGGGGCGTCAAAAGTAGGGATTGTGTGGTAATGGGTTAAAAGTTGAATAACATAACTTGAGTGACATGTAATTTTGTCTTCTTCAAATGCAGTCAACTTGGATGTGTGTATAATTTTATTGTCTGGCAAAGAGTTTACGGTGATGCCTGCCTTATTCTTGGCATATTGAGATACTTGTAGTTGATATTATCCCCTGTGTTGTAAAGTGCTTCAAACTTTTCAAGTAGCTCTTTATCCTTTGCCACAAAAGTTTCTGAGAGGAATATCAGAAATAATTATTGCAATAATTCTGCTAATGCCACAATGTTATTGAGCATTTAACTCTTTACCACACAATCCCGACTTTTAACGACCCTGAGAAAGAAGCCTTTTGAAAACACTGTGAGAAAAGGAGAAAATGCTGGTAACCAGCATTTTCTCCTTTTCCCACAGTGTTTTCTACCCTTTCCAAACCAAATCTGAATTTTTCAGTCACAATTATTTTGTCGTCTGCAAATGCTATCAATTTAGACCAGTCTAAAATTTGCTTGTGTGATAAAGAATTAAACCTCATTGCTTATAAATATTTCTCTTTATTTTATATAAGGACGTTTTCAAACTTGTCTTACACAAGCTTATTGTGGAAGCTGTTTCTTATCCTGCAATAAACAATGTAGATAATTTGTATCTTTGAAAAATTTGAGATATATCATTTTCAAGGATTATTTAGCTGAAATGTTTTCTTAACTCTTTACCACACAAGAAAATTTTAGACTGGTCCAAATTGAAAGTATTTGCAGACGACAAAATAAAGGTGACTGAAAAATTGAAATTTGTTCTGGGGAGGGTAGAAAACACTGTGGGAAAAGGAGAAAATGCTGGTTACCAGCATTTTCTCCTTTTCCCACAGTGTTTTCAAAAGGCTTCTTTCTCGGGGGCGTCAAAAGTAGGGATTGTGTGGTAATGGGTTAAACAATATTAGACTGCCTAGAACCAAGATCTCACTGTGCCCTCTTCTGGAATAATCTTACCATTGTCCTAACAATTGAGAAAGTCAGTCCTTAACCTTTTACCAAACAACAAAATTTGAGAATGGTCCAAATTGAAAGAATTTGAAGACAACAAAGTAATGTGATTCAAAAATTGAAATTTGTTCAAAGATGGGTAGAAAACATTGTGGGAAAAAGAGAACATGCTGGTTACTAGCATTTTCTCCTTTTCCCACAATGTTTTCCAAAGGCTTCTTTCTCAGGGTCGTTAAAAGTCGGGATTCTGTGGTAAAGAGTTAAGGGGAAGGTGTAAAGAGTTTTAAATGTGCATGTGAGGTTAGATTGGAGAGGAGACTACTTGTTGGAAAGGATGAAAGTACTGATAAGCCACAATAATTATCTAGAAGGAGACTGGTTGACACTTAAATGGTGGATATTGCCACTTGTCATTTCTATGATTGCATTTTCAGAGAATCCTTAGCCAACGCTGAAAGTGCCAGATAAACCCAGTGCATATTTTCAGTCTAGAATAACTGACTCAGATAATTGCAATATCATGGTTGCTTTTTGCCTTCAGCAAGGGTGACAGTGTAAATCAAAGATCAGACAACAGTCTAATCTTGATCTACTCTGATCACGAAGGCAACTATAGTCATGAAAGGCCTGATAGGGATGAGCTTCGGAACTATCACAACAAAAGCTTTTGTGGGCCTTCGAGCAATTCATAAACATAGAAATAGTATGGGGAATGAGAGAAAAGATCAGGTTCTGTATTCACCAACCATTCTGAAGAACATTCTATAGCTTATTCTCCTGAATTTCCTACATTTGTAGGTAATACAACTTCTGATTGGCTAAACCATGGTTTAGCCAATCAGAAGTTGTGTTACTTACAAATTTAGAAAACCTTGGAGAATAAGACTAAGAATATTCTCAAGAATGGTTGGTGAATACAGGTTCAGGATCAGTATTTACCAGCCATTCATCAGAACATTCTTTGTGTTATTCTCCAGGATTTTCAAAATTTGAAAGGTGCTTGGCCTGTAATCTTTAACTCATTACCAAGCGACAAATTTTAGACTCTTCCAAACTGAAAGAGTTTGCAGACGACTATTTGAAATTTAATGAAAATGGCAGAAAGTTCTCCAAATTGGTAGAAAACACTGTGGGAAAAGGAGAAATTGCTTGTTACAAGCAATTTCTCCTTTTCCCACAGTGTTTTCAAAAGACTTGTACAGCAGACAGGTAAAAAGAAGGGCTTGTTTGGGAAAGCATTTACTCATTACCAAACAACGATACGCTAGGCTAGTCTAAATCGAAAGCATTTGCAGACGACAAAAATAAAAGTGGCTGAAAATTTGAAATTTGTTTTGTGAAGGGAAGAAAACATTGTGGATAAAGGAGAAAATGCTGATTACCAGCACATTCTCCTTTTCCTACAACGTTTTCTAAAGGCCTCTTTCGCAGGGTTGTCAAAAATAAGGATTGTGTGGTAATGGGTTAAATAGAGCAAGACAGTCAAGCCTGAATTTGGAGACCACCCAAAGAAAGTGAGAATAGTGGTCTCTTATACCAGGTGGTCTTGTAATGCAAGCACATTTGATTTGATTTTGGAGCTAGTATTGAATCAATGTAGTGGGCTTTTTAACAATGGGTTGCTTAATAAAGATGGTCTCAAAGACATGTTTGACTTTTACAAGAATGGTTTATATTTGTAACATGAAAAAATGTGCAAGAGGTGTAAAACACCACTCAAAGAAAAAAGAGAGATAATTTATGATGGTCAGTGTGTTTCTCTAATTTCAGAGGCCTTTGGTTTGACCAGTTGTATGGTAACTTGCTGAAGGTGGATCCCTTTGGTAACATTCTTGTATGCCTACATGGATTCGAGTATATGAGAGGGTTTGTCTTTTTTTATTTCTAATTATCATGTGCAAAGTTTCCTGCTCTGTTAAGGACCTAAGGACAAAACTCTTTGAAAACAATGTAGGACAAGTCTAAAACTTTGTTGTTTTGGGTTAAAAGGGGTTGAAAACTTGTCCGGGCTTCTAGGAAAAACCAACGAGCAAAGAAGACAGTGGGGAGCGAAGCAGGGTAGATTGTTTCATAAGCTACAGATATGAAACCTAGGAGTAGCTTTGGTTCCATTCCCAGCCAAAACTTTTCAGAGGCTTAAAGATACCCATTTACTCATTTTAAGCCAAATTTAACTGATGCCTTCAATATTTTATCAAACTATATCATGAAGCCATATCAAGCTATAGTTAGATATGGCTTCATGACGAATATTACACCTGGCATTTACGAGATTGCATAGATAACCATGGATAGAAAGTGTGATTTTAGACCTTCTTTCCCCTAGTTCAACCAAGCATACCACATTATGCTTGTCACGTGCCTGTGTACGATTTTGGCCTTGCATTCATGTACCTTTTGTCTGTTTCTTATACCCATCTGGTGATTTTCGTTCTGGGACAAAACAACAGAGACATGTAACTTGCAGACTTCGGATGCATCTGACTATAGCTTCGGTTTGTCATGTGATTAGTACGCTCCTCTTATGTTGGTGTTCCGTACATTTCTGTTTATCAGACATTGGAAGAACCTTTTTGATTTTGTCCAGTTCTCATGCGCTGTACTTCCGTTTTATCCAGTACAAATCCATTACTAATACGGTGATATCTGTTAATAGACTGTTTATTATCTAGTATTTATCTTGTAAACCTGCCTTTTTTCCATTACATGTGCAATACTTGGGTAGTCATTGTGTGGCTTCTTTGTTCCACACACGATTGCGTAGTCTTGACTGGCAGAGGAGACGAATTTTGTCACCGGATAACCAAATTCTGCATGTCTTTGTCTGTGTGCCTCTGTTACATATCCGTTAGCTGATCTGATCAAGCCTTAACCCTTTACCACACAATGACACCTTTTAATGCCCCTGAGGAAGAAGCCTTTTGAAAACATTGTGGGAAAAGGAGAAAATGCTGGTAACCAGCAAAATATTTTCTCCTTTTCCCACAATGTTTTCTACCCTATCATAGACAGAAATCATCTTATCAGCTAGAGTTGAATAGTCATCTGCAAATGCTTTCAATTTGGTCAAGTCCAAAAGTTTGTTGTTTGGGAAAGGGTTAAGACTAGGCCAAATCAAAAGCATTTGCAGATGACAAAATAAATGTGACTCAAAAATTGAAACTTGTCTTTTGTAGACTAGAAAACATTATGGGAAAGGGAGAAAATGCAGTATACTAGCACTTTCTCCTTTTCCCACAATGTTTTCAGAAGGCTTCATATTTGGTCATTAAAGTCAGGTATCTTTGTGGTAAAGGGTTAACTTTGTACAAATAAAATCCCTTATGTTGCCCCCATTATGCATTCATCAATGGAAAGTTTTTAAAAAGCATAACACATAATGAATTTTTTCATGTTGCTTTATAGCTTGTGAAAATGCTTTGTAAATAATAAATCAATCTTATTATTCACTTAAAGATGACATTTTGAGGTTTGTTTGACTTTGCACTTTCAGTTTCATGTACAGTGTTTGGCTGTTCTATTATGTAAGTGTGGAAGAATAATGTTAACCATTATCCACCTAGATTTTTCTGTCAAATTTTAAAAAATCAACATTTTGATAGGTGAGTGCAACACTATTCTACATTGTACAGGCACTTAGAAAAGTGTTGCACTCACCTATCGATTTGGCTATTTCAAAGGTATATCTGGAGGAAAATATCCCTCCAGGTAGATCCAAGATTAAGTTTTGAAACCTTTTGGGAAATGAGAAAATGCTGGTAACCAATGTTTTCTAGCCTTCCCACAATGTTTTCTAATCCATCTTAGCACATATCCCACCATTCAGCCATGTTTGATTTGCTATCTGCAAATACTTTCAGTTTGGACAAGTCTTAGATTTGTTCTTTTGCCAAAGAATTAAAAATAGTTTTTGTGGTATTTGTCGAAGACAATACCACTATGACTTCAATATTGAACTCTGAAGTCTATGTATTGTATTATGTGCAAAGCGGAAGGAAATGAACCCAATTAAACTCAATTTTTCTCAGACAAATGAGTTTTTCGGTAGCGCTCAGTTATGTAATTATGAAATGGCATGTAAAAATACATTAGGTGAGGCCTTCAATCATTGAAATACTAATTTTTTATTGAAAATAGCTTCACTTGCTCATAGTCCTCTGTTGGCGGAATGATACAAATTTGTCTATCGATTGCTTGGTCCAGGGCTTTTTCGTTTGAAAACCAGTTCATCCCATTGCTTGTTCATCCTATGATTGTGCACTACTCCATTTGATTCAGCATGAATATTTATATATCGAAATAATTGATTGTAATGTTGGGAGTTAAATGTTAACGGCTCAAGATATTTTAAAATAATAGTTTTCAGGTACAAACATAATTCTATTCGATATATTTACACATGTTTTCGCTCTTTCCATCATGCATCCTTCTGTCAAAAGACATTACGTCTGACTCCTCCCAATGATCAAAGAGAGACCACCAATATTCAAATAATCCCAACTTTGTCATGAGAGCTTTCCCTTCAACAGAAATAGTATTTATTTGCTTAGTAGGTTGACTTGTAAGCCAATATTTGAACAATATTTTCTTTTTATTTCAAATTTTTAATTCCATGCAATGAGTTCCTTGACAAATACCACTTCAGCGTTCTCAACGCTTTGATTTTCTATGCTCTCATTGGTGTAAATCGCATTGAAGGTCCAAAATTAACCCTTTGATAGTAAACTGAAACAAAACTCAAACATAGTTGTATTATTATGAAAATACTTTTGTCTAAAAGAAAGTTTAAGGACATGATATTAATTGCATATGAAAGAATAGGACTTATTGTCATGGTGACACATTTTGACACATCTACCAGATGACCACTACATTTTTCACAATGTTTTCATGTGTTGTCTGCTTTAGATAGAGTCAAAATGTGTCACTGTTGATGAAAAAGTATAACCCTTTTCTATGTGGTTGTACCAGTTGTATAAAAGATAGCTTTTGAAATATTACTTGATGAGAGTACCGGTAAACTCTTTGGCAACAACAAAGATTTTAGACCTGTGCAAATACAATTTGCAGGCAACAAATCTGGGCCCGTATTTACCAACCATTCTTAAGAACGTTCTTGGTTTTATTCTTCAAGATTTCCTGACTGTGAAAGTAACAGAACTTCTGATTGGCTAAACCAAACGGTTTAGCCAATCAAAAGTTCTGTTACTTTCACATTGACAAAATTCTGAAGAATAAGGCTAAGAATGTTCTAAAGAATGGTTGGTGAATACTGACCCAGATGCTACTCAAGCTGTTGGATTTTTCTTTAACCCTAAACCAAATGACGACCTTTTGGAATTTGCAGATTGAAAGCAGTGTAGTCAGGATGAAAAGGGTTAACCCATTACCACACAATCCCTACTTTTGACGACCCTGAGAAAGAAGCCTTTTGAAAACATTGTGGGAAAAGGAGAAAAACAAATTTCAAATTTTCAGTCACTTTTATTTTGTCGTCTGCAAATGCTGTCAATTTGGACAAGCTAAAACTTAAGTCGTTTGGTAATGAGTTAAAAGGCCACTCCCTATTTTTTTATTGTGACAAAAGTGAAGGAAAATGGATGAGAAATAGCTGGTGTGAAGATGAGTTTTATGGCCCAATTTTATGGCTTTTTTTTAATTTGCTTGTTTGACCAAGGTTTTAATTATCTTTTCCCATCATAAAGGTGACACTTAAGGAATTTCAAGCAGACTTTGTTAAACAATATGACAGATGAAAAACTGCTCAGTATGGGTATGCCGTGGCTCAGCTCATAGCTGTGTTACAACACATTTTGTAATAAACCTGCAAAATGTAATAAGTATTACAAAATATGTTGTGATTACATGAAATGTAATAAAAAGTTATGCAACACATTTTGTAATAAACTTGCAAAATGTAATTAATATCATAGCTAGTATACATGATAATGAAAGAAAATAAATGTTCAAGGGTTTTTTTATGTGATCGAAGTTATTAAGCATATGACAAAACCTTAATCTATTAAAGTTAAAAGATTAGTCTGTCCTTCTATTCAACATCTTAGAACTGGGGCCCAGGGAACAAAGATTATTACATATTGCAGGTTTATTACAAAATGCGTTGTAACATAGCTGTGTCATTAATAGCTAGTCATTGATACATATTTAATACCATTATGGCCTTCCTTGCACATATATCTGATTGCAATTTTAATTAAATTCAATTAAGTTGTTTATTTTGGTATTTTAGGCCATAAAGGTCTATATGCTTTACAGTTTCTAATACAAATTGCGGGACATTTAATAACTGTACAATACAGGGTTGCCTCAGTAGAAAATGGTGCTTCTGTTTAACCCTTTCCCAAAGAAGCCCTTGTTATAACATGTCTGCAGTACAGGTCTTTTGAAAACACTATGGGAAAAGGAGAAATTGCTTGTGACTGGCAATTTTTCCTTTTCCCACAGTGTTTTCTACTCATTCGGGGAACTTTCTGCCAATTTTATCAAATTTGAAATTGTTGTCTGCAAACTCTGTCAATTTGGACCTGAGTCTCAAATTTTGTCGTTTGGTGAAGAGTTAACTCAATAAAGCACCAAGTAAATCCATCAAACATTTTTAGTCATGGAATAGGACCAAACCGTTGCAGTATTATGGTTGCTTTTCTCCACAGTGTTTTAGCTAAGCAAATAGTCTAGATCAAAGATCAGACTGCATGATTTACACTGGCCACTTAGACAATTAAAGACACTTCAGTGCTTAACCCATTACTACATGGGAAAATTTTAGACCAATCCAAATTGAAAGCATTTGCATATGTCATTTTCAGAGTGGTTTTAATGTTGCAATTTTGCTTTGATTGGGAAGAAAACTTTGTGGGAAAAGGAGAAAATGCTGGTTACCAGCATTTTCTCCTTTTCCCACAATGTTTTCAAAACTTTTCTTCCTCAGGGTCACTAAAAAATTGTCATTGTGTGGTAAAGGGTTAACAATGCAGCCATAATAGTGCATCTTCATGAGCCAAGGTTACAATCACTACGTGGGTCTTACCTTGGCTGATTGAGCCCGATTTCTAGATTCCTGATAAGCGATAAGCAAACATCTACGTGGGTTTCCATGTTTACCTTCTATTCGAAAGGTAGCAACCTTATTCTATTTTCATCAAAGATGAAATGCTACGAGCGATTTCATTTGTTGCAGTTAGAGCTGGCTGTATCCAATGAATAACTGTATGGGGGAATGTAAAAATCAAGCTCGATCTGCCAAGGATAGAGTAGCGTAGTGAATCGTCAGCCTTGGCTTGCGAAGATGTAATAGTGTGAATAACTAAATTTACCCTGTAGGACACTGTAGGCAAAAACCGCGGCTTTTGTGGATGGTACAGATGGAGATTAGACTGTGCCCTGATTGGACTGTAGTTTTCTAAAGCTATTTTCTGTAGCTACTGTTAGGTAAAGGGTTCAATAGAGAAATAGATGTCAAAATGTCATATGGCCTTTGATGCTAGTTCATGTAAAATGATCAAACAAACTGTGATAGGTAGTAAATTCCTTAATGGAGAAACCATGAAGAAGAAGGAAAACAGATTCACCCCAAAAAAAACATTAATTTGGATGATTGGATGCACTTTCGATGTTCCTGCAGTTGACGTATTTACATATTTACGTATTCACGATGCACCTGTTGTTCTGCCATAACAATGAAGCATGTTTGCCAAATTTACCAAAACTCTTTCCCAAACAATCCAGGGTTTTCACGACTCTGAGAAAGAAGCCTTTTGAAAACATTGCGGGAAAAGGAGAAAATGCTGGTTACCAGCATTTTCTCCTTTTTCCACAATGTTTTCCACCATATCAGAACAAATTTCAAAGTTTCGATCACATTAATTTTGTCGTCTGTATATACTTTTAATTTGGGCCAGTCTAAAATTTGTTGTTTTTTAAAGAGGTAATTCATTACCTTTGTTGCATGAACTAGGATATGATTGCTTATGCAGACAGTTTAGATTAAGATCAGACTGCACAAAACATGTTGTCTGATCTTGGATCTACTCTGTCCACTTCTGACAAATGAAAGCATTTGCAGATGACAGATTTAATTGTATTCAAAGGATATTATTTGTCTAGTGAATGGAAGACATTGTAGAAAACTGAGAATGAGAAATTGCTGGTTTCCACCATTTTCTACTTTACCTTCTTTTTTTTTCAAAAAACCTCTTTGTCAGCATCATTAAATCCGGGGATTGCATGGTCAAGTCAACCGCTGGAATGCTAGAACCAACTTTTTAGAGATGTACATAAAACATGGTATACATTAAGCATTTTAGTTTGGGTACTGATTATAGTTTCATATTCATTAATTATTCCATTCCTGCGGAGGCTGAGTAACAGAGCAAGTAGCATACACAACTTGAGAAGAGAGAGTCCTTGGTATGAATCCCAAGTTGGTGCATTTCTTTCTGAGGATTGATGAAAGCCATCAGTAAAAAGGATTCATTCCTCTCTCTCACATGCCATGCAGGCTTACATGGTTCAAAACTTTGATATCTGCAAAATTCTGCATGTTGAAGGATCATAATTACTATATGAACCAGTCATTTGTTAGAAAAAATGGTTATATAGAGGTGCTGTAGTGAAAAGATTATTTCCTTTGAAAGTGCACTGCAAATGGCTGTGCCACTCCTGAAAATATTACCAATGGTGTCCACTCGATGAAATAAATTTTGATCTTTCACCGAAAAAAACAAATACCCTATATGTCTTGCACTGTGGAGCTGTACTTGTATCTGTAGAAATGGTGTAACATATTTATTTGGCAGTGAATGGGTAAAAACAAATTAAAGAAAAAAAAAAACCTGTATAGGTTAAAAGGGTTAATTAGCATATCTGATAAAGGGTCTTGATTGGATGATGATTAAAAGATATTTGTAAGTTTTACTACCAGAGTAAAATACTCCCAACAATGAAGTCTTTATGCCAAGTGGTATCAGAGAAACTTGCCAAATGCCTGTAGATAAATTGTAGAAATATATATATTTTTTATTATGTGAGCTCTTAACCCTTAATATGCCTTTCACATATATAGTTGCCTTTGCAGCCAGTGAAGATCAAGATCAGACTACACAAAAGGTGCAGTCTGATCTATGATATACACTGTCGTCTTTGCTAAAACACTACAGACAAAAAGAACCGAGAAATTGGCAATCATCTTGTTCTAATTGTAGAATTGAAATAGACAATTGGTTTATTTAGTACTTTAAGGGTTAAAACCTGTATGAAACAGTTTCCTGTTTTCACAACCCCGAGTACAATGTATTTATTATTTGACCATTAATATTTTCATAATCAGTTTTTTATCTGCATTGCTTTCAATACAGACAAATCTAAAATCTTGTCATTTTGTAAACAGGGATGTTATATTAGCTGCCTGCATGCATAAATGTTGTTAAGTTCCACTATGCAATAACAGGACAAATTTGCTTTTGAAAAAGTGTCTCTAAAGGCCAATAAATAGCTTTTTACTATTCAAACATTTTCTGGGGGTGGTTCCCCAAACCCTGGGAAAATTTACCTCTTTCCCCTTCTGGCACTGTGCACCTTAGTTAATGTTTCAAGTATTACTTTTGCATATACTTTATTCTGGGCATAGCTACACCCCTATTGAAGGGTTAAAGTTGGTCATTCAAATTAATCAGTCATTCTTTATAAGAATTCTTATTCCACAATGTTTTATTTTGTGTTCAAGCATTATACATTTATGTATACTGAGAGCACTTATTTCATCCAACAAAACTTTCAAAGCCCTCTTCTGCAAGATGGTTTCCGGGGGTTAACAAGTTTACTCTTATTTACTAAACTCAAGACATCAGAATTCAAAACTATTTCAGATGACATACTTAGTGTGGCTTAATTGATGAAATTTTGTCACTGAAAGGGTAGAAAACATTGGAAAACGTGAAAATGCTGGTTGCTAGCCTTTGCTCCTTTTTCCACAATGTTTTGCCAAAGCTTCTTCCTCCTTGTCATTGAAACAGGGAATTTTGTGGTACAGGGTCAGTAAGTGGCATGCAAGAACAGCCTACAGCAACAGATGCTTTAATGGGAAAGGAGAAGTTAAAAAGGTCGATGCATCTATCAGATTATCTAGAGATCAAGACCCTTTTTGTACTCTTTTAAACAATAGCACCATTGTATCAGTCTTTCTTCCCTGGAAAAAACACCCATCAAGGGCTATTTACAGGAAACAATTTTAGAAAACATTTTTATAATTAGAGAAATCGCTAGATACCAGAAATTTGTCCCAATATTTTGGTGACTCCATTCATCCATGTATTGTTTCCAGGCATTGTTTGTTGCCATCCAGTTCGACCACTTGGTTCAGAAGACTTTCCTGTAAATTGATTACAGTGGAGCAGGATCATTAAAGACAGGTGGTCTGTAAGTGCAGGCACATTTTAAGACAAGTTTTTTTACACAACTATGACTACTTGTAAACACCATTACTAGTACCTCAACTTGGGCCACTTATATATGACTGATAATGGATTCATTGAAAGAGGCAAATTTGTTTATGTAAACCTGGCCCCATGCAGCAGATAACTTTTTACATCATTTATAATATTCACAGAAAGTCAAAACACAATTATACATTTTTTGCAGATTATTTGTCCTACATTTGTAGATATAGACATGTTCTTTGACCTTTAGACTTTAACCCTTTCCCAAACAATCCCTGGTTTTTACGGGTCTGGAATAGTAGCCTTTTGAAAACATTGTGGAAAAAGGAGAAAATGCTGGTAACCAGCATTTTCTCCTTTTCCCACAATGTTTTCTACCCTATCATAGGCAGAAATAATCTTTTGAGCAGGAGTTGAATTGTCGTCTGCAAATACTTTCAATTTGGTCTAGTCCAAAAGTTTGTCGTTTGGGAAAGGGTTAAAACCCTGTACCAATAAATCTTTTGTTTTATGAACGTTAGGAGGAACTGGCTTTTGAAAACATTGTGTGAAAAAGAAAAAGTGCTTCTAACAAGTATTTCAACTTCTCTTTTCCCACATTATTTTCTACCTTGTCAGAGAACATCATTTCTCCCACAGACTATAATTTTTGGAATTACCGGTAGTTGTAGGCAGATGCTTTAATGCTGTACCAAGCAACCAAATTTTAAACTTGTCCAAATTCAAAGCATTTTGTAGACAAAGTAAATGTGACTCAAAAACTTATGCTTGACTTTAGAAGAGTGGAAAACATTGTGCGAAAAGGAGAAAATGTTGGTTACCAGCATTTTCTCCTTTTCCCACAATGTTTCTCAAGGCTTCTTCCTCTGGGTTATAAAAATCAGGGATTGTTTGGAAAAGGGTGAAAGGGGAGGAGGAAAGAGGCTCTTTTCTTGTTACATGCTTTTCCCTTGAGAAGTCTTAGAAATTGAGTTGTAGTGTGCAAATGCTTTCATCTGGACAAAGCTAAAATTTGGATATTGATACTCTATTAAGAAAAAAAAATATATTGGATTGCATTTACATTTTTCCCAGATTTTGTACTTATGTTGACAAGCACAAGCATCTGTCAAATGCCTTTTTAAGCACTAAAAGAAAGCTTGTGATTTTATTTCATTGCAGACAACACTAAATTGTACAGAACATCTTGATAAAACAGTTGGTGTCTTGTGCTGGTGCAAGGAAGCTCTTCTTCAAGCCTTTCTCAAACAATCCTGAGTTTTAAGAACCCTTAGAAAGATTAGGTTTGGACACAAATTTTGCATTTGGTAAAGAGATAACCTTTAGAGGGCTGAATTAACCTTTTACCAAACAATCCCGACTCTTAACAACCGGAAGAAAGAAGCCTTTTGAAAACATTGTGGGAAAAGGAGAAAATGCTGGTAACCAGCATTTTCTCCTTTTCCCACAATGTTTTCTACCTTTCTAAAGTCAAAATTCAATTTTGATTCACATACATGTATATTTTGTTGTCCGCAAATGCTTTCAGTTTCTACAAGTCCAATTTTGTGGTTTGGTAGAGTAACCCATTACCACACAATCCCTACTTTTGACGCCCCTGAGAAAGAAGCCTTTTGAAAACACTGTAGGAAAAGGAGAAAATGCTGGTAACCAGCATTTTCTCCTTTTCCCACAGTGTTTTCTACCCTTCCCAGAACAAATTTCAATTTTTAAGTCACCTTTATTTTGTCGTCTGCAAATGCTTTCAATTTGAACCAGTCTAAAATTTTGTTGTGTGGTAAAGAGTTAACACATTGAGCATTTTCAAACTGGCAAAAAAAAAACAGCAGAAACTGTGTTATATTTTAGCTTGTTTTGGCCAGAATATGTAACAAAGTAGTGGATAGTGTAGATCCAAGTGTAGATCCAAGATCAAACTGTATATTCTGTGCAGTCTGATCTTGATCTACACAGTCCATAAAAACATATGAAGTTGGTTCCAGCACTTTATAGGATAGATGTTTTTTTTTAAATTTAGTTTGAACCCCTTGCCAGATTTTTTTTTTTTGTTATTAAGATCCCGAGAGAGATGGATTTTTAAAACATTGTGAGCACAGGAGAAAATGTTTAAAATGTTTCAAATCCATCTTACTACAGGGAAACAAGGTTGCATTTAAGTTTCAACAGGTCCACTCTCAAAACAAACTTATGGCTGTCAGCTTTTAAATTACTGAAGCAAAAAAAATATTTGAAACTTAAATTTTAATGGGAATCACAGCCTCTTATTTAATAGGATATTCAGGAAAAAGCACCCTTATATTTTGTGATGTTTAGAGCTGTTGTCATATACTTGGTAAAGAGTTTTCATGTACTTGGTTAAGAGTTTATACCTTATAGTTATCAAGATTTTTTTTCTGTAGAAATTACAGCGGTAAAACAACTCGAGAAGTAACTGTACTAAATGATAATTTTGTATATGTATAATGACCGGAAGGGAGTCATATTGTATTTCAGTGTGGCCCGATTAATGACAGTCAGTCAAAGGGAGCTAACTATTCCAGATGTGGTTTTTATAGAGCCATCAACTTTTCAAATTCTGATGTTATTATTTTACCATACTTCTATTTGCAAACCCTTTATCTTTAGACACCAAACAGTATGACAAAAAACTTGGATTTGTGAGAAAAGGATGCAGTAAAGATTCATGTAGAAATGAAAAGTCTCAATTGAAAGTGCACGTAAATTATCTAGGTAACAAATTACGTACTACATATATCACCTTTATGAAACAATTCCTGTTTTCACAACCCTGTTGAAGAAGGCTATTGAAAAGCATTGTGGGAAAAGAAGAAAATGCTTAAATTTCCATTAGAATGGTACCACCTTAAATATTTAAGTTATTGAATTCTTCCTTGAATTTCTTAACTCCTTACCAAACAACAATATTTTAGATTGGTCCAAATCGAAAGCATTTGCAGAAGACAAAATAAAAGTGACTGAAAATTTGAAATTTGTTTTGTGAAGGGTAGAAAACATGGTGGGAAAAGGAGAAAATGCAGGTTACCAGCATTTTCTCCTTTTCCCACAATGTTTTCTAAAGGCTTCTTTCTCAGGGGCGTCAAAAGTAGGGATTGTGTGGTAATGGGTTAAAGACAGCATCAACTTCATGAATTGTTCAAGAATAATCAGTTTATGAACTGTTGTCAGGGTCTGTTTCATGAACTGTTAGTAATAATAACCAGCTGCATTTTCTCCTTTTCCCACTATGTTTTCAAAAGTTTTTTTCTTCAGGGTCGTTAAAACATAAGATTATAATTATGGTAAAGGATTAACATTATTTTTTCAGGGCCGGCCTCTTTAAATTCATTCAGAAGATAATCGCAAAAATTTCTCACTATTATATTAAAAAGTAAGAAAATGTATAGAATGTGAGACAAAATGATCTGTTGGCCCTTTACAATCTCAACTTTTAAACAACCCCAAGAAAGAAACCTTTTGAAAATATTGTGGCAAAAGGAGAAAATGCTGGTTACCAGCATTTTCTCCTTTTCCCACAATGTTTGCTACCCTTCCCAAAACAAATTACAATTTTTCAATCACAACTATTTTGTTGTCTGCAAATACTTTTAATTTTGAGAAGTAAAAAATTTTGTCATCTGGTAAAGAGTTCAGGGAAAGAGCCAGAGCTGAATTTATGTTTTAGTTTACGCTCTTTTTTTTGTAAAGAGGAAATCATTTCAAATAAAATGGCAGCTCGCCATTTTGATGTGTAGTAATTGACAACACATGTTTCTTATTTTGACTTCAAGTACTTTCATCCCATCTTGCCAACATTGATTTCATTTTTCATTGGCAAAATTTTAAATTTGTCCCAGGTCAAGTATTAGCCCTTTTCCAAATAAAAAAAACATGTTTTTAATAACCGCGTCAGGAAGAAGCCTTTGAAACTTGTGGGAGGAGAGAAGGTCACAGTGCTTTTTCTGTTGTTTATATTTATTTCCAGCCTTTGACTGTTTACCACACAGTCCTGACTTTTAATAACCTGAGAAAGAAGCCTATAGATAACATTGTGGGAAAAGGAGAAAATGCTGGTAACTAGCATTTTCTCCTTTTTCACATTTTCTACCCTATGAAGGTCAAAAATCACCACATTATAAAGGTTTTATTTGTTTTTTGCAGAATTGCTTTGAATTTGGTCAGTCCAAAAATTTGTGGTTTGTAGCAACGTTTTTAAGATAATATTATGGTGGAAATAGCTGTTAGGCATTAGAATGGTACCACCTTAAATATTTAAGTTATTGAATTCTTCTTCGAACTTCGAATCTTAAAGATAGCAACTTAGTTTAGTTTAAATATATTTATTTTACATTGATTGAAAAACAAGTTCTTACAACTTATACTTACCTCTCTCGATTCTGCTTCCTGGGAACTACACCAGTACTCGCGCCGAATGTGTGGGCCAATGAAAAATCCCAAAGTTGATACCCGCTCCCGGGTATCAAACTCAGGACCTTTAACTTCTTTCATCTGAGATAGCAACTTCATGAATTGTTCAAGAATAAACAGTTCATGAACTGATGTCAGGGTCTGTTTCATGAACTGTTAGTAATAGTTCATGAATATGGATTTCATTAAGCATTCATGAACTATCACTTGAAAGTTCAAGAATTTTTCTTACAGTTCTTGAATAGTTCATGAACACTTTATGAACTGAAAACATTATACTGTGGACTGTTTATGAACATAAGAACTACTTTTCGCAGGGGATACCTGAATGGGCATTTTTATTTAGGAAAAACAGCCAATATAAGAATGTTTACCATTTTGTGTGGTGTGATCTTACACTGTCTGCAAAACCAATCAAAGTGACTTAGGGTGACTTGCAGGGGTAAGTCGCATGACCCCAGTATCTGAGAACATTGACATATAACTCTGTTTTGTTTTGTATGGTGCAAGAATCTGAGAATTGATGATCACCAAAAGAAGGGTCATGCACATGCTCATAACTTAAACACATGGCATCCTTAGGAAAACATTTACAAAAAGCCACTTTTCTTCAATTAAAACTGGGTCAGAATTAATTTATGAAATACACGGTAAGCATCTGGATTGTTTAAAAGCTTGACTCAATTTTTACAAGTGCCAGTTGAATAAATCTGCTTGCCATTGAGTTACAGGTATCAAGGTTTTGTTTAACTCTTTACCTCACAATCCTGACTTTAAATAACCCTAAGAAAGAAGCCTGTAGAAAACATTGTGGCAAAAGGAAAAATGCTGGTAACCAGCATTTCCTCCTATTCCCACAATGTTTTCTAACCTTTACAAACCAAATTTCAATTTTTCAGTTGCATTTAAATTACTTGGATGTGATTGCTTTTAATTTACACCAATCTGAAATTTTCTTCTGTGGTAAAGAGTTAAAATATTTGGTTAGTTTTGGAAGGGCATATAGATTTGTGTGAAGATTCAAAAGTTTTATATATCTTTCTATACCATGCAATAGAATTTTAGATTTGTCCAGATTCAAAGCTTTTGCAGACAGCATACTTACAAGGCTTATAACAAGGTACTGTCTTTGACAGCATAGAAAACATTGTGAAAAGGGGAGAATCGGCTTTATCTCCTTTACCCACAATGTTTTCAATGGCTATATTACTAGAGCCACTGGTGAAAATATTACCAATGATATTCACTTGATGAAATAAATATTGATCTTTCACTGTAAAAAACAAAATCTTAATATCCTCTATATCATACAGTGTGGATCCAAGGTCAGACTACACTGGCCGCAAAAAGGCAAGGAGTTATGCCTAGCAGCCTAAGGGTTAGTAATAATATGTGTAGCAGAAATGTTTTGAAATATTGTGACAGAGAGATATAGGATCTGACATGAGTTGGGTTTTGAGGTGAAATTTTATTAAATGAGTCTAGAGAAAATGTTATTAAGCGAGCCTTTGGCGAGCTTAATAACATTTTTTCTTGACGAGTTTAATAAAATTTCATCTTAAAATCCAACTCATGTCAGATTCTTTTTATCACATAACTCTATTTCACAAATGATAGATCAGAAGATGCAAAAACATCCATAGATGCACCCGCAGTTATATCCGTAAAACCTGTTTACTTCTACGAAAAATGTTAAAAAATGACATAAAAAATTACGTCACACAATTGTGATATTACACGTGTATAAGATAGAAAATTCGTAATGGGTATATTACACCGAAAACATTTGGGAGGTGATAAACCATAATCCATAAGTGATTTACAGTTTGTCCATCCCTATTATAATACACAGTTTTACCTGGAGTGCACAAAGAACTCCCTAAAGTGCAAATTTAACATGTAACAAGTTTTCATTTTTGTCAATCATTCAATATCTTACATAGATTTTGTTTTTTCAGTAATTTCAAATCCAATACTGTCAGAATTTTGCAATACAGGAATCTGTTGATTCAAGATCAAACATTTAAAAGTCCGATCTTGTCCTTAACTGGTGAAAATATCATCTTAATGTGCTCTGAAATTGACGTGCAGTTTTGGGCCCATATACATTAACTCTTAACTCCACAATCCTGAGCTTTAACAGCCCTGTGTTTTTCAAAAACATTGTAGAAAAAGAGGAAAATGCTGGTAGCCAACATTTGTCACCTTTGCACTCAATCTTTTCTACCCTGTCAAAGACTGAAACCATCATTTAACTCATTACCACACAATCCCTACTTTTGACAATCCTGAGAAAGAAGCCTGTAGAAAACATTGTGGGAAAAGGAAAAAATGCTGGTAACCAGCATTTTCTCCTTTTCCCACAATGTTTTCTACCCTTCACAAAACAAATTTCAAATTTCATTTACTTTTATTTTGTCATCTGCAAATGCTTTGAATTTGGACAAGCCAAAGATTTTGTTGTTTAGTAATGAGTTAAGCTTCATGTGATCTGTCATCTACAAAATTTAATGCCTTTAATTTGATCAAGTCCAAATATTTTGTTGTTTGGTAAAGGGTTACCAGAAATTTGATTAATTTGAGAGCGTAAGTCATTGCCCCGAAGACAAACATTGTGGGTGGGGTGGAGGGGAAATGCTATGATGAGCTGATAAACACTTGGAGTCACTCGTTTGACTGGCCGATAATTAACAATTTGTCTCAAAATAATTATGTTGACATTAAAAAAAGGATGTTGCCATTAATAATCTGTGCCAGGGGTAAATAAAGCCTCTCAAGGCACATCCTGTTATTTTTCAGTCTGGGCATCTGGTCTCACTTCAGAAAATTATGAAATCTGAACCACTTTCTTCTTGAGATAGCCATCAATTTTGTGTTTATTGGCTGAACTGAGTTTTGGTTCTTTGTTGAAAACTTTAGAAGCATGGTTTGTTAATTTTAAACTCTTCACCAAGTGGCAAAATTTTAAACTTGTCGAAATTGAAAACATTTGCCGACAACAAAATAAATTTGACTCACAAATTTAAACTTAGCTTTAGAAAATATTGTTGGAAAAGGAGAAAATGCTGGTTACCAGCATTTTCTCCTTTTCCCACAATGTTTTCAAAAGGCTTGTATCCTAGGGTCGTAAAAACCACCAGGGATTGTTTGGTAAAGAGTTTTAAAACCCCGAAGAAGCTGTGTATTTCCTCTCTTCAAATAGATGTTGTCTCACTTCCATGCTAAAAGCATAAAGAGCCATGCTCTGGCAAAAGGGGACTAAATGCATCTGCTAAAAAGATAAACCAAGTCGGTCTGCACTATGCTGTCTTCACAGGCTGACCTTGCTTTGAAACGTTTCACTATTGGTCAATTCCTGCATCTCAAAGGACCATTTTACCATATCATTCTGTTGTTTGTTTTTAGCTCACCTGAGCACAACATGCTCAAGGGGAGCTTTTAGGATCATCCAGTGTCCGTCGTGCGTCAGTGCGTTGTGCATCGTCAACAATTCTTTAAACATCAACTCCTCCTAAACCGCTGGGTGGATTTGGACCAAACTTGGCTGGAATGTTCCTTGGGAGGTCCTCTTTATAAGTTGTTCACAGAATTTGATTCCATCAAAAACTCTGGTTGCCATGGCAACAAAATGGAATTTTTTATGAAATTCTTTAAAAATCTTCTCCTCTGAAACCGCTGGTCAGATTTTAAAATAATTTCACAGAGATGTTCCTTGGGTGACCCTTTTCAAAAATTGTTCATGAAATTTTGATCCGTCAAGAAACATGGCTCTGGTGAATGGGGGCTTCTTGCACTAAACAGAAATGAAGGAATTCTTAAAAATTCTTCTTCTCTGAAACCGCTGGCCAGATTTTAAAATAATTTTACAGAGATGTTCCTTGGGTGACCCTTTTTAAAAATTGTTCATGAAAATTTGATCTGTCAAGAAACATGGCTCTGGTGAATGGGGGCTTCTTGCACTATACGGAAATGAAGAAATTCTTAAAAATTCTTCTTCTCCAAAACCGCTGGCCAGATTTTAAAATAATTTCACAGAGATGTTCCTGGGTGACCCTTTTCAAAAATTGTTCATGAAAATTTGATCTGTCAAGAAACATGGCTCTGGTGAATTGGGGCTTCTTGCACTATACAGAAATGAAGAAATTCTTAAAAATTCTCCTTCTCCGAAACCGCTGGCCAGATTTTAAAAGTAATTTCACAGAGATGTTCCTCGGGTGACCCTTTTAAAAAGGTGAACGCGAAATTTTGATCCGTGAAGAAACATGGCTCTGGTGAATGGGGGCTACTTGCACTATATGGAAATGAAGAATTTCTTGAAAATTCTTCTTCTCTGAAACGTCTGGTCAGATTTGAAATTTATTTCACAGAAATATTTCTTGAATGACCTGTTTCAAAATTTGTTCGCGAAAACTTGATAGGTCAAGAAACATGGCTCTGGTGAATGGGGGCTACTTGCACTGTACGGAAATTAAGAAACTCCTAAAAATTCTTCTTTTCTGAAACTGCTGGTCAGATTTTGAAAGGACTTTTACAGGTGACCTTTTAAGAATTGCTTGGCAAAATAATGATTTTGTTTCCAGTGTTTCAATACCTTTAAAAAAAAAAGGCTATGGTCCTCTCAAAAACTCAGGTGAGCGATCCAGGGCCATCTTGGCCCTCTTGTACAGAGTGGATTTTATGTCTCAAGAATAATATGATGACCAGCTTGTATGAGGCATCACTAAGATGCATTAACCCTGTACCAAACATTGAAAATTTAGACTGGTCCACTACTGTCCATATTTAACCCATTACCACACAATCCCCACTTTTGACGACCCTGAGAAAGAAGCCTTTAGAAAACATCGTGGGAAAAGGAGAAAATGCTGGTAACCAGCATTTTCTTCTTTTCCCACAATGTTTTCTACTCTCCACAAAACCAATTTCAAATTTTCGGTCACTTTTATTTTGTCGTCTGCAAATGCTTTCAATTTGGACAGCCCTCATAGTCATTAGAGTACTGGATTGTTTGGTTAAAAAGCAATGATTTATCAAGATTTTTCCATTTGTGTATATACTGTAGTAATTAGCTTGGATTGGTATCTGAAATTTATTTTTTATGGTGAAAGGAGGTTTGGCTGGCTGATAGGTCCATATGGCTTTCCAGGAAATTGATCTTCAACAGATCTAGAGGTCCAGCCTTTTCATGAACTTCACTATTTTTGCCTTCATGTTCATGTAGAATCAGGTGAGCAAGACGAAATTAAGTTTAGCTGAAATCTTTTCCAAATGTCAAAATTTAAGACTTGTCCCAATTGAAAGCATTTGCAGGTGACAAAATTAATTTTTCTCAAAAAATATGTTATTGTTCTGGGGAGTGGGGGGGGGTGGGGGGGGTAAAAAACTTTGTGGGAAAAGGAGAAAATGCTGGTTACCAGCATTTTCTCCTTTACCCATGTTTTCTAAAGGCTTCATATTCTGGTTGGTGATAACTACGAATTGTTTGGGAAAGGGTTAATAAAACATATTTATTTTACATGGATTGAGAAACAAGTTGTAACAATTAATCTCTTAACTCTTTACCACACGAGAAAATTTTAGACTGGTCCAAATTGAAAGCATTTGCAGACGACAAAATAAAGGTGACTGAAAAATTGAAATTTGTTCTGGGAAGGGTAGAAAACACTGTGGGAAAAGGAGAAAATGCTGGTTACCAGCATTTTCTCCTTTTTTCACAGTGTTTTCAAAAGGCTTCTTTCTCAGGGGCGTCAAAAGTAGGGATTGTGTGGTAATGGGTTAATTCTGCTGTCTGGGAACCACACCATTACTCTCACCAAATGTTTGGGCCAATGAAAAATCCCAAAATTGACTCTCGCTCTCACAACAACAGAAATAACAGGGTCTATACCCACCAACCATTCTTAACAGCATTTACTTTTCATTTTTATTCTCAAGAATCTTCTAAAATTGAAAGTAACACAACTTCTGATTTATAGCTATTAACCGTTTCGTTTGGCCAACCAGAAGTTGGTTTACTTTCTAAATCTAGATTATACTAAGAATGATCTTAAGACTGGTTAAGGGTGTTATTGTACTGCTTTAACCAAGCCACTTCTTCATTTTTGTCTTTTCTAGAATTATCATTTATAAATATAAAACCACTATATTTTCATTACAAAGAGAGGTAGTAATTACCTCCCTTTTCTGTAATAAAAGTATCTACAAATTATTTCAAGATATAAGCATAAAGAAATTTCTGGTTGGTTAAAAATATGCAAAAGTATTATACATGTATAAACCCGTATTCATCAACTATCAAGAAAACTTTACGCAATGCAGCATTAGAGGTATAAGGGCTCTGCAGTTACCTTAACTCATTACCAATCGACAATATTTTAGACTTGTCCAAATCGAAAGCATTTGAAGATGACAAAATAAAAGTGTTTAGAAATTTAAAAATTTGTGTTGTGAAGAGTTGAAAACATTGTGGAAAAAGGAGAAAATGTTGGTTACCAACATTTTCTCCTTTTCCCACAATGTTTTCAAATGGCTTCTTTCATAGGAGCGTCAAAAGTAGGGATTGGGTAGTAATGGGTTAAACTCAGGATTGTGTGGTAAGATTTAAACTGTACCTAAGCTCTGACAAAGTATAACTTCTCAAGCACATCCTCAGGATGAATTTTGAGTATATATACTTACTTATATAATTATTTTGCAGTTTCCTTATTTGAATGTGTAGCCTGTATATTTTGAGCCTGTGCAATTTTGAAACATTTTGTGATTTTTGTGTTTGACTCATTTGTGCAACAGTATGTTGCCATTTCCATTATGAACACTATCATGTGGATAAAACAATTAGAGCTAGATTTGTGAAAGAACAATCTTTGTAGATAAGATATATCTCTTGTGAAAGGGAAGGATTGAAAATTAGATACAGGAAATCATAAATAAACTGTTTTTGTTGAAGAGGGAATGAGCAAGCACAAACTGGGTTTAATTGGCCAATTAAATACAAAAACATGCACCCATATCACATGAGTTAACAGAGAAATATATAGCAATGAGCTGTAAGTAGGTTGTATCATCTTCAAATGCACAAAAATGCTTTGAAGTGGAATTACAAAGAAAAGTGCAAGTTCCAATTACAACAAGACACTCTCCCCTTTTCCTATTTTTACATCTACTTGCTGAAATTCAGCAAGCTTATGTAAAAAGTCTTGCTTCTGCATTGTGTATGTGCTTTCAGATCTTTTTTCACAGTACTGGCCAAGCCTGATCAACTTAATTTTACACAAGTGTTTTAGATTGCTCCTCTTTCAGATTTTTTTTCAAATGGTTCCATGAAAAACACTGGTTACCATGGCAACAGAGTTGCAAATCCAGAAAAATCTGCAAAAATTAATCTTCTTCAAAGATGTTGCTTTGCAGTTTACCATGGATGATGCTCATGTTAGACCTTATACATTTATTACTTTACCAAACGATGAAATTTTACCGTGGTCAAAATTGAAAGGATTTGCAGACGACAAATTAAATGTTGTTGAAATGGTAATTTCTGTTTTCGATGGGTAGAACACATTGTCGTCTGCAAATGCTTTCAATTTGGACCAGTCTAAAATATTGTCGTTTGGTAATGGGTTAATTTGCCTGGCACTAAGGGTCATTAAAAGTCACCTTGATATGATTGATTGAACCAATCAGATTTTATGTGGGATTTTTCACTTCCTTATTTTCCTGGTCAGCATGTTGTTCTTGAGTACTTACTTTGAGGATTTGTAGGTAACAAAGTAAGTATAATTCAAATTATTGGATTTGATCTCGAGAGACAAGTACCTGGATAATAGGTTAGAAAGAGGAGAAAATGATGGTGGTCAGCATTTTCTCTGTTTCCCACAATATTTTCATAAGCCTTTTTCTGTGTGGTTATTTAACCCCTTACCGCAGAAACCTGATTTTTAATAACTTTTAGGGAGAAACCATTAAAAAACATTTTTTTAAAAGCAGAATATATCGGAAACTGTTTGCCTATTTCCTCCAGTGTTTTCTCTTCTTTAAGAGACAAATTCATGTTATAATTTGGGCCAAGTGGTCAGTGCAAAAGTGAACAAGTCCAGAAATTTATAATCTGTACATGAGTTAACCCTTTACAATACAATTTCAGTTTTAATGACCCTAATGGAGGAGGCTCATAGAACATTGTTTGAAAGGAAGAAAGTGATTTTTATCAGCATTTTCTCCTTTTTGGATGGTAGCAATTTTTTTCATTTTAATTGGTGTTTTGGTGCAATGATTTTTAGACGAGCCTTAATTTTGAAAATGTATTAATTTGCTACAAAACAAAAAGATTATTTGTGAATTAACTATTAGTAAATTCGGGAAAAATCCTGTGTCAGGAAATATCTAGAAATAATTGCTTAATTTCCATGGTGACAAACATAATGTTATGCACATTCATCAGTCCAATAACAGACAAGACCAAAATGCAATGTATCAGCATATTATAGCTATTTCCTTGGAATATTTCATATATACTGTAAAGATTTGACATTAGGCTGCACATTGGATAAGGACACAACTGAATGCATATAATTTTTCAAGAACTACATGAACTTGTGATGTTTGAATAGTAAAAAAAACATTCTAAGTTGATCAAGTGCTTTGTTTTTTTCCCTAGATGTAATATATTGTTCACACAGTGCTGTTGGCTTATTTTAAACAAAAAGGTTCAAGGGGGAGAGACAAGATACTGAATCAGAAGATGAAAGAATTTCACCACTTCAACTTTTCATCAACCAATCCTGTTTAAATGACCTAGATTAGAACTGCTGTTAAAAATAGTGCTGGCTAAGGAGAAAGTACTAGTAACAAATATTTTCTACAATAATGTTTTATTTTCTCTCAAAGCCATAGTCACTCTTTTGAGTCATAATTTATGGGTTGTCTGCAAGTTGCAATGCCTTCAATTTTGAAAACTTTGAAAATTTGTTGAGAGAAAAGACTAAAGGTTGGAGGATGCATGACCTAGATATTTTAGCCTTGAAGTTTGTAATTATGTTTCATTTTTCAGCCCTTCCTATTACTAGAAAATTGTAATGAGCATCAATTGTTAACTCCGATGTTTTTGAGGACAAGGTCAACATAACATCAAAGTCCTGTTGTTATCTGTTGTCATGGTGCAAAAACCTCAACATTTTACAATATTTCTGTCACTAATGAAGATATTAACTTCAAACTGTGACTAGTTTCATAAATTTCAAAAGGGGAATCCATACAGCAAGGGCATGTAATCACCAAAATATTTTTGACACCGTTATTCCCCTTTTTCAGCTAAAAAATTGTTTCATGCAAAAACTAACATTTCATTATATCTCTGTCATGACTGAAAATATTTACTTCAAACTTGTTTAAGTTGTTAACTGTATAGGAGAACCCATTGAACAAGAAAGATAACCATCATAATAGTTTTGACAGAATTATGACCCTTTTATGACTTAAAATCTATTTCTTAAAGCAACTGTAGTTGAAAGTTTGCACTTGCGTACAGTGCTCCGTTTCCTTGTCCAACAATGTTTTCGAAATACCTTCTTTCTTTGGTTATGTTAAAAATATTATCATAGTATAAAGCATTACATAAATGGAACAATACTTACTTTTTATAAGAGAAATGAAACCCCAATTAAGTTTGATATCAGTTTGAAAGGAATCAGTTAAAACATATTAAATATTGTGTTGTCATGACTGGAACTGCTTACAACTTTCATAGCTATGTTGCTTTCTGTATCATTTGTTATTTTCGTGTTGTGTGAAAATGTTGACATTTTGTGATAATCCGTTGTTACTGAAGATATTTACTTCAAATATAATGACCCTCAGATAGAAGCCTTTTGAAAACATTGTGGGAAAAGGAGAAAATGCTGGTAACCAGCATTTTCTCCTTTTTCCACAATGTTTTCTACCCTTTTCTAAATCATATTTCAATTTTTGATTCACATTTATATGATGCAGCTAACCAGTGCATTCATATACACAATGCTATTGTGAAGTCAAAGACGAGACTTGTGCTAAGCACATTGTGCCGTCCAGTCTCAAGCCACACTCTCTGCAAAAGTAAACAAGGTAACATTTGTGATAGACGGTTAAAAAAATAATTTAGACAAGGCAAGATAGAAAGATCAAAGAAGAGGGGAAGAGTGTTTGTGAGTGATATTTATATCTACATGAAAGTATAATTTTGGCTTTAATCTTCTCTAGTTCTTGGCACTAATGAGGAAGTTTGAAAGATTTCAAACTTACAAAGGATGGGTCTTCAGACAATAATATTTATACTGTAAGGATAGGAGGTAAACAACATCCTTCATTGTTACAAACCTTTAGCAGTTTCTTCTTTGAGTGATGCTTTACCATTCCTTGCAAAATTTCAGATTTGTCCAAATTCAAAAGATTTGTAGGTAACAAAGTATAATTCAAATTATTGGATTTGATCTCGAGAGACAAATATCTGGATAATAGTTAGAAAGAGGAGAAAATGATGGTGGTCAGCATTTTCTCTGTTTCCCACAATATTTTCATAAGCCTTTTTCTTTGTGGTTATTTAACCCCTTACCACAGAAACCTGATTTTTAATAACTTTGAGGGAGAAACCATTAAAAAACATTGTTTGAAAAGCAGAATGTGTCGGAAACTGTTTGCCCATTTCCTCCAGTGTTATCTCTTCTTTAAGAGACAAATTCATGTTATAATTTGGGCCAAGTGGTCAGTGCAAAAGTGAACAAGTCCAGAAATTTATAATCTGTACATGAGTTAACCCTTTACAATACAATTCCAGTTTTAATGACCCTAATGGAGGAGGCTCATAGAACATTGTTTGAAAGGAAGAAAGTGATTTTTATCAGCATTTTCTCCTTTTCCAATGTTTTCTACCCTACAAAGACAAAATTCAGGTGTTGAGTCTCACTTATTTTGTGATCTGCAAGTTTGAAAATTTTTCATGTGGTAGAGTTAAAGATGGGATCTTTTTGTAAAGGGTTAAGAAAAGAGTCTCTCGGATCAAAGTGACAAGGGAGATAACTTCCTGGTTTTCTGTTAATCTGAGTAAAAAAGCATTTGATTCAGCTCTGCTGTTTGGAAAGAGTCTCTTTCTGTTTTATTTTCTTTTGCTACCAAACAAAGTTAAAAATGATTGTGCTGGAAAGCCTAGGGGAGCAATTACAGTTACTTGTTTTATGGCAAATTGTTTTCAAAAGTTATAATGATAAAGCGGCAGGAAAATCAGACTTGAACAGTGAAGAGTTAACCCTTTCCCAAACAAGCCCTGGTTTTTACGTGTCTGCAGTAAAAGTCTTTTGAAAACACTGTGGGAAAAGGAGAAATTGCTCTTAACGAGCAATTTCTCCCTTTCCCACAGTGTTTTTACCCTTTTTAAGAACTTTCTGGCATTTTCTCCAAATCTAAAATTGTTGTCTGCAAACTCTTTTGGTTTGGATGAGTCCAAAATTTGTCTTTGGGAAAGGGTTGAGACTCAAAGTTTGATTATGCTGGAAATGTAAATGAGAGTGGACAATAACATGTTTATATCATGTACTAACTAACACTTCTAAGTGTTATAATTACCTATCTCAAGTACCAACTAAGTGAACATGGCATTTTGGCACCATATGTCTGTCTCAGCTTTTCACCTTTAGCCATGGAAACTATCCCATGTCTTTATGACCCCTTGGAAAAAGAGCCTAAGTCCTCCTGATGGTCATTTTTTCATTGTTTATTTGGTCTTTTACTCTGTATTTCACATTATATAGCCTGCAACATGCAGAAAGGGGCATTTGGCCATTTGCGTAAAGTGTAGTCTCAGATCAGCCTGCAGTCTGCACTGGGTATTCCAAGACAACACTTTACATCAATTTTAGATTTTGCCCTATAGTAGGCCTTTGTGAAACAGAAAATCACACTTGATTGGAAAGTGTTGTTTCGGATTAGCCTGTGCAGTTGGTTTTGGCTTATTGGAGATGACATTTTATGCAAATGTCAGAATGCCCCTTTTTGCATGTTGCAAGCCAGATGTCATCAACCAGTGAACCTATCCATGTGATCCTTCTTGTGTTTCTTTCAACATTGCTACATAATCTAGACTTGTTTGGTATGATGCATTAACCCATTACCACACAATTCCTACTATTGACGACCCTTTTACCTTCCCACAATGTTTTCTACCCTTCACAAAACAAATTTTCAGTCACTTTTATTTTGTCGTCTGCAATTTGGACCAGTCTAAAATATCAATGTTTGGTAATGGGTTAGATAGATGCATTTATTATCCCTTTTGCTAGAGCATAAGTTGTGATGATCATCAGTCCAAAAGAGAATTTTGCTAAGCTAGAGAATTAAATGACGGACCCCTGGCTTTCAAATGAGATACTTTTTTTGGCACGTAAATTGCAAAGTCGCACTGTGTTTTACCCTCCTTATTCCTTTATTCCCTCTGATAGCATCACAATAATTGCCTTGTAGTTCTTTACAGTTTGATAATTGGCAGGTGTGTATTGTCTTTAGGCAAGTAATTAATGAAACCTGTAACGGGACACCCAGCATGAGGGCATCCCTGAGTATTTAATCCTTTATTAAACAATCTTGTGTTTTAATGACGCTTACAAACGGTATTTTCTCTTTTTCCCCATGATGGTTTAATGTCTTGAAGACAAAGCTTATCAAATGAATCCCATTTAATATATTTTTGAAAAATTTAGTTTCAATAAGTCTTAGAATTTTATTTTTGTGGTTAAGAGTTAACTGTACCAAATAAAAGAATTTTAAACATGACTTTTTGAAAACATTTACATACAAAAACTAAATTAGACGCAAAAAGTAAAATTTGTTTATGGAAGGGTAGGAAACATTAGGGGACAATCATGAAATGGTAGAGAACATTTGGGTAAAGAAATTATAAAATAGTGGAGACGATTATGGGAAAAGGCTCTCTCTTAGTGAGGGTCATTAAAACTCATCAATGTATGGTAAAGGGGTACGAATCCTGTCGCTTTTGCAAAGCCATTGACATTATTGGGTCAATTTATATTAAAGTCTCATATGTTAGAAAGTAATATTCTATGAATGACGCTGTAAATTTTTACTCTTTTTAACTTGTTAATTTTTAACAAGTTTTACATAACCTTATGTAGAGAAAACTTAAGGAACCTCCCTGCACCTAGCCACAAGGCCTAGTGCTACCAAAATTTGCATGTAGCTTTATTGAGTGGGCCTCTACCAAGAGTGCCCAACTTATAGCCCTACGGTAA
Organism: Tridacna crocea; assembly: GCA_943736015.1. Taxonomy (NCBI): domain Eukaryota; kingdom Metazoa; phylum Mollusca; class Bivalvia; order Cardiida; family Cardiidae; genus Tridacna; species Tridacna crocea. The sequence goes on from OX031064.1 coordinate 20,303,679, forward strand.
AACATATTGGCCAGCCCCATGGTCACAATTTTTATATGGGCTTATATAGACAAAACTTTAGAAATCTCCATGTATTGAGTCATAAGGCCTAGGGTTACCAAATTTTGTATGTGGCTTTATATGGTGGGCCTGGGCCTCTACCAAGAGTACCCAAATTATAGCACTAGGGTTGAATTTAACCCCACCCCAGGGGTCAGAAGTTTTATGTGGGCTTATGTAGTGAAATCTATTGAAATCACTCTTCCAATTTTGACCAAACTCTACAGATATCATCTTGCCATGATGTTCTTGCAACAGGATTCATTGACCTATCCCACCGCTGCCCATAGTTACAACGACGATAGTGCACTGGCCGCCACAATGTAACTGAAATGATATTGAAAACAGTGTTAAACACCATACAATCAATCAATTATAAGCCAGTGGAGCGATACAGGGCCATAATGGCCCTCTTGTTTTGTTTGGTAAAGAGTTAACTCCCTTGTAGATGACAAAATTTTAGACTTGTACCAATTGATTGCACTGATTACGTACATGTACATTCTATTGATTACGGCAGAATTAATCATTGTTTTGGAAAGGTTTATATACTCTATAAGAAAAAGGAGAAAATGGCTTATTCTCTCATTTTCACCTTATCTCACAATGTTTTCAAATGTCTTCCTCTTGTCAGGATTGTTTTGTCAGAAGGTTGAATTGAATAAAACATTAAATCACTGGTAATCTAAAGGGTCATTATTGTACAGTATACTTACTATTGATAGGTTTTAACCCATTACCACACAATCCCTTTCTTTGACGACCCTGAGAAAGATGCCTTTTGAAAACACTGTAGGTAAAGGAGAAAATGCTGGTTACCAGCATTTTCTCCTTTTCCCACAGTGTTTTCTACCCTTCCCAGATCAAATTTCAATTTTTCAGTCACTTTTATTTTGTCGTCTGCAAATGCTTTCAATTTGAACCAGTCTAAAATTTTGTCGTCTGGTAAAGGGTCAATATAAATCTCTGCCGAGCTCCAGGACTGCAGTCAGTAGCGTACAGGACTCAAGAACAGTGGGTCGCTGGTTTGATTTCTGGCTCGGCCAATTTTTTTCCAAGGATTGATGATCATCCCTCTCCAGTGAACATTGTTTTGACAATGGTTATATGGGAAAGCAGCTAGTGGCTTGAAAAGAATATTGTGTGGATCACTGGTGAAAGACACTCCTGGGAAACATGGATAAGTGCACTGGCTGCTGTGAAATGGAAATAATGTTAAGTACATAGATAAATACCATACAATCTAAAGTAATGTCTTTGGATGTCTTCCTGTACACAAATTTTCCTTTCGTGTGTAAAAAAATGTGAAAACAAAATTTCAAATGGAGAATTCACTTGTAGGGACTGTTTGATGGAAGAAATGGTCTGCTGCCCAACTTACAGTAGTAGTTTGTGTTTATTCTGATACAAGACATGGTAGTCCGAATTTTCATCGTAAATTTGTCTCAGGGGCAAAAAGAGTAAACCCTGTACTAAGCAATCCAGTTTGATGATCCAAAGGAAGATTAGGCTTTGGAAAACATTGTGAGAAAGAGAGAAAAATGCTGTTAAATGTTTCCTACCCTTTCATAGATAATTCAAGCCATAAGAGCTAATCGCTTTGTAATTCTGCGAATTCTCTCAGTTTGGGCCAGTCTTAAAACTTTCTGTCATGTAAAGGGTGAGGATAATCTATTCCAAAAGTTTTTTTTATTCCATGACATCTGGTATTTATAGTAAAGTATGTATTTATTTTCATGACCTTTGACCTACCCAGAAAATCTTAACCAGATTTTGGAGTTATAATGCCTGGCACACCTGATTAAATAGACAAAATTAATTGCTTCAATCTGAAGTTACATGACTTATTGTTTAGCCCTACCTTTTGGGTACTGACTGGGCAGCTTTGCAGACCTGTTAAGATTATTTTCAGGCAGCACAGAAGTATGTTGTCAGATCTTGAATATTCACAGTCTGTCATTAGTTCCACAAGCCAAAGGCCAGCATGTTTTAGTGGCCCCATGTCTGACTTGCTAGCGTAAGGTAACCTTTTTTTCAAACTTGTTTTCTTGCTTGAGGGGAACAAAAATTTTCTTAGGATAAAGAGAAAATATGCTACTGAAATCAATGTCAGAGGAATCTATATACTCCCATTTTAGCAGCAAAGGGCTCCCTTGATAAGGTCTGCATGCCTAATGGTCTTGGGTTTTGAAAAGTTTCTCTTAACTCTGCATCACACAATCCTGACATTTATAGAATTTTGAAAGCATCGTGAGAATAGGAGAAAATTTCCCCCCTTTTTCCCAATGTTTTCTAACCTTCCTAGAACAAATTTCAATTTTTGAGGCATTTTATTTTGTCGTCTGCATATGCTTTCAATTCAGACTGGTCTGAGATTTTGTTGTTTGGTTAAAAGTTAGACAGAGGAAAAAAAGAGAAATTATGACATATCATGTTAATTAATGATGTATATTCATATGATAGGTGGAAAGCAGCATGGGGTGGGTAGGTTTGACTGGCAGGTATGTGATAAGAAAGCAATCAGGAGTGATGTAAGTTGACTTTGTAGTCATAAACAAGGTGATATTGTTCCTCATCTGATCACCTGATAGTGTAGCTGCAGCAGGGACTGACAGCTAGCTGGTCTACATTATTGTAACTCTTTTTTAACAAGCAGTCTTACATGTACTGTATTTTACCTAATTAACACTCCCTCCCTTAACCCTTTCCCTAATGATAAACTTTTGGACTAGACCAAATTGAAAGCATTTGCCGACAACAATTCAACTCTTGCTGAAAAGATGATTTCTGTCCATGATAGGGTAGAAAACATTGTGGGAAAAGGAGAAAATGCTGGTTACCAGCATTTTCTCCTTTTCCCACAATGTTTTCAAAAGGCTACTATTCTAGACCCGTAAAAACTAGGGATTGTTTGGTAAAGGGTTAAACTAGTGCCCCCAGTCTATTACCTACTCCAGAGGCCTGGCCGCACAATCCCCACACCAACCTGATCATACTGAAGAACCTATGACTGGAGTGACAAACTTCTAAAAGCAAGGTATTTTCACTAAAACTCTAAAACTTTTCAAATGCAGACTGGCAAAAAGCATGAATACTGATTTTTTATAATCAACTAAACAGTATGACCTGCACATAATCCTAATTACCTTACCTCACAAATTCTTCTCATTAACAACTGCCTATCCGAATATACATGTACATACACTCCCATTAACATTATTACTTCCAGTTCTACTTTTAAATTTAAAAACTTTAAAGAAAATAAAGCATCTGATTCTAGTGTCCCATATCAATTATAAATAATATTTAATGTGCATAATATGAATCCTGATTAGCAGAAAAATTGATACTCTGCATAAATACAAAGGGTCTTTCAAAATGGCAATCACTCTGCAGTTGGCTATGACTAAATCCAAGATCAAAGTACAGCACTTACTCCAAGGGAATGTCTGATCAAAGCGCTGAGAATGCTGAAGTGGTATTTGTCAAGGAAGCTGTTTTGTAGAATTAATAATTTGAAAAAAGAGAAATGATCAAATATTGGCTTGAAAGTCAAACAACTAAGCAATTTGATACCTGTTTGGTTGAAAGGAGAATACTTGTGACAAAGTAAGGTTTATTTGTGCATTGGTGGTCTCCCTTTGATCATTAGGAAGAGTTAGGAGTAACATCCCTTGACAGTACAATGCATGATAGATAGAGAGAGGAACCATGTGAATATATCACTTGAAATTAAGTTTGAACCTGAAAACTTTGATTTTGAAAAATCTTTGGCCGTAAACATTTAATTCCCAACATTACAATCAATTATTTCAAACTATGAACATTCATGCCCAATCAAATGGAGAAACATGCAGTCATTGGATGAACAAGCCATGGGACAAACTGATTTTGGAACAAAAAAGCTCAGGACCAAGAGGTCGGTAAACAAATTTTGTATCATTGGGTCAACAGAAGGCTATGAGAGAGTGAATCTATTTTCAATCAAAAATTAGTATTTCCACATTCGATGGCCTTGCCCAGTGTATTTTGACATGCCATTACCAATCACATATCTGAATGCTAAGGAAAAACTCATTTGCCTGAGAAAAATTAAGTTTAATTGGGTTTATTTCCGTCGGCTTGCACAAAATATGTCATGGTATTCAAAATTTAATATTGAACTCCTAGTGATATAATGTCTTTGACAAATACCATGAAAAGTGTCAGACAGTGTAGATCTCAGATGAGATTCCATGATTTTTTTTAGTGTTACATCATTTTCTCCTTTTCCCACAATGTTTTCAGAAGCTTTTATCTCTCATGTTGTTAAAACATGATGCACACATAATTGTAATACCTTTAACCCTTTACCCCATACGGCATTCTATGGTATCTCTAATTGACCCTAAATAATAGCAAGGATGAAGCTGTTTCATATGTGTATATGACACCTTCCAATAGCGTAGAAAACATTGTGGCAAAAGGTGAAATTGCTCGTGACGAGCAATTTCACCTTTTGCCACAATGTTTTCTAAAGGCTCCTACAAGCAATGCGTAGAAATGAGTATCTATGGAGTAAAGGGTTAAATGAAGTTGGTAGAGAGGTACATGCTCACTTCACTGATATCAGGTTGTCCAATATGTCCTTGTATCTGTCTTTCCATCCACAAAAGCAGTATCCTGTGACTTTCTTCCACAATTTTCAACCAAATTGGCTGAAGAGGGTCAAACCTTTTAGTTTTATACATGTCAAAGGGCCATTCTACCTCATAATTCAGCCTGATTTTAGACAAAAGATCCACTTTCTTGATATAAAGCATAATGAAGAAATTATCAAAGAGCCTGTCTAGTACCAAGAGTATCGTTGGGTTAACTTAACAGCATTTTGAATAAATTTTGTTCGCAATCCATTTTTTTTCATGGTAAAGACTAAAACACCTGACAGAGCCATAATTATTGGAAGTGAATTGTTACATTTGTTTGTCAGCCCTTAGGGTCCTAAATAGGTATTAAACATTTTTATTCATCCAAAAAGACTGCTAAAACTAAAAATTTCAGCACAAGATGTGACTAATGTAACCAAAGTCCACAGTAATGATCTAAGATTAGACTGCTTGATCAGCATAGTCTTATCTTCATCTACACTGCTGATAAAGCATGCTAAGTTACAATGCTGAGTAACAGTAGGGTAAAAATTTAACTTTTTACCAAACTACTAAATTTTGGGCTCGATCAATTGAAGGCATTTGCAGACAGAAAAAAAAAAGTACCTCATATGATTTTTATTTGATGATAGCATAGAAAACAATGTGGGAAAAGGAGAAAATGCTGGTGTCCAGCATTTTCTCCTTTTCCCACAATGTTTTCTTCAGGGCTTTTAAAACTTTGGACTGTAAGGTTGAGGGTTAATACACCCCCTATGTTACATCATATGTCTACTGGGAATGATAAATAGCAGTGGTTGTAGATAAAAATCCTGGAAAGCTAATAATTCATTTCATATTAACCCTATCTGACTGATAAGCCCTTATGCTAAATTTGACATACCTCTCACATGCATTCCCTCATTTGTATTTTGTTATTGGAATCCTGCATTATGATACACATTCAGCTGTTTGCATTTCTATAAGTTTTAACTCATTACCACACAATCCCGACTTTTAACGACCCTGGGAAAGCAGCCTTTTGAAAACACTGTGGTAATAGGAGAAAATTCTGGTAACCAGCATTTCTCCTTTTCCCGCAGTGTTTTTTATCCTTCCCAAACCAAATTTTAATTTTTCGTTCACCTTATATTTTTTCCTCTGCAAATGTTTTCAGTTTGGATAAGTCTAAAATTTTGCTGTGTGGTAGCAGGTTAACGGGTTTGCGGCCATTGTAGATCAAGATCAGACGGCAAAAACCAATGTGTCTAATGTGATCTTGGATCTACACTTTGTGATAGTTTGTAAGATACTTACAGGCCAAAATAGATGTGTTACATACTCACTTGAGGCTAGCTTTCTTTTCTCCTCTTACCTCTAATGTTGTTCAGAAAAGTTAGTCAGTGACTTAGACAGAAAGTTGTAACAGTACAAGTGTTATAAATCCAGGAAAAAATGACATTGTTTAGGTGCACTGACTGCTGTGATATGAATTAAGCTGCAGAAATATTATTAAATTTCATTAGTTCATGGATAGTTAAAATCTTTAACAAACAACATTTTAGACTTGTCCAAATTCAAAGCATTTGCATAGAACAGATCAGATGAGACTTGCATGTTTAACCCTTTACTCCATAAGGCATTTCTATGGTATCTATAACTGACCCTAAATAACAGCAAGGATGAAGCTGTTTCCTATGTGTATATGACAACTTTTAATAGCATAGAAAACACTGTGGCAAAAGGTGAAATTGCCCATCACGAGCAATTTCACCTTTTGCCACAATTTTTTCAAAGGCTCCTACAAGCAGTGCATAGAAATGAGTATCTATGGAGTAAAGGGTTAACTCATTACCAAACCACAAAATTTTAGACTGGTCCAAATCAAAAGCATTTGCAGACGACAAAATTAATGTGACTCAAAACTGAAATTTGCTCTAGGAAGGGTAAAAAACAAACTTGGAAAAGGTAACCAGCATTTTATCCTTTTTTCCAAAATGTTTTCTAAAGCATCTTAAGTTCTTCCACAGGATAATGTTAGAACTTGGGATTGTATGGTAAAGGGTAAAACTGTCCATTTTTGGTTGGTTTTTTTAGCTCACCTGAGCACAACGTGCTCAAGGGGAGCTTTTAGGGTCACTGGGTGTCCGTCGTCCGTCGTGCGTCGTGCGTCGTCAACAATTCTTTAAACATCAACTCCTCCTAAACCGCTGGGCCAATTTGGACCAAACTTGGCAGGAATGTTCCTTGGGAGGCCCTCTTTAAAAATTGTTCACAGAATTTGATTCCGTCAAAAACTCTGGTTGCCATGGCAACGAAATGGAATTTTTTAGCAAATTCTTTAAAAATCTTCTCCTCTGAAACCGCTGGTTGGATTTTGAAATAATTTCACAGATATGTTCCTTGGGTGACCCTTTTCAAAAATTGTTCATGAAATTTTGATCCGTCAAAAATTGTGGCTCTGGTGAATGGGGGGGCTACTTGCACTATACAGAAATGAAGGAATTCTTAAAAAATCTTCTCCTCAGAAACTGCTGGTTGGATTTTGAAATAATTTCACAGATATATTCCTTGGGTGACCCTTTTCAAAAATTGTTCGTGAAATTTTGATCCGTCAAAAAATGTGGCTCTGGTGAACGGGGGCTACTTGCACTATATAGAAATGAAGGAATTCTTAAAAAATCTTCTTCTCCGAAACCGCTGGTCAGATTTTGAAATAATTTCACAGAGATGTTCCTTGGGTGACCCTTTTCAAAAGTTGTTCGCGAAATTTTGATCCGTCAAGAAACATGGCTCTGGTGAATGGGGGCTTCTTGCACTATTGGGAAATGAGGAAATTCTTAAAATTTTTTCTTCTCTGAAACCACTGGTCAAATTTTGAAATAATTTCTCTGGGATATTCCTTGGGTGACCCTTTTCAAAAAGTGTTCACAAAATTTTAATCCGTCAAGAAACATGGCTCTGGTGAATGGGGGCTACTTGCACTATAGGGAAATAAAGAAATTTTTAAAAATTCTTCTTCTCTGAAACAGTTGGACAGATTTTAAAATGATTTCACAGTGATGATCCTTGGGTGACCCTTTTCAAAAACTGTTCACAAAATTCTGATCCATGAAGAAACATGGCTCTGGTGGATGGGGGCTACTTGCACTATATGGAAATGAAGAAATTCTTGAAAATTCTTTTTCTCTGAAACCCCTAGTCAGATTTTAAAATAATTTGACAGAAATGTTCCTTGGGTGGTCCTTGCTCTTGTGAATGGGAGCTACTTGCACTATATGGACATGATGATATTCTTGAAAATTCTCTTTCTCTGAAACCCCTGGTCAGATTTTAAAAGAAATATTCGGAAATGTTCCTTGGGTGACCCTTTTCAAAACTTGTTCGTAAATTTTGATCCATCAAGAAACATGGCTCTCGTGGATGGGGGAATACTTGCTCTTATAGAGAAATGAAGAATTCTTAAAAATTCTTCTTTTTGAAACTGATGGTCAGATTTGGAAATGAATTTTACAGGTGACCTTTTGAAAATTGCTTAGCAAAATTATAAATTTGGTTCCAATGTTTCAATACCTCAAAAAAAAAAAATATAGGCTATGGTCATCTCAAAACTCAGGTGAGCGATCCAGGGCCATCTTGGCCCTCTTGTTTGCACAATGAACAAAGGCATTGCTAAAACTGAAATTTACAAAGATGCTTCTCGAGTATGTACAGCTAGAAAACATATGGAAACCATTCAAATTTTGAGAGTTTTGTAGTTAAGAGCTTGAAATTTTAAGCCTTATGCCACAAATCCATGAGTTTTTATGATGATGAGAGGAATATTTTTGAAACCATTGTGGGGAAAAAAAGGAAATGCTGGTATCTAGCATTTTCTCCTTTTCCCACAATGTTTTCTACTTGTTCCTGGATCAACACTTTCATTTCAAAAAAGCATGAATTATTACCTTTAAATTTCTTTAAATATGGGAGAGTCTAAAATTTTGTGGTTAAGTGTTAATTTGTTTTTTTTTTTTCCTAACTCAAAAGTGAAGCTTTTAAAAGTGTAACAGCATCTTGCAAAAGCATTCTTCATGCAATATACCTGTCCTACACACAACAATGTTTTCTGTATTATGTTGAGCACATTGTTGTTTTGCAGATTAAGCGTAGAACAAGATCAGATGGCAAAAAATAAAAGTTTAAGAGTAGACCAAACATTTTGTGTAGTTTGATCTTTATTTACATTGGTGGCAAATAACTAGATTTATCTTTGGCTACTTGATAGCTTAGTTTTAGAACCAGACAATGGCCAGAGTTTTCAGCACTGTTTTATTTCTCGTCTGAGCAAAGGATGCTTTAATTTTTGTCAAATAAAATTTTGTTTGTAAAGTAGAGTTTATCATTAGTTTTGGGAAGAACTTGAATTACACCAATGAGAAACAAAATTGTGATGGATGACTCGGAAATTTTACTTCTAAAATAATGTAGACAACTAGACATGGCTTTGTCTGATGCATACAGAAAAATATTGGAGAAAGGATCAATTAACCCTTTACCAAACAATTCCTGGTTTTTACGACCCTAAGATAGAGGCATTTTGAAAACAATTTGTTGGAAAAGGAGACAATGCATTTTCTCCTTTTCCCACTATGTTTTCAAAAGCCTCCAGTGTATTTAGGGTTGTAAAAACCAGGGATTGTTTGGTAAAGGGTTAAAGAAATGTAGCCCTAAAAGATGATTTGTAGCCATTGAATGGATATTGATTGGGACAGCATTCATTCAATCTCACTGCTGATCATTGTTTTAACTCGTTACTAAACAACAATATTTTAGGCTTGTCCATATCAAAAGCATTTGCAGAGGACAAAATAAAAGTGACAGAAAATTTGAAATTTGTTTTGAGAAGGGTAGAAAGCATTGTGGGAAAAGGAGAAAATGCTGATTACCAGCATTTTCTCCTTTTCCCACATTATTTTCTAAAGGTTTCTTTCTCAGGTCGTCAGAAGTAGGGATTGTGTGGTAATGGGTTAAATGAAAATAGTTTTGTTGGAAAGAAGCCACTGACTTGGATGCTGGAGAAGTACTAGTGAAACAAACCACAGAAAAGCATGGATAGCTGCACTAGTCGCAGTAGAACTGAAACAATGTAAAAAAAAAACACCATGTAAGCCAAAACATTGGTACAAAAGGGGGTTTTTTTGCCTGTAGGGTCTGAAACCTGGTTCTATATTCTGAAGAACACTTTCTTTGTCATTATCTCAAAAATTTTCTAAATTTGAAAACATAATCTTTGGTTAGATTAAAACCAATTTGGTTCAGCCAATCAGAGTTGTGTTATTTTCAAAATGCAGAGTTAAAGATAGAATATTCTTCTATTCTTCTTCTTGAGAACTGTTCGGGTGAATATGGACCTGGGCTGGTCTGTGCCAAGAAAAGGATTAATTGATTCATAAAAGCCACATAGAAAAAAAAGTAAATGAATCATTTAGCAAAGGGAAAAAAAAAAAGAGGAGAACTAATTTGGGTGCTTGACTAGCAGATTACCTGCTGGCATTAATCATTAGGTTTTGTTTCATTTAATAAGGTGAAAAAAATGTTGGAAACAGAGAAATGTGCCATCTCAAAACATCTGGTTAACTCTTTACCAGACATTAAATTTAGACTTGGCAATTTTATTTTTTTGAAGCATTTGCAAAAAAAAAAAGTATATCAAATTAAGCTCTTAAAGTATAAAGGATTTGCATTTTGAAGGGTAGGAAATATTGTCAGAAAAGGGGAAAATGCTGTTATAAACATTTTTTTACTTTTTTTTATGTAAATGTTGAAAGCCTTCCTTCTGCATTAGAACTTTGGATTGTTTTGTACAGGCTTAACTCTTTACCACACGATAAAATTTTAGACTGGTCCAAATTGAAAGCAGATGACAAAATAAAGGTAACTGAAAAATTAAGGTTTGGTTTGGGAAGGGTAAAAAACACTGTGGGAAAAAGAGAAATGGCTGGTTACCAGCATTTTCTCCTTTTCGCACAGTGTTTTCAAAGGGCTTCTTTCTCAAGGTCGTTAAAAGTCGGGTTCATGTGGTAAAGAGTTAAAGAACATCTCTAATTTTTTTTTGAAGACACTTGCTGTCAGTAGACAGTTCTTGATAACTTAACCTATTACCATGCAATCCCAAGTTGAAATAAACCTGGGAGAGAGGTGTTTTGAAAGCATTTGCTGCAGTTATTTCTCTGTTTTTAAATGCAAATCCCATTGTTTTAGCAGCATTTCATTTGTTGTCTGTTTTCATGTTTTTAGGTTGGACATTAGAATTTGTCTACAGTTTTATTGTCTTGTAAAGAATTAAATCTTTACCAAACAACAAAATTTTAGACTGGTTCAAATTGAAAGCATTTGCAGACGACAAAATAAAAGCGACTGAAAATTGGAAATTTGTTTTGTGAAGGGTAGAAAACATTGTGGGAAAGGAGAAAATGCTGGTTACCAGCATTTTCTCCTTTTCCCACAATGTTTTCTAAAGGCTTTTTTCTCAGGGGCGTCAAAAGTAGGGATTGTGTGGTAATGCGTTAAATCTTTACCACCACACATGCCCAAGTTTTAACGACGCTGAAGAAGAACTCTTTTTGAAAACATTGAGAGAAAACAAAGAAATGCTGGTAATCAGCAATTTTCTCTTTTTCTAGCAATGTTGTTTTTTAATTTGTCAAAGACTGAAATCATTTTTAGCAATTCTTTTTTTGTCGTCTGCAAATGCTTTCAATTTGGTATGGTCCAAAATTTTGTCATTTGGTAAAGAGTTATTTAAGGAATTGTACATCATAGACATTTTATCCTTTTTGTCATCTTGTGTTCTAGTTTGTAATGAAGCAGAGACATTTATCTATATCTAAACTAAACTCTTTGGAACTTCAGAGTTAACCAATTTTCAAACGTTTAAAAAAAAAATCTCACTATGATGATCTGAGTATATAGGCTTTAACTCTTTACCAAACGACAAAATTTTAGACTGGTTCAAATTGAAAGCATTTGCAGACGACAAAATGAATGTTGTTAAACTGCTGATTTCTTTTTTTCAATGGATAGAAAACATTGTGGGAAAAGGAGAAAATGCTGGTTACCAGCATTTTCTCCTTTTCCCACAATGTTTTTTGAAGGCGTCTTTCTCAAGGGCGTCAAAAGTAGGGATTGTGTGGTAATGGGTTAAATACCCTTCATGAAAATTAGAGAATCCTGGTAATGTTTTTGTGCGGCAACAAATTCCATCATTTAAGTCAAAAATCTCGCATTGTGAGCGAATGCTTTCAATTATGGACAAGATGCATGTAGTTAGGCCGTTTGATAGATAAAATTGAGTTATCATTTACTTCAGACTTGGACAAATTTTTAATCATTTAATGGGGAATCCCTAGAGCAAAACATCAAATTATTTTTTTTATATATGTGTAATTATGCCCTTTTTTGACTTAAGATTTCCTTGAAAATCAACCAATTACATCCAAGCATATTATGGCTACCACGTGTGGTGCTTTTGTTTTGGTTGGTTTTACGTTTTAATTGTAAATGGTGAACCTGTAAGAGCATATTTCAAGTGCTGTTGCTTTTGCAGACGTTTAATAGGAAAGGAACTTACAGAGCGTGACAGTAAAAGACTTATTATCATAACATTTACAGATAAAAATACAGATGTTGGCAAAAGCTTGGGTCATTAGGCAGTCTTTTCCAGTATATTTTTACATTTCTGTGAAAGAGCACCTAACCTTAAAGTCTGCTTCGTCTATTTTAGTAATCAATTATTTAGCTTTTCATGACCAGACAAAGTTGTACTATGTAAATACATTTTGCATTGCCAAGTTACAGAGTTAATTGGTTTAGAAAAATGGAGAGTTTGTTTCATTTAACAGTTTACCTTTTGAGTTTTTAATAAAAATTTCTCTGATTGAAGGGCTAAGTAAACATCATGGAAAAAGAAAAAATGAATCCAATTCTTTTCTCCTTTTCAAAGTTTTCTGCCTTTTCACAAGCATGAACTTTCTTTTGAACAACATAGAACTTGTTGTCTTCATTTGATTTCATTTAATTGGACCAACATAAAAAAAGAGTTCAAAGTTGTCTTTTTTTTGTCATCCAAGAGTTAGCAGAATATTCTTCAAAAATGGAAAAAACCTGAGATTTTTTGTCACCTTGGAAAAAGTTACTTCCATGTAGACACTTTAAAATGAAGCTTTTAACCCATTACCACACAGTCCCTACTTTTGACACCCCCGAGAAAGAAGCCTTTAGAAAACATTGTGGGAAAAGGAGAAAATGCTGGTAACCAGCATTTTCTCCTTTTCCCACAATGTTTTCTACCCTTCACAAAGCAAAGTTCAAATTTTCAGTCACTTATTTTGTCGTCTGCAAATACTTTCGATTTGCACAAACTTAAAATTTTGTCATTTGGTAATGAGTCAAGTCCTCTGTGAAAAATGAAAGTAACATCACATTCTGACAATTTCAAAAGAATTTATAATGCACAAAGAAGATAGATGGGTGAGGGTTACATGTATGAAAGATCTGCATGACTTGATGAATAAAATTTTGGAGCTGTAATATCAATCATTTGACCATTTAGTGGACAATGGCCATCTGACACATTGTCAGCATGAAGTGAAATTTGGCTTCTGACCTGAAATCCTTACCTGACGGCAAAATTTTAGTTTTGGGAGATTTGAATGTGGCTACGGAAGATGGTATTTGCCTGTAAAAGCACAGAAAATACTATGGGTTTTAAATTAAAGCATTCTTATAAGAAACAAGATTTTGGGCATCAGTCCAGATTAAAGGTATCTTCAGACTAGACTGCTCAAGTGATGTCAGAGCTCCGGATAGAGGGAGTGATTTTTATTTCAAATTGAAAATATTTATTACTCTCTACTGAACCTTATGTTGTGAGTACTCATTAGAATTGTTTCATCGAGATGATTCTAATGGGTACTCACAGCATAGGGTTTGGAAGAGAAATAAAGGATTTAGAATACCATCACTCCCTCTTATCTGGAGTTCTGTCTGTGATAGTTTAGTTGGGAAAGGAGAAAATACAGTGCCCTCTAGCATTTGCTCGTTTCCGTACATAATTGTTATTGAAGCTTAAATCTTTGGGTCATTAAAACTGGAGATTGCTTGGTGAAGACTTAAAAGATAGGAATGGTTTGGTTTAAACCTTTAAAACAGCTTTCTCTTCCAGATTTCAAACTTGGATCCTAGGAACAGATTTATTTTTGATGTCCACCTCCCACAATAAAAGAAATATAAATAGTGGATGTTCCCTTGTGAGAAATGAGAAAAAAACTAAACATTTTCCCAGGCCATTTCAACCCATGTCTCCCAGTCAAAGAGAGAAAATCACCCCCAAAGTCACATTTCATCAATGACTTTATTTTGTGGCCCTTACCTTCATATAGCAATAGTTTCATATGTCTGCCCTCAGTGTCACCTATTGGAAGGTTGTCAAAACCTGTACCTAAGAGTCCTGAATTTTAACTCTTTACAGCACAGTGCCAACCTTTAACGACCTGTAGGAGGAAGTCTTTTGAAAACATTGTGGGAAAAGGAGAAAAATGCTGGTAACCAGCATTTTCTCCTTTTCCCGCAATGTTATCTTAACTCAGTCAAAGTTAAGTTTAATCATTTGAGCCACATTGAAATCGTCGTCCGCAAATGCTTTGAATTTGGATGGATCTAACATTTTGTTGTGTGGTAAAGAGTTAACCACCCTTAATTAAAGCTTGTGAAAACATGGTTGGAAAAGAATGGTTTCAGTGTTTTTCTATCTTTTACAAGACGTTTTCATCATTTGACCCACAGTGGATTGGATGTCTTAATTCAAACATTTCTAATTTTCTAGTGGTCGAAAAATGTGTCAGTAAAGAATTAAATTTATTTCAAAGTGTGTCACATTTAGCTCCTCTTGCGGTAATTGTTCCACATGTTCATTCTGTAGTTTTCCTTTTGATATTCCTGTCATTATCTGATGTTTTCTCATGAACAAGTTAGCTTTCTTTGCTTCTATGTATATTTTGAGGTATGCAACTTGTATAACTGGGTTTAGAATTACAACAAATAAGAAAATGGTACATGTATTTTGTAATTTGATGCAACTTACAAATTATTGTCACAATTAATTTTGTTTAATGCTCATTTCATAACATGTTGTTTTTTCTCTTATATACTCTTTACCACATACCAAAGATTAAAACACATTAAAATTGAAAGAACATGCACACCACATAGTAAATATGGCTAAGTTAGTTGGATTTATCATTTGATGCTTAGAAAATAGTCTGAGAAATAGAGAAATTACTGATTACCAGCTTTTTCTCTTTTTCACACAAATTTTGAAAGCCATTTTTCTCAGAGTCTTTAAAGTAAAGTATTATTTGGCAAAGGGTTGAAACAGGTTGCATAAATTTTAGGAATCATACAATAAGATTTTGCATACATAAAATTAGCAGATGACAAAGTAAATGTGAATGAAATAACTGGATTTGTTACATGCATTTTTTCCTTTTCACTTAATATTTTCAAAATGTTTCTTTCTCATGGTTTCAAAGACATAGTATTGAAGCTGGTAAAGGATTATAGAGGGACACTCAGACACTCAGATTTAGAAAGACAGGGTCAGTATCATACAAAAGGGGTTGTGCCTTTAAATTAACTTTGTCACTGAGAATATCACACTGAGGGGCTAATAAAAAGAAATCGGGGGTCAGTTAAATTGACCAGGATGCTAAGGTCTGGAGTCTCCCAGGCTGGGTGTCAATTTTTACGCGACATAAAACGTCTTGTTCGAACAAGATCACTTTTTGTCCAAAATGTCACCATTGCCAAACACTTAACAAAGCAGAACATTTTTTTTTTTTAACCCATTACCACACAATCCCTTCTTTTGATGCCCCTGAGAAAGACGCCTTTTGAAAACATTGTGGAAAAAGGAGAAAATGCTGGTAACCAGCATTTTCTCCTTTTCCCACAATGTTTTCTACCCTTCACAAAACAAATTTTCAATCACTTTTATTTTGTCGTCTGCAAATGCTTTCAATTTGGACCAGTCTAGAATATTGTCGTTTGGTAATGAGTTAAGACTGTAAGATCAGGAGAAAAAATTCATATAGAGGATATCTTAGGTTTTTACCTGGGAACGGTCATGAAAGGATAGTGGCTTGCGTAGAATTATACATGTATAAGATGTTATCTGTTTGTAACAATAATATGAAAGAATATCTCCCAGAATTTTGCATCAGTGCAGAGAAGTGTTAATAAAGAATTTGCATTGGAACATTTTATTTAAAAAAAAAACATGTTTGTTTGCAACCCATGCACTTTCCTTGCTTCTTAAAAGCATTGGTTCATTAAATCCTGGTTGTATTCATTCTTAATCAAGCCTACAATTTCTTACACTTGATTTTCAAGAGAGAAATGTAAAAATCGGAAAGATCCATTCCAAGTCTACCATGAACTTGAGGTGTTTCATTGGAATCAAATTACCGTAGGAAATACAATCCCTGCCCTGCAGGTGTGAGAAAACTAGGGGGTTTGAACTGAGCTAATCCCTTTTTTTGGGCCTTTATTTGTGTCTCTGATCTCATTTGAGACCACACAAAATTAGAAGCTTGCCATCACTCAAGCCTTTCTACAAGTTGATGTGAAGTGAAGATATCTAATGAGTATTGGCTATATTTTTGAAAACACCTAATGAGCGCTGACTGAATTTTTCCTACTTAATGGCAGACTTAAAGATGGTGTCTTTGTGTGGTAGCTGTTGAACATGAACTGTAGTAATCTAGTGTTTTTAGGTCCCAGGTGTAAAACCCCAGGGGAGCATGGATCATGAGACCACTTTTCACCTGTATTTTAAGTTCAAAAAATTAAATTATTTGACGTTTCTTTTCCCACAACATGTTGAAATTTCCAGTATACCTTTCAAATCTGTATCTGTGTAGATTAACTCTTTACCAAACGACAAAATTTGAGACTGGTCCAAATTGAAAGCACTTGCAGATGACAAAATAAGCATAACTCAAAAAGTAAAATTTGTTTCCAGCAGGGTAGAAAACATTGTGGGAAAAGGAGAAAATGCTGGTTACCAGCATTTTCTCCTTTTCCTACAATGTTTTTTAAAAAGGCTTCTTTCTCGGGATTGTTAAAGGTCGGGATCGTGTGGTAAAGAGTTAGAGGAAAGCATTTGCCAACAACATTCTGAAATCAGCTAAAAAGATTATGATTGTCTGTGAAGGAGTAGAAAACAATGTTGAAAATATACTGGTAACCAGCATTTTCTATATTTCCTACAAGGTCTTGTAAAGGCTATTTCCCCAGGGTTAATTGTTAAAACTTGGGATTGTGTGGTAATGGGTTAAAACTTGGGATTGTGTGGTAATGGGTTAAAACTTGGGATTGTGTGGTAATGGGTTAAAACTTGGGATTGTGTGGTAATGGGTTAAGACTTGGGATTGTGTGGTAAAGGGTTAATTCACACATTGTGATACTTCAGAGTTTTCTACTATTTGTATGCTGTAAAAGGTGAATGCACTTGATATTTTAAACTAGTATTCTCTATTTCCAGGACAGACATACATGAGCTGTACCCAAACAAGTTTGTACAGATGGATGAGAACAGATATCGAATATTTAACACATTGTATGAGCTTCCAAGTAAGTAAATACAGAATGCTTTTTGGTACGTTTTTACCTAACAAAGGTTGACAGCTCCTTTTTAGAGCCTGTTGGTAAAGTAGCACTGCTGAATAAAAACATATTCAAAATCACCTTCCCCCCATTTGTTTTTCATGCGCCCGAAAAAAAAAAATCCAGACAGTTCAATATTTTGTGAGACGCTTCTATCCAAAAGCAACATAATGTATATTTATTGATATAAATTCATTTATCTGTTAACTCTTTACCACACAATCCTGACTTTAAAAAAGAAAGTATTTGAAAACATTTTGGGAAAAGGAGAAAATGCTGGTTACCAGCATTCTTTCCTTTTCCCACAATGTTTTCTACCCTTTCCAAATCAAATTTCAATATTTGAGTCAAGTTTATTTTGTCGTCTGCAAATGCTTTCAATTTGGACTAGTCAAAAATTTTGTCGTCTGGTAAAGATTTAATTGAAGGATCAAAGGACACATTTTCTTTGATTTTTATGTTGCTCATTTCTTTTTAAGACATTTCTCATAATTAGAATTTGTGGTTATATATTTTTCTTTGCTATTTCTGTCAATATCTTTTTTTTAACATAGCTTAAAAGTTTTCTAAACTTAACCCGTATCCTTCCAAATAACTAAAATGAAATTTTGAATTTGATAATAAAAATTCCAAATACTGCAATTTCAAAGTTATGGGGAATAATATCTCCTTCTCATACAGTGTAGATCGATGATCAGCTCTGTGCAGTCTGATCTTGATCTGCTCTGTATTCAAAAGGTCAGTGAGTCACGCAGCCTGATAGTTAACACATTACCAAAAGACAAAATTTTAGACTGGTCAAAATTGAAAGCTCTCGCAGACGACAAACGTACATGTAACTCAAAACTTGAAATTTGTGTCCAGCAGGGTAGAAAACATTGTGGGAAAAGGAGAAAATGCTGGTTACCAGCATTTTCTCCTTTTAACACAATGTTTTCAAAAGGCTTCTTTCTCAGGGTCGTAAAAACAAGGGATTGTTTGGTAAAGAGTTAATGCCATACATTGGAGGGTTTCCAGTTATTTATTGTTACTTTTATGGTACAAGGGAGGTAACTCTTACTTACTTTTTTTTTTTCCTGCAACATCCTGAAACCTGCTTTTTGATGTGACAGGCTTTGAAATTTACAAGATGAATACATTTTTCTTGTGATTGTTGGAACACATTTTTTTTTTGTGGTTAAACCTTTTCCTTATTTGTCTAAACGTTCATTATGTAGGCAAAATTTAAAAAAAAAAGAATCATAACGATCTGAAATTTTATTCTGTCATCAACAAGATTTATTTTTTAATCTTTTAATTTTCTTGGAAGTTTGTTTTTCTTTTTTTTTTCTTACATATGGAATATGGAAATGTGTTAATGAAGGAAAAGGAATAAGAATTACGGTTGACTTTGTAAAACATTCCTCATGGCACCTTTTTAATTTACCAGAGATCTACCAATCAGAAAATGTCTGCTGTTTACTAAAGGATCAAGTATTAGTGAGCTAGACTGTAGCAAAGTCCATTTACTCAAAAGAAAGTTAGTTGTTTCTTGCACTGCATTGAAGTTATGGAAGAACAGATTAAGAGCTGTAAAAAGATTTTGTAAACAAAATGAATTGAGCAGACTAAACAGCTATCTTCCAAGCTATTTATTTTTTTACATGGATGATTTTAAAATCTCCTGAAATAACATTAGGGAGCCTGGATTAACTATTTTCTCTTTACCAAACAACAAAAAAATGGACTAGTCCAAATTTAAAGCATTTGCAGACGACAAAATAAATGTGAATCAAAAACTGAATTCTGATTTTGAAAGGATAGAAAACATTGTGGGAAAAGGAGAAAATGCTGGTTACCAGCATTTTCTCCTTTTCCCTCAATGTTTTCAAAAGACTTCTTTCCCAGGGCCTACAGAAGTCGGGATTGTCTGGTAATGGTTAACCAAACAACAAGATTTAGATATATGTCCAATTTGAAAGCACTTGTAGAGGACAAAATAAAGGTGACTCAAAAACTTTTTTTCGAGAAGACAATATTTAAGACTTGTGCATAGTAAAGTCTATGAGTTTACAGATAATGGGATTTGTCTTGGAAAGCGTAGAATTACATGTAACATTATGGAAAAAGCACCTAGAAGCAACTGATTACCAGCATTTCCTCCTTTTACCACAGTGATTTCTACCCTATCAGTTGCAGTTTCAATCATTTTAACCACATTTAGACATTCATCTTTCAAATTGGACTAGTCTGGATTTGTGATGACTTAACCCTTTACCACACAATCATGACTTTTAACGACCAGGAGGAAGAGGCCTTTTGAAAACTTTGTGGGAAAAGGAGAAAATGCTGGTAACCAGCAAATGCTTTCAATTTGGACAAGTCCAAAATTTTGTCATTTGGTAAAGAGTTTTTCTAAAAAATTTTTCATGTATATTTTCAGTTTTGTATATTCTGGCAGTTGTAGTAGATTTGTTCTGTAATGACGAGAAATACACAAAGTAAGTGCATCTAAGCAATATTCTATACATAGTTGTTTTTAAGTGATTTACAATCTGTTTAGGTAACAGATAATATTATTGACATCTGTGAGACTTTTTATTTGTTATTTTACACCCCGCAAAACGAATGTTTTTGTGGGTATACTGAATCAGCCTGTTTGTCCATGTGTTCCTCTGTGTCTGTCCGTGTGTTCCTCTGTGTCTGTCCGTGTGTCCCTCTGTGTCTGTCCGTGTGTCCCTCTGTGTCTGTCCATGTGTCCCTCTGTGTCTGTCCATGTGTCCCTCTGGGTACAAAATACTAGTAACTTTGTGTCACAAACTCCTACAGTTTTCCTTCAATTGTATTGAAACTTTGCACATATATTGATCATATATTGAAGATTTGCAAGACGGCAGTCTTAAGTGTCAACTCTTCCTGGTTGAGGAATTATCTCCACTTGAACTTGACTTTTTTTTCTGTCAAAGCGCTGGTGGAGGTATTAAGTAACATTCACTGAAAGCTCTAATTTTAACTGTGAGAAGTAAACACTTTGCGCTTTCCTTTTACAGAGTGATTTGCTAATGCAACATTCCGGGCGTATTTAGAAAATTAAAGTCTTCACCAAAGAACAAAGTTTTAGACTTGTTGAAATTGAAAGCATTTGCAGGCACTTATTTAATTGTTGCTCAATTAAATTAATATATCTTTGACAGGGTAGAAAACATTGTGGAAAAAGGAGAAAATGCTGATTACCAGCATTTTCTCTCTTTCCCACCATGTTTTCAAAAGGTTTCTTCCTCAGGGTGGTTAAAATGTTTGATAGTAATTGGTAGAGGGTTAGTATGTCTAATGAAAAAATTTTGTTTACCCCATATCATGGACTGTATTGGTTAACCTATTAACAAACAATCCCAGATTTTCAGGACTGTGAGAAAGAAGCCTTTTGAAAACATTGTGAGAAAAGGAGAAAATGCTGGTAACCAGCATTTTCTCCTTTTCCCACAATGTTTTCAAATGGCTTCTTTCATGCCTTCCCAGAACAGGTTTTAATATTTGAGTTGCATCAATTTTGTTGTCTGCATATTCTCTTGTCTGCTTTTAATGTAGATTAAAATTTGGTAGTTTGGTAAAGAGTTAAAACCTGTACCAAACTCTGTAATTTTACACATATTTCAATTAAAAGCATTTTGATGCAACAAAATAAACAGGGTTTTAATGACTGGGTTTATAATTGAAAGGGTTGAAAACATTGTAAGAAAAACACAAAGCACTGGTTTATAACAGTTAAAACAGGATTGCTTTTTATAAGGTTAATAGTATTTTACTGTCTACACACTTCATGTACCATTTTCATCTGTAATAATAAGGCTACCAAAAGGAAGATTTATCGTCTCTGAAAGCACATATAAACCTAAACTCAACTCCTTACAAAACGACAGACTTTGAGAATGATCTAAATTGAAAATGAAAAATGCAGGCAGCAAATTATGTTGATGAATTGATGGAATTTGGCCTTTTAATGGTACTATTCACTGGAGAAAATGGAGGATTTGCTGGTTAGCAGCATTCTCTTCTTTTTATATGCCTGAAGGGTGGTATCATGCTATGGCCCTGGTCGTCTGTCTGACGGTCTCTGTGTATGTCTGTTAGCAATTTCTTATGAGCGCAACTCCTCCTACAGTTTTAATTCAAATAAGTTCAAACTTACCACAGTGAATCTCTATAATGTGTAGGTGTGCATGTTGTTATGGGAGACCACTCCTTCATGCATGGCTTCATCCCAATTTAAATACAATACAGAACAAGTGCATAAGGGAGATATCTCTTTAGCTTATTGGTTATGATGTTGGTCTTTTAAACCTCGAAAAACGAGGATATTTGCCTGTTATGGGTTGGAATCCCGCCAGATACGGTTTGCATTTCAGCCTCGCATTTGTTGCAAACTTTCATTTTTAGCAGGGTGTGACTCTTAAAATTGTTATATCTGCAGGCACTCTAGATTTTAAACCTTTACCAAACGACAAATTTTGGACTCTTCCAAACTGAAAGAGTTTGCAGACGACAATTTTAGATTTTGAGAAAATGGCAGAAAGTTCTCAAAAAGGGTAGAAAACACTGTGAGAAAAGGAGAAATTGCTCGTAACGAGCAATTTCTCCTTTACCCACAGTGTTTTCAAAAGACTTTTACTGCAGACACGTAAAAACCAGGGCTTGTTTGGGAAAGGGTTAAACCATTTCGATGACAAGTCCCTAACCTATTTCACTGACAAGTCTCTTTGGACATATATGCGCCACTTTGCGAAGCTGGTTTCCTAGATGATTTCAAAAGTTTACTATTTCAGCATTGTTAAAACTTTGGATTGTATAGTAAAGAGTAATAATATATTAACTCTTTACCAAATGGCAAAATCATAGACATGTCCAAATTGAAGGCATCTGCAGACAACAAAATAAAAGTGACTGAAAATTTTAAATTTGCTTTGTGAAGGGTAGAAAACATTTTGGGAAAAGGAGAAAATGCTGGTTACCAGCATTTCTCCTTTTCCCACAAGGTTTTCTAAAGGCTTCTTTCTCAGGGTCGTCAAAAGTAGGGATTGTGTGGTAATGGGTTAAAGAGACTAGTATTTCTATAACTGTATTAATTCTTTACTTCAGTCAGTTCCCTTTGTTATATCTCTCGCTTCATCTTCATATATATTGTATTTAGTTCAGTCCCATCTCTTGACAGGTATTTCTTTTGTTTCTCTTTCCCCTCATGTATTCTGCCTACAATATCCTGACCATCAAGTCCAGGAAAGCTCTATATACCTAGGAAGGTCTCTCCATTATGATATTGAACATTACAGAGTGTATGCTCTTTTTCCCTCAATATTTTCCTTACCATTTCGAGACTTATTTTACACATCAGTTGTATCACCTTTATGTCTCTTGTACTTGTTTTTGTATTTCCAAAATAAGCCTGTATAAGTAATGGTTGAAGGGTGAACTCTTTACCAGACAACAAAATTTTTGAATTGTCCTAGTTTGAAGCATCTGCAGACGACAAATCAAAGAGAGCTTAACCCATTACCACACGAGAAAAATTTAGACTGGTCCAAATTGAAAGCATTTGCAGACGACAAAATAAATGTGTCTGAAAAATTGAAATTTGTCTGGCAAGGGTAGAAAACACTGTGGGAAAAGGAGAAAATGCTGGTTACCAGCATTTTCTCCTTTTCCCACAGGGTTTTCAAAAGGATTCTTTCTCAGGGGTGTCAAAAGTAGGGATTGTGTGGTAATAAGTTAAACAATGATGGTTATTTCTAAGAGCAGTGAGAGGGTAGAAAACATTGTGTGGAAGGAAAAATTACAATAGCCAGTAATTTCTGCTTTTCCCACAATAATTGCAACAGCATTTTTTTCCATGGTTATAAAGAACTGGGGACTGTTTGGTAAATAGTTGACTTTACATATTGAGCTATTGTTAGAGCTATTGCTAGTGCATCCTATTTTAAAGCTTGACTCCATACCAGATGACAAACCAATTGACTTGTCCTACTCAAACAAAGATATTGCTTTTAACAGAAAAAATATGTCCAAAAGGACTGGTTTTGTGTTAGAATTATGACATAAAACAATGTAGGAAATGGAGAAAATACCTTAGGAATGGGGCCCACCCAGATGGCTCAGTGGTGAGAGTGTTGGACTCGTGACCTGGTAGTTGTGAGTTCGATACCCAGTTGAGGCTAACTTTCTTTCTGGCGTATTTTCACCTCTCACCTCTGCTGAAGCATTGAGAAAAGTAGTTGGTGGCTTTGGAAAGAAAGTTGTGTAAGTACTGGTGTGAGAAAGCCAGGAAACACATGTGTGTCACAAACTGCCATGATATGACCTTAGCTGTTAAAGTGGCGTTAAAACCCAACACAACCAACCTTACCAATGGAATTTTCTCTATTTCCTGCTTTTCAAAAGCCTCTTCATGGTTGTTAAAACATTGGATTGTATGGTATAGAATTACTTCCAAGCATAGTGGTAGGCCTAGAAAATGTCCTTTATCCCAATTATCCTGCTAAAAGATTTGAAAGAAGTAAATAATCAAGCCAATAGTAAAATCCAAAATAATGCTATTTCAAACCTATTTTTTTGACAAACATAAATATCTCTTTTGCAGACAGTCTAGATCCAAGATCAGACTGTAGATTCTATGTAGTCTCATCCTGATCTACCTGTCTGCAAAATGTAGGTGAGTTGTGCTAATCAGCCATGGCATTAAAGCGTGTCATGAACAAATAAACATCAAACAGTTTAAGGTCTGTGTTAACTTTATTTCTACAGTACATTTACAGTAGTCAGATTTTGGTTGAAAACAGTTTGGTTTTTTGGTTTAATTAAAAAATTCCATGTCACAACAACTGGTTTATTTTTCCTTAATGCATTTGCATGCAATTTTATTCTTGTATTGCAGCTTCATTTCTTTTGCTTATCTTATTTTTCCAAGACTCTTCTGAAACTGGCTCGCTGCATACTTCCGTTACGATGAGGGAATCAGATTATGATATAATATTTCACTGTCACTCATCTTTGTGTTATATTTAGGATCAAAAAAGGGGTCCAGTGTGGAGACTTAACTATGACTTATTCTTCCATATATCAAGATGTGTTGTCCGCCACAGATTCCGTCCACAACAAAAATGTAAGCTTTTACATTATAACATATATGTCATAAGAGACCGTATCGGGAAGACATTTTTTACCGAAAAATATTGAATCCTTTACCAAACTAATCCATGTTTTCACATCCTGAATTGAAAATATTTTGGGAAAAGGAGAAAATGTTGGTATACATCATTTCCTCCCTTTTTCTTAATGTTTTCTGTCCTATTAAAGACAGATCTCTGTTAAAGTCAAATTTCAACATTTGAGCTATGCTTAATCCATTGCCAAAAAATCCCTGGTTTTTCCAACCTTAAGATGGACGCCTTTTGAAAAGATTGTGGGAAAATGACAAAATCCTGATAAACAGTCTCACTTAAAACTCGGGATTTTGTGGTAAAGAGTTAATGAACTGAATCAAGGGTTACAATGGCCCTTCAACAAGCAGAAAATTTACAAAGAGCAAAAAGTTGTGACCCATGGCAGCCTGCATAAAATTTTCAGGCTGAGATGATCAAAACTTTTGGCAGATGCTTTCAATCCCAGTTTCACAGATCATAGCTTCTTTGCATAGGCGTAACTTCTATTAGGCACACCACGCACATGCATAATGCAAAAAAATCGAGAATAGGTTGTAGATTGCCTCTTTTCACGTATTTTTCAGTTTGGCTGTTTTCTAAAACAGGCAAGATCAGAATATCTTGATTTTACGGCTCTGATTCCATTCGGCTGATTCCGAATTGCTCTTGTCATCTGCCTCAAAAATGGCCAACTTTGGTGGCGAATAATTTACTTTTTGCTTGATACGCCTATGCTTTGTATTTGTAGGGGCCATTAAAAAAGGAAACCATGGAAAATGTTGAAAAGTATGTTTTGAAAGATGAAAGGCTACCAATTCTGTTAGACAGGTAAATTAATTAACCATTACCAAACAACAATTTTTAGGCTTGTCCGAATCGAAAACACTTGCAGATGATAAAATAAAAGTGACTGAAAATTTGAAATTTGTTTTTTTTGAAGGGTAGAAAACATTGTGGGATAAGAAGAAAATACTGGTTACCAGCATTTTCTCCTTTTCCCACAATGTTTTCAAAAGGCTTCTTCCTCAGGGGCATCAAAAGTAGGGATTATGTGGTATTGATTTGTCGTTCAACTTTACTGTAGAATATCAGTCTGGCTAGGCTACTTATTCTTTTGATTTTAGGGGTTCTCTACTAGTGCTATTTAGAATACTTTCTCCAAGCAACTGGCTGTTTTCACTACATAAGAATAGTAGACTAAAAATCTCTTCTGGTGAATATTTTTGTGAAAGTAAAGACCAAGTGTTGCAGACAGACTGTAAAGACAAAGTAATGCAGCCAGACTGCAAAGACCAAGTGTTGCAGCCAGAATGCAAAGACCAAGTCTTGCAGCCAGAATGCAAAGACCAAGTGTTGCAGCCAGACTGCAATGACCAAGTGTTGCAGCCAGACTGCAATGACCAAGTGTTGCAGCCAGACTGTAAAGACCAAGTGTCGCAGCAAGACTGTAATGATCAAGTGTTGCAGCCAGACTGCAAAGACCAAGTGTTGCAGCCAGACTGCAAAGACCAAGTGTTGCAGCCAGACTGCAAAGACAAAGTGTTGCAGCCAGAATGCAAAGACCAAGTGTTGCAGCCAGACTGTAAAGACCAAGTCTTGCATCCAGACTGCAAAGACAAAGTGTTGCAGCCAGACTGCAAAGACAAAAGGTTTCAGCCAGACTGTAAAGACAACATATTGCAGCCAGACTGTAAAGACAAAGTGTTGCAGCAAGACTGCAAAGACAAAGTGTTGCAGCCAGAATGCATAGACAAAGTCTTGCAGCGAGACTGCAAAGACCAAGCGTTGCAGCCAGACTGCGAAGACCAAGCGTTGCAGCCAGACTGCGAAGACCAAGCAAAGCAGCCAGACTGCGAAGACCAAGCGTTGCAGCCAGACTGTAAGGACCAAGCTTTGCAGCCAAACTGTAAGGACAAAGTCTTGCAGCCAGACTGTAAAGAACAAGTGTTGCAGCCAGACTGCAAAGATCAAGTCTTGCAGCCAGAATGTAATGACCAAGTCTTGCAGCCAGACTGCAAAGACAAAGTGTTGCAGCCAGACTGTAAGGACCAAGTGTTGCAGCCAGAATGCAAAGACAAAGTGTTGCAGCCAGACTGTAAGGACCAAGTGTTGCAGCCAGAATGCAAAGACAAAGTGTTGCAGCCAGACTGTGAGGACAAAGTGTTGCAGCCAGACTATAATGACCAAGTGTTGCAGCCAGACTGTAATTACCAAGTGTTGCAGCCAGACTGCAAAGACCGAGTGTTGCAGCCAGACTGCAAAGACCGAGTGTTGCAGCCAGACTGCAAGGACCGAGTGTTGCAGCCAGACTGCAAGGACCGAGTGTTGCAGCCAGACTGCAAGGACCGAGTGTTGCAGCCAGACTGTAAAGACCAGGTCTTGCAGCCAGACTATAAAGACAAAGTGTTGCAGCCAGAATGCAAAGAAAAGTGTTGCAGCCAGAATGCAAAGACCAAGTGTTGCAGCCAGACTGAAATGACCAAGTGTTGCAGCCAGACTGTAAGGACCAAGTGTTGCAGCCAGACTGTAAAGACAACATATTGCAGCCAGACTGTAAAGACCAAGTGTTGCAGCCAGACTGTAAAGACCAAGTGTTGCAGCCAGACTGTAAGGACCAAGTGTTGCAGCCACAATGCAAAGACAAAGTGTTGCAGCCACAATGCAAAGACCAAGTGTTGCAACCAGACTGTAAAGACCAAGTGTTGCAGCCAGAATGCAAAGACCAAGTGTTGCAGCCAGACTGTAAAGACCAAGTGTTGCAGCCAGACTGTAAGGACCAAGTGTTGCAGCCACAATGCAAAGACAAAGTGTTGCAGCCACAATGCAAAGACCAAGTGTTGCAGCCAGACTGTAAAGAACAACATTAGTATGGTTTTTGTATCCGTGCTCACTCATGTAGGAAATATTTTTGTTTGACAATACAATTAGTAATGTGAACAGTTTGTTGAAATGCATGATTTAGACTCAACAATTTCAGAAGCTATCAATCACTAATATCTCTATTATGACTTCAAGGTTTTTATTCATATTAGAAAATATCATTGAAACGACTTTGGAAGGAGTGAAGGGGGAGGGGAGGCAATTTGTAAATTTCAAATCATATAAAAAATTGTACATAATGTATCAGAGTTGATACGAAGGAAAGGGTAAACAACCTTGACACTGACCTTTGTTTTTCAGAATGAGACGGCATGGATCTAAAGTATTCTTGGCCACAAACAGTGATTATGTATATACAAATGTAAGTCACATGTGTTTGGCTCCTTACCGTAACATCCAATGGTAAAACGATCTTGAAGAAATGGGCTTTTGTAAGGTAGTGAATAAAGAAGAAAATAATGTAACCAGCAAGTCTGCTTTTACCTACTGGGTTTTTAAAAGCCTTCTTATCAAGCACTGGATTAACTAATTAAAGGTCAAAATTGTAAGTTAACTTTCTGCCAACTCAATAGACTAAAGCTGGTGAAAAATACCCAAAAAATCATGAAAAAGTGAAATTGTGCGAATTGTCTCACAAACATGCATGGAAAGACCATTTGCGTGATCATTGATGACTGGTTTTTCAAGACAGGTGGTTTTATGAACATGGTCCATGAAGTAGAACAAAATTGCGTCTGATTTTTAGCATAAGGCATTTAACTTTTTAGCCTGCTTAGTAGATTATGCACAGGACTTCAAATCTATAGATGGGTGGTGCCCTTTCCACATTTGCTTTTTGTTTCTATAAAGCTTGATGATAGTCTTTGTAACAGATCTGATTACACACATTACCACCAGGTTTTTAACCCTTTACCACAAAATGACGACTTTTGACAACCCTGCGATGGAAGCCTTTAGAAAACGTTATGGGAAAAGGAGAAAATGCTGGTAACCAGCATTTTCTCCTTTTCCCACAATGTTTTCTACCCTTCACGAATCAAATTTTTCAATTTTCAATCACTTTTACCTTGTCGTCTGCAAATGCTATCGATTTGGACAAACCAAACATTTTGTCGTTTGGTAATGAGCTAAAGATGGGAGTCAAGACAAGGCAATTGTTGTGGCTGCAATGACTTTCACTGAATTAGCCAAAGTCTGAAAGTCGAATGAAGGGTTCGAGTTTACACCCTTTGTGCCTCAAGTAAGCTAAGAAGCTTTGTTACAGTATAAACAGCAATGCCAGGAAGTTAAAAAAGTCAACCTTTACAATAATGCAGACTTTGGGAATGAAATACACTTGTGCTATACTCAAAAAGTGCCGAATGAAGTGCTTTACTCATAAGGTGCTGAATGATTGAAATGGGCCTCTTCAACGAGAAAACTGATGCTGCTTTTTCAGTGTTGTATTAGCCAGAATATGTAACAAATTAGCAATAATTGTAGATCCAAGATCAGACTGCACATTCTTTGTAGTCTAATCTTTATCTACACTGACTGAAAAAACAAGTGAAAATGATACAATGTTGTTAGATGTGAGTTTGAAATGTTTTTAATGAATCTGTTCCAGATAATCATGAACTACCTAATGGACTTTCCACCAAAGGTAAGAATCATTTGGTAATGTTTGTCGAATTATCGTTGAACATAAACGTAAATTGACGTCATAAAAGCTTCTTGTCTGGAGTGCAACTCACTGCAATTTCAATTAAAATTTCTTATTTTAATTTAATTTTCTCATTACCTTCTAAACTCTTTACCAGTCAACAACATTTTAGCCTTTTCAAAATGAGTGCATTTGTATGTTATTAATCAGAAATGACTGTAATGAGTAGGTTTGTTTTTAATGGATGGAGAGCATTGTATGAAAAGGAGAAATTGCTGATTACAAGCATTTCTAACAATACTTTAATAGCAAAATTGCTTTAGGATCAAGCAAAAACAGGCTTGTGTGGTAAAACAGTTACCCAAATATGCTTCACACTGCTACAGGAGGGAACAGAGATCATTGTATGGTATAGAGTAATCAAGATTAATGAAGTTTATACACATGAAGACTAGTGAAACTGTGAAGGGGGGGGGGGGGGAATAAGAAATAGAGGATATTTGTTTTTTTCGGTAAAAGATCAAAATTTATTTCATCGAGTGGACACCATTGGTTATATTTTTACTCATGAAAATATTACAGATGGTGTTCACAAGATGAAATAAAATTCAACCCTTTCTGGGAGGAGCTCTATCAAAATCCAGTACAGTTCTTTTCCATTATTACCCGTGGCGTACCCCTACTGCATAGCAACACATTACAATATTACATCAAGCGCAAGAATTGTAAGTTATATGACGTCATATTTCCCATCTGGTTGCAATGCATGCGCAATTAAGCTAGGCAATAAGAACATGGAAATTGGTATTTTCTCTGGTGGTACCAGTGTAAGGTCGAAAAATATTTTCACTGCTATTTTTCGATATCCTACCGGAAAGCATGAAATAAAATGCTTCTTTCAAGCAATATCTCCATGTATGTCATTACATTTATCCCTCAAAGAGCTAAGTCCATGAAATAGTTTGTTTCAGTTTGTAAAATCGGCTTGAATATTGCTATGTCAAGATTTTTTCTTAGAAAATAAGTGACAAAGATGTAGACAGTGTAGAATCAAGATCAGACTGCACGTTCTGTGCCAGCTGAACTTAATCTACACAGGGTATCAGTAATAGCAAGTTATGTGGTCTGAAGTGTTTTAACCCATTATCACACAATCCCTGCTTTTGACGCCCCTGAGAAAAAAGCCTTTTGAAAACACTGTGAGAAAAGGAGAAAATGCTGGTGACCAGCATTTTATCCTTTTCCCACAGTGTTTTCTATGCTTCCCAGAAATTTCAATTTTGTCGTTTGGTAAAGAGTTAAAAGTTAAAAAGTCACATGCAAGCAACAAAAAAATCTGCAAGTGGTTATTGTTGTAGCAGCTGATTGTTTGCTACTTCATGATTTTTAATGGAACCACAAGCTGTGTTGACTGATCCATTACCAGGTAGACTGTTGTGTCCTAGTAATGGACCATTTTGAAAAGATTGATGGAAAGATAGTCATTATTTTTAACTCCTTACCACACAGTCCCACCTTTTAAGGACCCTGAGAAAGAAGCCTTTTGAAAACACTGCGGGAAAAGGAGAAAATGCTGGTAATCAGCATTTTTTCTTTTTCTGAGTGTTTTCTACCCTTCCCAAACAAAATTTTAAATTTTCAGTCACCTTTATTTTGTTGTCTGCAAATACTTTCAGTTTGGATCAGTCTAAAATTTTCTCATGTGGTAAAGAGTTAACAAGCGATTGCTCTGTTTGCCAAGAACTGACAGAATCCCAAGATAGAATGGTCTTTTGACATGCAGAAAATTGATCAAAACTTTTGACCCATGTCAGCCTGTGTGGACTCCACAAGCTGACATGAGACAACGCTTTTTGCAGAGAGAGGTACATTCAACCTCCCATTCACAAGCATGACTCATTTTTACATCCTCTTGTTATGCCTTAAAAATTTCAGAATGGCGAGCCACAGAGAGACTGGGTGTCTTATTTTGACTATGTAGTTGTGGATGCCAGAAAACCATTGTTCTTTGGAGCAGGTACCATTCTACGCCAGGTTGATAGAGTGAGTGCTTTATATAGTTTCCCTATGTTTACCAGCATTTTCTACTCTTTCAATAATATTTTCAAAAGACTGTACCTTAGGATGATTAAAACATTAGACAGTTTGGTAAAGCCTCAACTCTTTACCACACAATCCCGACTTTTAACGATCCTGAGTTAGAAGCCTATGGAAAACATTGTGGGAAAAGGAGAAAATGTTGGTTACCAGCATGTTTCCTACCATGCTGGAAACAAATTTCAATTTTTGAGTTCGTTTAATTTGTCGTTTGGAAGTGCTTTCAATTTGGACCAGTCTAAAATTTTGTCTTTTGGTAAAGAGTTAATTTGTGGAAGATTGTGAAGTGACAATATTTTGTTCTTGGTGTAAAAGCCTCTTGCTCATGACATTTAGTTAACATACATAATTTAGTCATGCTCTGGCAAAAGGGGGCCTAATGCATCTCCACAATCCATCACACGGAGCAAACCATGGCATACTTGTGGATCCATAACAGCCACCTTTGTTAACAGTAGACTAAATCATGAGATAGACTGGTCCCTAGATGTCCAGAAAGTTGACAAATAGCAAGAAGTTTCGGCCCAGTTCAATGGACGGCTGACTGCGCAGGCTGAATTTTCGCAAATGCCTTAAGCCCCTTTTTCACAGAGCACGGCTCAATTATAAATGTACAGTATACAAACTTGCAGAGTAATATACTTTTTAATTTTTAGCTCCACTGGCCTAAGGCCAGCGGGTTTATGTCATGGCCCGTTGTCCGTCGTGCGTCCGTCCGTGCGTCCATCCATCCGTCCGTGCGTTAACTTTTTCTTTAAACATCTTCTTCTCTGACGCTACCCATCCAAATTTGATGAAACTTCACAGAAATGATCCTGTCATGGTCCTCTTCAGAATTTCTTGAAAGAATTTAATTCCTTCAAAAACTCTGGTTGCCATGGCAACAAAACTGAAAAATTTTGAAAATCTTTGAAAATCTCCTTGTCTGAAACCATAAGGCCTAGGGCTACCAAATTTTGCATGTAGCTTTGTCTAGTGGACCTCTACCAAGTTTCTTCAAATTATAGCCCTGGGGTCAAATTGGTCGTGCCCCGGAGGTCACAAGTTTTACATGGGCTTATTTAGGGAGAACTTTAAAATTCCTCTTCTACCTAGGCATAGGGCCTAGGGCTACCAAATTTGGCATGTAGTTTTATCTAGTGGACCTCTACCAACAGTGTCCAAATTATAGCCCTGGGGTCAAAATTGGCCGTGCCCCGGGGGTCACAAGTTTTACATGGGCTTATTTAGGGAAAACTTTAAAATTCTTCTTCCACCTAGCCATAGGGCCTAGGGCTACCAAATTTGGCATGTAGCTTTATCTAGTGGACCTCTACCAAGGGTGTCCAAATTATTGCCCGGGGGTCAAATTTGGCCCCTCCTGGGGGGGGTAACAAATTTTACATTGGCTTATATAGGGAAAACTTTCAAGATCCTCTAGGCACCTAGCTATAAGGGCTAGAGCTATCAAATTTTGCATGTAACTTTATCTAGGGGGTCTCTACCAAAGGGTGCCCCAATTATAGCCCTGGGGTCAAGTTTAGCCCCGTCCCAGGGGGTCACAAGTTTTACATGGGCTTATATAGGGAAACTTTAATAATCTACTCATACATAGCCTTAAGGCCTAGGGCTACCAAATTTTGCGTGTAGCTTTATCTTATGGGCCTCTACCAAGAGGGCCCAAATTTTAACTTTGGGGGTCAAATTTGACCCCACCCCAGGGGTCACAGGTTTTACATTGGCTTTTATAGTGAAAACTTGATAAACCTGTCTCATGGGTCACATATTTTAGAGGGCCTTTTATTGAGCAAACTTGTTTTACAGGGCTTTTTGTTGGGCAAGATTAAAAAATCTTCATGTTTATAACCACACATTCTAGTTTCATATTGTAG
Organism: Tridacna crocea; assembly: GCA_943736015.1. Taxonomy (NCBI): domain Eukaryota; kingdom Metazoa; phylum Mollusca; class Bivalvia; order Cardiida; family Cardiidae; genus Tridacna; species Tridacna crocea. The sequence continues at coordinate 20,336,710 of OX031064.1, forward strand.
GTCTGGGGTCAAAATTGTCTCCATTCCAGGGATCACAAGTTTAACATGGGCTTCAAAATATAGTCACTGCAATTTAAACATTAAGGGAAATAACTCTTTTAATGAAAGATAAAGTTTGGTACTATTTACCTCCCTTGATTATCAAACTGCATTGATACATGATTGGTGTTAGACATTAAGTTTTTTTTAATAGAAAATATTCTGTTTTTAAGGAGTGTGATTCATTTTGATGCTTATAGTTATGCTCACATGAGATGAATAATAAATTCAGAGTAAGGTTTCTTTCATTCAGCTTATTTTCCAAGGATTTTACCTTTCATGCTAATGAATTAATCTGCTTGTATTGCCTGACAGTGTTCATTCTTTTTTAAGGCCCTCTTTTTCATGGTCATGAACACTTCAATTTGTGTGGTAAAGGGTTAAAAAGCCAGTGGAGCGATACAGGGCCATCATGGCCCTCTTGTTTGGAAAATATAGTGTTACTTTATTTAATTTTTTGTGCTCTGAAGCGAGTTGTTCAGCGACTGCAATCTGATTCTGATCTAATCTGCATGCAGAAGTAAGTAAAGGCAGTCTTGCATACCTCAACAGTTCCAGTTTTAGAATATCTTAGATCATACATTTACACAGCCGGGTTCTTGGTTTTAAGAATCTACTGGAGGTAGTGGTAAACTACTAGATAGATAAGTTAAGTCACTGCAGAACTTACGGCAGATCATTTCAGTTTTTTTCGCATTATTCATTTGTGCATTGTTTATTTGTTTATTTCAGAAAACAGGAGCATTAAAACTTGGTACACACACAGGACAGATTGTATCCGGACATATATACTCCGGAGGTAGTATAGTTTGACTGTCTTTCACAATTTTTCTTTTTGCAAACAGTGCTCATGATAGCTTGTTTGATGTGGGAAAGGCCTCTAGCTGTTTTAGACATCATAGTTAAGAGAAAGACATTTTCTGATAACTCTATCATTAATGGAGATATGTACTTTAAACCAAGGCTAGTTCTTTATCATCATCCCTTTTCACACAACAATCTGGACTTTTGACGGTCCTGAGAAAATAGGCCTTTTGAAAACATTGTGGGAAAAGGAGAAAATACTGGTAACCAGCATTTTTTCCTGTCCCCACAGTGTTTTCTACCCTATCAAAGCGAAATTCCATCACTTGAGCCACATTTAACCCTTAGGCTGCTAAGCGTGACTCACTGACCTTTCGCTGACAATGTAGATCAAGATCAGACTACACTATCCGATAAGGGGATATTGTGTACCAAAACATAATTTTGAAATGGCAATATTTGAGTTTTTACTATCAAAATAAAAATTTCATTTTAGTTATTTAGCAGTATAAGGGTTAAGTTGTCCTCTGCAAATGTTCTCGATTTGGAAAAGACTACTTTATTGACAGTTTTGGACTTGCCCAAATTGAAAGCATTTACAGACAACAAAACAAACGCGACTCAAAAATTGAAATTTGTCTTAGGAAGGGTAGAAAACATTGTGGGAAAAGGACAAAATGCTGGTTACCAGCATTTTCTCCTTTCTCTACAATGTTTTCAAAAAGTCTTTTCCTCAGGGTCGTCAAAAGTCAGGATTGTGTGGTAAAGGGTAAAATGGAATACCAAAACTCATACATTTGCTATTTAATCCTTTAGGACACAATGACTACTTATAACACCCCTAAAAGAGAAAGCTTTTGAAAACATTGTGGGAAAAGGAAAAAATGCTGGTTACCAGCATTTTCTCCTTTTCCCACAATGTTTTCTATCCTATCAAATAAAAATCATTGATATAAGCCACACTAAAACTGTCATCTGCAAATGCTTTCAATTCGGACTGGTCTGAAATTTTGTTGTGTGGTAAAAGGTTAACTCTACAACAAGTTTAAATGACCTACAGTAAGAGGCCTTTTGAAAATGTTGTAGAAAAAAGAAAACATGCTGATAACCACCACATCCTCCTTTTTCTGCAGTGTTTTCTGCTCTTTCACAAGCTGAAATTTTAATTTGAGTAAAATGTAAATTATGGTATGTGTAAATATGCTGTCACTTTGGACTAGTTTAAAATTTTACAGTATGGTATCGAGTTAACTCATTACCAAACAACAATATTTTAGGCTGGTCCAAATTGAAAGCATTTGCAGACAACAAAATAAAAGTGACTGAAAATTTGAAATTGGTTTTGTGAATGGCAGAAAACATTGTGGGAAAAGGAGAAAATGCCGGTTACCAGCATTTTCTCCTTTTGCCACAATGTTTTCTAAAGGCTTCTTTCTCAGGGGCATCAAAAGTAGGGATTGTGTGGTAATGGGTTAACACAGACTGGCTGCTTAGAATAAATGTCTGTAGAGTATCATTCAGAATCCTTAATCCCTAACAACTGTTCATTCAGGTTCAGTGGAAGTGTTCTCAGAAATAATGGGCTCATATGACAAAGAAGTACTGTATGTAGGGGACCACATATTTGGGGACATTCTCAAATCCAAAAAGTTAAAGGGCTGGCGAACATTCCTTGTAGTACCAGAATTGAACCAGGAGTTGATGGTATGGACAGAAAAAAGGAAGTTGTATTCTAAATTAGAGGAGCTAGATCAACAAATAGGAGAACTGTACAGGTATTGAAATGAGTTTCTAACCTCACTCTTTACTCTGTAGCAACTCACTGAATTTTAGACATGTTCAAATTGAAAGCTTTTGCTGACTTTGTTGTGGATCAAATGATGGTGTTTGTCTTTGAAGGGTAGAAAAAATTCTGGGAATTGGAAAAAAAATGCTGATTAGCTCATTACCAGACGACAATATTTTAGGCTTGTCCAAATTGAAAGCATTTGCAGACGACAAAATAAAACTGACTGAAAATTTGAAATTTGTTTTGTGAAGGGTAGAAAACATTGTGGGAAAAGGAGAAAATGCTGGTTACCAGCATTTTCTCCTTTTCCCTCAATGTTTTCTAAAGGCTTCTTTCTCAGGGTCGTCAAAAGTAGGGATTGTTTGGTAATGGGTTAGTTGCATTTTGTTTTGTTTCCCACTATGGATCCTAAAGCTTTCGTATTCAGGGTCATTAAAACCCTTTCCTAAATAGTCCCTGGTTTTTACGACCCTGAGATAGAAGCCTTTTGAAAACCTTGTAGGAAAAGAAGAAAATGCTGGAAACCAGCATTTTCTCCTTTTCCCACAATGTTTTCTACCCTTCTGGAAACATATTTCAATTTTTGAGTTTTGTTTATTTTGTCGTCTGTTGTTAGTGCCTTCAATTTGGACCAGTTTAAAAATTTGTCGTTTGGTAAAGAGTTAAGGCACAGGATTGTTTTGGCACAGGGTTTAATGCTTGACATGACCTAATAAAGCTTGTCCTGTAATTTCGGACTGTACTAGACATAAAAATGATCCATGCATTTGAATAAGGAGATCTGAACATTGCACCAGGTCGGTCTACTAACCTTTTATCAAACAATACCATCCCCGTGGGGTCCCGGGGTTTTTTTACTGTATAGAATAGGACGTCGGCCTTTCTCTATGGCATGTTGTATAAGGCGACTAAAATTAGAGACAAACGGCTGCTTTCCTCTTAATTCGTAGGATTGCAGCAGGCTGGGTAGTTCTTATTCCAAATCCTTTATTTTTTTCTCGATGTAAATAGGGTTTGGAATGGGAATCAATTGGCCTGTGGGACCCCATGTGCTTTAATGGGGGGTATAAGAATAAACCACTGCAGTTCTGCGATCGTCACATCTGCCATTTCATCTGGCGGAACAAAAGTGACAGCATGCATGTCGTAAAAGGCAACAAAAGTGGCATCATTTTGTGTTTCGTCCATTCATCATTTATCAAAACTGTCTTGATGTTGTTGCACATGTATGTTATTTTCACCTAGCATTATTGTTTACTAAGTAAGTGTGCCCAATATGACCTAAGTCGTCGACGGGCCTTAGAACGCTATTCATTCTATTCAAACAATTCCAATTTGTGACAGCCTGACAAAGAGGGCCTTTGAGAACATTGTGAAAGTAGGAGCAAAGACTGGTATCTAGCTGTTTCTCCATCCTTTACCCCTTCAAGGGCAAACCCCTTGTTCTGGCCATATTTTATCTGTCCCTTGCTGTTACGTGTATTTCAATTTGGCCTAATCTAAAATTTTGTTGTTTGATAATGATTTCAACTCTTTACCAGACGACAAGACTTTAGATTTGTCCAAATTGAAATACACGTAGACAACAAAATAAACGCAATTGAAAAAATTGACTGTACAGCAGCAATCCAAGAATACACTGCTGTTTCTATGCAGTCTGATCTTAATCTATGTTGTTAGGGAATAAATCTTCTTTGCTCCCATAAGCATACTTAAAATTTTATGGTTGAAAATTCAGTAGTTCAAAGTTTTTTATCAGAAAGACCAAGGTTTGTTGAGAATGTATGATTATAATTTCAGAAATTTAGACAGTACATGTTCAAAAGGGCCAGACATCAGTAAGATACAGAGTACAATCAGAGTAAGTATTCAAATCAAATTGTCCAGTCTTTGTTGGCCAGTCCTGTACCAGTCACTCATGTTTTTTTATACAGAATTTGAGCAAAATAGGAGACTTTTTTTTTGTGAGGGCCCTGGATTAATTCTCTGTCAAATGATAGGCTAGTTCAAATCGAAAGCATTTGCAGAAGAAAACATAAATGTTACTGAAAAATTAAAAAACTTGTTCTGAGAAGGAATGCAAACACTGCAGGAAAAGGAGAAAATGCTGCTTACCAGTATTTTCTCCTTCTCCCTCAATATTTTCAAAAAGCTTCTTTCTCAGGATCGTTAAAGGTATGGATTGTGTGATAGAGAGTTTTAATTTGTGCGTATGTTTTAGGATAGGGCAAGTCTAGCCTTTCGTCCTTGGGTAATGAGATAGACATTTTATAACATTATAATACATTTTATCCTGTTTTCATCATTAACATTGACCTAATAAAGGGGTAACCTAATAAACTTAGCTTTATCTGGCAGTTGTGTATTCCTACGCCTTACACGGTCGATATCTATAACATTGTGTTGACATTTGAACATACGTGTCACAAAATGCGTCTGCGCTAAAATGCGATTGTAAAGAAAGCAAACTACATATAGAATATTGGTCCATGTTACATTCATCACTTTTTCTTATGTATATCCACAGCTGTTTGACTGTGGTGGTTCCTACACCGATTAAAATCCACAATTGCCCACTAGTGTGTCCACTTCTCTGCATAATACCTGCTGTTGTGATAGCAATTTCCCCACCCACCGTGCAAATGAAAGCGAGTTGAATATTCCAATTTCAGATCTTAGCCTGAGCAACACAAATCAGGATTTGACATCGTTATTCAGTGGGGCAACCCTAAATATCACTAGTCTAATTATTTACATGCGTTGAAATCATAATATGACAATGTTTCCTACATAGGCTAATCCACATGTCTGGTTCTTACTTTCGGTTCACTGTTATTTCTGCCTAAAAATGTACATAAACATCGAGGGACAGAAGTCCAAAGAGTTCTCTCAAAATTACATTTATTGTTCTTTATAATGATATATTGAAAAAATAAAAACAATTATATTCCCTAAAAAGTGTGAAAATTCAACACATTTTTATGATATCTAGTAATTCTAATTGGATGAAATAGGAACTATTTTTCTTCTGAGTGAACATGCGGGTACTTGGGCTGTATAAGATTCTTGAAATGCAGGGAACTTACAAATTGTAAACAAATCAAATAATTTGAATCGAAATAAGTAGAAAGGTGCCTTTTCCGTTAGAACACGGGATAAATGGAATATATGCTTGGTGCCGAGATGGATAAAGTTTATCTGGATCGGCCCAAAAACTGAAGAGTGCTCGCTAAAGCTTGCCCTCCCAGTTTTCTAAGCCTCACCGGATAAACTTTATCCAGCTCGGCACCAACCATATATTCTCTATTTAGCCTCTCTCTGGGAAGACATTAAAGCGAGCAAGTCATCACATAATTATGGATCCATAAAATGCATTTTGTCCAACATCAGCCTGAATCGTGAGGGAGACTGATCCTTTAACATACAGAAAATTGTTTTCTGTCCTCCAAAAGGCGTGTTTGTATGTTTGAGTCCAATTTTTTTTTTTTATCTGTAATTTTAGCTATCAAATTGGGCATGTCTGAATTTTTGTCATTTGTTAACCCAATCCCAAACAATACCTGGTTTTTATGACCCAGAGATAGAAGCCATTTGAAAACATTATTGGAAAAGGAGAAAATGCCGGTAACAGCATTTTCTCCTTTTCCCACAATGTTTTCTACCCTACTGGAAACAAATTTCAAATTTTGCGTTACATTTATTTTGTCGTCTGCAAGTGCATTGGACCAGTCTAAAGTTTTGTCGTTTGGTAAAGAGTTATTGGAATAATGCCATCCTTTGTCTTTAAGGAATAATGCCATCTTTTGTCTTTAAGGAATAATGCCATCCTTTGTCTTTCCACAGCAAGTTACACACGAGATGGACATGTCCTATGGTATGATTGGTAGTCTGTTTAGAAGTGGTAAGATCTTTTACAGTGATTATAATTAAGTGACTTTTTATCAGGCTGACAGAAGTTTAGACTTTTCCAAGCTGAAAGTAATTGCATACAATCAATTACATGAAGCTCATACCATGAGAATCGGTGTGTTTTAATATTTTATGAACATGTATTTTGAGTTAACTCTTTTTACCAAGCGACAACATTTTAGACTGGATCAAATTGAAAGCACTTGCAGATGACAAAATAAATCCAACTCAAAAATTGGAATTTGTTTCCACCAGATTAGAAAACATTGTGGGAAAAGAAGAAAATGCTGGTTACCAGCATTTTCTTCTTTTCCCATTATGTTTTCAAAAACCTTCCATCTCAGGGTCATAAAAACTAGGGATTGTTTGGTAAGGGGCTAATCATCTTTTTCAGATAAGCGAACATTTCATTTCAGGGTCAAGACAAACATTTTTTGCATCCCAAGTCATGAGATACGCAGATGTGTATGCTGCTTCCCTGTTAAACCTTCTCCACTATCCTTTCTCCTATGTGTTCAGGGCACCACCTATGTTGGTAAGAAGACATTCCTAGTCTGTTACGCTGTTTGAATAGACTTTCAACTCTTTATAACACGAGCAAAATATAGACTTGTCCAAAATGAAAGCATTTGCAGACGACAGAAAAAGAAAAACATAGTTCAACAGATGGAATTTGAAAACACTGTGGGAGAAGAAGAAATTGCTGGTTACCAGCATTTTCTCCTTTTCCCACAGTGTTTTCAAAAGGCTTCTTTCTTGGGGCCTTAAAACTTTTCATTGTGTGGTAAAGGGTTAAACTGTTTTTATCAGTTGTGCAATCATATTGTAGCAACAATTCACTTATAATTTCAGTAGATTTTCCCAGTAACTGATTAATAGTACCAAAACTGAATTGTAAATAGTGTTTTTGTTGAAACTTGGCAGCTACCATCAATTTATTGAGATAAAATATGCTGAAAAACTTTTATTTTCCAAAATACTTAAATGAATTTGTGAAAGAGAGACTGTGCATTCCATTCTGTTCCATTAATTTTAGCACTTTTTGTACTCCATAGGATACATGTTTTCTAAATTTACCGACTATGGATTGATACAATGGAGTGATGTCGGAGTTCACTGAAATAGACATGTCTGCTGAGCAAACAGTCCCTGGTTTTTACGACCCTGAGATAGAAGTTTTTTGAAAACATTGTTGGAAAAGGAGAAAATGCTGGTAACCAGCATTTTCTCCTTTTCCCACAATGTTCTCTATGCTACTGGAAACAAATTTCAGTTTTTGAGTTGCGTTTATTTTGTCATCTGAAAGTGCTCTCAATTTAGACCAGTCTAAAAACATGCTTTGATGTAAGGTATACTTTAATTGAGCTAAGTGAATAAATTTTGCCTTGCATTTATATGATCAAAATAGGTAGATTGATATAGTGGGGTTCCAGGCTATAATTTACTCTTTACCAAATGAAAATATTTCAGACTGGGTCCCAATAGAAAGCATTCATTAACGACTGATTAACTCTGGCTCAAAGATGGAATTTGGTAGAAAAACATTTTGGAAGAAAGAGAAAATCTTGGTTGCCAGCATTTTCTCCTCCTCACACAAAATATTCAAAAGACTTCTCTGTCAAGTTTTATAATTCTTTACCACACAATCCTGAGTTTTAATGACCCTGAAGAAGAGGGCATGTGAAAACATTGTGGGAAAAAGAGAAAATGCTGGTAACCAGCATTTTCTCCTTTTCCCATAATGTTTTCTAGCTATCAAAGCCATCTTACACAATTTGAGCCACATATTATTTGTCCCCTGCAAATACCTTCAGTTTGGACTTGCGATTTTGTGTTTTCGTGTGGTAAAGAATCATTGACACAGCATTGTGTGGGAAAAGATTACAACCTGAAATTAGTTTGGCAACAGGATAAAATGTGGTGAATTATTTTCCCCATGTACATTTTGTTTTATATCTTCACTCCTCAGATGCCCCATGAATCAACCGTTGGTCATGAGGATCACCTACAGCACAATGATCTCTTACCCTCACGGTCACGGACAGGAACCAATGAAATGTCCCCAACAGTTACGCTAAAGCGCCATCCTTTAGAAAGAGGGGAGACAATCACAAGGAGGTTTGCAAATACACCGAGACAGATCACGCAGGTTCAGGACAGCGATGATAGTGATGGTTCCAAAGATAATGACAAGGAAGTTAAACCTATGTCTTCCACCAAAGAAGAAGATGAGTAATCTCCCTTGAATGCTGGTTTGAACACTGTACCAAAGTATATTATGGTTCATTGATCTTAGGGAAAAAGTCTTTTGAAAAGATAGTGTGAAAAAGAAGAAAATGCCAATAGTCAACATTTTTTTACCTTTTTATTTAATTGTTGTAAAGAAAAACCGTACCATTAAGTCTTTACCAAATGACAAAATTTTAGACTGGTCCAAATTGAAGGCACTTTCAGATGACAAAATAAACATAACTAAAGATTGAAATTTGTTTCTGTCAGGGTAGAAAACATTATGGGATCCTTTTCCCACAATGGTTTCAGAAGTCTTCTTTCTAAGAGTCGTTAAAAGGCTGGATTGTGTGGTATTTGGTTAAATCAGGTTTGCTTGTTTTTTTTTCTGCAAAAGCTTTGAGTCAAACATGTAGCCATCAGGTATAGTATTAAACTATCACTTTTTCCTTATAGTATGTGAAATTTCAAAAAAAAAGTCTATCATATTTTTTGTGTTGTGATTGGGCTTTGCTCAATGACGATGGAAGAAAACACTTATTTGACAATGTCAGTTTTAAAATACTACTGTTAGACCCAGCAAAAACTATTATAGCCACATGTTGGTTCACGGTACATATTGCTTAAAGATAATCAGTAGTTTTCTGTCACAACAAAACTCGGCGCCCTCTAGCAGCTTGTCTGGATTCTATTTTGATTGTAAATACCTTGAATTGAAATTTCTGAACCTCACCCAACTTCATTTTTTTCAAAATAAAAGATTACAATGGAAGAAAAATGTACTGGAAGTGGAAACGATTTTATTGGCACCTACATGTTTAACTCTATTTACCCCACCCTCTAAGATTGTTCATTTCAAGCAGTTTTACTTCAAAACATACATGCTGACATATTTAGATCATCTGCTGGGTCATTGTGGCAATATTTTCTGATCATGTGACTGCAAATTGGCGCCAAATATATCGAGTTGTATTGATTTTTTTTTATGTAAACCATCGAAGTCATATGCATCAATTCCAGAATGGCATCAAGACAGTGGTGAAGGTCAAGGTTAAATTTTCTTTCGAATGTTTTGATGAAACTGCTTCATAATTTTCATGACACTAACTAAAAGATGAAATTAGATAATTATTTGGTGATTTATTCTATACTCTGTTAAAATTGTGACTTTTTCTTGATCGGACTGTAACTACTGTGAACCAACAAACCGCAAGGCTACATCTACATGTAAAGTAACAGCAAAACATTGTAGCCATGTTCTGGTAGAAGGTATTAGTCGAACAAATTGACATGAAATAAATGACCTCTATTCCCATATATTACACGTTTGAATTATTGTCCGAACTTAGCTTTAGCTAATGTCGTCTGCATGCGGAACTATGTACACGTTTTTAACCCATTACCACACAATCCCTACTTTTGACGCCCCTGAGGAAGAAGCCTTTTGAAAACACTGTGGGAAAAGGAGAAAATGCTGGTAACCAGCATTTTCTCCTTTTTCCACAGTATTTTCTACCCTTCCCAGAACAAATTTCAATTTTTCAGTCACCTTTATTTTGTCGTCTGCAAATGCTTTCAATTTGAACCAGTCTAAAACTTTGTCGTGTTGTAAAGAGTTAAACCCTTTAGGAGGCCAATAGATTTATAGTGTCTTCAAAAAATACTTGACCCATTACCACACAATCCCTACTTTTGACGCCCTTGAGAAAGAAGCCTTTTGAAAACACTATGGGAAAAGGAGAAAATGCTGGTGACCAGCATTTTCTCCTTTTCCAACAGTGTTTTCTACCCTTCCCAGAACAAATTTCTATTTTTAAGTCATCTTTATTTTGTCGTCTGCAAATGCTTTGAATTTGGACCAGTCTTAAATTTTCTAGTGTGGTAAAGAGTTAAAATATCTGAATGAACATTATTTTGTTGGTTTAAACTTGTAATAGGTGGCGAATGACATAGATCTAAGATGCACTTTCTGTGCAGCCTGATCTTGATCTTTGTCATCCGCATAAGCTTTTTGAGTCTGACTTCAGCTCAGTAAGGGTCAAACCGTTAACAGAATTTCCGTATGGTCTGATTATACCTGATGATTTAACCCTTTCCCAAACGGCAATTTTGGACCAGACCAAATTGAAAGCATTTTGCAGGTGACAAATTAACAGTTGCTAAAAAGATGATTTTTCTATATGATAGGGTAGAAAACATTGTGGGAAAAGGAGAAAATGCTGGTTACCAGCATTTTCTCCTTTTCCCACAATGTTTTCAAAGGCTTCTATTCCTGACCCATAAAAATCAGGGATTGTTTGGGAAAGGGTTAAATATTCATGTTTTAATTATTCTTTGCAATAATTCAATAAGCTTTATTTTTATCCAGGTATGTACAACATACAGTATGGAAAAAAGGTCAATTTCAGGTCAATTTATTTCAGTATTATGGTACTTTGTGTAGATAACTGCAAGCCCCTTTTTGCAGAGCATAGCTCAAATGTAGATTCAATAAAGTCTGTTTTTTATCATTATGGCTAAAGACTATTTATAGTTCTATATAGAGACAGTTATTCAACTTATGATTGATTCAAGGGATAATTTATTTAAAAGTTACTGATTGCTTTTTTTTTTAAAGATTCGTAAGAGAAGGTCAAGTTATGTATATTAGACTGATCTAAAATTTGAAAGCATTGCAGATGACAAAATAAACATGACTTAATATTTGAAATTCCCTTTGGGAACGGTAGAAAACATTGTGGAAAAAGGAGAAAATGCTGGTTACCAGCATTTTCTCCTTTTCCCTCAGTGTTTTTCAAAGGCTTCTTTCCCAGGGTCGTCATAAATAGGGATTGTGTAGTAATGTGTTAAGGCATAGCATGAATGAAAAGTCAGTAGCTAATTTTGCTATTATAACGGATCTTACGCAATTGGCTGATTGTATTATTGCATAATGATCATTACCCATAGTTGCTGGCTTCTGTTATAATTATTTAGTATTACAGCACCTTTATCAGCCTTTGAGGGGACCCGCATGGCTCCGTGGTATAGTGAAGGACTCGTAACCTTGTGACCCAGGGTTCAAGCCTCACTGGAAGTACTGGGTTTATCTTTGGAGTGTCCTTGAGTAAGACAGTTTAGAGCTCTAGCCTAGTACTGATGAAACTAAGGCCATACATGAATATATGAGCTGTCGCCATGATATAACTGAATTAATTGTGAAAGTGGTATAAAACACCTTCAATCAGTCAATCAATTACCAGACTTTGGGAATTGCTGTTTTTGTCATAGCCCCTAAAGCACTGAACAAACCCAACAGATATTTTTAGTCTAGAAATAAGACCCAAATACATGCAATGTCAAGGTAGCTTTAGTACACCATATCTCTGTAAAAGAGAAAGTGTAGATTAAAGATCAGACTGCATGTTTTTTGCATCTTAACTTGATCTACACTGGCTGCAAAAGGAAAATAAAAAGTGTGAAAGTTGCTTGACCCAAGCTGTCAACCACTCTAAGCTATTGCTTTTTATCATTGTTTAAGACTTTAGCAGATGAAAAAATAGAAAACACTGAGGGAAGAGAGAAAATGCTGGTAACCAGCATTTTCTCCTTTCACCACAGTGTTTTCAAAAGGCTTTTTTTCTCAGGTCATTAAAAGTCGGGATTGTGTGGTACACAGTTAAATCTTTACCAAACGACAAAATTTAGGACCTGACGAAATTGAAAGCATATTGCTGACGACAAATCAAATGTTGTTCAAATAATGATTTCTGTCTATGATAGGATAAAAAAAATTGAGGGAAAAGGAGAAAATGCTGGTACCAGCATTTTCTCCTTTTCCCTCAATGTTTTCAAAAGCCATCTTCTTCAGGGTCGTTAAAAGTTGGAATTGTATGGTAAAGAGTTAAAAAGGCACAAACTTATGATTGTGTGAAAAAGGGTTAAAGTTGACCCTTAAGATCAGGCATTAGTATTGATCAAATGTATAGATTTAGTTCTTGTGCAGTGGTAGTAGACTGCCGTAAAAAGTGATCCTTTTATTATGCAATTTCTGCTTTTTTCACAATGAGTTAAAGACTGTTTCTACAAATGTTATTGAATCCAGATTTTATGTTGGCGCATTTGTATGTTGTATTGTACACAATTCAGAAACTGTCTGTCATACATGTATTTTTATTTAGTGGAAATGCTTTAGGTGACGGGTAAATTTTTTACTTGACAGGTAACATTTTTGAAAGAATGGGTTTGATTTTGTATTTATGTTTTTTTTTTTTTAGCATTCCATGTTTTTACAACTTCATTTAGAGGGCTTTCAACCTTTTATCAGACTACAAAATTTTAGCCCTGTACAAATTGAAAGCATTTGCAGATGACAATTTCAATGTAGCTCAAATGATGCAATTGTTTACAGATAGGGAAGAAAAAATTGTGGGAAAAAGAGAAAATGCTGGTTACCAGCATTTTCTCCTTTTCCCACAATTTTTTCAAAAGGCTTCTACCCAAGGGTCATGAAAAGTCGTCATTGTGTGGTAAAGGGTTAAATCAGCTTTTGGAAAGGAAAGAAAATCCTGGTAATCACAATTTTTTTACCTTTCCTAATCTTTTGTTCCTTTCAAAGGCAATGAAACCCCATCATTTTAGCCATAATGAACCTTTACCAAACAATCCCTGGTTTTTACAACCCTGAGATAGAAGCCTTTTGAAAACATTATGGGAAAAGGAGAAAATGCTGGTAACCAGCATTTTCTCCTTTTCTCACAATGTTTTCTACCCCTACAGAACATATTTCAATTTTTGAGTCATGTTAATTTTGTCGTCTGCAAATGCTTTCAACTTTGGCCAGTCTTAACCCTTTCCCAAACGACAAAATTTTAGACTGGTCCAAATTGAAAGCACTTGCAGACGACAAAATTAATGTTACTCAAAAAGCAAAATTTGTTTCCAGCAGGGAAGAAAACGTTGTGGGAAAAGGAGAAATTCCTGGTTACCAGCATTTTTTCTCTCCTGGTTACCAGCATTTTCTCCCTTTCCCACAATGTTTTCAAAAGGTTTCTCTCTCAGGGCCGTAAAAACCAGGGATTATTTGGTAAAGGGTCAAATTATGTCCTATGGTAAAGGACTAACTCTTTATGGACACAGTATTGGGATTGGCCGAATTGAGGGCTTTTACAGATGATAAATATGGCCAGAATATGAAAGACTAGAAAACATTATGGGGAAAGTGGAAAATGCTGGTTACTAGCATTTTCTCCACATTGTTTTTAAAGGCCATCTCTTTTAATATTGTTGAAGCTCTTGATTGATCAATCTAATCAATTGAAATTATGTTGTTGATATAAGAATGATAAAAGGAGTTGTTATCTGTATTAGTGTAGATATCTTACAAGTTTTGAGAAAAATGCCATAGTTCATTTATTTGTTTGTCATATAAGAAAATTGGGTTGATCATGTAAAACATTATTGTCTTACCACTTACAGAGGTTATGAGGAAGATCAGCCATGGACAAAATGTAATGACTCAGATGGGGCAGTGATCAAATTGCTATGATCAAGATTGACTATGACTCAATTTCAATGATAAATAGTTATCATTGATCAAATTCCATGATCAAGATGAATCAGTGATCAAATGTAAGGATCAAGATCAGCTACTGATCAAATTTGGTGATCAAGTTGGGCTATAAATCGAATGTTAGGATCAAGGTTCAGTGATCAAATGTTGTGATCAAATTGGGTTTGTCCTTTTAGAAGGTTCCTTTGCAAATTGAGATCTATTTGACAAATAACATAGATTATGAGAACAGTAAAGAAAAATATTTTGAACAATTACGAGTATGTTTCAAACAAACTCTAGAGTAAGCACTGAGGATTTCCCACTGCCGATAATTTATTAACTCTTTACCACATGAGAAAATTTTAGATTGGTCCAAATTGTAAGCATTTGCAGACCACAAAATAAAGGCGACTAAAAGTTAGAAATTTGTTTTGGGAAGGGTAGAAAACACTATGGGAAAAGGAGAAAATGCTGGTTACTAGCATTTTCTCCTTTTACCAATAGTGTTTTCAAAAGGCTTCTTTCTTAGGGGCGTCAAAAGTAGGGATTGTGTGGTAATGGGTTAACCCTTACCACACAATCTCGACTTTTAACGACCCTGAAAAAAAAAAGGCCTTTAAAAACATTGTTGGAAAAGGAGAAAATGCTGGTAACCAGCATTTTCTCCTTTTGCCCACAGTGTTTTCTACCCTTTCCAAATCAAATTTCAATTTTTGATTCACATTTATTTTGTTGTCTGCAGATGCTTTCAATTTGGACCAGCCTAAAATATTGTCTCTTGGTAATGAGTTAAGATGCCTGCATAAGGGTAAAAGAGTAAAATCTGTTAAGCTGCTAAGAAAGTCAATTTTGCCATATTGATATACTATCTGTGCAATGATATTTGAAGCTCTGAATATCTTTTGTATTTTTAACATATGTCTGTTTAATTTTAGTTTGTTTAGTGTTTCATATTTATATATAATACTACAATGTATGTTAACTGTTGAACTTTGTTTAGGAATATTCTTTAACTCTGTACCACAAGTGTGCAACTTTTAACGACCCTGAGGCAAAGGCTTATAGAAAACATTGTGGGAAAAGGAGAAAATGCTGGTACCCAGCATTTTCTCCTTTTCCCTTAATATTTTCTACGCTATAAAAGTCAGAAAACATCATATTACCAAGATTCAATTTGTTGTCTGCATATGCTTAGAATTTGGTCGAGCTCAAAACTTTGTTGTATGGTAAAGAGTGAAACCTTTACCAAATTGCAAAACTTCAGGCTTATTTATATTGAGAGCATTTGCAAACAACAAATTAGATGTGACTCCAATGATGTGTTTTTTAATTTGATGTGGTTGAAAACAATGTGAGAAAAGGAGAAAATGCTGGTCACCAGCATTTTCTACTTTTCCTACAATGTTTTCAAAAGCTTTCTTCTCCAGGGTCATGAAAACTTGGGGTTGCATGGTAAAGGGTTAACCCATTACCACACAATCCCTAATTTTGATGACCCTGAGAAAGTAGTCTGTAGAAAACATTGTGAGAAAAGGAGAAAATTCTGGTAACCAGCATTTTCTCCTTTTCCAACGTTTTCTACCCTTCACAAAACAAATTTCAAATTCTCATTCACTTTTATTTTGTCATCTGCAAATGCTTTTGATTAGGAATATTGTTGTTTGGTAATGGTAATACCACACACCAAAATTTTGTTTCCCCCTATTTGATAGCATTAACAGATGACAAATTAATTGTTGCACAAATGAGGAGCTTAGAAAATATTGTGGGAAAAGGAGGAATTTCTGGTTACCAATTTAATGTCTGCCTAAAGTTTGGTCATCTGGTGAAGACTTAAACTGTATTTTATTATGTGATATTTAATCTTTTACCAGAAGACAAAATTTTCATATGTTCTACATTGAAAGCATTTGCAGACTACAATTTTAATCTGGCTAAAATGGGTCAATTTTTCTGAGATAGGATGGAAACATGGTAGGTAAAGGGAAAAAGAAAAATCTGGTTACCAGCATTTTCCTTCTTATGTTTACAAATGGCTTCTTCCCACAGTGGTTAAAAGTTGTGATTATGTGGTAAAGGGTGAATGATTGTATTGCCTTTGTGTCTTAACTCATTACCAAATGACAAAATTTCAGACTAATCCAAATTGAAAGCATTTGCAGACGACATAATAAATGTGTATCAAACTTTGAAATTTGATTTGGGAAGGGTAGAAAATATTGTGGTAAAAGGAGAAAATGCTGGTTACCAGCATTTTCACCTTTTCAAACAATGTTTTCAAATGCTTTCTTTCTCAGGGTCGTTAAAAGTTGGGATTGTGTGGTAAAGAGTTAAATGAGTATTTTGTTAGTGCATTGTATTAGTCAGATTTTTAATTGAATTCTTTTGTTTTATTTTTGTTGTTTAGCTCAGCTATTTTTGAGAAAACAATTTACTGTCATAGCCTTGGCTTTGTTGTTGTCTGTGTCTGCATTGTCACGGTGCAAAAACTTTGTCATTTTGTGATATCTGTGTTATCACTGAAGACATTTACTCTAAGACAATTATGTTGTTGCACATATATGTTATTTTCACCTCGCATTATTGTTTACTAAGTAAGTGCGCCCAATATGACATAAGTTATCGACGGGCCTTAAAAACGCTATTCATTCATTCATTCTTAACTTTTGGACAAAAAAAAAAAAATGGTTAACTATTAACTGTTTACCAAACAACAAAATTTTAGACTGGTCCAAATAGTAACCAGTTGCAGATGACATATTAAACGTAAATAAAAAATTGAAATTTGTATCCAGCAGGATAAAAAACATTGTGGGAAAAGGAGAAAATGCTGGTTACCAGCATTTTCTCCTTTTCCCACAATGTTTTCAAAAGTCTTCTATCTCAAGAGTCATACAAACCAGGGATTGTTTGGGAAAGGGTTAAAATTGGAGGTCATACAGCAAGGGCAGATAATCATCAAAATATTTTTGACACAGTTTGGCCCCTTTTTTTATTAAGAATTAATTTTGACAGAAAATCAAGCACTTGCAGCCAAGCCTTGACATGTGGTGCTGTTGTTTATTTCTAGATATAACATATATTTCTTTTGAGCTGTCATCTTCTACAAAGTTTTCTGGACTTGCCTGAATCTGAAAAGGTCATCAGATTGCCGGACAGTTTTTGTACACAACTGGCATTGTAAGTCAAAAGCACTAGTCAATGAATAAAAAGAGCATTCCTTGATGTAACATGTTCATACACAATACCTCCTGAACTCTTTACTAAGCGACAAAAAGTCCATCCATGATTAACCCATTACCACACAATCCCTACTTTTGACACCCCTGAGAAAGAAGCCTTTAGAAAACATTGTGGGAAAAGGAGAAAATGCTGGTAAACAAGCATTTTCTCATTTTCCCACAGTGTTCTCTACCCTTCACAAAACAAATTTCAAATTTTCATTCACTTTTATTTTGTCGTCTGAAAATGCTTTCAATTTGGACCAGTCTAAAATATTGTTGTTTGGTAATGGGTTAAAACTTTGTAGAAAAATGAGAAACTCTTGTAATGAGCAATTTCTACTTTTGTTGCATTTTTCTTGAATGTAGTCTATTGTAAAGCAAAATGTCACAACACCTTTTATTCATTAAAAAAAAAAAGACTGCATTTTTTCCACATTGGCGTTGCTATCTGATGTTCACTGTCATTGCTATAAATTACTTCCAATGTATAATCTGCATCTGTATTCACCAACGGTTTGTAAGAACATTCTTTGTCTGTTTCTCCAAGATTTTCAATATTTTAAAGTAATACAACTTTGGATTTGGTTTAGCCAATCAGGAGCTGTGTTACTTTGGAATTTAAAAAAAATACTGTTGAATAAAACCAGGAAACATGCCTTAGAATGGTTGGTGAATATGGAGGTTAGACTGATGCTGAAATCTTTCTTCAAATAAACAGCCTAGCAGCTCAGTTAGTGGTATGCAGCATTTTGTTTTCTAGGAATATTAGGTCAAGCAGAACTCTTTTGTTTTATTCACCAGCAATTCTGGATATTGTTTTAACTCTTTACCAAACGACAAATTTAAGGACTTGTCCAAATTGAAAACATTTGCAGATGACAAAATAAATGTGACTTAAGAATCGAAATTTGATTTGGTTGGGTAGAAAACATTGTAGGAAATGGAGAAAATGCTGGTTCCCAGCATTTTCTCCTTTTCCCACAATGTTTTCACAAGGCTTCTACCTCGGGGTCATCAAAAGTTGTCATAGTGTGGTAAAGGGTTAACTCTAAATTCCAACACTAGCCATCTTATTAACGTAGTCATTTTGTTTATGACAATCAGAATTTGTAGTTACCAACCATTCTTGGGATTCTTGTCTAATTCGCCAGAATTTTCCAAATTTGAAACTAACACAACTTCCGATTGGCTAAACCAAATGGTTGAGCCAGTCAGAAAATGTGTTATGTACTTTTAAATCTGGAAAATGTTTGAGAATAGAACATGGCTAAACCAAATGATTGAGCCAGTCAGAAGATGTGTTATGTACTTTTAAATCTGGAAAATGTTGGAGAATAGAACTAAGAAAGATTTTAAGAGTGGTTGGTCAATAGAACTTAGTTTAGTTTAGTTTAAACATATTTATTTTACATCGATTGAGAAACAAGTTCTGACAACTTCTACTAATCTCTCTCGATTCTTCTTCCTGGGAACCACATCAGTACTCGCGCTGAATGTGTGGGCTGATGAAAAATCCCAAAGTTGACACCCGCTCCCGGGAATCGAACTCAGGACCTTTTGGTTACGAGGCCGACGCTCTACCTCACGACCACCGACACCACAAATAGAACTTAGATAACTAGTCTGCAACTGATGATGTGTTGGTCTAAACTTTTACCTCATGAGCAAGTTGAAAGCTTTGTTTGTTCTTTAACTCATTACCAAACAACAACATTTTAGACTTGTCCAAATTGAAAGCATTTGCAGACGACAAAATAAAAGTGACTGAAAATTTGAAATTTGTTTTGTGAAGGGTTGAAAACATTGTGGGAAAAGGAGAAAATGCTGGTTACCAGCATTTTCTCCTTTTTCCACAATGTTTTCAAAAGGCTTCTTTCTCAGGGGCATCAAAAGTAGGGATTGTGTGGTAATGGGTTAACCCAAATGCATTCTGCAGAAAAGATGACTGCAATTTAGTAGTGCTCTGGCAAAAGTGAGCAATATACCTAGCAAGTTACTGTGGCCGGGTACAGGTATTTGGTGATATATCGTGCGGCCGTATCAACATGTGGTTTGGTAGCTCAGTTGGTTAGAGTGCAGGAACGGTATTCCTGAAGCCCGGGATTCGAATCCCGGTTGAGCCGCGATATTTTTTCACCACCTGTTACATTACCACATAATTATGGATCCATAAAATATTTTTTGTCTTGCGATGAACTGGATCATGAGGTTTACTGGTCCTTGGACATGTAAACATGTACTAATGGCAAACAATTTGGAAACAATTTTAGAGATGGATCAATACTTTTCAGATACATTAGCCCTTTCCCAAATAATCCCTTTTTTTCACGACCCTGGAACCTGGAAAAAGAAACCGTTGAAAACATTGTAAAATGCTGGTAACTAGCATTTTCCCCTTTTCCCACAATCTTTTGTACCCTCCAAGAACGAATTTTAATTTTTGAGATTAGTTTTGTTGTCTGCAAATGCTTTTACTTCTGACCAGGCTAAAATTTTGTCATTTGATAGAGAGTTAAACTCCTTTTCATAGAACATGGCTCAACCATATGGTATTTCCATGGAGAAATGGGAAAAGAAAAGACCTTTTACCTAATTTTTATTATCATTAAGTAATTACACTGTTTCTTTGTTTATGAGAGCGTAAGTTAAGGTTAATTTTTTCTGTGTTGTCTACAATTATGTAAATCTAAATTTAGTCTTCATTTTAGTATGGTTAATAGGTGTATATACATGTATATGCAAATCTACTATTTTCTTATAACCGATCACATCTTATTAAAACAGTAGAAAGCTTATAGGTTTGTTGATTTTGTTTAATTGGTTTTAACTCGTTACCAAACGACAAAATTTTAGGTTTGTCCAAATCGAAAGCATATGCAGACAACAAAATAAAAATGACTGAAAATTTAAAATTTGTTTTGAGAAGGGTAGAAAACAATTTTGGGAAAAGGAGAAAATGCTGGTTACCAGCATTTTCTCCTTTTCCAACCATGTTTTCTATAGCCTTCTTTCTCAGGGGTGTCATAAGTAGGGATTGTGTGGTAATGGGTTAAGGGTATGGGTTTCCTGTTTGAATGTGTGTCATGTTCACCAGCAACTATATGTGCCAGCAAACCTGAGTAGTATTTCAAAATTATTCCAGTTCTGAATGCCAAAACAGCCATCTGATTAACAGAAATGTATAGCCTAAGTCACCAAGGTGCTTGGTTTTAGAATCTAGATTTAGCTATAGAAATTTGGAACTGTGAACTCTTTACTCAATGACAAAATTTTTTATTGTGCCCATATTGAAAGCATGATACAGATGGTCAATCTGAATGTGGTTGAAAAAATGGAATTTGTCAATGGAGGAACAGAAAATATTGTGGAAAAAGGAGAAAATGCTGGTTACCAGCATTTTCTCCTTCTTGCATGTTTTTCAAAAACTCTCTTCCTCAGAAAATTAAAAACTGGGACTAAATAGTTTATGATAATAAAGTCCTTGGTTATTGTTGACAGATTCCAGGCTTAACTGACACACAGACTGCATAGATTCAGGATAGCATCTAAAAAAGCACCTGGTTTTGCCAATTGGGCATGATTGATTGAAATTGTGTTTATTTTTGCCACAATTAGCCCATAAGGGCTGTTAGTATTGTTATGCAGGATAGTGCAGATACAGGATCAAGCCCGACCTAGGCTACCCATGATTCTTTCAGGTGTTTATAGTATCAAACTAGAGGGCCATAATGGCCCTGTATCGCTCCACTGGCTAAAAAGAAAAAAACACTACAAACCAAACATTACAATATTTGGCCAATTTGTTTTCAACTTGAAGACATACAATTTTTTTTTCTACAAAATTGTACGAAAAAGTCGTGACCCTGTGTAAAGTCAATTTGACCACAAAGCTATAATTACTTGAATCCTGGTGGAGGTCTACAAAATAAAGCCCCATACCAAATGATACAGGTCAAGGATGTGCGGTTATAAATAAGAACATTTTCAATGTTTTTCAATAAAAGGCCCTGTAAAACATGAGACCCATGAGACAGGGATAAATTTAGTAGCCTCAGTATTTATTAAGGTTAGTAACAAGATAATTTATAAAATTTTCACCACTACAGCCCATGTAAAACTTGTGACCCCTGGTGTGGGGACAAACTTGACCCCAAGGCTGTAACTTTGGCCCTCCTGGTTAAGGCTCACTAGATAAAGCTACATGTAATATTTGGTAGTCCTAGGCTGTATGGCTAGGTAATATTAGATTTTTAAAGCTTTCCTAATATGAGCCAATGTAACACTTGCGATCCCCAGGATGAGGCCAAATTTAATCCCAGGACTATAATTTGGGCACCTTTGGTAGACAACCACTTGATAAAGCTAGATGCCAAACTAAGTAACCCTGGGCCTTATGGCTTGGTACTAGAAGTTTACCCTATTCAGGCCCACATAAAACTTGTGACCCCCGGGGCCAGGCCAAATTTGACCCCAGGGCTATAATTTGGGCACTCTTGATAGACAACCACTTGATGAAGATACATGCCAAATTTGGTAACCCAAGGCCCTATGGCTAGGTTCCAGAAGAATTTTAAAGTTTTCCCTCTATAAGCCCATATATAAAAGTTGTGACCCCCAGGGCATGGCCAAATTTGACCCCAGGGCTATTATTTGAAGGGACTAGGTAGACGTCCACTAGATAAAGCTACCTGCCAAAATTTGGTCGCCATAGGCCTTATGGTTTCAGAGAAGATTTTTTAAAAAAAATCATTATTTTTCAGTTTTATTGCCATGGCAACTGGCAACCAGGGATTTTGAAGGCAGGATCATTTCTGTGAAGTTTCATCAAAATTGGATGGGCAGTTTCAGAGATGTTTGACAGACGGATGCACAGGCAGATGGGCGCACAACGGACACCAGGCCATGACACCCTTAAGTGACCCAAAATATCAGGTTCCTGAGTCCTACGCTCTATTAGCTAAACTGTGTGAGCTGGTCAACCTATTGGGCTTACAGCGTTAATAGCATTTTATACCTTTCAATAAAGAATTGTCTGCTAATGCTTTGACTATGTACAAGCCTACATGTTTGTAATGTGGTAACTGTACCAGACGATAAAAATGTATGCTTGTCCAAACTGAAAGCATTTGCAGACATGTGATTCAGTGATAGCATTTGTTTTGGAAAAGAAACAAAATATGGTGAGAAAAGGGAAACAAATACTTGTTTTCAAACCCATTTTTCCTTACAGTTGTAAAATCACATACTACAAGTCTTTTATCACCCGAGACAGAAGGATTTTAACCCTTTCCCAAACGACAAATTTTAGACTCTTCCCAAACGACAAATTTTAGACTCTTCCAAACTGAAAGAGTTCGCAGAAGATAATTTTGACTTTTATAACAATGGCAGAAAATTATCCAAACGGGCAGAAAAAACTGCGGGAAAAGGAGAAATTTCTCCTTTTCCCACAGTGTTTTCAAAAGACTTGTACTGCAGACACGTAAAACCAAGGGCTTGTTCGGGAAAGGGTTTAAAACATAGTGGATAGAAGGAACCAGCATTTTCTACTTTCCTACAAATGTCTTTTACCTTTTCTGTGACAATTCGATCTTTTGAGCCTTACCAGTCCTGATCTGTCCACTTTAAATACTTTGAATTTGGACAAGTCTCAAGTGTTGCTGTTTGATAATCAGTCAAAAACTAATATATATCAGAGTTCCTGCAGCAAAAAGTTGATAAAAGCTAACAATTTATTGATATATAACTTTTGTTTATTTTATAAATATAAACACAATTACAAGATGATAGCAAACAGTAATTACACTACAAACAACTCATAAAATATCAAAATTCAAGTCTTGACAAAGAAAGTGGAATGATACTTGCATGAGCATAAGTAACAAGTTGTTCCGTTTGAGGAAAATTACATGTAAACCATATCAGTACACTCTTTATTAAATGAGAAACTTGAACTGTATCAAATTCAAAGCATCTGCAGACAACAAATTAAATCTTGGTAATATGATGATTTCTGACTGATAGGTAGAAAAGCAGAAAATGCTGTTACCATTATTTTCTCCTTTTCTACAATATTTTCTATAGGCTTCTTTTTAGGGTCATTGAAAGTCAGGATTGTGTGTTAAAAACTGACATTTTCCCAGACAAATTTTAGACAAGTCCTATTGGTAATCATATGCATTTGCAGATGACAAATGATACGAAATGATGAGAGTTTTCTTTGAAATTTCTCTCTACGGAACACCAGTGTATCAAAACTGATTTCCCAGAAGGTTTGTTTGGCAGAAGTACTTTTATGAGCCATGCTCTGGCAAAAAAGGTTAACTCTTTACCACATGAGACAATTTTAGACAGGCCCAAATTGAAAGCATTTGCAGACGATAAAATAAAGGTGACTGAAAAATTTAAATTTGTTCTGGGTAGGGTAGAAAACACTGTGGGGAAAGGAGAAAATGCTGGTTACCAGCATTTTCTCCTTTTCCTACAGTGTTTTCAGAAGGCTTCTTTCTCAGGGGCGTCAAAAGTAGGGATTGTGTGGTAAAGAGTTAACTGGATCTCAGTGATGCATTAATCTGAGGAAGTTATCGTATATATCTATGGGTCTATAAAATTTATTTTGTCAAACAACTGACTGACTGACGAAGAAGAATGGTCTCCTTGGATGAGTAGAATAATTACTATAATAAGCAAAAAGTTGAACCCTTGTCAGCCTGCTATACCTGTGAAGGCTGACTTAGGTTGATACTTTTACTGATTACCAAACGATAAAATTTTAGGTTTATCCAAATCAAAAGCATTTGCAGACGACAAAATAAAAGTAACTGAAAACTTGAAATTTGTTTTGTGAAGGGTAGAATAGTTGTGGGAAAAAGAGAAAATGCTGGTTACAAGCATTTTCTCCTTTTCCCACAATGTTTTCTAAAGGCTTCTTCCTCAGGATCCATTTAACCCACTTTTCACAGAGCATGGCACATATCTGTTTCTGTAATACACTTAGTCAAAGTTCAACTATAAAAAATATCTTATACGCTTTCAAGTACTGGGGCAATGTCACTCATATGAAATAATCTAATTATTTGAGCAGAATTTATTCCCTTGCAATACCATCCTGTGTTTTCATGTCACTTCAGAAAAAAACTCTGACAGTGCCAATTCTAATGAGTGCTAAGGATAAAGATTTTTTAGTTTTAAAGTAGGATAATGATTTAAGTCTAAATTGCTGTTCAGAAGACAATTTACACAGCAGATTAAGGGAATTAAGGTATATAATATTAACAAATAAGTTTGAATTAAAAAAAAAACAACTGTATTTGTTATCAAGAAGATATCCTGTAATGTTAATGTATATAATTAACCCTCTACAACACAACAGCATTTTTGTCAGGTTGAAATTAAAAGGATTTGCAAACAACAACAAGAGGGCCATGATGGCCATGTATCGTTCCACTGGCTAATAAGTAAAAACACTACAAGCCAAATATTACATTATTTGGCCAACTGGTTTCAAACTTGAGGACATACAATTTTTTTTCTATGAAATCCAACGAGAATTGGATGGGTAGTTTCAGAGAAGAAGATGTTTGAAATAAAAGTTAATACATGTACGGGTGCACGACAGACATATAAGCCCGCTGGCCTTCGGCCAGTGGATCTAAAAATGTGTCCCTTATGATGAGACTTGTCTTTGAAAGAGCAGAGAACATTGTGGGAGAAGAAGAATATACTGGTTACCAGCATTTTCTCATTTACCCACAATTTTATAGAAAGCTGTCATCTTCAGGGTCTTTTAAAGTGGTGATTGTGTGGTAAAGTTTAACCCCATAGGAAATAAAATAGGTGCAATACTCTGGGGGGGATTGCTTGTAACTGTAGTTCTGCTGAAGTTTGACTCTATGACCATCAACATTACATATGTGACGAATAAAGCCAAGCGGAAAACATCAAATTGAAATTTCTATAGAACCAAATTTTCATTAGATTCTAGTGTTGACTGAAATGAATTTCTGCGAGTCTTAAGTAATAGGATCAAAGGAAGTCGACTTACTGCATCAAAAATAAGTCGTATTGCCAGAGTGCTTCTTGTTCTGGTCAGACTTTTAGATATTACGATTTTCAGTACTTTACCACTGGATGTTGAATTATAACAACTGTAAGATTGAAGGCTTCTAAAAACAGTGAGAAAAAGGAAAAATGTTGGTAACCAACATCTCCTATTCTCACAATGTTTTCAACTCTTTCAAAGACATATTCCACCACTTGAGCTTTATCTAATTTGGTGTGCATTTCTGGTAATTGGTACATTTTAAAGGAAGAAAATGATACGGACGAGACAGCTCTAACATTTCGCAAAGGTTTATTTCACTTTAATGTAATGCCATTTGGACTTACTAACTCTCCTGCAACAGATCAAGAATTAAAGAATCGTATACTTTAATGGTCAAGTGATTTTTCCACCGCCTTATTGGATGATATTCTAATTTACACAAATACTCTTTATGTTGAACATTTCAGGCATGTTTTGATCATTAAGATATGTATATGTCAGCATAGTTTACGTCTAAAGTTGAAAAAGTCCACTTTTTAAAACAAGACCACTACCGCCTAGGTTTCATTACTAATGAACATAGCAGCCAGCCTGGGCAAAAAAAGTTAATGTTATTCATTCACTGTCTACTCATTCAAACATGAAACACGTTTTAGCTTCATTTGCAAATACAGTTATCAAAGAATATTCGAAACACATTTCTAGCTACGCCAAGTTCAAATCGTGTGAGAAATTCCAATTAGCCTTTGATTTATTGAAATAGAAGCTATCAGAATTACCACTCCTCTGTTTTCCGGATACGAGATTAGTCAGATTACTATTTAAATTGTACACTGATGCCTATCATACATGTATAGGTGTTTGTCTTATGTAAACGACTGCAAACGTAGGTCAAGACATTGAATGCTATCTATTTTCTTGACATTAAATAATTACCTAATTTTTGACCCGATGCGATCCATTTTCAAACTCATATGAGACTTCATCAAGACCAACATTTTGATCAACTTTTAAGAGTATTAGACTGGAAATATGGTCTCTTTAGGTTAGCAAGACTTTTCTTAGATTTGACTTAGTTTTTATCACTACATTACCCAAACTTTTCCAAGATCGAATGGAGACAAGCATTCTAACCAACGTTCAAGAGCACTAGGCAAAACATGTGGTCTCTAGAGGTTTCTTTTAAAGACTTGACCTAGTTTTTGACCCCATATGGCCCATTTTCAAACTTGTGTAAGATAAGTAAAACATTCTGACCAAGTTTCATAAATATCATATTGAAAATGTGGCCCCTAGAGCATAAACAAGGTAAAAGTCGACGACAGACCACGACCAATGGACAAAGAACGATCACAAATGCTGACCTTGAGCACTTTGTGCTAAGGTGAGCTAAAAAGGGTTTTTGAAGACAACCTTATATAGTATGATTCCACAGACTTTGTCTGCTGACTACATCCAATTAGATAGTTATTTCACGAGGTTCCAGCTGTAACGAGATGGATATTTTGGTTACTGTCCTTTCTCACATTTTAACATGTCACGGCCGCATATGTTATAGAGTATATACCTGAATCAGCATAAAGAGCTAAGTAACATGTAGTAGAAAGAATTTCAGAATTCTAGGTACTGAAAGCTGGTTCTTAGAAATGACATATAGTGTTACATTTGGTTGGTTATGTTCACCGGATGTACTTCTAGAGTTCAAGGTACTGACCTCTGTTTATTGGAACTGACACGACTGGACCATATACATGGTCATGTCCAGTTGGTTATGTCCATTCTCTTGTATGACTTGAAAACTGAGTACAAAAAGTTCAGGCGCACTGCAGATCAGCAGAACGGGCTAGTCAGTTGCCACAATCTCTCTCAGTTTCTCACATTTTATGGACATATCCTGTTGGTTAAGTCCATTCTCTTGTATAACTAGAAAAGTGAGTATAAATTGTAAAGCTGCACTACAGATCAGCATAACGGGTTGGTCAATTGCTAGAGAAATCTATCCATTTCTCATTTTTATCTTTCGAACCTGGGACCATGTAACGAACTTTTGTGGAACTTTCATGGAGTTAAAGTCATAGAAATCTTACTTCTTGCTTTTCATGACTTTGTTACATAGCAATTTATTTGGTGCCGTGACCAGGATGGATAATTCATTTTTCTTTTCCAGTATTTATAATGAAACAAGAGGACCATGATGGCCCTATATTGCTCACCTGGGTACCAAGCAGCACAGGTCTAAAATAAAGACAAATGCCAAATAACAAGGTTCAAGGCCAAATGATAATGAAACAAGAGCAGCAAATTGTTGCAATTTAACGTGAGACTTCTGAAGTTCCATTCCATACAAGCAAGAAATACTGCAAAGACGAAGATCAAAGTGGAATTACTCAAATTCAGCACTAGGTAGATTTATTGTTCTTGCGCACTGTACTCCGAATACATGCATTCCAAGTTTGAAGTCGTTCTGATTTAAGATGACAGTTATATTCAGGGCAGGCACTAAATGCTGTCAAAATGACATTCAAAGGGAAATAACTTAAAGACAGCAAAAGGTAGAGTTCCAAATGTTGCAACAAATAAGCATATCAAATTTCAAGTCATTCCTCCTAAAAATAACAAAGTTTTGCTCGGACAAGCAAGGAATGCTATAAAAATGAAGGTCAAAGGGGCAATAACTCAAAATTTGTGCGAGGAATAATGGTTCTTGTGCAATGCAGTCCATTTTTCAACAATCAAGCATATCAAATTTGAAGATGTTCAGGCTGTATATGACAAAGTTATAGTCCAGACAAGCAGAAAATGCTGTAAAAATTTCAATCAAAGGGAAATAACTCATAGACAGTATGAGGTAGAGTTATGGTTCTTTCACACTGCACTCTGTATTATTGCAACAAACACAAATGCCACGTTTCAAGTCAGATGACAAAGTTATGCTCCGGACTCAGAACTATTTTAAAGAACTTTCTAATTCAATAGCAAATAACTCCAGTTGTTCTGGTCTGGTTTCACCCATAATTGAACCCATCTGAGATCTTACAGTTATATATCTTTTGACCAAGTTTGGAACTAACTGGTTGATATTTGTAGATGCTAGAGTGTAAACAAAGTGAAATACAGCAATTTTTCAAATTCAAGGACAAATAACTCCAGTTGTTCTGGTCTGATTTCACCCATAATCAAATTCATCTGAGATCTTATGGTCATGTATATTTTGTTCAAGTTTGGTGTCAATTGATTAATAATTGTAAATGCTAGAGTGAAATCAAAGTCAAATATAGCAGTTTTTCTAATTCAAGGGCAAATAACTACGGTCGTTCTGGCCCGATTAGATCCATAATTGAACTCATCCGAGATCTTATGGTCATATATATTTTGACCAAGTTTACTGCTGATTGGTGGATATTTGTAGATGCTAGATTGTAAACAAAGTGAAATACACCAATTTCTTTAATTCAAGGGCAAGTAACTCCAGACGTTCTGGTCCGATTAGACCCATATTCGATCTCATCTGAAGTCTTATGGTCATATACATTTTGACCAAGTTTGGTGCTGATTGGTTGATATTTGTAGATGCTAGAGTGTAAACAAGGAAATGTGAACGGACGACGGACTGACGGACGGACGGACGACAAACAGACAGTGAGTGATCACAATAGCTCACTCTGAGCACTTCGTGCTCAGGTCAGCTAAAAAGTGGATACAAATTAAACTTATGTTTTCTTGTGAATTTGTGTGACTTTAAAGCCGCATTAATTGTGGAAAAATTGCTGTGGATTGCCGGATTGCTGGCACATTTCAGTTAGTTTTGTCCCATTATTACACCTAATTATTGCAGAACACAAGCTCTTGTTGATATGTTTAAAAGCATGGGGGAACAGGTAACGTAGCTATCTACAACCATGGGGGCGCAAGGGATAGCTGAAGTAATTAATAACACCTTTTGAAGGCAACCAGAAAGACTTTAAAATATGGGTTAAGAGCATTGAAAACTACGCTGTTAGTTGGTTTACCGCAGGAAAACATTAACCTGGTTGCCTATCAAGCCAGTAGAGGGACAGTAGGCGATTTCATAAGGCGTTATACGGATGAGCACCCCCGTTATGTGTGGGAACGCCTCAGACTGAGTATAAATAAAGAGCCGCACTGCAGATCAGCAGAACGGGTTGGTCAGTTGTTAGAGAAATCTCTCTCTTCGTTTCTCACATTTTTATCTTTCGAACCTGGGGCTATGTAACGAACTTTCGAGGAACTTTAGTAGAATTAAATCTTAGAAATGTTACTTCTTCTTGCTTTTCGTGATTTTGTTACATAGCAATTTATTTAGGTGCCGTGACCAGGATGGATAAGGTACTTTTTTAGAAACATTGTTAGTATTTTTAATGAAATAGCGCATTCAAATTAACTTATGTTCTCTGTGTGAATTGGTTGGACTTTTAAGCCCTGTTAATTGTGGAAAAGCAGCTTTTGGATTGCTGGATTGCTGGTAAGTTTCATTCAGTTTTACCTCATTTATTACGCATAATTATGGCAGAACAACCAGCTCCTGTCGATATGTTTAGAAGCATGGGGAACAGTTAACGGGCCTATCCACAACCATGGGGGCGTAAGGGATAGCTAAAGTAATTACCCCTTTTGAAGGCAATCCAAAAGATTTTAAGATATGGGTTAAGAGCATTGAAAAATATGCACGCTTAGTTGGGCTACCACTATGCAAATGAATGTGAAACTTTTAAAACTGAGGTTAATCAAAAATGCAGAATCAACACTCAACTAACTGTCGAATTGGTGATGGTCTTTACAAATATGGACTTTTGATAATAAAACAGTTGTAACATGAGATATACGTCTGTTTGACTTCATTTAATTGGACTGTTGTTCCGAATTCCAACCATCTACGTCATTAACACCTACGCCCATACCCGAGTCCAAACACCAAAGTTCCTGAACTTTTCCCCAGACCGGCATATTTCTCTTGTCTTAGGAAAACAAAAATTCACGGAACACTAAAAGTTAATAATAAAGTACCATAGAATTCTAGGACTATCCCTGCTGTGAAATCTGCGGAATTAAAACTCTTTATACCTGCGCCGGTTGTTATGCCGTTCTAGACAATGTAAATTAGGAACATCATTGTCCCGAAAAATCGGACAAGGTGGAATACCCAGTGCTATGTGGACTTTGTGATTCATAATTTGATTTTCCACCAAGGTTCAATTGAGAAACAAACGGAAAATAAAGGCAAATCTCGAATGGAACGAAACATGTAGCATTTTACTCCAATCATACTTGGACATATTACACCAAAGGCTAGAAAACTGCGTGGATACACCCACAATCACCCAGACGGTTGCTCAGATGGCTTGTGGGGCAGCCGATGTTCCCTGCCGGCTGCCACGATTTAGAGAGCTCTGTCCATCATCAAGACGACACACATCGACAATGGAAAAAGCCAAAGGGACAGAAAAGAATTAAAATTAAGATAGTTTTTGTTTTTGTTTTGTTTTTATATGTATAGCGTATTAAGAATATTCAGTTAGTGACAGACTTACTACGTAAAGTTCTGAATCATTTTTTTTTTTAAAGAAAAGTTTACAAATGAATTTTTCCACATGACTTTATGTAGAGGTAATATAACTTTTACTTCTCTGTGCTGTATACAATTTGAGTTGTACGATGCCTTGAGAAGTTTCACCTGTGCGATTGATGTCCAATGGTGAGAAATTCCTACGTCTAGTATACAAACATCTAATTATTTGCTATGTCATATCTTGTTATGATTTATTTATGGTTTTCTTTGTCAGTACCATCATTATGTTACTGACTTAGGTCGGGAGGAATGTAACATAAAAGCTATCAGCCACAGATTCTCACGCTCGGGTCATAAATATCTATATCGTAAATTCCATGGTAAATTTCACTGTCTGGTCCATCTTGTCTGAGAATGAGTACAGGTCAGGTAAATCATACAATACGAGGTCAAGAAGATCCGGAATCATTTTTACTTACTTGGTATGACGGGGCGGCGTATCCCATGATTCAACTATAGCAAAAAAAGGCCGCCCGAACCGCTCTAGGTTGTATTTTTGAAAAGGATTTTTGAAAAAGATTTTTGAAAGGATTTTTGATATGAGTTGGTTCAGAAAATGGCTCGAGAAGACGATCTTGATTTAGTTTAGTATTTTCAAGATTTGAAGTTTTGATTTGGGTTATTTAACCTAGGAGTGTGGAAACTATGAGACGTTATAATTAAACTATAGAAACCAGAACACAACGCGACTTATTTATTTCCTGGATTTCTTTTAACTGTGCTAGCATGAAGTGCCACATAAACGGATTTGGTGCCGTGACCAGGATGTAAACTGGATTTTTTCACTTTGCATCTCGAACTTTGGATTATTGCGAGGACAATGTGATAGTGCTGACCGTGGACATTTCAGTCTTATTGTGGTTTGGAAATACATTCGGAGCTTGGAACGGGCAGTAAACCGTAAGTTGTTTTCTATTTCTGTTTCTCTTTTGTGTACAAGATGGCAGAACCGGTCGATCCGTTACCTTTTGCAATTATGGTCAAGTCTGTACAAGAACAAATGGGATGTCCAGCTACTACCATGGGGGCTCAGGGAATCGCAAAAATTGTACCAAGTTTCGATGGCTCCAATCCCTAAGAGTTTAAAGACTGGATTAAAAGCATTGAGAAATTTGTAATGTTAACCCAAGTCGAAAATGAAAGAGTTAAATTTGTCGCTTATCAGGCTAGCAAAGGCCCCGTAAGCGATTTTCTAGAGCGCTATTTGTCTCGCAATCCAGAGGAAAATTGGCAAAAGGTGAAGGCTGAGTTGCGGTCGTGTTTTGGTGAAGTAGTCGGCTCCCAGCACGCTCTCCTTTTGCTTCAAAAAGTAAGGCAGAAGCCGAATGAATCCATTCAAGTTTTTGCCGAACGACTCCTAGCTTTAGGCGAGGATGCCTTCGAAGGAATTGGCGACGAATTCGTCGAGAGGCAAATGGTTGGATTTTTTATTGATGGCTTGTATAAAGATCAAATGAAATTAAAAATCATGAGGGAGAACCCAATTCGTTTTGATGACGCTGTAATGATTGTGACTAGAGAACAAAATCTAACGAAACGTTTTCAGTTAAGGACCCAAAATTCTGATGCAGTTTCCTCTCAAAATTCTTTTGGGCCTGGTGTTTCTCGTCAAGAAGAATACGAACCTATGGAAGTAAGTCACGCCAGGCCAAAAGGTGCATGTCACTATTGCAAGAAGAAAGGTCACCATGTGCGAGACTGCCGTATTAGGAAACGAGACTTACGCACGAACATTTCTGAAGTTGATCAGGGGCGGCAAAGGAAACTTGTCTGTAACAAATGTTCTAAGTTAGGCCACTCTGCAAATGAATGTGAAACTTTTAAAACTGAGGTTAATCAAAAATGCAGAAACAACACTCAACTAACTGTCGAATTGGTGATGGTCTTTACAAATATGGACTTTTGGAAAGAAAACAGTTGTAACATGAGATATACGTCTGTTTGACTGCATTTAATTGGACTGTTGTTCCGAATTCCAACCATCTACGTCATTAACACTTACGCCCAAAATTCACGGAACACGAAAAGTTAATAATAAAGTACCATAGAATTCTAGGACTATCCCTGCTGTGAAATCTGCGGAATTAAAACTCTTTATACCTGCGCCGGTTGTTATGCCGTTCTAGACTATGTAAATCAGGAACATCATTGTTCCGAAAAATTGGACAAGGTGGAATACCCAGTGCTATGTGGAATTTGTGATTTATAATTTGATTTTCCAACCAAGGTTCAATTGAGAAACAAACGGAAAATAAAGGGAAATCTCAAATGGAACTAAACATATAACATTTTACTCCAATCAAACTTGGACATATTACACCAAAGGCTAGAAAACTGCGTGGATGCACCCATAATCACCCAGACGGTTGCTCAGATGGCTTGTGGGGCAGCCGATGCTCTCTGCCGGCTGTCACGATTAAGAGAGCTCTGTCCATCATCAAGACGACACATCAACAATGGAAAAAGCCAATGGGACAGAAAAGAATTAAAATTAAGACAGTTTTTTGTTTTGTTTTGTTTTGTTTTTATATGTATAGTGTATTTAGAATATTCAGTTAGTGACAGACTTACTAGAATACCGTTGAACAATATTAAGTATAGTGAATTTCATTATTGTAGAATAGATTTAGTCTTACGTCGTAAAGTTCTGAATCATTTTTGTTAATTGGTATTGGAGTACCAATGCCGTTTTACCTGTTGCCATCTTAAAATCCTGTGTTATAAACACTGTCCAAACAAGACGAACTTGTGAAACCGTGGTTACGTTGAATAATAGACTACCGTTAGCTCAGTACTTGTTTGATGGATATTTGGCTGTGGTATCCAAACGGAATCTTAGATATAATATTGCATGTGAGGCTGATCTGAATCAAGGGAAGTTGATATAAACAACTCCACTGTTACAAATAATATCAATTCCCTCTATCTGTGAGGCTAGTAACATGCATATGACTTTAAGATCTCCCTACCAACACAAAAGTCATGTAAACATTTCTTCAGCTAGCCCGCTTTTGAAAACTATCACCATTCAGGCATTTGATATTGGAGACCCTTCAAAGAGAAATTTTCTGATCCGAAATCAATGTCTAACAACATACCCAAGCTTCTACCTGACGTAATATGACTGTAGATAAAACAAGAGCCGTCAGAGACGGGTTATGCTCCCCGAACAAGTGCTTGTCATAAAATATATGAAATTGATATAAATTCATTTCTTTTATCCTAAAAGAACCAGTTCATGCCCCCCCAGAAGAATTTGAAGTGAAAAGGAAATAACTATCTTAGAGATAGCCAACACAAACTTGTAGAGGACAATAAGCCCAATAAGCCCCCTTTAAACCCCCTTTTCCCATCAGACAATATTGCATCATTGAAATAAATACAACGGGTGTGTGATGTGGCATTTTTTAATAATACTTCAAAATTCAAAATTTCATAAAATTTTGAGCAGTCATGTAGGAAATATTACATAAAACAATTTTTTACGTGAAGCCCCCTTTTTCCGAGACGCAGCCTAAAATTGAGAAACAGGAAGAGAGGTACCTGGGCAACATTCCAACAAGTTCAGATTTGAAGTTTTGAGCACCGATAAAGGAGATACTAGTGAAAAACAACTTTTTCCATGAAGTCGCCTTTTTCCGTGATGCAACCTGAATTTGAGAAACCAAGAAAGACGTATTTCCGCATTAGTAATTCATGGATTTAAAAAAAAACAAAAAAAACAAAGGGCACATGTTGAAACTTGTAAAACAAGATATAACCATGAAATTTTAACAAAAACTGAA
The DNA here is from genome assembly GCA_943736015.1 of Tridacna crocea. Lineage (NCBI taxonomy): Eukaryota > Metazoa > Mollusca > Bivalvia > Cardiida > Cardiidae > Tridacna > Tridacna crocea. The sequence goes on from OX031064.1 coordinate 20,371,653, forward strand.
CAAGATATTAGTAAAAATTGCAATTTTGCATTAGAGCCCCTTTTTCCTTGTCATTTTACAAGAAACCCCCTTTTTCCATGACAGAGGGTCAAATTGAAAAACACATAGATAAAGAAAGAAGAGCACATGGTGAAACTTTGAAAAAACAATATAACCATTAACTTTAATGAAATTTTGAACAAAACTGAATGAAACATTAGTAAAAATTGGAATTTTGCAAGAAACCTCCTTTTTCCACGACAGAACGTCAACTTAAAAAACGCCCAGATTAAAAATAACAAGGGCACATGCTTAAACTTTCCATAAACAATATAACCATGAAGTTTCATGATATTCTGACAAAAACTGAATGAGATATTGGCAAAAATTGCAGTTTTGCATTAAGCCCCTTTTTTCCATGACTCGGGGTCAAATTGAAAATACGGGAAAGATACGTCGGCGCCTTACCCCAAGCAGTTCATATATGAAGTTTTATCCAATTTGGTCCAGGGGTTGTGGAGAAATCGCTTCGGACAGATGGAAGGACGGACGGACAGACGAAGCGGCAACTATATGCTCTCCCTTCGGGGAGCATAAAAAATTCCAGGTAAGTCGAGTTCTCCTGAAAAATCGGGTAATGTAAACAATCTTGACATTTGTGAGTTAGATAACCTGAGCGTTCTCCAAAACACAAAAACTAAGACGGACCCTGAGTTTAGTCATACTGACACAGTTTGTATGAAAAATGATACTGGTGAACACCCACCTATAAAACTTAAACCTTACCATACTCCGTTGAATAACAGGAGGGTCATAGACAAGGCCATAGATGAAATGTCTGGTGCAAACATAATCAAAAGAAGTCGGCCATTGTGATAATTTCCTGTGGTCATTGTAGACAAAAAAGATTAATAAAAAATATTTAGTGTTGACTATAGAAAATCAAATAAGATTACTAAATCAAATACATACGCAAGTCTTAACATGCCACAGAGGCTTATTTCACTTTAATGTTATGCCCTTTGGACTGACCAATGCTCCTGCGATATTTCAAGAATTGATGAATCGTGTACTTGAAGGATTACGTGATTTTTACCACTGCTTACTTGGATGACATTCTAATTTATTCAGAAACTCTTGAAAAACACTTGGTACACATTCAACTCGTGTTCGAACACCTATGTAAGCATAGTTTACGTCTAAAGTTGAAAAAGTTCAGTTTTCTAAACAAGTAAAGGAACTATCTAGGCTTCGTTACAAATAAAACGTATCCAACCTGAGCAAAAAAAGGTTTATGTAATTCTATCACTCTCACCTCCCTCGAGCGTGAACGATGTTCGTAGCTTCATTGGAATGTGTAGCTATTATAGGAGATTTGTTCCACATTTCTCAAGTATCGCCGAACTAATCATACGTAGTATGCCAAGTTTAGATAGTCTGAGGAATGCCAATTCGCCTTTGAGCCAGTGGAGCTAATAAAAACCGCAAATATCTCTCATTCAATGATTTGGAAACCTTTGTTCGATAAATTCCATAACATGTCAAATATTTCAATCCCAACCCAGTTAACCGGTATCAAAGACTTGTTGTTAGACAATTTAACTACACAATTAGAATTATCGACTGACGCTCACTTTGACTCAAATTCCGACTGGACATTTTGGCAATGCGCTAGCCTTGTGCTCGTAATCATGTTGTTTATATTTGTTATTGTGTATTGCTATTGTAAACGAAACAAAAAGAGTTGGTTGATATCTGCCAAGTTGTTTTCACAAAATGTGAGTTGACAGAAAACGGCTTCACCTGAAGCTGAGCTCCGAGCCATGGAGTCGTGTAGGACCAAACTACCAGCCGGATCTGCGCCACCACTGTCTGAGGGAGTGAAATAAAATCCTAGTTGGTATCAATGTATCATAACCGAAGACACGAGGTTATGAGCAGACAGACGAGGTTATCTGATTTTTGTTTTCAATTTTTTGTATTTTATGGCTTGATAATGGGGTAGAAGTCCCACACAACTGCCTCAAGCGTTGCGTGGTGAAGAACCCAATTAAGACATATTTGTATGTTTTTTCTTAGTTATGAAATAGAAAAACACCACTTGTAAAAACAAGAGGACCATGATGGTCCTGTATCGCTCACCTGAGTACCAAGCTGTAAAATCAAACTTGTGACCCCTGGTCCTAAAAAAAAACTTGGTAGAGGTCCACAAGGAAATGCTACTTACAAAATATCAAAGCTCTCTATGCTTTCTAGTTTCAGAGAAGTAGAATTTTACAGTTTTCCTTCTTTGTTCCTATGTTTCGAACTTTTGACCCCTGGGGGAGGACAAGTTTTAACCCCAGGGGCATAGTATGAAGAAAATTTGTAGAAGTCCACTAAGACATGCTACATACTAAATATCAAAGCTCTACGCCTTTCAGTTTCAGAGAATAAGAAATTTAAAGTTTTCCTTCTTTGTTCCTATATTTCAAACTTGTGACCCCCGGGGCGGGACCAGTTTTGACCCAAGGGAAATCATATGAACAGTCTTGGTAGAGGTCCACTAGGAGATGCTACATACCAAATATCAAAGCTTTGCACCACCTAGTTTCAGACAAGAAGAATTTTAAAGTTTTCCTTCTTTATTTCTATGTTTCAAACTTGTGACCCCCGGGGCGGGGCCAGTTTTGACCCCAAGGTCATCATATGAACAATCTTGGTAGAGGTCCACTAAGAAATGCTACATACCAAAATATCAAAGCTCTGCACTACCTAGTTTCAGACAAGAAGAATTTAAAAGTGTTCCTTCTTTGTTCCTATGTTTCAAACTTGTGACCCCCGGGGCAGGGCCAGTTTTGACCCCAGGTACATCATATGAGCAATATTGGTAGAGGTCAACTAGCAGATGCTACATACCAAATATCAAAGCTCTGCAAGGTCTAGATTCAGAGAAGAAGATTTTTAAAGTTTTCCTTCTTTGTTCCTAAGTTTCAAACTTGTGTCCCCTGGGGTGCGGCCACTTTTCATACAAGGGGCATCACATGAAAAATCTCGGTTGAGGTCCACAAGAAGATGCTACATACCAAATATCAAATCTCTGCGCCTTCTAGTTACAGAGATTTTTTTTAAAGTTTTCCTTCTTTGTTCCTGTGTTTCAATCCTGTGACCCCCGGGGCGGGGCCAGTTTTGACCCCAGGGGCATCATATGAACAATCTTGGCAGAAGTCCACTAGGAGATGCTACATACCATGTCAGAGAAGAATATTTTCAAAGATTTTGCTACTTTTTTCCTTTTGGTTGCCATGGCAACCAGAATTATGGCTGGAATTCAATCTCTTGAAAAACTTTATGTTTTAATCATAGATTCAGAATTGAGACTGGCCGCCATTCTAATATACCACGTGAGGACAGAATATGCATTTACTGTTTAGAAAAATTCAATATTAGAGTTGTAGAATGAGAATTTCATGTATTTATTCATTGTCCAAAACATGATGTAATAAGACAGCATTATCTATTCAACTAGTATAAACGCGGTACTGATGTAAATTCTTTCTATGAAATATTTCAAATAGAAAATTTTGAATTATTAAGTAAATTAGCATTTTACATACACATGATCCTTAAATCTGATTATGTACTTCTCTCAACATGTAATATGGAATTTTGTATGTTGTATGTATTTTTGGGCCGGTGGCCTGTATACGCAAATAAATATTTGTCATTGTCATTGTCATTGGTAGAGCTTCATCCAATGAACATCCCTGCCAAATTTCATTAAGATTGGCCCAGTGGTTTAGGAGGAGAAGATGTTTAAAGAAATTGTGGACGACGGACAACGCACGACGGACGACGGACATTGGGCGATCACAAAAGCTCACCATGAGCACTTCGTACTCATGTGAGCTAAAAAGTACTGAGTAGCTCTCTCTCAATTAAGAAAAATACTTACCAAACATTTAAAAGCCGAGAACGACAAAAAGCTAATCAAAGTGTTGTGGATATCATGCGAAATGGCGAGTAACAACTGGAATAAAACTGTACATGAAGTTTCAAAAACATCCGAATTTATCTTGAAAAAGGAGTTACCATACGTGGAACAGGAACTATCAACTGAACTGTCAGTTAACATCGCTGTGGAAGCAGCCACCAGATTAACAACAGGTGATTTTACAGCCATTTATGACGAAAAACAAACAGCGCCAAGGACTAGGAGTTACCACGCGATGAGGACTCATCAGCGTGATGGACGACCACTGTAACAAAACGAATTGGTACAACGAACTGGAACTACGAATTAGTACAACTAATTGGTACTACGAAATGATAAAATGACAGACAATCGACAGCAATAAAATAAGAGTGATCTAAAGAAGTCAATTATAACTATCTTTATTAGTGTGGTATTTCATTAGTGCTACAATCAACAATTTAAGTGACATTCAATTTTTACCTTACGGACGCTATGCTAACAGAGTGGACTTATAAGTTTTGTTCAATATTATCGTAAATATCGTGGTTTGATGTTAATTACAGTTTTAATTTTCAACAAGTAGAAAATCTTAAAGATAGGGGCGGATGTAACACTATAACCTTAGGCGCAGGTGCGAACTTGCAGCCATGGATACATATTTGGAGATGTACTTTTGATATTATACATGCCCTGGGTATCAGGTGAATACATGATCCCAGCGTGTTGTATAATCGGCACGTGATACGTCCGTCCACATAAATATGCGTGCGAGGTGAGCGAGCGGCGAGGAACAAAACTAACAGAGCAAGAGAACGGGACAAGATCTGGAGAGAGAGCGCGACACAGACAGCGGGCTTGTTTTAACTTTTAATCTGACTGATATTAAATAGTAAGAAAGCTTTTCGACTCTTTCGTGTTTTGGCGATTCTCAGAAAGTGGTAGTGTCACAACTTAGTCCACAGAACTGGATGGTCAATCGTTAATAAATTCCTTTAAACTTGAAATCTTGTAGCTTGTATCTCTACATCTGCGGCTATAGGGTATGTCATAGTGCTGATAGTGGTACTTCAAATATTTTTGAAGATCAGTCTTCTCGCCTTCCGTGATTATGTCACAAAGTACTATATTGTTGCAAACGTAACCAAGATCACTTAATTTCATTATCATGGATTTATACTTCAGCACTTTCTTTCGGTTGTTACAGCACGGCAACAGCTCCCTTATTCAAGTCTCAGGGATTCCTGTTCCCACAGTACAATGCAAGTACGATAGTTTGACTAACCCAATACATTATCTACAAGAAAACCATTTCACAACAAACATAATCTGGCTTGCAATACACGAAAAAGGGCATTTGGACATCTACGTCAAGTGCGCAGTCCGCGCAGGCTGATCCGGGACGATACTATCCGATCCTGTGTGTTTTTCTATTTTACATGTCTACTGTGGGACAAAATCTAATGTTAAGGTAAGTGCCGTCTCGAATTAGCCTGCACAGACTGCGCATGCTGATCGAGACCACTCTATACTTAATTGTCCGAAAGCCCTATTGCGAGTGTTGCAGACTAATTATAGTGATAAATCCATGATGAGCGGCGCTCTAGTAAAAGGATATTCATTCCATCTGCAAAAGGTATCGACCCATGTAAGCCTGCACAGGTTGACATACGAGGGGTGTTCAATAAGTAATGCCCCTGACCCACTTCAAGTTGTCTGATCTGGCTGAAAATTTGCATGTGCAATGATTTATATCTCTGTGGGTTATGTGGCAAATTACAGCTGTGAACTAATTTTGGTTTCTGATTTACAGGTGTTTGAACTGAATCAGGTGATTGACATCTGATAGAAAAATGAGTAAAAATTACTTTTTGTAACCACTTGGTCATTTATATTTCTAGCACACACTTCCGGCCATGTTTGAATTCACGATGCCAGCATTTTACAAGGTCATATGATGGGGCATTATCATCATAAGTAACTTTACTTTCATCAAAAGTCTCCTGTGGTGCGCGACACTCAACAGGCTCCCACTTCACACCTGACTCAGTTCAAACACCTGTAAATCAGAAACCACAATTAGTTCAGAGCTGTAATTTGCCACATAACCCATAGTAAAATAAATCATTTAAGATGCAAAATTTCAGCTAGATAAGACAACTGGAAGTAGGTCAGGGGCATTACTTATTGAACGCCTCTCGTAGGTAGATCCTTTTTAGTATTTGTAAATTCTGTATGTCGAGGGAAATTCTAAATATGGCTTTAGCCGTTTTTGTTGGACAAAAAGGAATTTGGGAATCTTTAGGTATTTGATTACTCTTTTCGATATTGTCGGTTTACTTCGAAAACCTCGTAACTACAGCTTGTTCCAAGCTGTAGTTACGAGGTTTTGAAGTAAACCGACGATATGATGCATCATAGAGATGTTTTGCTAGAGCACAGCCCATATAGATGTCGATAAATAAATTATATAACATGAAATTGATTACATACCTTATTTGTCTTATATTATTATATTTACACACAAGTCGGAGGTAAAAAAAAAAAAAAACTTAATAAGAAGTGGGCCATGATAGCCCTGTATCGCTCCACTGGCTAATAAGTAAAAACACTACAAGCCAAACATTACAATATTTGGCCAATTGGTTTCAAACTTGAAGACATACAAAATTTTCTCTATAAAATCCTACAAGAATGCTGTGAACCCCAGGCAAAGCCAATTTTGACTGCAAAGCTATAATTACTTGAATCCTGATGGAGGTCAACAAGATAAAGCCCTATACCATATAATACAGGTCTAGAATGTGTGGTTATAAACAAGAATATCTTCGAAGTTTTCTAAATATAAGGCCCTGTAAAAACCCATGAGTTAGGGATAAATTTAGTAGCCCTAATCTTTATCATGGTTAGTAACAAGATGATTTATAAAGTTTTCACCACAAAAGCCCAAGTTAAACTAGTGACCCCTGGTGTGGGGACAAACTTGACTCCAAGGCTATAATTTGGGGGCCCACTAGATAAAGCTACATGCAAAATTTGGTAGCCCTAGGCCCTTTGGCTATGAGTCCATGTAAAAACTTGTGAACCCCCCTCCCCCGAAGGACAGGGCCAAATTTAATCCCAGGGCTATAATTTGGGCACCTTTGGTAGACAACCACTTGATGAAGCTAGATGCAAAATTGAGTAGTCCTATGCCTTATGGCTTGATATGAGAAGATCTTTAAAGTTTACAATATATAAGCCAACATAAAACTTGTGACCCCTGGGGCCAGACCAAATTTAACCCATGGGCTATCATTTGGGCACTCTTTGGTAGACAACAAGTTGATAAAGATACATGCCAAATTTGGTATCCCTAGGCCTAAAGGCTAGGTACCAGAAGGATTTTAAAGTTTTCCCTATGTAAGCCTATATAAAACTTGTGACACCCGGGACTGGGCCAATTTTGACCCCAGGGCTATTATTTGATCGAACTTGGTAGAGATCCACTAGATAAAGCTATATGCCAAATTTGGTAGCCCTAGACCTTATGGTTTCAGAGAAGATTTTCATTTTTTTTTCAATATTTTTCAGTTTTGTTGCCATGGCAACCAGAGTTTTTGAAAGAATAAAATTCGTTCGAGGAATTCTGAAGAGGACCATGGCAGGATCATTTCAGTGAGGGTTCATCAAAATCAGATGGGTAGTTTCAGAGAAAAAGATGTTTGAAATAAAAGTTAACGCACGCACGCACGGACCAACGGATGCACGCACGACGGACACCAGGCCATGACATAAGCCCACTGGCCTTCGGCCAGTGGAGCTAAAAAAGGATTTCGTATTCACATTTCATAAGATTAAATGTAGGTCCTATTTCGTTTTAGCCACGCTTGAAAATGACCGCAATTCCTTCTCGCATCTTAACATAGTGACTTCTGGACATCACTAGGGCCCGACTGAGACGGCGGAATTGTGTTCGCTTACCGATGAAAACGGTACAAACTACGAACTAAGACATAAGTTCTGAGAAAAAGATGAGAAAAATATCAGATCCCTTCCTTTAAAATATCATGGGATTTCAAGCATTTTTGCAACTAAAAATCTGTGGTAAAACATTTTTCATCACAAATATTCATGTGGCATATACATTATTCATTGATACTACTTTGATAAACTCATTAAACTTGTGCCGTTTTTTAACAAAAGATTTGTATTAATTGTTACCAGCATTTTCTCTTTTCCCACAACGCTGTCTAACCTTTTAGACACAAATAAAATAATTTCAGCCACATTGGATTCGTCATCTGCAAAAATTTTCAACATCAGCGAGTCAAAATTTTCCTTGTGTATTAAAAAGCTAAACTTTTACTTTTATGCCACAGAAAAAAGACATGTTTTTCTCGGCTTACAAATCATCGTATTTGTAAAACTATAATAGGACTAAAAAGAAACGCAGGGTAACCTTTCAAGGTAGTTTAGAACTATATAACTTGATTGAGAATTCTAAATTATGAGTTTATGTTTAGCACTGATCAGTTTTGAATATTTTGAAGAAATTTCATTTCAGTGTGGCCAAAAGGAAATGAGAAAATGGCTTCTTATTGACAGTATCCCCTCCTCAGTGAAAAAAAAAGTAGTGACTGACTGCATAATATTATGGAGACCCAAAGCTTGTTCAATAGCTCGTATTCTTACTTTAGGTACCCTGGGTTTCTTTTTCGTCCTAGTATATATCATGTAGGCAGACAAAAACTATACTGTCTACCCACAATCGCATAACTCTCATCTAAAACAATTTATTTCAAATAAAACTATGCTCTGTGAAAAGATGGCTTATTGCAGCTGCTAAAAAGTATCGACTGATGTTTTCCTAAGCAGTCCGCGCAGGCTGACAGGGGATGAAACCTTTTGCTATCTGTAAACATTCCGGATGCCAAAGGACAAGTCTATGTCCAGAGTCTGCATTCACCAACCATTCTTAAGACCATTCTTAATCTTATTCTTCAGAATTTTGTCACTGTGAAATTAACAGAACTTCTGATTGGCTAAACCATTTGGTTTAGCCAATCAGAAGTTCTGTTACTTTCACGGTTAGAAAATCTAGAAGAACAAGACAAAGAATGCTCTAAAGAATGGTTGGTGAATACGGACCCTGATCTAGGTGATTGTTAGACAATGTCAATTTTAAGGATCCATGAATGCTTGATGAATGACTTGCTCGGTATCATCCATCAGAGAGATGCATAAACCCCCCCCCCCCAACACACACACACACTTTTGCCAGGGCATGACTCAATCATGTCTACAACAAAAGATCTACACCAGTACCCGTAAACCAGGGAATTGCCTCGTCCGTTCGCGAATCTGGCTGCTTAGTGCTTGGAGTCAAAGGTCCATATTCACAATCCGTTATTAGTATTCATTCTTTGTCTTATTCTGGATCTGGAAAGTAGCACAACTTCTGATTGGCTAAAGCATTTAGTTAGCCAATCAGAGGTTGTATTACCTTCATTTTTTTTAAATTTTGGAGAATGTTATCAAGACTGGCTGGTGAATATGGACCCTGATGTCGTTTCTAAATTGCGCATTTATCTTTGCGACATCATGGCCAACAAGTCATGCCATTTTTACCTGTTGCGTTGTTTCTACTACTCACACCAAACCTGATGAAATTTGAATGGTAAAGATGACTTTTCATGGTGCCATCGTAACTTTTGACCTGGTGTTAAGAATAGCACAACAGCTATCTCCGAGTGAGGTGAAATGTTTTAATGTCCATTGGGTCAATTTCTATAACATCTTTATTAGTCAAACTATCTTTCTCCATTAGATGAGACAAATACATCTCTTTGGTATTCATCACAACACTATTTTGCTGTCCAAACAGCTCTGACGGTTTTAAATTCATCGGTTCAAACAAAGGACAGAAAGATTCTGCGTGTTTGGTGCTGCAAGAAATTCCACGTCTGAAAAGCGTCACTGAAACTCCATCTGATTTATAAGAGTCGATGGCAAGATTTTTTAAGTTTGCAATGGTGACGTCACATGGCACTTTTTGTTTTAAAAAGGTAAACATGCTCTTCGAAGGACTAAGCCTTCCAGAGGCAAATAGTGTATATATTGGATGTTGCAGAATGTCGTTCAAAAACACACTATTTATAGAAGGCAGGATAGTTTCTCTTTCTGACGGCTTGGTGTATGGGACACGTGATTCAAATTCAATAAAAAATAACACTTTAGTTGGTTTGTTATCTGTCGCCCCTTCTGGTAAATCCATTTCCGGTCGAGGAGCGACTCTGTCAATCATTACATCTAACTTACCCTGCACGCTACTAACAACCCCATGAGGCTGCGCTGAATGTAATGTCAAACGTAAAACATCGTCTTGGATAACAGCCATAGATGTCATAGGATAAACATTACCGTCAAAAGGAATAGATTCCCGAAATTTTCTCTTCAGTAATTGAAGACCATTCGAATCAACATAAAACGCGTCACCATTGTTGATACCCGTAATTAATCTCATGGCCAGATCACCGCTGAAATTAACCAACTTTGATAAGTCACTCATCACCTCAACGCGTATCGCTCGCCCTGTGATCGCTTTCGTAATTGGCAATTTGTACACAACACTGAACTCGTCGAAAGCGTATTTCACTCCGCAAAAAGTAGTTCCGATAAATGGATAAATTTTGGGTTGAACCTTGCTAGCTTTATACTCCGTTCCCTGAGATAACATCGTGTACGCTCCTCCTTGTCCAATATAATGTCGCCAGTCAATTTCTAGCTTTGTACAAAAATTCTCACTCTTGTAACATACTTTACTTGGTGAACCCAAACTCTCAGAGAAAGTAACATTAACATGCGAATTTTCGCATGTAAAATACCCGTTGTTGACAGCTATATTCTTTACGGGATTTCTTGTTTTGATCGCAGAACTTTTGGCGACCTGTTTTATCGTATATATTAACAGACTCACTGGAGGAATTCGAGCTTCAAAAACAATATGAACTGTTTCATCAAAAACCATACTGTCATACTCTATTTTTTCACCTCTGTGATCTAAAACAATCACATCTAAAGAGTCAGTAGTCAAGGTCACAATCTCACGCCTTATCTGGGTTAAAGAGTTCACCAGAATGATTTTAGTACCTAATGTAGTCACTGGTAAAGGAACTCGCTTTGTTAGACTATCATGTTCTGCCCTGTGTAAGCTACTGTGAACTAAATGTTCTGAAACACTTGAATTATGTATTAAATATTGAACTGCAGTACTAAGAACGGACTGAGTTCTTGCAAACCCTTTAGATAAACGTTCTTCATAATCTATTACTACATGTGCACGGGACGTGCCTGTTATTGCATCATGGTGCATAAATACACCGAGATCTTGTCTTGTCGTCACTAAATCATTTAACATCTTTCTCCTAGCGAATTCGGGAATGGTTTTTCCGCCATTAAATACCACAGCAGTAAATAGTTCGGCTGCGCGTAAGCTTTCTATCAGCTCTCGACTGAGTCTCTTGTCAAACATTCGTGTCGTAAAATAACCTGTCCAGTATTCATTCGATTCAGTATAGGTAAAAAAGTCACCGCTAATAACAGGATACTGTAGACTGTAAGTTTTGGTTTGTTCTTCTAGCTTGTCGAAATAATCCTTCAATGTACCGAAGCGCATGCGTACTTTAAATTCTTTCTCGTGTTCATTCACATAATTCATAAATAATCTCATATTTCTATGCTGCTTGTCCCAATCATCTGCATTTGCATAATGAAAATCTCCACCATGAGGCATCATCATAACTTTTTGGCGGTAATTCGCTGCTTTAAGTTTGAACTGCTTCACCAACGACTTGGCAAAATCATGCAAATCAAGAGCCGTGTTACCCGCGTAGTAATCCATTCGAATAGGCTTACTGGCTTCAATGGACCCTGGGATTGGTAAATCTGATTGCACGGTAAAATCTAAGCCTCTGCAAACAGTCCGATCTGGACCACAACTGTCAGATATTGACATCCATTCGTAGGTATCAACCTGCAGAGAGTATTTAAAACGTTGTGTATGTGATTAACTACAGGCCTTTAAAAAACTGGCACTATCATGAAACAACCAAGTTTTCATTCGTCGATCGTCGAATACTAAAAATATCACATTGGAGCATCTCCTCTACATACGATATAGGGTCAATGCGCCTAAACGTTAATTTTAGTAACAGTGTTCGATGATCGAAAAATGCCAATTTCGGAGTTCCGTGATGGACCAAATTGGGCCTCAAATGGACGTGCGTATTCCATACCATTCACCAAAACCATGTGTTCATACAGTTTTAACCCCTTACCATACATTTCCGAGTTTTAACGACACGGAGAGATGGACCTTCTGAAAACATTGGGCAGCATTTTCTACTATTTCCATTATTTCGAAAGCTTGTCCATCAGGGTCGTTAGAAATAGGGACTGTGTGGCAAAAGGATGACCCATCATCGAGTAATCCCCTGTCGTCCGACGCCTTAGAGTAATGCTGTTCGATACATTGTTGGAAAAGGTGTTCCTGCTGGACATCAGCATTCTGTCCTTTTTCCACAATGTTGTCTCATCTGACAAAGACGACATTCGGTCACTTGTGCCACGTTCACTTGTCGTCTACAAATGCTTTCAATATGGGAAGGTAAGATTTAATGCCTTTTTCAACTTTTTTAGTCATATTGGGGCCACAGCACATATCAATGCCTTCTGGTGTCTCTTATATATGTTGTTCTGGCAACTCCTTTCCATGCAGCTGGCAACTTTTAATTCTTACATTCACGTCAAAACAAAGTTCAGCTATGTTTCCTGAGAATTCAAGATTCTATTCAATAATGAGAAAACTGTCAACAAAGAATCACTCGTGCCAAGTATGAATGAGTTCTGACGTATTATTCCCAACAAGGAGATCTATAAAAATTGCATTATGGCTAACGGGCGTCGCATATCGCCCAGTCCGTACCTGTAAGGGTCATTTTTTAACACATCAAAGTTATTTCAAACAAAATAAAAGAATAGGTCCATCTTATGCCTGCACTCCAATACAGTATCTACTCAAGATACTGTATAGGATCAATTCTACTAAATTTAGCTCAAATGTGCCCAGTTGTTTCGATAAAGAAAACGTTTGGGAAAAAAAATAAGCACATACACTACCTACGCACAAAACCAAACCGCTTTTTCAGCGGAACTTTAGATGAGAAATGTACTCACGTGACCCTGTATATCGTCCCGGCCCTCAGGATCCCAAAACTGTCTCCATTGAAATGTCATCCAGTTCTTTTCTCCCATCAGTTCTTTCACTGCACGGTGGATTCGCTTGATTAATACGTTCTTAAGCCCCGCCTTTTTAATCAAATATGGTATGGAGTTAGAATAACCGAACTGATCGAAGTTTAAGGAGGATTCGGGTACAACACCAAGGTTCTTTTTTATCCAGTAATGCCCTTCTATCATCTGATCTAAAATCTGATAATAATGTGGCGAGGCCTCGTCAGGGGCGACCCACATCCCAGACACAATCTCTAATCGTTTACTTTTAACAAGAGATCTAAATTTAGCTTTCGTGGCTTCGGTTTGATTCCTCCACCATACATCTAGGAAACAGCTCTCCACCCATATGAATGTCAGATCTGGATATTGCGTAAGTTTTTCCACAATGTTTGTAAGAATGTATGTAGTTTGGTCCTCAAAATATTTCATGTAAGTTTTCTTCCAGCCCGGATCGTTATGGGAATGTGGGATAACAATAATATCTAAGGGTTCCGATTTATATCTCTTACTAACTTTGGTGTGCACGAATTTTGAAATGTTTGACTGAAGCACACCTTTAATGGTATTCATTTCATCTCTGTCAATAGTCATGTGATCCAATACGTCATTCAAAGTGAAATCTGCGGTAATCTTTATTTTTCCAACGGATGACACACATTGTTTCGAATTCCAGGTCAAAGTTTCGGACAATTCACTAAACCGGAAAGGGTTGACACCAAAATGGCGAAATGAGTCGGACTTCGTGTAGGACCTGTTCACATCATCTCGGAAAAACCACAAGCAGAATACAAAACACAGGATTAGGAGCAACAACTTTCCTAGAAAAGTTTTCCTTTTTATTCTCATCTTTGTGGCTCTTGTTGGTGCCTTTTCCTACAATCATAAAGCCCCTGTGGTATTGTCAGCTACTTTTCCTGAAAAGAGACAGACGATTAGAATGATTAGCCCAAATACATGTACTTATTTTTTTCCCTAGCACTCCCGTGTTTTAACGACAATCAGAAAGAGTGCTTTTCAAAAACAATCCGGGAAAGACGAAATGTTGCCAACCAGCAATTTCTCCTTTTTTCCACGTTTTTTTTTTTTCGATTGGCCTTTTTGAAGAAGGTTCCAATCATTGAGCTCCTTTAATTCTACACCACACAATGCCGACCTTTCGCGACCTTGGAAAGAAGCCTTTTGAAAACAATGTTGGAAAAGGAGAAAATGCTGGTAACACTTTTAATACAATGTTTACAACCCTATCAATGAGCAGTTGCACCATCTGAGCCACACTGAAATTGTCGTCTGCAAATGCTAAATCAATTTTGACAAGGCTAAAATCCCTCTCGTAAAGGGTTAACTTGTCGTCTATGAATACTTCCTATTTGGGCAAGTACAGAAGTTTTTGTCGTATGGTATGAGTTAAGCAGTTAATTAAGCTTAATTTACAAATCTGTCATCACGGCCCTCTACCTTTATCCTGCTAACAAAATTAAAATTGAATTTTCAATTCGATCGTAAAAATCGAATTATTGCCATTTCAAAGTTATGTTTTGGGGAATAATATCTCTTTATCGGACGATATAGATCAAAGATCAGACTTCACGTTCTGTGCAGTCTGCTCTTAATCTATACTGTCCGCAGAGGTCAGTGAGTTACACTTAAGCCTAGGGGTTAAATTGGTATCTGAATTTCAGCATCTGATATTAACCCATTACCACACAATCCCTACTTTTGACGCCCCTGAGAAAGAAGCCTTTAGAAAACATTGTGGGAAAAGGAGAAAATGCTGGTAACCAGCATTTTCTCCTTTTCCCACAATGTTTTTTACCCTTCACAAAAACAAATTTTAAATTTTCAGTTACTTTATTTTGTCGTCTGCAAATGCTTTCGATTTGGACAAACCTAAAATTTCGTCGTTTGGTAATGAGTTAAATGTCTACATTTCTTTATTACTTGGTTTAATGACTTTTCACAACATTTTTAACATATTCTCAGTCATACCATGGCAACGGAACAAATTATGCGTATACCTTCAAATAGCCAGGGGTTTTTTTTTGACCCCCATGTTTCTTTTTCAACGAATACCCCCTCTCCCACACACACACATTTAAATACATTCGGGGAACCAGCCTATATTGGCCGATCGACTACGGATTATCCCGAGTCTTAGCCGAATCTCTACGTTTTTCGGCGATGAAAGGCGATGTTCCAGGAATCTGCATTAGGATGCCTTATCCTTCATCTCGATTCTACAATGGCTTTAGCAGTCTCCCTACTAGATTTATGAACTTTTGTATGGTGAAGGGTTTTGATAATTATGCAGACTATTTAACTTGTTATCAAACGACAAATTTATACATAGATTGGTCCAAATTGAAAGCATTTGCAGACGACAAAATAAAAGAGACTAAAGACTAGAAATTCAATTTAGGAAGGTTAGAAAATATTGTGGGAAAAGAAAATGCTGGACTCCAGGGTCGTCAAAATCGTCATTATGTGGAAAAGGGTTTACCAGTGAAAACTCCATCAGTCAAAATATATTTGACTGCATATGAAAGCAATTTACGACCGGGGGTAACTCTTTAACCCTTTACTCCATAGATACTCATTTCTACGCATTGCTTGTAGGATCCTTTGGATTGTGACTAAAGGTGAAATTGCTCGTCACGAGCAATTTCACCTTTAGTCACAATGTTTTCTATGCTATCAAAAGGTGTTATATACACGTAAGAAACGGTTTCATCCCTGCTGTTATTAAGGGTCAATTACAATTAGACATACCATAGAAATGCCTAATGGGGTAAAGGGTTAATACTAACCGAATAAATCCTATGTAAAACTTTTCTATATTCAAAGACAAGATATTTTATGTTGTAAATCAGAATTAACTCTTTCCTTTCTATGGACGATAAAAGCTTTTGCCGACAGTGTAGGTCAATAACAGACTGCAAAGAATGCTGTTCGCTACATTTTATTCTAAATTATGACCATGTATGTCTCTTCAACCGGCAGGAGAAGATTATTTCTAGCCATTATTATTTCTTTATTAATCCTTTACCACATGATTGCGGAGAATTTGAAAACATTGTGGCAAAAGGAGAACAGGCTGGCAAGCGGCACGTTCAGGGCAGCCTGATCTTGATCTACAGTACACACATTTGACTTATCCCGATTTCAACGCTGCAAGTATAAAGTCGTTTGGCTATAAAGGTCACTGTTCTCCCATGAGGCACTTTGGGTATTCTTTATGTACGATAGTGTGTTTTCTTTTTTATCTTTTACCATTTACTAAAGGACAAAATTTTAGACTTGTGTTGACTGCGCATGTCATTTTCTTCGAAGATTCGACCTGCCTGCCATGGCGCATAACACATCTCATAAACAGGAGAAAAGTAGTGCTTATACTGAAGCTATTGCCCAAGCCTATAGGGGCCGATGCATAGATTACATGCTAGCTGATCATACCTGAATGAATCGCAACAGGCATCGTTTTCTTTAGTAAACGTTTATTTTATTTTGAAATTTAAAGTAACAGTTGTCGTTTTGAAAAGAAGTCCGGTTCTAAACCCAGAAAGCCCAAGTCTGATAGGTAATCGGATAGATGCCATCTAGCGGAAGATAATGTTTAGACTTGTCCATATTAAAATCATTTTAAGACGATAAATTAGATGCGACTGAAATGACGAGTTTGTCAGATATAGAAAGGAAAACATCAAGAGAAAAGGAGAAAATGCTAGTTACCAGCATTTTTCCCTTTTTCCCACGATGTTTTTAAAAGTCGTTCTGTATATGGTCGTTATAACTCCGGTTTGTTTGGTAAAGGGTTTAAGAAAACTAAATATTTACACAAAGTAACAACCATACAGTTGTTGTGGCAAAAGGGAAACCAACTGTCAAATTCGCCCTGAAGCCATAGTATTCTTTTTATAATCGTCTCCCAATCAAAATTCTATTTGAGTCATTCTCTGGCAAAAGGGGGTTCAATGCATCTCACTGATACGTCACACCAAGCAAACCGCCACATAATCATGAAACCATAACATTCATATTGTCAAACAAACAACAGTATCATGAAGTAGAGTGATCCTTGGACAAACAGAAAATTGACGTACGGCGAAAAGTTTCGGCCCAGGTCAGCCTGCGCGGAGTACGCAGGCTGATCTGGGCCGAAACTTTTCGCAGATGTATTCAACCACCATTTTACAGAGTACGGCTCATTTGTTTGTCTGATAATGTTTGGTTAATTATTTTTTCTCCCTTTTCAAGGTTCCCCTTTTTCTCACTCTTTTTGCATATATTGTAAGGTCTAGCAGCCGCTGCTTGATTCAACATTGGCCCGCCCGGGTGGCTCAGTGCTGAGCGTGTTGGACTCATGACCTGGTGGTTGTGAGTTCGATACCCGGTTGAAGCGAACTTCTTCCTGGCGTATTTTCGCCTCTCACCTCTGCTGAAGCATGTGAGAAAAGTAGTCGGTGGCTTTGGAAAGAAAGTAGTGTAAGTACCGGTGTGAGAAAGCCAGGAAACACATGTGCGTCACCGACCGCCATGATTATGACCTTAGCTGTTAAAGTGGCGTTAAACCCCAATACAACCAACCAATTGATTCAACATTAACGCTTTGGCTTCTAAGCATAGCTCAAAGACCTTTTGCAGAGAGTGTTGATCAAGATCAGACTGCAGAGAATGAACAATCGTATCTTGGATCTACACTGTCCAATACGGAGACATTTCCCCGAAAACAACTATGATTGGATTTTCGAATGTAGGTAAAAAAATGTCAGAGGCAAAAATACCAGCAACTACCATTCATTTAGAAATCATCACACATTGTGAGAAAAGGAAAGATATTATTTTTACTCCAGTTCATTTGCATGTTCATAATTTACACAACTGTCTTTTTGTTTCCAGCAGCAGATGAAATTTGAAGAACAATGGAATTGCCAAAAAAATGTGCTCATAATTTCTCCTTTAGTGTCCTAATTTATTTTACAACAGTTTAAACAAGTTATCTGTTATCAATTGAAATTGCTAAGGGTGATGTACATATACGAGGCGTATCTTGTGAGAGGTTAGAGGCTATCGCTTTTTTCTAAAACAGGTGTGTTTCAACAATCAACATGGTATCAAATCTGCAACTGAGCTAACTTTTTCCATACATAATTATTTGAAATAGTTAATAATTTTGGCATTTTTACCTATGACATTATTACCTCTGGCATATTTAACACTTTGGCTCTGGCAATATTACTTCTGGTATTTTTACCTCTGACATTTTACCGCACACCGGATTTTCACGATGAATTTTCACATTTGGAATTTTACCACCGGATTGGAAGTTTCATTTCACTCATTTAGCAGGTTAACCCTTTACTCCATAAATACTCATTTCGACGCATTACTTGTAGAAGCCTTTGGAAAACATTGTGGCAAAAGGTGAAATTGCTCGTCACGAGCAATTTCACCTTTTGCCACAATGTTTTCTATGCTATCAAAAGGTGTCATATACACATAAGAAACGGCTTCATCCTTGCTGTTATTTAGGGTCAATTAGAGATACCCTAGAAATGCCTTATGGGGTAAAGGGTTAAGGTGAAATTTACATAATTTTTCTATAAGGACGTTCTGTCTTAGCCAATCAGACAGTTTAGTTCTCGGAAAATAGAACTGAATTTGAAATCAAGATCTATGAAAACGGTCTATGAAAACGTCCCCAGAAGCTCTGATATGAAGCTAGGGGTAACCACTTGTCAATATTATCTAGCAATTAATGTCAATACATGGTTTATGATGTGCATCTAATTGACACTTTCACAGTGATAACAGGACAGTCATGTTTGTTTACCTATTGAAGTATTAATGAACAGTGACTTCATTCCCTCTTTATTACGAACACGTTCGTCATTCGTAAAAGATGAATAATAATCTGAGCCATACTCTGACAAAAGGCAGTTTAATGCATATACGAGACCCATTTACCAAAACAAGTCGTCATTGTGGCTCCATAATAGCCATTTTGTCTAAAAGCCGACTGCATCTTGAGGTAGGTTGGTCCTTTGAAATGCACTTACTTTACTAGTTGCAAAAACTTTTACTTATTTCAGTAGGCAGGTTACGATGTGTAACGAAACACGTATATAACAATGT
This sequence comes from Tridacna crocea, assembly GCA_943736015.1. NCBI lineage: Eukaryota > Metazoa > Mollusca > Bivalvia > Cardiida > Cardiidae > Tridacna > Tridacna crocea. Next base: position 20,390,989 of record OX031064.1, read on the forward strand.
CCAATGTATGTGTTACGGTGTGTCTGACTGATTTAACCCATTACCATACAATCCCTACTTTTGACGACCCTGAGAAAGAAGCCTTTAGAAAACATTGTGGGAAAAGGAGAAAATGCTGTTAACCCTTCACAAAAAAAAATTTCAAAATTTCAGTCGCTTTTATTTTGTCATCTGCAAAGGCTTTCAATTTGGAACAGTCTAAGATATTGTCGATTGGTAATGAGTTGTCCCTTTCCCAAACGACAAATTTTACACTGGTCCAAATTGAAAGCACTTGCAGACTACAAAATAAACGGAACTCAAAAATTGAAATTTGTGTCCAGCAGCAAGGAAAACATTGTGGGGAAAGAAGAAAATGCTGGTTACCATCATTTTCTCCTTTTCCCATAAATGTTTTCAAGATGCTTCTATCTCAGGGTCGTAAAAACCAGGGATTGTTTGGTAAAGGGTTAAGATAGCCGACTTCACCTTTTAACGCTTACTTGGACCACCAACCCCCACTCCCTGTTCCAACACTTGCCAGAACAATATCTATGTGAAATCTCCAAGGAAAAAAAAGGGGCGGGGAAATCAAGAAACATCCGACACTGTCCTCCAATACTAAAGCAACTATTAACGTTACACAAATCACTACTTTCAAAGCAATAGTCTCATCTTCATTAGTCTGAGCAATATTTTATCTTTCAAATTACGGTGTTAGGTAGTAAGCATAATGGTATCGCTTTATATAATTTTCAATTCTTATCCTCTTGTTCGGTCATCATTGTCAGTCAAACGAGCATTTTGTCCTGTCAGATTACTACGTGCTGCACGTTGTTACCAACGGACATGCTGTCGTGTCAAAGTATAGTGTTCATTATCTCATTTATTTGCTATGTTATCCTGCCAGCCTAGTGGTTCTGTTGTCTTGTTGAAGAAAGACAACATGGTAATAAAACATTCAGTCATAAAACCTGCACTATAGTATCGTGTCAATTTCTTTTCATACTGAAAATATTTGTGCCAATGCCACAGCAGATCTTATTGATAGAAAAATGCACTTATTCCGCCTTCCTTTGTGCTAACATTAATATCCTAAGACATCATATTATCTAATGAAAGATTATCTGTTATTACATAACCAGGTTTAATGAACAGACACGGCGGCATGTAAAGTCAGGGCGGTATTTTCACCTCCTGGCCGTGCACGCCACACCATTTGGCATCTGATCGTAGTAAACTGACAGACTGTTATCGATCCCTGATCAACGTGATTTTCCATCACCCTTTTCCTGCCACTAGTTAAAACATATTGATTAACTCATTACCACACGAGAAAATTTTGGCCTGGTCCAAATTGAAAGCATTTGCAGACGACAAATTAAAGGTGACTGAAAAATATAAATTTGTTCTGGAAAGGGTAGAAAACACTGTGGGAAAAGGAGAAAATGCTGGTTACCAGCATTTTCTCCTTTTCCCACAGTGTTTTCAAAAGGCTTCTTTCTCAGGGGCGTCAAAAGTAGGGATTGAGTGGTAATGGGTTAACATAGATTGAGAAAAAAGTTCTTAAAACATTTACAAATCTCTCCATTCTGTTCCCTGGAAACTACACCGGGGCCCTTTACACCAACCATTCTTGAGGATATTCTTAATCTTATTCTCCAAGGTTTTCTAAATTTGTAACACAACTTCTGATTGGCTAAACCGAATGGTTTAGCCAATCAGAAGTTTTGTTACTTACAAGTGTAGAAAAATCTAGAGAAAAAGACAAAGAGCGCTGTTAAGAATGGTTGGTGAATACGAGCCTAGTATTCGTGTCGAATGTGCTGCCATTGAAAGTATTAAATATAAAGACGACAAAAGGAATTTTAAAACTAGGTTAAATGCTACAAACTCGTCCAGTCCCTTGTTTAGTTTTAAAATGACTATAAAATTCTTTTTCTTTTTTTCAAATTCGCTTCTTGATTCCAAAATCATAAGTAAAGAATTCTTTGATTGCTTTTGGAAAGTATTCTCTCGGGTAGATCACTTACAAGAGAATTAGTTTTACACAAGAAACTGATCTACATTCACAAAGTGGCGGAAAGTGAAATGAAAATATAAAACTCACCTCAAAAGAATACAAGATACATCCTCAATTTCATGAATAAATCTTTTTTAGATTGTTGGGAGAATGAATGACACGCTTCATATGTTGTAGTATCTAATTTCATTCCTGCTGTATTTTCCCGTGGCAGTGTACGTTTCACAGTGGTATCTGACCTCATAGACGCTGTTTGTACAATCTACATATCGCAGGCTCACGCAGAATCAGGTATTTTTTTTCCTCTCCGCAACCTGTGTGTGTTCAGTGTACAATCTGGAACGAAAATATTGTTATACATGAAATGTAAACTATTTTTATACTATACTTTGTTTCTGTGTACGCACGTATACACTGAATTCTTACACAGTAACAGTGCCAAATAATTCTAGGTGAAAACCGTTCACTTTCGTGGGCTGAAAGAAAAATCCACTGACACTAAACAAGTGCATGGTAAATGCATCCAAGATCTGGCTGCGAATCTTGCATATTCTGATCTTGATCTATGATGTCCGAAAAAACCTTTGCTTTTGCCTGCTAGTCTGATAGGGTAATGTTGTAAGGTCAGCTACAGTTCTGATCATACAGCGTTGCAAGTTTTTTTCCAGAATACCATCATACCATACTCTGTGAAAAAAAAAAGATTTCGGCCCAGGTCAGCCTATTCGGACCTGGGCCGAAATCTTTTTGCTTGTGGTCAACCTTCAAGGCCCTGTCTGCCTGGTGATAAAATTGAATCGGTTGTTAGACGTATTGGGTGTTTAGAGATCAATACACATGTGATGAATTGCTTGGTACCATGCGCTAGAAGCGGCACAAAGCCTCTGTTTTTTCATAGCATGGCTCAATTATATAATATGGTCTGAACCATGCGAAAAAGGGCATTCGTACTTTGCACAGGCTAATCCGAGACGACACTAGATTTTGTGTAACAATTGATTTGCGCAAATCAGAGAATTACATAAAAGGGGAAACTCGTTTCGGATTTAGTAGCTTGTGTGGGCTCCGCTGTGCAAATGTCCGAATGCCTCTTTTCGCCCGTTGCAGGTCAATTACTGCATCATTCCTCTACATAACAGAATCTCCCTGAAGCAGCTTATAAATGCGATCAGCTATTTGCAAATATTTATCGATTCTTGTGATGAATTACTATGTCTGTCGACCCTTTTAGTGCCATGTGCAAAAACAGGGCGCTTTTGCTGATGACATATATCAAAATCAGACAGCACAAACCGCGCAATCTGACTTCGGACCTAAACTGTCCGCTTGCTTTTTTAAGCCCATTAGGTGAAAATCTGAGTGTCGTTGGAATGTACTTCCAGCCGTTGAAAGAGATTTAAGTTTTTATCTTCGAGGCTGAAAGAGTTCAGAATGTGACTGGATACTAAGCTTTAGCATCCGGGTCGGTCAGACAGACACCTCCAGGAAGATATTAATGAGACTGTATTCAATCCTTGGAAAACCGACATTTTAAGGCCGCTACAAACGAGTAACTCGTTAAAAAATGGCTAGCCAAGCGAAAAGTTGAAACAAGAGGGCAATGACGACCCTGTATCTCCCCACCGGCCTATAATTACAAATCATACACACCAAACAATGGAATTCTAGGCCAAATTTCGAACAAGAAGACATACAAAAACTTCCCTATAAATGCCCAAGTAAAATTTGGAATTTTTTTAAATATAATTACAATTTTGACCTATTTATTATGAGATACAAGTACTAAATTCTGGTAGTGGTAAACAAGATAAAGCAACACACCAAATAATACAGGTCTAGGCCGTACGGATCTTCAAAGCCTCCTTTATATTGTCGGAGTACTTCCAAAACCTCGTAACTACAGATTGTAACAAGCTGTAGTTACGAGGTTTTGGAAGTACACCGACGATATGACATGAGAGGCTGAGCTTAGTTCGATTCAAGGACTTAATCTTGCACAATTTTAAAAACAAACCAGTACACGAATCTTTGTGCCATATTTGGCTGCCCTAGTAGTGTAACAGTTAAAAACGAGAAGATTTCTTACGCTTTCTCAATAAAAGCCCATGTAAAACTTGTTAATTCTGACCCCACAGCTATAATAAATATTTTAAAAAATACAAGTGCTGCCCTGACGTAAAAAATACTATGGCACTTATTAGTCTTAATAAATTAGTCTGTACGCAATAAAAAATGGATTGAAATATTAATCACGTGATGGGTTAATTCATGACATCATGACCTGGGTTGCAAAGACTTAGTTTCACATCGACAAGATTATGTACACATGACCAACTTTCGCACGCAAAAACAGCACGTAAATGGCAGAGGTCATTTGTCCGACAAAAAACTGATGTAAATGCCACAGCAAACATACTACGCAATAAATCCTTCTCTGCTAACCCTTTACCCCATAAGGCATTTCTATAGTATCTCTATTTGACCTCAAATAACAGCAAAGATAAAGCTGTTTCGTATGTGCATATGACACCTTTTGAAAGCATAGAAAACATTGTGACAAAAGGTGAAATTGCTCGTCACGAGCAATTTCACCTTTTGTCACAATGTTTTCCAAAGGCTCCTACAAGCGATGCGTAGAAATGAGTATCTAATGAGTAAAGGGTTAAATAAATCAGAACTGTTTACCAAACGTCAACATTTCAGACCTTCTCCAATTACAAGGCGTACTCAGATGTTAAACTAAATATGACTTGAATAACGAGAATTCTCTTTGAACAACTTGAAAAAATTGTGGGAAAAGGAGAAAATGCTGATTACCAGCATTTTCTCCTTTTCCCAAACTCTTTTTAAAAGTCGTCTGTCTGCCTCATGTTCATTAAAACTCGGGCTTATTTGGTTAGGGGCAGAAAAAGAATCAAAAAGCATGATTTGTATTTACTAAAGTGTGGTCACTGGAACAAACAGCGTTGACTTAATAAAAGCATGGATATTCTATGCAGTCTGGTCTTAATCTGCAATATTAATCAAAGTACTGATAGTACTGAAGGCCAGGAAATTCTAAAAATGTAATAAAACAAAAAAAAAACATTCAGTCGTGTTGACCTGCCTAGAGGTTAAGTACTGTAATTATTTCTCCACCCAACGCTGTCTTTCAGACACAGGATACAACAATTTTATTTATGAGGGGGCCTATAGTGACTTAGTCCTGCAGGACGATTTTCATCCGATGGTCGAAAGTTCGAACCTTAAATTGACCGATATTCATGTATAATTCCTATGACAAGCACCCTATGTCATGTCCGTAAGTACTCCAGAGGGGTCGTCTATCAGTAGTCCATAGGAGTCGTCTGTAAGTACTCGATAGGAGTCGTCTGTAACTAGTCCATAGGGGTCGTCTGTAAGTAGTCCATATAAGAGTCGTCTGTAAGTACTCCATATAAGAGTCGTCTGAGAGTACTCCATAGGAGTCGTCTGTAAGTAGTCCATAGGGGTCGTCTGTAAGTACTCCATATAAGAGTCGTCTGTAAGTACTCCATATAAGAGTCGTCTGAGAGTACTCCATAGGGGTCGTCTGTAAGTACTCCATAGGGGTCGTCTGTAAGTACTCCATATAAGAGTCGTCTGTAAGTACTCCATATAAGGGTCGTCTGTAAGAACTCCATAGGGGTCGTCTGTAAGTACTCCATGAGAGTCGAAACCCGGAGGTGGTTGGTTCAAATCCCCAACTGGACATGACTTTGGCGTGAACTAATGATAGTCATCGCCCCAAGATCTATCACTTTCCAAAAGAACTTTGAACAGTTGTCTGTACGTTGCAGCCAGTGGCATGGAAATGCTTGTAACAAGCACTGGCCTCCGCGATTTAAGTTAAATAATTAACAGCCGGTTTAAGTTTTCCAAACCCACAAACTTTGGACACTTTCAAATTCAAAGCATTTGTGCACGGCAAATTTGACACTGGTACAAATGAACTAAGTAAATACAAATGAACTAAGTTTTTGACAGGGTATGAAACCTTGAGGCAAAAGGAGAAATTGCTCGTAACGAGCAATTTCTCCTTTTCCCTGAATATTTTCAAAGGTTTTCTTCCCCTGGGTCGTTCAGGCCTGAGATTGTTTGGAAAAGGGGTTAAACAAAACAAACAAAATATTATTTTTCATGTTGTGACCCTGTATCCCACGGATGTATTTAAGTTAAAGCCATACAGGACAGTGGTTGCGTATTACATAAAGTGCCACACAGTTAATTCTTGATCTACCCTAATGGTTTCCGTTTCCCTATTATTAGGTACAGTCATATATGTCTCTTTAAATGTCTGTAGACTCAAACAATTTTTTGCGAAAGTAAAAACATATAAATTCATTTTCTATGAAAAACGGGGTTAATACTGTTCGAAAAGTATCGACCAAAGCCAACCCGCTACGTCCGCGAAGGCCGACATGGGTCGACATTCCTTGCTACTTCTAAAATTTCTGTAGATCAAAGAATTATTCTGTCTTTTGATTTAGTCGACTAATTGGGAAAAAAAGAGATTTTAAGGATTCAAAAATTTACTGTGATGGTTAGCTAGGTATACTCGTAGGCCTCTGAAACTCCATTGATCTACCAAGGGATAAAGAAATTTTCACTGTCGGACACCGTTACTATAAATAGCACACTGGCGATTCCATCATATCGTGTATAGTAAGACTGTATACGATATAGAGGGAGTCGCGTATGTGTTACTTATAGAAACGGTGTTAACCCTTTTCCAAACGATAAATTGTAGACTCTTCCAAATTCAAAGAGTTTGAAGACGACAAATTTGATAAAAATGGCACAAAGTTCTCTAAATGGGTAGGTTCTCTAAATGGCTCGGTATGAGCAATTTCTCCTTTTCCCACGGTGTTTTCAAAAGACGTGTAATGCGAACACGTAAAAACTAGGGCTTGTTTGGGAAAGGGTTAATGAAAATTCAAGCATTTTCTGTGATATACAGGCGATGCACCAATGTACTTTAAGTGTTCGGTGATGGACCCAGGAAAATTTCAGAGTTCCGTATTAGACCAATAGAGCTTCAAAGGCCTGTGGTATAACACCCTTGTTGTTAGAGCGTCGTTTAGTTATAATCTCCATGGGATTAGGCCTATGTGTTTTGCTTTTCCTCGTTCCTCTACATACTTCAGTGTGATGTTTTCTTTTTCTTTATTTCTACAGCAACTGTAGATACTCATTGAACCTGCGTTTTTGACGTGGCTCTTTAGAAATGAGTAGATAAGGGATCAGACGGTGCGAACTCTGTAGTCTGATCTTACTTGATGCCGTCTGCCAAAAAAAAAAATGCTTGTGAAGGCAAACTTGAGACAAAACAAGGGAAAAAAAGTTGGGCTGAAAATGGAATGAATGATAGGTGTTTTCTGGCACATCGACAGCTAAGGTCATTAAAATGCGCGTTGTTGTTTGAATAATAGGACAGTTGATTAGAGTGGTAAACGGTGTTGGCACGTAAAATTATTTAACGTCGTAAATAAAGTAAAAAGGGCATGGAAAATCGCACTGAAACTGAAAATGCGCCGAGTCTCCACCAGGGCAAACAAGCAAATACCGTTTCGGAAGAGCCTGCAGTAGTGCTTAGACTATCGTTTCCATCACTGGACTTAGTTGGACGCTATATGGCTTGCAACAGGCCAAAGGGGGCATTCTTTGGACACTTGCGTAAAGGTCGTCTCGGATTAGCCTGCGCATGCCGCGCAGGCTAATCCGAGACGACCCTGTACGACTGCATTAGATTCTGTGCTATAGTAGACGTACACAAAACGGAAAAGTGCATAAAAACCGAAAGTGTCGTTTCGGATTAGCCAGCGCGGACTCCACAGGCTGATCCGAAACGACACTTTACGACGCAGATGTCCGACTGCTCCTTTTCGCGTGTGGTAGCCCATATGTATATACACTTTATTAATCTTTCCCAAATGATAAACTTTTGGACTAGACCAAATTGAAAGCATTTGCAGACGACAATTCAACTCTTGCTGAAAAGATGATTTCTGCCTATGATAGGGTAGAAAACATTGTGGGAAAAGGAGAAAATGCTGGTTACCAGCATTTTTTCCTTTTCCCACAATGTTTTCAAAATGCTACTATTCCAGACCGGTAAAAACCAGGGATTGTTTGGGAAAGGGTTAAACCCATAGAGCCATGCCAGTTTGCTTTTTTCTCTGCGGTCACTTATGATTAAAACTCTTAACCACACCATAAAGTATTAGAATTGTCAAAACTGAAAGCATCTATATGTGACAATCAAAATAATGCTGATTTGGTGGAATTTTGTCTTTGAAAGCGTAGAAATTATTATGGGAAAGGGAGAAAACTTTGATTACCAGCATTTCCTCCTCTGACCACGATGTTTTCAAAAGGCTTCTTCTTCAGTGTCGTTTAAACTCGGGATACCGTGGAAAACGTTTGATAAATGAAAAGTATCACGAGAAATACCTGTAGAGGCCATATATTACTTCAAGAAAGTAGCATTAATTCACTTCTATGTCTTATTTATTAATGATGGGCAAATGATTGCTCTCTGAATCCAGTGGTGAAACAGTTTGGACAAATTTTAATAAAACCCTTTAAACTGCTTTAGAAGGGTGACAATTTACAGCTAATAGTTAACGACACCCAATTTTTTTGCGAGTTCAAATTTTTCCTAGTTTATACTCGAAACGGACAGTGTAGATCCAAGATCAGACGGAACTTACTGAACCATCAGATCTTGATCTGCACTGTCCGGTACCGCTATTTAACCCATTACCACACAACCCCTACCTTTAACGACTCTAAGAAAGAAGCCTTTAGAAAACTTTGTGGGAAAAGGAGAAAATGCTGGTAACCAGCATTTTCTCCTTTTCCCACAATGTTTTCTACCCATCTGGAAACAAATTTCAATTTTCTAGTTACGATTATTTTGTCGTCTGCAAGTGCTTTCAATATGGACCAGTCTAAAATTTTGTCGTTTGAGACATCTTCCTGCGGAGAGCAAAGACGCGGGACAATCCGGTAAAGGGTATAAAGAGGGTTGTTGTTTACTACCATCTTTTGCAGGTGACAACACAATAGTTTTTATATCACTGAACGTAAATCTGACAATTTATTGTACAAAATGTACCATTTTTGCAATAAAATACAACATTTAAAGTAAACTGTAACAATTTTCCGGATCGTCTTACATTAAAATTAAAAGCTTTTCTCGATTTTATAGACTGGCATTCAGGACCTGCATTCGAGTCATTCGTATAAACAAGGTACAAAACTATAATATTAAATCAGATACAAAAAAAATAGTGGTAGTGAATTTTGTTTTGCAGTTTTATTTTCAGTATCGATTTCGTAGTATTTCGGTTTTGTCTCGTCTTCTGTGTGGAAAATGCACTATTTAGCAGACTGATACCTGGTCTGTGTGTCTGTCTGTGTGTCTGTCTATCTGTCATTATCAAACAAAAACCTGATAACAGAAACTTAAGTTTGCCAGTCTTACCTTTTTATGTTTTTCTCGCGGAGATACTAAAATACTATGTGGGAAACACTTAACCCTTTATCATACAATCCCGAGTTTTATTGATCCTGAGAAAGCCCTACATAAGAAAGAATGTAAGAATGATATGAAAATTGGGCAAACATAGACACATTAAAAACATAAAGACATGCAGAAGGAAGGAAGGAAGGAAAGGAAGGAAAGGAAGGAAAGAAAGAAAGAAAGACAGAAAGAAAGCGTAAATACCGTGATACTTGGACAAGATAATGATTCAAATTCAAACAGCGACAAATCCTTTTCAATTTTTTTTCACCACAATTTTCAATACACTAAATCCTGGTCACGCAAAACTTACAATCATAAAAGTAATAAAAAAGTAAAAGTTTTTTGCCCCCTGGGTTTTTTTCGGTTTTTCACCTTGCTTGACCCATAACAAAACGATCCGACATTTTATTGCCCTAACGAGGGAAGCTTTTTGAAAACATAGTGGGAAAAGAAGAAAATGCGGGAAACCAGCATCTTCTCCTGTTCCCACAGTATTTTCTATTCTTCAAGAATGAATCTAATGATTTTAACTTCAACTCAACGATCGCCAACCTGCAAATTCTTTCAACAATGTTTCTAAAAAGACGGAAACAAGATACTGTCGTCTAGCAAAGGGTTACACTCTCTAATTATAAACTAACACCGGTATATCAATTTGTACACCCCTGTCGGAGACAATACTTTTGGAAAATATTGCCGGTGAAGGACAGGTTGCTTGATATACATTCCATAGCATGACCAACTTTCATCCATTTATACGATTGTATATAGACATTTTTCATCCGTAGCAACTGACTTGACAGAAAGTTATGGTTGCATATGATGAAATGTTCGTAACTGGCAATCTTTCTTTGGTTGTTCTGTAGTATACTGTCCTAGATCCCACAGATAGATGTAAAGGTATAGCTTGTGTTGGTATAAGATTCTAATGAGTACCCACAACATATAGGATTTATCGGAGAATAATAAACATTTTACATTTTGAAATCAAAATCACTCCCTCTATCTGGAACTGTGTATGTAGATATTCAGTAATGTTGCAGATGATTTCTATTCCCTTTGTCATTAAGAATATACTGCTGATAAATGACTGTTGTTTCATCAACCGCAATTCATGGGTAAAGAATATGCTTGCAAGTCTGTCTAATGTCTTTCGAAGCTTCCAGCAGTATTATAGTTACGTGACGGCATCAGATTGTTTATTTAAATGTTTCTAGTTTCTACAGCGTAAATCTGTCATGAATGACACAATTTTTATACCAGTCTAAGTTAAAAAGTGTTTTCAGATGACGAAAAACACTTACTGCAGCGCTAGCTTTTGTAGTGAGAAGTGGTAGAGTGTTCGCCTAGAGACCAGGGGTCCAGGGTTCAAATCCCGCCAGGGACGGGTATTTGTGAGAACTGTTACAGTTCAGTAAACAATTCGAAGCTTTGATCGCCATGAGTAAGGAGACCATTAAGAACAATGTTTGAAAAGGAAAATATTCTGTTAACCAGAGACCAACGGTAGAAATTGATACAGTTCCGACATTTGTTTCAATCAGTTAGTGTGAAGTTGTAGACCAATCGAGAATATCAAATGATGTTTATCACGTGACTTTGCATATCAATGAACCAAACGTTATCCAAGATACGTCTCCTACAAATAAAGTCAAATTTTCTTAATCCTTTCCCGCACAATGCCGACTTTTATCGACCCTGGGAAAGACGACTTTTGAAAACATCATGGGAAAAGGAGAAAATGCTAGTAACCAGCATTTTCTCCTTTTCCCACAATGTTTTCTAACCTATCATAGAAGAATTGTATTGTTTGTGCCACATTGAAATTGTCGTCTACAACTGTTTTGAATTTGGACAAGGCTAAAATTTTGTCGTCTGGTAAAGGGCTATGTGAATCAAACATAAGTAAAAGTAAGAACGGACGGTCGCACGATACACACAAGGTAATGGCAGAAAATTTGTACTTTCCGCTCCCTACAACCCTAAAATGTATTCTACAGCTTTCCGCCACACAAACAGTCGCCTTGTCATTAAACTACTTACATAATGTTATGATTTAAGGGTTGCCGGAGGTAAGGGCGACCTGTTTTTTGACCAATTACTAAGCAGGTATGTCTTTCTACGCCTATGTAGATGATAGCTTTAAAAAAATATTTGAGACAGGAGCAATTGATGAGAACGCATGATGTGTTCCTTTCCAAGAATAGTTTCAGCTGTACCATCATATTTTCCCTACGTTCTTTTTCTTTCATTTTACTTTAACTGCTCTTATTGTTTTTCTGCCAATTTTCTAAAATGTGACTCACACGGTAAAGGAAAAAAGAGGAGGAAAAAGGGATTAGAAAAATCCCATTTATAACAAAAACAATGTGCCCGTTTCAAGAGGTGTCAACAATAAACACGCTTGATACACCCACAGGATAGACAATATTTACTGTGTGCTAACATCACATCGGCTGTTTGGCATCCCAAATGCATGTAAAATGATTAAGGGGGAAAAAGGGATTAGAAAAAATCTCATTCATTTCGAAAACAATGTGCCTGTTTCTAGAGGTGTCAACAACATATACGCTTGATACACCCACAGGATAGACAATATTTACTGTATGCTAACATCACATCGGCTGTTTGGCATCCCAAATGCATGTAAAATGGCAGTTCCAAACTTGCATGAAAATACATTCCGCTGCAGTTCAACCGACCTAATCGCATGAGAGTGAATATGTAAGCAAGCAGTATAGACCAAGGAACAGACAGCACTTTCTGTGCAGTCTGATCTTGATCTAGGCCATTGTGGTCCGCAACAAAAGCCTTATGTTGTCCCATAGATGGCACTGGAAGAGTAATAAGCTATCTAAAAAGAGCTTTCCAACTTGTAGGAGCGTAAAAGTCGTATTTATATAGTCCTTGATTAACTCTTTACCAAACGACAAAATTTTAGACTGGTTCAAATTGAAAGCATTTGCAGACGACAAATTAAAGGTGACTGAAAAAATTGAAATTTGTTCTCGAAAGGGTAGAAAACACTGTGGGAAAAGGAGAAAATGCTGGTTACCAGCATTTTCTCCTTTACCTACAGGGTTTTTAAAGGCTTCTTTCTCAGGGGCGTCAAAAGTAGGGATTGTGTGGTAATGGGTTAAAAGCAATTCATGACAAGCGCTCGTTTTGAACAAATCTAATCAAGCACGTAATCATGAAAGGATTAATCCGCCACAGCAGGGATAAATCGTTCGGAGACCTTAAATAAAATAAACATGATCGAATTGATTTAAACAAATGTTAGTCGAAATGTGGGTAAAAACTCAGAAATTACGAGAGCATATGGAAAACTGCTAATAAAAGGTACATTGTCAAATTGTCAACCTTTCTTAGAATTTTATATTCTGATTATATAGTTATCAACCGTAACTTCTATTTAAAAAAGTAAGCGTTTACCCGTACGCTGTACGATAAATTAAATGAAACTTTAAAACTGATATCAAAAAACCCAAATATTGTAATTTCAAAGTTATCTATTGGAGAAAAAAAAATCTTTTTGGACAGTGTAGATTTAAGATCAGACTGCACATTCTGTGCAGTCTGATCATCTACACTTGTCCGCAAAAGATCCTTGCGTTTCATTTGGTAGACGAAGGGTTAAATTCTGTTGGCGTTAATGAAGTGTTTCTCGAAAGTTTTTTAGAGCCAAAAGTTGAATTAAAAGTCTAATGAACCGTTTTCATCAATAGACCTTTGCATAATACTTTGATTCGCAGTACCTATTGGGTCTAAATGGTCGAGATCACCCCCTTTCACACTTTTTAAGGTAAAATTTTGAACGGTTTGAATGCGAGTTCGAACGGCTTTTCTAAAGTATTTTAGTCATGCAACATCAACACAGTAAGTTATATACATGATGTGTACATGTCTTTTAAACCTCAACCAAAATATGCGGTCTTCAAGGAGAAAGAATATTTACGTTTGAAAACATGATAGAGTTCGAGCCCAATAGTCACCTGCTAAATTTAAAATCGAACTAGTCTAAAATTTTATCGTCAAGTACCGGTATATCACAAGTTAAATATAAGGGTTTTACAATGTTAACAAGTAAGAGCACTGCGGTGTCGTGCGTGATAAAGGTTCTTTCGTGGGATCGCCAGCTGGTATCGCACCAGGTTTGCCTGATTACAAGACCAACGTCAAAAAGACTAATCCTCTGAGAAACCAAACTCACGTTCCGTTTGCGAAAAATACCCACAAGCCAAAGTCCACCATACATGGGCAAATATACTTTAGGAATATAACATTGCCTTATATAACATTCACCTTATTTGTCAGTTAATTGGGGATGGGAGAGAGAGAAAGAGAGCATACAACGAATTCTATGCATTCTGATCTTCGTCGACACCATCAACAAAATGCAGCCTGATCTTGATTTTAATTGTCCACAAAAATAACTAAAATTATGTTACGCCATAAGTTTTGCTCTTGATCTAGATATATGGGAGAGAAAAGCATGACAATGTTGCATGGATACTAGACCTAGCTTCTACAGCACTTTTATCCCTTGAAGCGCCTTTCACTTCATTTGTTGTTTTTGGGGCCAGCGAAGATCAAGATCAGACTGCACAAAACGTGCAGCCTGATTTTTCATCTACACTGGCTGCTTTACTAAAACACTAAAAACAACAGAACCATGATGGTCCTATATCGCTCATCTGAGTACTAAGCAGTAAAGGTCTACAATGAAGATAAATATCAAATATCAAAGTTCAAGGCCAAATAATTCTGATTTTCTTCTTTGTTCCTATGTTTCCAACTTGTGACCCCCGGGGAGGGGCCAGTTTTGACCCCAGGGGCATCATATGAACAATCTTGGTAGAAGTCCACTAGGAGATGCTACATAACAAATATCAAAGCTCTGCACCATCTAGTTTCAGAGAAGAGGATTTTTAAAGTTTTCCTTCTTTGTTCCAATGTTTCAAACTTGTGACCCCAAGGAGGAGCCAGTTTTGACCCCAGGGGCATCATATGAACAATCTTGGTAGAGGTCCACTAGGAGATGTTACATACCAAATATCAAAGCTCTGCACCTTCTACTTTCAGAGAAGAAGAATTTTAAAGTTTTCTTTCTTTGTTCCCGTGTTTCAAACTTGTAACCCCCGGGGCGGGGCCAATTTTGACCCCAGGGGCATCATATGAACAATCTTGGTAGAGGTCCAGTAGAAGATGCTACATACCAAATATCAAAGCTCTGCACCTTTTAGTTTCAAAGAAGAAGATTTTTAAAATTTTCCTTCTTTGTTCCTATGTTTCAAACTTATGACCCCCGGGGTGGGGCCAGTTTTGACCCCATGGCAACCAGAGTTATGCCCGGAATTCATTCTCTTGAACAACTTTGGTAGAGCTTCACCCAAGAAACATCCCTGCCAAGTTTCATCAAGATTTGCCCAGTGGTTTAGGAGGCTGAGAAGGTGTTTAAAGAAATTGTGGACGATGGACAAAGCACGACGGACGACGGACACTGGGCGATCACAAAAGCTCACCATTCTATGAGACGATTCTAATGAGTACCCACAACATAGGGTTTCAAAGAGAAATAATGGATTTAGAATACCATCACTCCCTCTGGAGTTCTGTACATATAATTTAAATCGAGAAATAATGTCATAAGCAACCCCTACCTCTTTCTTTCTTTATTAAAACTGTTTCTTAGTGACCATAACTATATTCCACTCGGAAAACCGGTCCTGTAAAATAAAACCTTATTTGTTCTATCGTTTACAGACTTTGTATGCCTATAGATATGAAATACCTGAAAAATTAGCACTCAAAATCAACTCGACTGTTTACGCATAATTTGTTTCCACATACCCTTTTCGTTCAGGAAGACATATTTCACAACTTAACACTTGCACGAGTAGAAAGAAAGCATTGTGGCATTGTGACGAAAGGTTCAATTGTTCATAATGAGCCATCATTCCATTTCTCACAGGATTTTTATTTTCAATTTAAAAACTATATAAACAGTGTGTACATGTAGAATATAATTACATTTTATCTGATTTTCTTTTGATCGAATGCATAAACTAAAAGTATTTACCCTTTATCACACAATGCCCAGTTTTAAAGACCTTAAGAAAAAAGGCTTTTGAAAGCATTGTGGGAAAAATCGAACATGCTGGTAGCAGCATTTCTCCTTTGCCCAAAATGTTTTCCATCTATTCAAGGACAAATACTTTCATTTGAAAAAAAAAAAGTCATCTGGAAATGACAGTATGGATGTGTCTAACTTTTGTCGAGTTCTAAAGGGTTAAAGTACCGTGTTAAACAGGACGTTATATCCACATGTAACCGATACCCCCCCCCCCCCCTTGTTTCAATCCCCTTGTTTCAATAGAGAAACAAGATACCCCCCACCCCCCTCCCCTTGTTTCAATAGAGAAACAAGATACAACGGCCAAAACTACTCGTGATTTATTTCAACACTAATTTTCCTTCTTTCATGGTTCGTCATACAGTGAACAACGGTTGTGAACAGCACAACAAATAGCCCGAGTGGTTTATTCATTGCGCTCTATACTCACAACTGTGTGTGTGTGTTTTTTTTTGAACGATCAACCACGATAGAAAGACGATATTTTAACATGCCGAAGTCTTGGTCAAAGGGAAACAAGTTCATATTTAGCATACAAAGGTGGGTGCAGTTTGATTCCCTTGCATCAACTAAACATAGCTGTTTCAGTTATGAAATAACAAAATTCCGCGATCCAGTCGGTAAATATTAAACAGGAGCGGTCTTAATGGCCATGTATCGTTCTTCTGGCTTTTAAAGAAATATATCAAGTGCTTAACCCTGTACCAAACTATCCCTTGTTTTAACGACCCTGAGATAGAAGCCTTTTGAATACATTGTGGGAAAAGGAGAAATTGCTGGTTACCAGCATTTTCTCATTTTCCCACATTGTTTTCAAAAGGCTTTTTACTCAGGGTTTGAAAGAGAAACGATGGATATAACCCTCTCCCAAACGACAAAATTTTAGCCTGTTCCAAATTGAAAGCACTTGCAGACGATAAAATGAACATCACTCAAAAATTGAAATTGGTTTCCAATAGGATAGAAAACATTGTGGGAAAAGGAGAAAATGCTGGTTACCAGCATTTTCTCATTTTCCCACAATGTTTTCAAAAGGCTTTTTACTCAGGGTCGTAAAAACCAGGGATTGTTTGGTAAAGGGATAAAATACCATCAATTCTTTTTATCTGGAGCTCTGGTTTATCTGCTGCCTTTTTTGGTATACAATGCATCAATGAATGCTTTAGATCCCCTTTTAGCCAGTACACCGCTTATTGTATTATCGTGGCGCCGCATGAGCGGCGGCACTTTATTTTTATTCGCTTTTGAAAAGTACCTATGGAGGCAGCCATATTGTTAACCTCGCTTCCAGCTATTTCGTAACTAGGTCTTTTCGTTCCTAAGCCATTTCGTTCCCAGGTTTACTTTATATTTTGATCATTTTGTACTCACTTCGATAATTTCGTGACCACTTTGGTCATTTCATAACCTGTTTTTAATATCAATTCGGTAATTTAGAACCTAGTTCTATTACAAGTGCTTCTGTACACGTCTAAAATTAAAACTATGTTAAATTTCGCCGAAGAATGGCTATGATTGTGTCTTATCACTATTGGTTCTTTCTTTTAGAAGTTTTAAGTTGCATTCTACAGATTATCAAGGGGTTCTCAGTTCATTTCTCACTGAATTCTGCATAAATTTGCATCGGTCATTTTTGGAATGATGTAATGTGCCTTATTTCAGAAACAACTGATTTACGGCGCCAGTGATGTTACACATCAATATTTTCTTGTGTTATAACTAAAGCCACTTTCTATCACTGCAGAAATCTGTTTCGAGACCAACAAAACAGTCGAATATATTGAGATGGCATTGGTGGACTTAACTCTTTACCGAACGAAAAAAATTAGGAACAGTGTAAATTGAAAGCTTCTGCAATCAACAAAATTAAAGTGACTTAAAAATACAAAGTTCTAGTGGAAAGGGTTAGAAAACTTTGTGGGAAAAGGAGAAAATGCTGGTTACCAGCATTTTCTCCTTTTCCCACAATGTTTTCAAAAGGCTTCTGATTCAGTATTGTGAAAACCAGGAATTGTTTGGGAAAGGGTTTACTCTTTCCCAAACAAGCCTTGGTTTTTACGTGTCTGGAGTACAAGCCATTTGAAAACACTGTGGAAAACGGAGAAATTGCTCGTAACGAGCAATTTCTCCTTTTCTCACCGTGTTTTCTACCATTTTGGAGAACTTTCTGCCATTTTTATCAAATTTAAAATTGTCGTCTGCAAACTCTTTGAATTTTGAAGAGTCCAAAATTTATCGTTTGAGAAAGGGTTGATATATCGAAATACATGTCAAATCAATTCTGTAGGTATACCAGCAGAAACATGTATATCGTAAAAAATAAGCAACTGTTGAAAATCTCGATTTAGCTTCTTGACTGTAGCGATTTCCCAAATACCTTTTCTCACAATGTTTTCAAAAGCCTCCGTTTTGCTATAGCACGGCACTGTGAAGCAATAGATTAACTTTACACCATACGACAATATTTCAAAGTCCAAGTTAAAATTATATGCATGCCACAAGTTAAATGTGGTTAAAATCATCGGATAGGGTTTGTCTTTGAAATGGTGGAAAACATTGTAGTAAGAGGAGAAAATTCTCCAACCATGTTTTCAAAGGCCTTGTTTTTCTGGGTTGTTAAAAGATCGCATTGTGTGGTTAAGGGTTAAGCACTTCGTGGTACGCTGAAGTAAAACAACATAGTTACACAGCCTGGTTTCAATCAAAATGGACCATCTTATAATTCTCCGCAGAGTGTGTACACTTACATGTATGTAAATATGAAGTTACTGGTAAACCATATAGCTTTCGTAACTGGGGCAAAAAGTCAGGTTGATTCATAGCGATTTCTAGACTGCTAGTTCAAACTTCTATGAATAAATATTTTCACTAAAGGCAACGAATAAAAGAAACTTGCAGATTTTGAAAAGTGTATTACAACATATCGGTAATTGTAGATTAAGATCAGACGGTGTTAAAACTGCTAGAAGCATTGAAAGAGATACTCTGTTTGCAGGAGGCCTACACAACAACTTGTGAATCGCACGAACATGGGCGCAAAATTTTCTAACCTATCAAACAGTTGTACAGACCTGAGGGAATCGTTAACAAACTTGAAGCCTCCTGGTCAAACGGTCAACGAATGCCTTCGTTACTATGCCAAAACCAAAGCGGGAGAAGATGCCTTCGTGTTTGTTTCGACCGATGGATGTCGTCAAATTATTACGTGGAAATTGTTGTTGGAAAACTCTCTAAAAATAGCGGATTTCTTGGTAGAAAGTGGAGTTGGAAGAGATGATGTAGTTGGAATAAGTATGCCCACGTGCCCGGAATGGTTGTATGTTTTGTTTGGTTCAATGTTGGCAGGAGTTCCGTCTGTTTCCTTGGTATTTACATACAACGACGGAAGTGACGTCATAGCACTACTAGAGCGGATCAAAACGTGCTCTGTTCTGTTTTTAGACCCGGAGGCCGATGAGAGTCACTGGAAAATAATGAGGGGCCTTATCGATACGATAGAGAGTGACGGAACAATTACGAACACAAAATTAATGGGGTTGAAAAGGGTTATTTTTAAACATCCGCCTACAGACCTTCCAAACGGGAATACAATTGAACAAATCCTGACGTCAGAAGTGAAAAGTCAAACCTTACCGATAGTACACGAAACTGACACGACGTACCTATTTCAGAGCTCCGGCAGCACTGGTGTACCAAAACTGGTGGTCCATACGCACAAATCAGTCTTGACATACGTACGATACGTCCACGAAACTATTTACCCTATAGACGATATTACGTTTAATGATCGTCCATTTATGTGGGTTGGTGGGTTTCCATTTAGCGTCGTAACAGGACAGAAACGCGTGACCACAACAGGCGTATTCACCTCCCCGAAGCAACGTCTGTCGTTCTTCATAGACGTGGTGAAGAAGGAAGGATGCACGACTGCAATTATCTTACCACCACTGATTCTACCTCTGATGAAAATGAAGGTGAGTTTATCGTTTGTCATCGAATATGTATGTCCGTCTTTTTTCTCTCCATTGCCTCTCTTTTGATCCCTTTATTAGCATTACTACCTCGTTAAGTTAGGTCGGTGTCTTTGTTTCCGACTCTGACCTTGTATCGGAAATCTTCTTCTTTTTTTACAATTCAGTTCAAAGAAGTAAACCTCTATAAAATAAAATCTTATTTTCTACGATAATACGAAACAAGGGTTTTCTTTTCCAGACAGATCTGTATTTCATTATCTCCCGCTAGATGGCACTGTATAAATACATGTTTTACAGCCATCAATATAGGCCATGATGGTCATAGTCAGGCAGACCTTTTCACATCTCGATAGAAAGACAGGCGCATTCACTAATATACATCTATATGCATCGAATACGTTAAAAGTTCTATCTATTGCTGCCGTATCGTATTGTTGAAATGGCGATAAACATACGACCAAAACTCAGAGGATGACATTTTGGTATTGGTATTATCTAGAGTTTAATGCAATTGCAATAGCTTAGATCATATCATGGCTGCCAGTGACGCACCCATGTATTTGCTGACTGTCTCTTTCTATTACTAACACAAATGTCTTTCCAAAGCCACGGACTACTCTTCTCACTCGCAACGAAGGTGCGAGACGAAAAATCACCGGAAAGAAACCAGGGTCCGTATTAACAAACCATGCTTAAAAACATTCTTAGTCTTATTCTCCATAATTATCTGACTTTGAAAGTAACATAACATCTGACTGGCTAAACCGAATGGTTTAGCCAATCAGAGGTTGTGTTACTTTCAGGTTTGGACAAACTTGGAGAATAAGACTGAGAATGTTCTTAAGAATGGCTGGTGGATACGGACCCAAGTCACGAGTCAGACACGTTCACCACTGAGCTACCCGGCCGGGCTAGAGGACCACGCCCCTTGATGCATTATTTGCGCCGTTCTCAGAAGAACATTGAATAAAGATAAGGGTATTACTTAAAAAACTGAAAGACTGTAGGTACGTACAGGCCTACAGTTTTACAACAATAAAAAAATAGATACAATGCTTTCACTAAGTCAGTTTTTTTCCCAAACCAGGTTTCAGATTCGTCTAGCACGTAATTTACCTGTCCTCCTAAAACAATGGATTTCAAGAAAATTATTTAGAAGAAGATGTGAATTATTTCATTTAAATATGTCCCACAACAAGACAAATAATCTGATCAAGTCTCAAAGCAGCAGGCTGAAAATAAGGCCTCAAGACTGCACATCAGGTTTTTTTTACGGTTTGGATTTCCTACGATTTTGCACAATGTAATGCATGTAGTTTAGTTGATGTGTGATGTCTAAAAATGTCCACACAAGGCAACGAGTGAGTAAGTCAGAAACTCTTGTTCTAACCCTTTACTCCATAGATACTCATTTCTACGCATTGTTTGTAGGAGCCTTTGGAAAACACTGTGGCAAAAGGTGAAATTGCTCGTGACGAGCAATTTCACCTTTTGTCACAATGTTTTCTATGCTTTCAAAAGGTATCATATACACATAAGAAACGGCTTCATCCTTGCTGTTATTTAGGGCCAATTAGAGATACCATAGAAATGCCTTATGGGGTAAAGGATTAAAATGGACATCTCGCTTTACAATTTCAGGACCACTTTGACTCCAATTGGCCTCTAAGAACCGTGTTTACTGGAGGTATGCCTGTTACTTCAATGTTTGTGCAGTGCGTTGGTTCCTTGTGCAAATACCTATTAGTGGGCTATGCCAGCACTGAGGCAATCTTAATAACGACCAATGTTGTAGAGAACCCAAGCGATTTTGTTGACTTTTCTTGTGGGGCACAGTTGCCGTTAGGAGGTATGAAGATTGTTGATGAGCAAGGTCAAATAGCTCCATTAAACCAACGAGGTGAAATTTATCTCAAAACGGAGACCCTCTTCAAGGAATATCTTAAAGATGAGGAGAAGACGAAGCAAGCTCTAGTGGACGGATGGTTCAAAACCGATGATTTGGGACGAATGGACGAGGACGGAAAATTGACAGTAGAGGGAAGAAGATCAGACATGATTTTAACAGGAGGGATGTCAGTAGCGCCTGCAATTCTCGAAGCAGCGATCAAAACTTGTCCCGATGTAGAGAATGTGGCTATTGTAGGAATACCGGACGCGGAAATGTATCAGGTAATCTGCGCATGCGTGATTTTGAAATCCGGTTCTGGTTTGGATGAAGCGGGTTTGAAAGGTTACTGCGAGGGATTGCACAATAAAAAGACAGAACTGTTTAACGCCCTCCCGCAACATTTTCTGATCATGGATAAATTTCCACAAACCTACACTGGCAAGATATCCAAGAGAGAACTCACTAAAATTGCTGTAGAGAGACTTAAATGACTTTTGATGACTATTTATGCCAATAACGGCCAGGCAGATGAAAACATACGACATAATTATATGTAACATTGTTGTCCACTGAACATTGTGTGATTGTAAAGAAGTAACACTTAGTTTATGAAACGTATTTCTGTATACCATTTTTGTACTTATGCTTGACTGAATCTTACGGAATTGTCTGTGTTGTATGAACGACAGTGAAGTCAATCAAAATAAAGTATTTTCTACAATATATAATAAACTTAAAAATTTTTACAATTTGACAGACTTCAAAAACCGTTACTTACATAATCTAAGGCACACCAGAAACTTTTAAAAGGCACGCCAAAGGCAGGTATTTCAAGGAAAAGACTTTGTTTTCCATTTAATCCATTACCAGACAATCCCTACTTTTGACACCCCTGAGAAAGAAGCCTTTAGAAAACATTGTGGGAAAAGGAGAAAATGTTGGTAACCAGCATTTTCTCATTTTTTCACAATATTTTCTACCCTTCACAAAACAAATATCAAATTTTCAGTCATTTTTATTTTGTCGTCTGCAAATGCTTTCAATTTGGACTAGTCTAAAATATTGTCGTTTGGTAATGGGTTAAGATATTAATCCTTAGGCTTCAAAGCCCGAGTCACTCGCCTTTGCGGACAGCGTAGATCAAGTTAGTCTGTCAGTCAGGGTTCTCAATACACCGATATGCCAAAGAAGTAGACTGAACTTGTGCTCCTTCTTGCAATATTCCCGATATAAGGCAGTATCACTGTTTGAAGTCAAAAGTCACAACTTGCCTTTTAATTACAGTCAAGCTTGTTATAGGGCTTCATTATGCGAAAGATAAATGAGCCATGCTCCGACAAAAGTAGGCTTAATGCATGATTTCCGTGATGCATGATACACGGTCATGGACCCATAATGTTCACTTAGGTTAACCTTTTACCCCATAAGGCATTTCTATGGTATCTCTAATTGACCCTAAATAACAGCAAGGATGAAGCTGTTTCTTATGTGAATATGGCACCTTTTGATAGCATAGAAAACATTGTGGCAAAAGGTGAAATTGCTCGTGACGAGCAATTTCACCTTTTGCCACAATGTTTTCCAAGGGCTTCTACAAGTAATGCGTAGAAATGAGTATCTATGGAGTAAAGAGTTGACAGCCGACCGTTTCAAGAGGTGAACTGGTCTATGGACGAGCAGCAAACAGTTTCGGCCTAAGTCAGCCGCGCAGGCTGATCTGGGCTGATACTTTTAAGAGATGCATTAAGACCTCTTTTCACAGAACATAACTCTGATTAAGGTAAACTAATATTTGATTCATCCGATACATGTACGTTTTCAAGACTGCCTCAGAGTGGGACTAAGATCATGTGATAGATAGGCCATAGCAACCAAAGGTCTACGTCTCTCTGGTGAAGTATCTCAAACCCCTACTGGCGAACTGCTATTAACCCTTTATAATGTTCAGCGCGACACATAGACCTTTAGCAGATAGTGTATATCAACATTAGACTGAACAAACGTGCAGTCTGATCTTTAACCCATTACCTCACAATCCCTAATTTTGACGCCCCTGAGAGAGAAGCCTTTAGAAAACATTGTGGGAAAAGGAGAAAATGCTGGTAACCAGCATTTTCTCCTTTTCCCACAATTTTTTTCTACCCTTCACGAAACAAATTTCAAATTTTCAGTCAGTTTTATTTTGTCGTCTGCATATGCTTTCAATTTGGACCAGTCTAAAATATTGTCGTTTGGTAATGGGCTAATCTACACTGTTCGGTAAGGGACAAAGGAGGCTGTCATGAGTGGACACTTTTTCATGGCATGGCTCAATTTTAATTTACTGCCTTGATCAAACCACAAAGAACCTGCTACCTTGGATCTAGAAGGAATAATTTTGATTTTAAAATTGAAAATTTAAATTATTCTCTTCTAAATCTTATGTTGTGGGTACTCGTTAGAATCGTCTCATTGAGACGATTCTAATGAGTACCCACGACATAAAGCTTCGAAGAGAAATAATTTTGACTTAAGAATATCATCAATCCCTCTTATCTGGAGCTCTGTGAACCGTCAGCTACTTTATTCAGTACAAGAATCTGCCGATGAACCAAGTCTTTTCATTTGTCCTGAAAGATAGACCTTATCTCTGAACATAGAGCTTACATTCTGAGTAGATCATTGCATTTTCAAGGTGGCATATGTCTCCAACAAGAGCAGATCTATCGGCAAAGCTAAAAATGTAGAATCTAGATCTATAGATTAAATTATAATGAAGGACTATATGCAGTCTGATCTTGCTATAGATCTAGAAGCCTCTATACTGACCGCAGAGAGCTGTAAAACTCGTAACAAAGGCGCTAAAATTACCCCTCCCCTGTAACAATACGTGGAGAAATCATTTGACGCAGTCCAGGTTAACCCTTTACCTGATATGCCAATTTGATGCTCTTCCATTTCAGCAGCAAATAAAGATATAATGTCAAAAAGATGGACAAATGAGGATACAAATATCTGATTGAGTGGAAAACATTGTGGGTAAAGGAGAAATTGCTCGTTATGGGCAATTTCTTCTTTTCCCACAATGTTTTTAAAAGCGGTCTGTTGTTGATACATAAAAATGGGTATCTATGGAGTAGAGGGTTAAGTAGCCTACTGCATACATTACAGGGTAAAATCTAGATAAGAGATGCTAATTAATACGTAAAAGTTACCTTTGAATCTGGCACCGTTTGCAGCTCTAAAAGTTACTGTTCAAGTAGGTTGTGTTGAATAATAAGTTAATCGCTGTCCTTTTTGCATGTCACCAGAAAGCGTCTGTCTGTCCTGTTACGGAATCGATATTATTTGTAGGCCTATTTCCTTCTCGAGTTACACCCACTTAATGTAAAGATGCTGGTAAATTACGCGAACCTAATTCCACATAATTCATGAAACACCCGCTGGAATACGCCCAACAAAGTGAAGCCTTACTATCTACCGTAGTGAGATCGTTACTCAGAACTAGTCTGGGGCGTGTTGGTTCCCGTTACTCTATACAACGCGACTATTATATAAATGACTGATTCTACACACGCGGAAGATTAGCAAGATGGAATCTCTACACATTATCGATTAGTGCTTCATGGCTGCTTCCTTCTACCTGGCACCGCGGTATCGGAAAACCGGTCAATCTAAGCCTTTTGTTTCCCTATGTGCACCACTTCAGAAACCTACGATTGATCTATTTCCCTTTACCAAACGACAACTGGGTTCGTATTCACCAACCATTCTTAAGAACGTTCTTTGTCTTAATCTTCAAGATTTTCTGACTGTGAAAGTAACAGAACTTCTGATTGGCTAAACCAATTGGTTTAGCCAATCAGAAGTTCTGTTACTTTCACCTTGACAAAATTCTGAAGAATATGCATAAGAATGTTCTTAAGACTGGTTGGTGAATGCAGACCCTGGATGTGTCGAAATCTACCTACCGTTTTAAGAACATTCTTAGTCTCATTCTTCAGAATTTTCCTAAATTGAAAGTAACACAACTTCTGATTGGCCTAACCAAAAAATGGTCAAGCAAATCAGGAGTTGTGTTCTAAAGGAAATCTTGAAATCTTGGAAAATAAGGCTAAGAATGAACATTCTCATGAATGGTTGGCGTATGGCGTATACCGACTCGGTCTCAAAAGCTAGGTTTCGTTGAGGACAAACTGGGTGTCAATATCTATTTCAGATGATGAACTGCCTCTTTGGGAGGATGCACACGTTGTGAGAAAAGAAGGAATTTCTGCTTGCCATCATTTTCTCCGTGTCCTACATTGCTTACAAAAGTTCTCTTCACCAAAGTCGTAAATCTCAGGGAATTGATTGGTCGCCTTTGTCAGGCAATCCCGATTTGATTGTCACGGGAAACTGGGCATTAATTTAAAAACATTTATGGGAAAAGAAAAAAACCCTTTATCAAACGATAAAATCTTAGCACTGTTCAATTTCAAAGCCGTGTTTGTGTAATCGTTAGGCACCTCAGCTGAAGCTGCCACAGATCTAATGAAATGACGGATGCTTCAGTCTGTAAACAGGTAGTATGTATAAAGTGTTTGGTGTTTAACCCTTTACCAAACAATCACTGGTTTTTACGACCGAGAGGAAGAAGCCTTCTTAAAACAATGGGAAAAGGAGAAAATGCTGGTTACCAGCATTTTCTCGTTTTTCCACGATGTTTTCTACTGTTTTTGAGTCAAGTTTCAACTTTTTGAGTCAAGTTTATTTTGTCGTCTGCAAATGCTTTTAATTTGGACTAGTCGGAAATGTTATCGTTTCATAAAGAGTTAACGCCGTTTTTCGGCGTAGCTGAACGCGCCCGCTTTTAACCTACTTATGGTACTGATAAAGAATAAAATCAATAAATAGATCGTAATTTGCGATTGGTGAAAAAATGCGTAGATCTATATTTATTATGCGGGCACCTGCTGCCACTCTTCCTCGCACATTTATGACACCATGCACCTATGCACTATCAACAAGCGTTGTTACTCTATACGGTGCCTTGGGGCCATCATTCATTCCATAGCGTTAACTAATGTAGTAGATGTAGAGATTTTTTTTCTTGTGCTATTTTGAAATTTAATATTTTCACAAGTAATGGTGACAATGTCCAACAAAATGAAAAAAAAAAACTGCTCATGAAGTTACTTATTCTCAAGTGCTACTCACTACCAACTAAGCCACCAGAGCTCGGCAAGTAGTGAAGTGTCCCAGCGTCATACTTTGGCCGTATTTTATTGGTTTGTTGCAGAAAAAGAAGCCACTGACCGAGCTGGGTCGGTCTGCGTCGGTTGACCCACAGTTTGCACTATTTGATCAATTATCCGCATGTCAAAGCGCAAGTCTATCTAATGATTAAGTCGATTGATAGTCAAATGGATGTTGGGTGATAAAATCATGTGGTGCATGCATTTCGCCGATGCATGATGAACACTCTTTCTTGAGAACCGCTTGTATGTACTAAAACAATGCTACCTGCCTGTGGAAACAGTGTTATGACTGAACATTATGCAATTTAACGATTAGGCCTACATAACGTTATCGAATACAACGAGGTTTTGAATTGATGAAATGAATTGTTAATGTTTTCAACCCGATCTGGTTTCGTAATCAACAAAAGTGGGTTAGAAAGCATTGTGGGTAAAAGAGAAAATGCTGGATACTGGTCAGTATTTTCTCCTTTTCCCACGATGGTTTTTAAGTCTTCTTTCATTCGGGTGATGGGAGCCATCAAATCCCGCGGCTTTTCTGGCGGATTGATATGCATCAACACGGTACATTTCAGAGCCGGTGTAATGCAGAGGTCATTTCTCTACTTAGAATAATGACCCGGGTCATTCCTCTACGTTGACTTCCTGGGTCCACATTATCTCCCGCTAGATGGCATTCTATAAATACTCATCTATCTGATATGGGCATCCTGGGTACAGAACGGAACCACTTTCCTACGCGACAACCGTTCATTTGAATTTAAAACAAAAAAAAAAGGTTTACCCAATAAAACGCTACCTCGTGCAATTCACTCAACTATGATCACCAGTTTAGAGAAATCTGTTGCTAAAGCAAGTCTCATTTCTCCTCAAACGTATTGATACGTAAAAGCTATTTTCAACATTGAGCTACTTTATGGAGCGTAATATTTCAGTCAGCCCGCTTTCGGGGCTAGTAGTGATGCGTCATATAAGACAGTCGAATCTTCGAAGAATATGACATGCGCAGACAACGCCCGGGTCCATTCTTTACGTAGAATAATGACCCAGGTCATTTTGTAGGGGAGGGTCATTTCTCTGCATTACGCCGGAAATACGCTCGGTTACTGTTTTGACACTTGTAAGGCTCCTTTTAAATAAGAAAACTTGAATCTTAATTTTCTTCCGGTATTCTAGTTGACAAACAGTTCGTACATCCATTTTTAGGCCAAGGAATCCTTCTCAAGGGATTCCCTTGCCTATAGGGATCGTAAGCTGCCTTTTCCGGACTACTTTCAGAGAAAAGGTTGAACGGTGTGTCCACTCGATATCGCCGAGTCCGCAAAACAACTAGTTTCCCTCAAAGCTTTCATCTGCAAAATGCCATGGAATTGCAAGGGTATTACTACCCTTCAATAACTGACGAGTGTGTGTTTTTTATCCCGTTTTCGTCATTAACATTGGCCTAATAAAGGGGAACCTAATAAACTTAGCTTTATCCGGCAGTTGTGTATTCCTACGCGCTATACGGTAAATATCTATAACGTTGTGTTGACATTTGAACATATGTGTCACAAAACGCGTTTCCGCTGAAATGCGATTGTAAATAAAGCAAATTACATGTACATATAGAATATTGGCCCGTGTTACGTTTATCACTTTTTCTTATGTATATCGACTAAATCTAGGGTACTTTGACTGTGGTGCTTTCTACACCGACAAAAATCAACTATTTCCCACTAGTGTGTCCACTTCTCTGCATACCACCCGCTGTTGTGATAGCAATTTCCGACTGCTGGAAAAATCGGACCCTGGAAAAATCGTCCCCAAACTGCTTGGAGACGATTTCTCCTCAGAAATCTGGTGAAATCGTCCCCAAATAAAATTTTAGAGAAATCGACCCCAACATCAAATTTCATCCATCGTTATTCAAGTTATCTATAAAAATTATTTTTGAAACTTCGATGTTTTTAGTACTTACATTATGTGTATTAGTTACCTTTATCCAAGAGTTATTTGGTAGTTTTGCCATTGTTTATAACTGCCTATTTCACACTGATAGGATCTATTTCACACCTTCTACACCTGTCACAAATAGATTACACCCGTGTGATTCTTAAAATATGTATTTGATTGACTTTGATTTGAAACCAAATAAATGATTATATATTTTTTTTCTGTAGTGGTTCGGCTGTCATTTAATGTATTTTTTATATTCATATATGCCCATTATTTTGATTTATTGTATGAAGATTTTTTTTTCACTCTCTCTCTCTCTCTCTCTCGTATATTTTGCTACCCTTTCCTACTTGTACATTTTCCATCACCCAATACGAGATTCATGCCCAGCCGTCGATCGTGAAGTCACTAGTTCGATCCCATAAAGTCTGTTTTATTGAATCACATCTCTGGTTACTGTATATTGAAACCATTTTCCACAGAAGCATTTCCTCCTTTTCCCACAATATTTTCTAGCATCTGAAAGACGAATGTTACTTTTTTTTATTAACATTTGATTTGTCTTCTGCAACTGCTTTCAACTTTTTTTTCCAGAAAAAAAAGTCTTTTGGATAAGGGAGATTTAAAAAAAAACAAAACAAAAAAACACTTATTTACAGAGATTCAAAGGACTTAGATTTCAGAGACTTGTATGTTTAGTATGTGATGAGAGAGAATTGTACCCTATCACAATACCTATCATCAATCCTCAATAGTAAATTGACCGAGCTTGTGGACTCTTAAAGTGTACGTCGCTACCAACTGAACTATATTCCACTGATAAAACCATCATTTTAGCAACACTTCAGTTGACTGCAAGATACCTTCAATGTTGATAATTCTAAAAAACTGGGGATCGGAGGCATACTGACTAGTGCAAATGCCTACTTTCTCTCTCTCAAAATTACGTTACACCAGCCAGGCTGATTTAAAAAGCGTGTTGTCCACAAAGTATCCTGATTTTGAGACAAAACCACAATGTTTTTCAAGGCTCTTTCGGCTAACACCATGTCAAATTTTGCTTCTGATGAATCACCTTAATTTATCATCTGTAAAAGTTGCTTATAAATCTCAGTTTTTAATTGTAATTATATGTTGGTCCTATAATCTCTCATGAAGCGTAACTAATTTCATGTGGGTCATCGATGGAAATTAAATAGAGGCAGTTGATTAGGATAAATTTTGGGGAAAAATATGCTACTGTTAATAGACGACTCATAAATGTGAAAAATAACGTTATTCAAGGCTTCACATGTTTTCAGAAAATTTAGTTAACCAAAGTTGGTATTGCACCGATTGAATAGTTCAATTTTGACTTGAGATTGTTTACAAGCACGACAAATTACTAAATTAACTCTGGCTTAATTAGTTTCTGGCTGGTGCTTTCTTGTATCAGTTCAAAATTTCCTGTTAAAACCAAGAATTCCAGGGGCTTAGTGGAATCCGCTTGTATCCCTGTCCGTCTACCTGTTTGTATCAATTAAAATTGACCTCTTGTATTGTTTCGTATCCTCAATTTCCTGGCCTTCAGTACTATCAGTACTTTGATTTAACGTGGTTTATCAATTCCAACTGAATTTTTTGCTAGACCCCGGTCTGTACATAAGGTCATGTGACTGCCAGTTCAAATGGAAACGACCGTTTTATGGACGACGTTAACTAGATGTAGGTACGGAATCGGCCGAGTTGTGATGAGTAAAGCTTCTTTGTCATGGTTGTCAAGAGTCGGAACTGTGTGGCACAGGATCGAAATTTCTTTTCTTTTTTGTCACTTTGTCAAAATTGTGTTCTTCGGTCAAGACAGCTGATTTCGTGCATCGATTCGTAACAACGTTACATTGTTCATACACAGTTTCGAGTTTGCGCTGAAATTTTGACTCCCAAGATATATTCTTAATCACACTGATCAACGTGAGCAGCGGACACCATGTGTTCTCGGTACACCAGATCGAATTTTCCATGGAAGAACCGGAGGTGGTGTAAGTATTTTCATTTTTATGGACCTGATTAACCTAGATAGAAATGTTGATTTACAGCAATGTCAAGACGAATGATTGATCTGTTTACACGCATACTAGGGAATAATAATACCATCATATAAGCGAGCTGTGGCTTTATGAGCAACTGGGTTCTTATTGTTTTGAAGTTTGTTGCCGATTTTCGGACAAAATCTCCCAACCATTGTTCATTTTACAAGTTTGTATGATAAGATAAATGTATTCCCTAAAGAAACACAAAATTTCACTTAGAAATGTCCGTCCAAAGCGAAGATATACGTTTTTGAATGGACCTGGGTAGAGGAAAATATGCTAACAAGACACCATTTTCATTTTCAGAGTATGTACATGGACACCAGATCAGAAAAAGCTTGTGGTAACTGGACACCAACCTTTAAATCATCAATATTTCTGCCTGAAACTCGATGCATGGGCTATATACGAAGACTATTTTTGTTGTAAACATTATGTCACTACGGTCCATTATCTGATAAAGAGAATGTTCAACGCAATTTCATTATTTGTAGCACTTGCTTTTTTGAAATATTTGCAATGTTACGGCAATTTACGAAGTAGACCTACGATGCTTGATCACAATTGACCGGTCATTGCCTCCAAACTTACATAGTTCTTGGAAATGCAGCATTAGTGCTCAGAAATAGTTACAGTTCAACCTATATTAATCAATTATCAAAGGGACGGTCAAAAGAACTTGCCAAAGGCAGGTGCTTGCTTGATACAGATGAATATCTGTGCATTGCTATTTGTCGGGAACTACATGTATGCTTGTTTATTCAGGTTGCTTGCTTAATACAAGTGGCCAACATGTCAGGTTTTACTGTATTTCGTATTGCTGAAATTTATTGGAGAGGTCATCAGACCCTCCAACAGTGGTGAGTTCAAATTGCAGAGTGCCACAGAATTTGCTGTCTAATTCCGTTTCTTCGAGCGTAATTGTTCTGATACACAGTCTGTTTCGTCATGGTTTTGTAAATAAAGCGAGATAAAAAAACCGAAACAGGAAATAGACGTGGTTTATTTTTTATAAATGACGAATTTCAGAAAAGATTTAATTTAGTAATTTGCCATGGCTGCAATTAACCTCTCTAATTATTTCCTAACACACTACGTACAAAACTATTTCTGAGCACTAATGCTGCATTTCCAAGAACTATATAAATTTGTAACAATAAAGATTAATATCTCATATATCATAATCACCCAGCATATTGGATAAAATGAAACATTATCAGTGATCATCTGTGTTATGAAATACATGTAGATCTACATGCATGTATTATCAATGAATTTTTTTAAAGAGCCGCAAGTACTTCCGCCTTATGACACAAAGAGAAAATAAGTCCCACCAAAAAAAGCCATGTTTTTCAGCAGATCAAAATTTATTGAAGGAATGTGATAGACAGCTACCCAATGCCAATCTCGTGATTGAGTTCTTTTGAGAGGACAAATTTTACAATTTTCACAACGCGCCGTACACGGAAAATAAGCTCCTTCCACATAAGCCATCTTTTTTAAAGGATCGAAGTATCTCGAAAAAAATTTATGGAATCATCCACGTTGAATTTTGTTGATTTCCACTTCACCAGTGGTTTCTGAAGAGAAGTCAATTAAATAAAAATTTAAGAAATAAACGCGTAGACGAACAAACGCACGCATGCAAATGTACGAAGGGTAGAACGCCATTCAAAGAGCCTGCTGGCAGTTGGCCAAGCGGATTTGAAAATTATTTAAACTAAGTATCAGGCCAAATGTGATAAATAATGTACACTCTGTATTAGTTAATAGGGGTTTTTCTTTATAGACAATGTTTTTCGAAGCCATCTTTCCCAGGGACATTAGAGCTCGTGACTGCGTGGTAATGAGTAAATACGCCATTCATAAAACTGAAACGCTGTAAAAAAAGAACATGTCTTGCACCAACATTGGAGGCAATGACCGATCAATTGTGATCAAGCATCGTAGGTCTACTTCGTAAAATGTCGTAACATTGCAAATATTTCAAAAAAAGCAAGTGCTACAAGTAATGAAATTGCGTTGAACACTCTCTTTATCAGGTAATGGACCGTAGTGACATAATGTTTACAAAAACAGTCTTCGTATATAGCCCATGCATCGAGTTTCAGGCAGAAATATTGATGATTTAAAGGTTGGTGTCCAGTTACCACAAGCTTTTTCTGATCTGGTGTCCATGTACATACTCTGAAAATGAAAATGGTGTCTTGTTAGCATATTTTCCTCTGCCCAGGTCCATTCAAAAACGTATATCTTCGCTTTGGACGGACATTTCTAAGTGAAATTTTGTGTTTCTTTAGGGAATACATTTATCTTATCATACAAACTTGTAAAATGAACAATGGTTAGAGGATTTTGTCCGAAAATCGGCAACAAACTTCAAAACAATAAGACCCCAGTTGCTCATAAAGCCACAGCTCGCTGATAGGATGGTATTATTATTCCCTAGTATGTGTGTAAACAGATCAATCATTCGTCTTGACATTGCTGTAAATCAACATTTCTATCTAGGTTAATCAGGTCCATAAAAATGAAAATACTTACACCACCTCCGGTTCTTCCATGGAAAATTCGATCTGGTGTACCGAGAACACATGGTGTCCGCGGCTCACGTTGATCAGTGTGTTAATAGAATTACTTTTTCTTGTGTGTGTCGAATACAATTACCTTAGCATTCAATGCAAAACAAATTCATTTCTTTGTTTATTACTAGACATATCGCTGTGGAAATCACAGAAAATTGAAAACTCACTGTTTTCTGTCAAATGTAAAAATCTCCTTTTAGGAGAGTACTTTTATTGCAGGGGCTAAACCACCGACAGCCTAATAAAACATGGGCTTGGAAATAAGTCGTACGAGATTTACGATTAAAACAAAAAAAGTTTCAACACAAACCAGAAAATCTAAGATTTAAAAAAAAAAGATTCAAGTAATCTTTGCAACTTTTTGGTGGATTTCCTTAAAAAAAAAAAAAACCACACACACACAGAGGATCTATTTCGTGACTATTAAAAAAAAAAAGAAAATAATATAAAAAAAAAAAAGAAAGCATATTAAGACATTTTTGAAAATATAGAAAATCTAACCTAAATTTTCTCCTCAGTTTGTCAGCTTTCGTCTAGCCTCGTAAAAAGACAAATCCCTTCAGTTAACTCTTTACCACTCAATTCCAGGTTTTCTACGACTCTGGAAAAGAAGCCTTTTGAAAAAGTTAGTGAGACAAGAGGACCATAATGGTTCTATATCGCTCACCTTAGTACTAAGCAGTAAAGCTCAAAAATAAAGATAAATACCAAATATCGAAGGTCAAGGCCAGATGATAATGAAACAAGAGCAGCATATGTAGCAAGATATGCCTGTCTCACCGCCAGTTGTCAAGGAGGTATAATAAATGCAAAGGACAGGTATTCAACAAACATGTTTACCAAGTCTCAAGTTAATTTGACCTGATATTATCCAAGAAAAAACATACTGACAAAGATTCATAAAAATTAGACTGAAAACATGGCCTCCTTAACCCATTACCACACAATCCCTACTTTTGACGCCCCTGAGAAAGAAGCCTTTTGAAAACACTGTGGGAAAAGGAGAAAATGCTGGTAACCAACATTTTCTCCTTTTCCCACAGTGTTTTCTACCCTTCCCAGAACAAATTTCAAATTTTCAGTCACCTTTATTTTGTGGTCTGCAAATGCTTTCTATTTGGACCAGTCTAAAATTTTCTCGTGTGGTAAAGAGTTAATGAACACAACGTTTTGCAAAAATTTGACAAGTTGACCTGGTTTTTTTTCCCAGCATGGTCCATATTCAAAATCGAGGCAAACATTCAGACTAACTTAACTCTTTACCACACAATCCCGACTTTTAACGACCCTGAGAAAAAAGCCCTTTGAAAACATTGTGGGAAAAGGAGAAAATGCTGGTAACCAGCATTTTCTCCTTTTCCCACAATGTTTTCTTCCCTTCATAAAACAAATTTTAGTTTTTGATTCACATTTTATTTGTCGTCTGCAAATGCTTTCAATTTGGACTAGTCCAAAAAATTGTTGTTTGGTAAAGAGTTAAGGCAACAGTACCAAAAATGCAGCTTTTGAGAGTATACAAGGTTCTTTTTATAATTTGACCTAAACTCCTAGTTTTTGACCCAACTAGACCCATTTTTAAACTTGATAAAGATATTATCAAGACAAATATTCTGATGACCTTTTCTGAGTTTTGGACTGAGAATATTCCGCAAAAGTGGGCATAAGGCTTGTCAAATAATTGACCTGGTGACTTAGTTTTTTTTATCTCTCGTAACCCATTTTCAAACTTGACCAAGATATAATCAAGATAAATATTTTAGCTACATTTCATTAGTATTGGACTGAAAATGTCGCCTCAAAAACTGTATACACAAGTTCTTTTTTTAAGATGTGATCTAGTTTTTGACTTGCCATGACCCATTCGATCTCATACAAGATATCATAAACAAAAACATTCTATATAAGTTAAACCCTTTAGCACACAATGACAACTTTTGACACCCCTGAGGAAGCAACCTTTAGAAAACACTGTTGGAAAAGGAGAAAATGCTGGTGACCAGCATTTTTTTCCTTTTCCCACAAAGTTTTCTACCCAATCAAAGCGACACTGCACCATTTGAGCCACTTAAAATTGTCACCTGCAAATGCCTTCAATTTGGATAGGTAAAAAATTTTGCTTTGTGGTAACAGGTTGATTAGAATCTGACTGAAAATGTGACTTCCAGAGCATACACAAAGCACATGTATCCGTTGACATGGGCTGATGCTGGAAAAGAAATGCTCGCAAGATGCTGGACAGAGCATGATAACAAAAGCTCATCTTTACCAATTACCAAATTACGAAATCTTAGACTGATCCAAATTGCAGACAACAAAATAAACATAACTCAAAAATTAAAGTTTGTTTCCAGCAGGTAAAAACATTGTGGGAAAAGGAGAAAATGCTGGTTACAAGTATTTTCTCCTTTTCCTACAATGTTTTCAAAAGGCTTCTATTTCAGGGTTGTAAAAATCAGGGATTGATTGGTAAAGGGTTAAGTACTTTTTGCCTAGGTGAACTAAAACTAAAAAAGTCAAATCAAAGAATATCTAAGAAAACATGAAATTCTGTCTTTGCTGAATGATATTCAACCCTTTTTCAAACAATCCTGTCTGTTGTCGACCTCAAAGATGAACAAGTTTGAAAATATTGTGGAAAAAGAGAAAATGCTGGTAACATGAAATTTTTATTTCCCATATATTTCCATTTAAAGATTCTTTAAGTGTGAGTTTTTAGAATATAGACCTAACTTTAACCTGGCAATAAAAAAAAAGCGATCCACTGAATTACGAGTACGAAAACAGATTGCGACAAACTGGTAAAAAATTTGGATTTTTGTAGATTTCCATCCTTTTTTTCTTTTTACAATGAAACAGTGGAAAATGTGAATTAAAAAAATAATACACACAAGGGTAACTAAAAACATTGAAAAACAGGAAATTTAGTGTTGATTTATCTTAGTTTATATCTGCCTTTACTGTAAGGAAGTAGAAAAAAAAATTGAGGAAATAATGTTTGTGAAAGGCTTATCATGCACTGTGGTAAATTGCAAGCAATAACAATAGCTACATGTTTGGGTATTTCTTAGTTTTGATGGATCTAATTTTTACTGACTGATACAGGATTATTATAGTTAAGATGAACAGATTTTAAGATAGAAAAGTTCTCTGTATAACTCCACTATTTTATAGTAAACTCAGTAGCTTACAGGACTTGAAACCAGGGCATGTGGGAAAGCAGCCAGTGGCTTGAGAAACCAAAAGTGAAATCTGACCAAGCTTAACTCTTTGCCAAACAATTCTTACAGCTGATGGACCATAAGGAAAAACCAGAAACACTGAAAACCATCATGGGAAGGTGAAAATGCTGATAACGGTATGTTTTCTATCCATTAAAAGACAAATCTTACGAATCAAGCAAAATTTAATTTGGGATTTGAAAATGATTTTTGGGCAATTTAAAAATTTTTGCCAGAAAAATGAAAGAAGAGTTAAACACATACAGCATGATACCAAAGTGAAATTTGACTAAGCTTTAGCAGTCAGACATGAAAAGTGAAGTTCAATGACATCAACCATGAGGCATCACATTATTAGTTGTATGGTCAGGTGGCAGGGGACTTGGAAACTTGTTCACGGCTGTGATGAATCGTGTCACCCCGAGCCGGAGGCGAGGTGGCGACATGATTCCACACAGCCCTGAACAAGTTTCCAAGTCCCCTGCTTCCTGACCGTACAACAAATTTATTATACTGCAAAGTTTTACCTTTTCAAAGCGTGTTAAGCGAAATTTTCCTGTTTTTATGATTTCACGAATCGAGTATGCTGACGAAATAGAAATTCCCTTCTGTGTGCCCCAATTCAATGAAAAGTGACGTCACTGGAAATTAACTGACGTCACTAAAACGTGCAGTTTGGTGCATAAATGTGCAGTCTGGTAATCGATTGACGCCGTAATTTTGGATGTTGTGTTGCACGTGTAGTGATGTTTACAGAGCACTCAAAAGGGAAACTCGTTTTATGTGGTTTTTGCCAGGGAACACGATAATGTCCCTGGCATGTTAACCAATCAGATCACGAGAAATTTCTTTGCAGTATAATAATAATTTTTATCATTTTACATATTATGGTAGATCAAAATTGCTGTATGATCAAATTTATACTGTAGTGAAAATCATGGAATTGCAAACTGTTTTTGGGGCCACACAATGTTATGTAAGCGCCAATGGATTAAGTTAACCCGTTACCAAAAAATCCCTGGTTTTCACAACCCTGAGATAGAAGCCTTTTGAAAACATTGTGGGAAAAGGAGAAAATGATGGTAACCAGCATTTTCTTCTATTCCCACAATGTTTTCTACACTACTGGAAACAAATTTCAGTTTATTTTGTCATCTGCAAGTGCTTTCAATTTGGACCAGTCTAAAATTTTGTTGTTTGGTAAAAAGTTAACTCTTTACCACTCAGTCCGACTTTTAACGACCCTGAGAAAGAAAGCCTTTGAAAACATAGTGGGAAAAGGAGAAAATGCTGGTAACCAGCATTTTCTCCTTTCCCCACAATGTTTTCTACCCGTTCCAAACCAAATTTCAATGTTTGATTCACGTTTATTTTATCGTCTGCAAATGCTTTCAATTTGGACCAGTCTAAAATTCTGTCGTTTGGTAAAGAGTTAATGATTTGACATAACAAAGCTGCAAATCCTGTGCAATCCTGCAGCTGTCAGGGGTGTATTTGGCATGAAGATACAAGAATGATCATAGTTTCTTAAAATAAGGATGAAATGGATAAGAAAAGAAACGGGTGTATCTTTAAATCAATACCAGACAATCCATACACAATCCTTTAGCCTGCAATAAAACTAAGACTTAAAGCACTGGAACCGACTTAACTTGTTTTTGTGGACAGTGTAGATTAAGATCAGACTGCACAGAATGTGCAGTCTGATCTTAGATCTACACTGTCTGCTGATTTGTTACATATTCTGGCCAAAAAAAACTTGATACAGCAATATTTCAGATGTTTTTTTTTTATTTAAAAATGTCTCTTGTTTTAATTCAGCACTTCAGCATGTGCAGACATTAAAGTAAACCTCCCCAAAACAACAATTATTAGTTGGTAGCCAGCATTTTCTCCTTTTCCCACAGTGTTTTTGTCAAATCAAAGACAAACTGCTTCATATTAGCCACTTGTAATTTGTCGTCTGCAAGTGCTTTGAATTTGGATACATCTTAATTTTTTGCTGTGTGGTAAAGAATTAAGGCCTTCAATAAGGTAGGAAACATTGTGGGAACAGGAGAAAATACTGGTGACCAGTATATTCTCCTTTTCCCATAATGTTTTCAAAAGGTTTCTTTCCTAGGGTATGGAAAATATGAAGAAAAGAAGTAAATGCTGGTCATGAACATTTTCTCCTTATTCCTACAATGTTTTCAAAGTCCTTTGCCTTGAGGTCATTAAAACTCGACATTGTGTGGCAAAGGGATAGGTTGGCTGCATGGCTAAGGGGTAAAGTTATAAGATTACCACAGGTCCTTAGTTGGATCCCAAGTAAAGGCAATTATTTTTTAGAAGGAGCTGCCGTTGGTTAACTCTTTACCATATGAGAAAATTTTAGACCAGTCCAAATTGAAAGCATTTGCAGACGACAAGACAAATGTGACTGAAA
Source organism: Tridacna crocea (assembly GCA_943736015.1). NCBI lineage: Eukaryota > Metazoa > Mollusca > Bivalvia > Cardiida > Cardiidae > Tridacna > Tridacna crocea. Next base: position 20,429,998 of record OX031064.1, read on the forward strand.
AATTGAAATTTGGTTTGGAAAGGACAGAAAACATTGTGGGAAATGGAGAAAATCCTGGTTAACTCTTTACCAGGAGAGTCAATATATCTTATGCCTCTCTAAATTGAAAGCATTTGCAGATGAAGAGGTAAATGTAAGCAAATTATGAAATTTGCTTTTGATAATGAAGTAAATACATGTATTGTGATAAAAGCAGAAAAATGTTTGTTATTAGCATTTTCTTCATTTAACTCATTACCAAACAAACAAAATTGAAAGCATTTCCAGATGACAAAATATAAGTGACTGAAAATTTGAAATTTGTGTTGGGAAGGTTAGAAAACTTTGTGGGAAAAGGAGAAAATGCTGGTTACAGCATTTTCTCCTTTTCCCACAATGTTTTCAAAATGCTTCTTTCTCAGCGTTGTTAAAAGTCAGGAGTGTGTGGTAGAGAGTTAAGGCACATTACAGTCCATGCCATTTTTTCCATTGAGTCAATTGAAAATACAGAAATGAGTTACCTGTGAAATAACTGAAATCATGTTGAAAATGGTGTTTAAAACTTATCAGTCAAGCAAATTTTTCTGTTTAGGTCAAATTCTTGCAATGTATTGGTATCTGTCAGCATTTTCTCAATTTCCCACTGTGTTTTCAAAAAACTTCTTTCTTAGGGTCATTTGACCACTGACTACACTATTGCATGTTTTAATGAACCTAGTAAAACTCCTTTTGAAAAGAATGTGTTAAAAGAAGAAAATGCTAATAACCAACATTGTCTGCTTTTACCACAATATTTACTTCATTATCAAACGCAAATTTCATAATTTGGTTACATTTACTTCTTTGCAAATACTTTCAATTTAGAGAGGTATAAGATATTGACTCTCCTGGTAGAAGAATTAACTCTTTACCACGCAATCCTGACTTTTACTGATCCTGAGAATAAAGGCTTTTGAAAACATTGTGTGGAAAATGAGAAAATGCTGGTAACCAGCGTTTTCTCCTCTTCCCAAAATGTTTTCTACCCTTCCCAAACCAAATTTCAATTTTTCAGTCACATTTATTTTATTAAATAGTCTGCAAATGCTTTCAAATTGGACCTGTCTAAAATTTTCTCATGCAGTAAAGAATTAACCTATTACCAAATGATCTAAAGTTTTAATTGAGAGAGAAGGCTCTTTCTATTTTCCACAATGCTTTCTACCCTTTCAAATAGTTATCTTGTCCATTGAGCGGCATTGGATTTGTCCTCTGCATATGCTGTCATGTTATAAACTTTTATAATTCTTATCTTTTGGTAGAGCTTTAAATCTTTATCATACAATCAATTCTTTTAACTCTTTACCAAACCACATAATTGTAGGCTTGCCCAAATTGAAAGCATAAGCATATGGCAAAATAGATATGGCTCGAAAATTGAAATTTGTTCTGGGAAGGGTAGAAAACATTGTGGAAAACGGAGAAAATGCTGGTTACCAGCATTTTCTCCCTTTCTCACAAAGATTTAAAAGGTTTCTTTCTCAGGGTTGTTAAAAGTCTGGACTGTGTGCTAAATATTGCGGGAAAAGGAGAAAAGGTTGATAAAATGTTGATAACCAAAATATTTTACTTTTCTTACAATGTTTTCTACACTTTCAGCGGGATCACCATTACTTAATGCTTTATAACACAATCCTGACTATTGAAAACATTGTAGGAAAAGGAGAAAATGCTGGTTATCAGCAAGGTTCTCCTTTTCCAATAATGTTTTCTACCCTTCCCAAATTGAATTTTAGTTTTTGATCCAGACTAAGTTTTGTCGTCTGCATAAATGCTTTCAATTTGGGCTAGTCTTAAATCTTGTCATTTATTAAAGAGTTCAGCTTTTGCAGTCTGTAAATGGTATTACTGCTGGGTTGGCTCAGTGATGAGCGTGTTGGACTCATAACCTGGTGGTTGTGATTTTGATACCCGGTTGAGGCAAACTTACTTTCTGGCGTATTTTCGCCTCTCGCCTCTATGGAAGCAAGTGAGAAAAGTAGTCGTGGCTTTGGAAAGAAATTAGTATTAGTACTGCTGTGAGAAAGCAAGGAAACACATGTGCGTCACTGACCGCCATGATATGAACTTAGCTGTTGAAGTGGCGTTAAACCCCAATACAACCAACCAACCAATTGTAAATGCTGTAAAGTTTTGTCCTGTGGTAAAGAGTGAACTGTTGATAATCTTGTCAAGCGAGTGAGCAGGGCTGAGCAAAATAAAAAATCAAAACCATTTAGAAATGACAAGTTTTGATGAGCTTTGAAAAGAAATCTTTTGAAAACATTGTCGGAAAAGGAGAAAATGCTGGTAACCAGCATTTTCTTCCTTTCCCACAATGTTTTCTACCCTATCAATAAACAATTGCACCATTTGAGCCACACTGAAATTGTTGTCTGCAAATGGTTTCAATTTGGACAGGGCTAAAATTTTGTCATCTGGTAAAGTGTTAAGGTGTTATCCGAATGACATAATCATGGAGGCACTTTGCAGATAGTACATGTATAAGCAAAGATAAGCCTGCACATAAACACAGTCTGATCTTGACCTACATTCTTGGCATCTCTGTGGTTTAAAAAAAAAAAATGATGCATACAATAATTACTCATAACATTCAAACTAGAAAATTGGAATAGATCTACATGATTATATGTTGTAAGATTTTCTGAAAATCTATAATAAGACGTATGTATTATAGGATAAGATTTAAAAATAGATAACTGGGAAAATCCCTTGGCCTATGAATCACAATGCTTAACTATTTACATGATAAAATTTCAGACCTGTCAACATTGAAACCATTTGCAGAAAATATCACATGGTGCTGAAAATGATTGTCCATTAGAGGGTAGAAAATATTTAGAGCCAAGGCGAAAATGCTTGTTACTAACATTTTATTTTACTTTTCTCACAATATTTTTGAATGGCCTTTTTTTCTGGATCATTGAATGGGGGATTGTGTAGCAAAGGGCTACCTATAAAACCTTAGAACACCAGATAAACCCAACAGACATATTTAATCTAGAAATAAGACCAAAATAATTGCAATTTGATAGCTGATTTCATCTATAATATTTTAGCAAAGCCGACAGTGTAGCTCAAACATCAGACTGCAAGTTTCATGCAGCGTAATCTTGACCCACACAAATTGCTAAGGCAACTTGTAGCACTGAAGGTGCTATAAGGGTTAAAAGAGATCAGGAAATGGATTTCCATGAATCATTCTTATATCTTAAAAATAGCAATTTGAAAAGGGGAAAAACGCACCATTGGTTATCTCTAAACGAATTATGAAACAACAAAAAAATACACTAAAATAACTTTCTGACTAGCAAAAGAAAGTGAAAGAGTAACAAGTCATCCTCTTTCTTGTTTAGACTTCTGATTAACTTTTCCAAACAATAAAATTTTAGACATCTCCAAATTGAAAGCCTTTGGAGCCAACAAATTTAACCCATTACCACACAATCTCAATTTTTAACAACCCTGAGAAAGACGCCTTGAGAAAACATTGTGGGAAAAGGAGAAAATGCTGGTCATCAGCATTTTCTCCATTTTTCACAATGTTTTCTATTCTTCACAAAACAAATTTCAAATTTTCAGTCACTTTTATTTTTTCGCCTGCAAATGCTTTTGATATGGACAAGCCTAAAAGATTGTTGTTTGTTAATGAGTTAACCCATTACCAAACAACAATATTTTCGACTGGTTCAAATTGAAAGCATTTTCAGACGACAAAACAAAAGTGACTGAAAATTTGAAATTTGTTTTGTGAAGGGTAGAAAACATTGTGGGAAAAGGAGAAAATGCTGGTTACCAGCATTTTCTCCTTTTCCCACAATGTTTTCTAAAGGCTTTTTTCTCAGGGGCGTCAAAAGTAGGGATTGTGTGGTAATGGGTTAAATGGAGCCTGGATACTGAAACTTGTTATTGAAAGGGTAGAAAAAACAATTTGGGAAATTATGGTAAGATAAAATACTACTCACTATATAACCAGCATTTTCTCCTTTATCCACAATGCTTTCAAAGTCTGTCTTTTCATCATCTGTAAAACTCGGCACTGTTTGGTATTTAAAGTGTTGAAAGACTTACAATACAGATCAAAATATATTATTAATATGTTTCAAATTCTTTAGAAAATAAACACCAGATCTCTATATACATACAAATACATTGTACTTGAACAATTTAATTTTTTTATGATACACTTAGAAAAGAGAGACAGAGAGAGAGAGAGAGAGAGAGACAGAGAGACAGAGAGACAGAGAAAGACAGAGACACATAGAGAGAGAGAGAGAGAGACAGAGAGAGAGAGAGACAGAGACACATAGAGACAGAGACAGAGAGACAGAGAAAGACAGAGACACATAGAGAGAGAGAGAGACAGAGATTATAAGCGTATAAATTGGAAATGTAGAGAGAGAGGGGGGAGGGGGAATATTATATATGTATTAATTAGAAAATGAGAGAGAGAGAGAGAGAGAGTATGAATTGTAAAAATACAAAATCCTTATTTTCACCGGTTCAATAAAATTCGCTGTCTTTAGGCACTTGTACATTGCATAATTAGTAAAAAATGAACAAGTCAGCACAATATTATCAAGATATACATGATGCCTTAACCCATTACCACACAATCCCTACTTTTGACGCCCCTGAGAAAGAAACCTTTACAAAACATTGTGGGAAAAGGGGAAAATGCTGGTAACCAGCATTTTCTCCTTTTTCCACAGTGTTTTCTACCCTTCCCACAACAAATTTCAATTTTTCAGTCACCTTTAATTTGTCGTCTGCAAATGCTTTCAATTTGAACCAGTCTAAAATTTTGTCATGTGGTAAAGAGTTAAGCTTTGTAGACAAAATATTAATCCATATCCTGTTCAGTAACTAAAATGAAATTTTCAGTTCTGTAGTAAAAACCATAATATTGCTTCTTCAACAGTATGTTCTGGGAATAATATCTCCTTCTTGAACAGTGTAGATCAAAGATCAGACTGCACAGAGCAAGCAGTATAATCTTGATCTAAATTGTGTGCAAGAGGTCTAGTGAGTCACACTTAGTAGTTTAGGATAAACCTTTACCATACAATGCTGACTTTTTACGCCGCTAGAAAAGAAGGCTTTGGAAAACATTGTGGTAACCAGCATTTTCTCCTTTTCCAATAATGTTTACTACTCTGTCAAAGAAAAATTACACCATTTGAGCCACACTGAAATTGTCGTCTGCAAATGGTATCAATTTTGACAAGGCTAATTTTGTTGTCTGCTAAAGGGTTAACTAATCCACAACAAGTATCACAAATGAAAAATGAAACTGTCAATATACTTATGAGAAACTACACTACAATGAATAGTTAACATGCTTCTGTTTGTATAGATGGACCCATTTGATTATACTTCATATAATATGATGCAACTGATTTTTGTTTATGAACGGTCCAGACAGTCTGAACATGTATTTATCTTGAAGAGAAACACTAATGGAAAAATGAAGTATTATGTACACAAGTTAAAATTCACAGAAACGTTTAATAGTACGGGACAACATTTAAACCTTTACCACATAATCCAAACTTTTAATGACCTTGAGAAACAAAGCTTTTGAAAACATTGTAAGAAAAGGAAAAAATGGTGGCACCCTTTCCCAAACAAATTTAAATATTTGAGTCACACTCATCTGACCCTGAGATAGAAGCCCCTTTAAAACATTGTGGGATAGGGAGAAAGTGCTGGTAACCAGCACTTTGTCCTTTTTCCCAGGATATTTTCTACCCTGCTGGAAACAAATTTTAATTCTTTAGTTACGTGTATGTTCATTTTGTCATCTGCTTGTGCTTTCAATTTGGACCAGTCTAAAATTTTGTTGTTTCGTAAGGAATTAACTCTTTACCACGCAACAAGATTTTAGACCTGTCCGAATTGAAAGCATTTGCCAATGACAAAACTCCTTTACCATGCAACAAGATTTTAGACCTGTCCGAATTGAAGCATTTGCCAATGACAATTTCAATGTGGCTCATATGAAATTATTTTTCTTTGATAGGGAAGAAAACATTGTTGGAAAAGGAGAAAATGCTGGTAACCAGTATTTTCCCCTTTTTCCATGATATTTTCAAAAGCCTTCTCTTTCAAGGGAGTTACAAGTGTCATTGTATGATAAAGGGCTAAGACTAGTTCAGATTAAAAGCATCTGCTGAGCACAAATGAAATGTTGGACAAAAATGGGATAGAAAACATAATTGGAAAATGAGGAAATGCCATCATCAGTACTTTCTCCTTTCCCCAAAATGATTTTAAGTTTTCTTTTTGTCATTAAAACTCAAGACTGTGTGGTAATGGGTTTAATAGTGGGTCTTCAAGGTTCAATCATATAAAAAAAAACATTGAAAAAAAAATGGTAGTGATTTCAAAACTTTAGAAGTTATCATCAAGACATGTGCAAACACTACAATCACCTTAAGCTTGGCTTCAGACAAATAAAACAATCATTAAAAAGACTGTTTAATGTGCACCGAGTTCTAATTATTCAAATACATAAAACATTTAAACTGTTCAATATCTGTTAACCAAATGGCTGCTAAGCCCTCTTCATAGACCTTTATGCAGTCTGATCTTTGATTCACACTGTCCAATGAGGAGATATTTTTCCCCCAATAATAATTTTGTGTGGTAGATATTGGTCCATACGAATTAAGTCCCCTTTTCTCCATGATACAGCATCAAATAAAAGAAAGGTGTAATGGCAAACTACCATAATGAACACAATGTATGAAGTTATCAATTTACGTCCAGGATTTTGAAGGTGTTTGTCTGGACTGATGGTAATGACGATAGAATTACAGATCTTGTGAACTACACAGCCCTTGTCCTAAATGCTTCTAAAAAGGTTTTCTTATCTTTTGTCTATTTTCTTCACAACTTGAGAAATCCTACCTGCCCCTATAAATATGACTATTTAAGAAACACAGAGAAACGTTTTTAAGCACAATTCATACAACAATCCAAGCAAGGTCAATACAATGGCAAGCAAGAAATAAAAATCAGTCTTTCAAACTTCTATATGCCAGTGCTGCTACAGCTGTACCAATAAAAATCATTGAGTGCATCCAAGGAAACGATGATTCTTGATTATCTACTTCACTTTGATCTTGACCATGACTTACAAAAAATTCTCCTGTTCTGTACTCCGTATCTGAATTTATCCCGTCTCCTGTTGAGATCGCTGGAAGTTTAGATTTTCCCGTTCTGTTCTCTTTATCTGAATCTATCTCAGCTCTTGCTGAAGCCACTTGAAGTGCAGATTCCTGAACAGCCTCACACAGTCTGATGGCATGATCATTGTTGTTAGCATCATCAGGAACTTTTTGTGATAATTCATGACTTATAATGTTAGCACGTCTCCTAAATAAGGGACTTTCAAGGTGAATTTTTTGTTGTGAAGTCTTCTCATCTACTTCAGGGGGTAAAGAAATAGTCATTGGTATCTCATAACTTTCTGTGTCTGAAACACTGTTTGTATTATCTCTGGGTTCAGTGTCATCAACTCTGTCATGTTCAAATTCAGTTTCATCCATTTGTTGCATTTGTGTATTAAAATCAATGCCAGTAGCAACTGGAAGTGGCTTTTGAGCCTTTTTCAGGATATCTGCTCTTTCTTCATTACTTAAAAGCATCTTATCATTAGTATCTGGATAACCATCTATTATTTCATGTTTATGATGGTGAATACTATAAGCATCTCCAAGAGATATCATTGATGATTCAACTGTTTCTGCAACACAAACAACGGATGAAGGATCTTCTGAAGCCTCTTGTGATTGCGCAGAGAAGTCCAGAATAAATTTGTCCTGACTGAGATCTGATGAAGAAGCACTGCCAGTTACTGGAACATATGGACCTGGTTTTTCACACTCTTGTTGGATTTGCTGGACCCATCTCGGTTGACTTCCCTCCACTGGTATCTCACATATATCAGCTGTTAATTTGGTATCTTGATCTGTGACTGATGTTTCTACTGCATGCAGTCTGTTGTCCTGAACAGATAAATCTGTATGGTAATCTTGAGTTGATTTTTCCTCTCCTTCTATGATAACTTTATACATTTCTTCTTTTACAACCATTTCTGTACACACATGCATCTTTTTTTTAGCAAGGCTCTGAGGAGATACATTTGTAACTTCATACATTTCTGTTGGCTGATCCAAGGGTACATATGGAGTTTCAAATGCATCTGCACTTGATTGCATTACATTTTCATTTCTTTTGGAATCTACCATGTTTGTCCACTTATTTATAGCTTGCTTTTGCTGATCTTTTCTGTTGTATAAAATCTCCACTCCCTTATCTTGCCTTTCAGAAATTGATCTCTTTTCAGCATGAATAACACCATCTTCATTTTCTCTTATATCATCTCTCTGCCAATCATCATCCCCTTTTTCATTATCTATCTTTGGTAATCTATACCCTGTGAACTTCTCTAACATCTCTACAACATCAGTCCTCTCCATGTTATATTTCAATATTGTAAGAAGTTCACCCAATTTTAGGTCAATGGTATGGTCAAGAAGCACACTGGTTGGGCTCTTTTCATTCATTTTTGCTTCATTTGCTATCTTGCTGCAGTCTCTGTAGCTGTACCCTGAATAAAGAAATCAAAAGTTACTTTTCAAGTAGGCCTACACAAGTTCCATGTACACTTCATTTTTAGCATATCACAGCACAAAAACTAGTACAAGTAAAATACACCAGAAAGAGTTGAAAAGTTAAAAAAAAAAATCTTTACCAAACAATCCAATATTTTGATGAGCCTGGGGTAGGTAAATTGAAAACATGGTGGAAAAAGGAAAAAGCTGTGAATTGAATGACCGGAGCCATAACATAACCCTTCAGGCATATAAAAAGGAAAAAAAAAATTGTAGTTGTTTTTTCTCCTTTTCCCAACTATGTTTCCTAACCTCTCAGGGCCTAACCCAAGCATTTTTGTCAAAGACAGACATCTCCTTATTGAACAGTGTACATCCAAGATCAGACTATGAACTCTGTACAGTCTCATAATGATGTACTCTGTGCTTAAGTTTGGCTTGGCAGCCTAAGGGTTAACATTTTGATGATTTACATGCATGCCCAGTGTAAACCAAAGTTTACATAAAGCAAAGTTTAGATGAAGCAAAGTTTATATAAATCAAGTTAGGCAGGAACCAAAGTTTATAGAAACAGAAGTTTACTTTACCCAGAGCTCCAGATAAGAAGGAGTGATAGTATTCTGAGTTCATTATTTCTCTGTCCAGCCCTATGTTGTGAGCACTCATTAGAATTGTCTCTATGACATGATTCTAATACTTAACCCATTACCACACAAGAAAAATTTAGACTGGTCCAAATTGAAAGCATTTGCAGACGACAAAATAAAGGTGACTGAAAAATTGAAATTTGTTCTGGGAAGGGTAGAAAACATTGTGGGAAAAGGAGAAAATGCTGGTTACCAGCATTTTCTCCTTTTCCCACAGTGTTTTCAAAAGGCTTCTTTCTCAGGGTTGTCAAAAGTAGGGATTGTGTGTTAATGGGTTAACCGTAACATAGTGTTTGCTGGAGAAAAATTAATATTTTTAATTTCAAAATCAAAATCACTCCCTTGATCAATGGAGCTCTATTACAAATTATCAAAGGATAAAATCTTTGTGTTGTCCATGGTGAAAGCTTTTGCAGACAACATAATAGATATATTAACTCAAATGATAGTTTTAACCCTTTACCACAAAATTAAGACTTTTAACAACCTTGTGAAAGAACTTTTTTTTGAAACACTGGTAACCAGCATTTTCCCCTTTTCCCACAATGTTTTCTACCCTTCTCAAAACAAATTTCAATTTTTGAGTCACATTTATTTCCTCATCTGCAAATTCTTCCAATTTTGACAAGACTCAAATTTTGTTGACAGGTAAAGAGTTAAGTTGTAAAAGGATAGAAACATAGTGGGAAAATGTGAAAATAATGGATACCAGCATTTCTCCTCTTCCCTCAATACAATTTAACCCTTTCCCAAAAAATCCTTGTTTTTTTTACGACCCTAAGATAGAAGCCTTTAGAAAACATTGTTGGAAAAGGAGAAAATGCTGGTAACCAGCATTTTCTCCTTTTCCCACAATGTTTTCTACCCTTTACAAAACAAATTTCAAATTTTCAGTCACTTTTATTTTGTCGTCTGCAAATGCTTTCGATTTAGACAAGCCTAAAATATTGTCGTTTGGTAATGAGTTAAAAGCCTTTTGTATAGGGTTGTTAAAAGTCAGAATTGTGTGGTAGAGGATTGAATATAGGTATACTTTAAGTAAGGTTTACATGTATCAACTAATGCACATAATATATAATACTGTCTTTAACCATAGAAGAACCTTTCCTAATACAGAGCCCCAGATAGAGGGAGTGATTTGATTTCAAAGTATAAAATATTGATAATTCTCCTTTAACCCTTTCCCAAACGACAAATTTTGGACTCTGCCAAACAAAAACAGTTTGCAGACGACAATTTTAAATTTGGAGAGAATGCCAGAAAGTTCTCAAAAATGGTAGAAAACACTGTGGGAAAAGGAGAAACTGCTCGTTACGAGCAATTTCTCCTTTTCCCACAGTGTTTTCAAAAGACTTTTACTGCAGACACGTAAGAACCAGGGCTTGTTTGGGAAAGGGTTAAACCCTATGTTATGGGTTCTCATTGAGACGATTCTAATGAGTACCCACAACATAGGGTTTGAAAAAGAAATAAAGGATTTAGAATACGATCACTCCCTCTTATCTGGAGCTCTGGTAATAGTTACCTTTGTGGCAAGTGTCAATCAAGATCAGACTACACAAAATGTGCAGTTTAATCTTTGATCTACATTATCTACTTTATTCAGACATTCCTGATAGGAGCAACCTTATAATTGTAATTATTGGGATCATATTTCTAGACTGAAAATGATTTTTGGGTTTGCAGCCCTTTGGGCATTTACATGAACCAAGGTACATGTAAACATGGATCAAGGATTAAACAACTAAGGGTACATGTCATGTATACCTAGATGTCCTGCAAGCTGCTGCCATCTTTCCTCTCCACTGAAGTCTAATTGTCTGAGAATGTCTACAAATCCAACATTGATATCTCGAACAAATGTATCATGGTTGTACCGTCGTTTCCTACATCCTGAAGTCTTGTCAAGTTTCTCATGTTTAATGTATCCATCTGTTACAATAAGAAAAAGGAAGAAAATAACAATAGAAATTGACTGATTGATTGTATGGTGTCTAATGCCGTTTTCAACATTATTTCAGTTATTTCCAGCCAGCCAGTGCACCTATCCATGCATTCCTGGAATTTCTTTTACCAGCACTTTGCACAATTTTCCTTCCAAGCCACTGGCTGCTTTCCCAAATAATCATTGTCGAAATGATAATAAAAGTTTATGTAGTAGCTAAATTAACCCTTAACCCTTATCATATCCTTTTGTCTTCTGTGCAACTTTTATAAGATAGGCAAGTCCAAAATTTTGTAGTTTGGTAAAAAGTTAATCCTGAAGGAAAACACTGTAAATGTGCCATGCTCAGGGAAAAGAGAATTTGACCCTTTACCATACAATCCTGATTTTTAACAACCCTAAGGTAAAAGGCACTTGAAAACTTTGTGAGAAGAGGAGAAAATGCGATAAACCCATTACCAGACAAGAAATTTTTAGGTTTGCCCATATTTAAAAAATTTGCAGATGACAAAATAAGATTTACTGAAAAGTTGAAACTTGTTTTGTGAAGGGTAGAAAGCACTGTGGGAAAGGAGAGAATGCTGGTTACCAGCATTTTCTCCTTTTTCCCACAATGTTTTCCAAAGGCTTCTTTCTCAGGGTCGTCAAAAGTAGGGATTGTGTGGTAATGGGTTGCACAGCATTTTCTCTTTTCCCCACAATATTTTTCAAACACTTTTTGATCAAAATACTGTCACTTGAGTATCTATATAACATTTCAATTTATTGCATTTATATAAATAGGTAGAAAACACAGTGGGAAAAGAGAAAATGCTGTTTACCAGCATTTTCTCCTTTACCAACAATGTTTTAAAATACTTCTTTCTAAGGGCTGTTAAAACTTGGAATTCAGTTGCAAAAATGGTTAAAATATTAAAACATGGAATATAGCTCTTTTTTACTCAATCCTGTGAATATGTGGAAATACTATTCTGAAAAAAATGTATCATGTAAAAGAGCAGTGCATGCAGCTAGCCAGCATTTTCTCCTGTTTCCAAAATGTTTTATACCCTTTCAAGGACAAATTTATATACTGATCCACATTTGATCTGTCACCTGCAAATGCTTGTTTACTGGTAAAGAAAGAAAAATAGCAATAAATATTATGGTACTGTACATTTTAACCCATTACCACACAATCCCTACTTTTGACGCCCCTGAGAAAGAAGCCTTTAGAAAACACTGTTGGAAAAGGAGAAAATGCTGGTACCCAGCATTTTCTTCTTTTCCCACAATGTTTTCAACCTTTTTTCACAAAAAAAATTTCAAATTTTCAGTCATTTTCATTTTGTGGTCTGCAAATGCTTTCAATTTTGACAAGTCTATAATACTGTCGTTTAGTTATGAGTTAAAGGGAGAAATTACTCTGTAGGAGCCCTATTTCTCCTTTTGCCACAAACTTTTCAAAATTTGTCCTCTGTAAGATGTAAAAAAGAATAAAAGTCTTGTCACAACAAATATAATGTAATAATTGAATAAACCCACCTTTGCCTTGAGTCAGTCTGTCTGCTATGTCATTCAACCCAAGCTCTTGTAACCCAAAGACAAGTTCTTGAAAACCTTTAACACATCTACAAAGATGCTCATGGAGTGCCAACATGGCTGACAGCGTGCTCTCATTGTTCTGTCTATTTATTATCACCTCCTAAAATTATATATGGAGTGCAACACATGAAAAGGTGCATTCGGACATTTGCGTAAAGTGTCGTCTCGGATTAGCCTGCGCAGTCCGCGCAGGCTAATCCGAGATGGCACTTTACGACTACAGTAGATTTTGTGCTACAGTAGACTTGCGTTAAACAGAATATCACATAAAATCGGAAAATGTCGTTTCGGATTAGGCTGTGAAGACAGCACATGCTGATCAGAGACGACACTTTACGCAAATGTCCGAATGACCCTTTTCGCGTGTTGCATTATAATTATATATATTGTATCCATAAAATTCACTTTTGTCTACAAACTGACTGGATTGTCAGGTAGACTGCTCTATTGAAAATGAAGAAAATTTACATATACATGGCAATACATTTTGTACCAGGTCTGTCTGCAACTGATTGCACAGTCTGACCTTGGTCAATATGTTTTCATGGATCATGGCTCCTTTAACCCTTTCCCAAACAATCCCTGGTTTTTACGGGTCTGGAATAGTAGCCTTTTGAAAACATTGTGGGAATAGGAGAAAATGCTGGTAACCAGCATTTTTTCCTTTTCCCACAATGCTTTCTACCCTATCATAGACAGAGATCATCTCTTCAGCAAGAGTTGAGTTGTCCTCTGCAAATGCTTTCAATTTGGTCTGGTCCAAAAGTTTGTCCATTGGGAAAGGGTTAACTCTTTACCCCATAAGGCATTTCTATGGTATCTCTAATTGACCCTAAATAACAGCAAGGATGAATCCATTTCTCATGCGTATATGAGATCTTTTGAAAGCATAGAAAACACGAGCAATTTCACCTTTTGCCACAATGTTTTCCAAAGGCTCCTACAAGCAATGCGTAGAAATGAGTATCTATGGAGTAAAGGCTTATATGGGATACTCATATATTTCAGTTGCATAAAACATGCAGTCTGCTCTTTCATCTTATTGCTGGACTAAAATTTTTAACTGTTTACCACACAATTTTCACTTTTAATGATCCTGAGAAGGAAAGCATGTGAAAATATTGTGGGAAAAGGAGAAAATGCTGGTAGCCAGCATTTTCTCCTCTTCCCACAATGTTTTCTGCTATTATGAAATCAAACTTCAATTTTCTATTCACCTTTATTCTGTCGTTTGCAAATGCTTTCAGTTTGGACTAGTCCAAAATATTGTCATTTGGTAAAGAGTTAATCCTTTACCAAATAATCCTAGGTTTTTACAACCTCGGGAAAGAAGCCTTTTTAAAACACCCTTCCATGGACAAATTTCATCATTCAAGCGATATTTAATCAATTTCTTTTAAAAAACGACATAAATATAGAAAAGTGCAACATGAGGGTATTTGCAGACAACATAATTTAACTCAAATATTGAAATTAGTTTTGGGGTGGGTAGAAAACATTGTGTGAAAAGGAAAAATTCCCTACTTTTCCTACAATGTTTTCAAAAGCCCTTCTCATCAGGGTCTTTAAAACTTGGAATAATGTGATAGATCTAAAATAATTTAGTTTAATTGGTGATCTAATACATAAACCATTTACCACCAAAAAAAATTGCAATATCAGGTGAACTTAACCCTTTACCACACAATGAGTTTTAACACCCTCGAGAAAGAAGCCTTTTGAAAATATTGTGGGAAAAGGCGAAAATGCTGGTGACCAGCATTTTCTCCTTTTCCCACAATCTTTTCTACCTTATCAAAGAACAATTACACCATTTGAACAGCACTGAATTATTTGTCTGCAAATGCTTTCAATTTTGACAAAGCTAAAATTTTGTTATGTGGTAAAAGGTTAATCTTAAAAATATTACTGCTTTTCAAACATGGCATGAGACATCAATATCAGCCTTCAGCATTTTTTATTTTTCTCTTAATGTTTTCAAAAGCATTTTTATGGTCATAAAGCTGAGGCTAGGAAGTGCAGTTGGTAGCATATGAACTTGAGACACCTGAGAACGGAAGGTCAGTGGTTCGATCCCCGGCTCTGCCAATTTCTGTCCAAGGTTTGATGATAGTTATTGCAACAGGATTCATTCCTCTCTCACTGCTGACCAATGTTTCAATGATGTTTATGTGGGAAAGAAGCCAGAGGCTTGGAAAGAATATTGTTTGGAGTATGAGTAAAACAGACTCCAAGAAAACATGGACAGGTGCACTGACTGAGGTGATGTAACTGAAATAACACTGAAAATGACATTAAACACCGTATAATAAATAACTGTTATAAAGACACAAGATAGTTTAATAAACTCTTATCTCTTTACTAAACAATAAAAGTTTGGGAGATTCCATTATGTGAGTATTTGCAGAGAATAAACCCTAATGCATTGTAAGGATCACAAATTTGAAATTTCTGTGAAACTTTAAAGGTAGATAGTGTTATGGAGAAGTGTTTAGAAGTGTAAATGAAGATAATGCTGGTTAGCCCTTTACCACACAATGACGCCTTTTAACGACCATGGGAAAAGAAGCTTTTTAAAAACATTTTGGGAAAAGGAGAAAATGCTGGTAACCAGCATTTTCTCCTTTTCCCAAAATGTTTTCTACTCCATCAGAAAATGATTGCACTGTTTGATCCACATTGAAATTGTCTTCTGCAAATGCTTTCAGTTTGGAAAAGGCTAAAATTTTGTCATGGGGTAAAGGGTTAACAGGCCATTTCTCCTTTTCCAACCATGTTTTTAAGAGCCCTTTTCCTTTTGATCGTTAAAACTCAGGATTAATATTAATATAAAAACAGTATACCCTTGATGGACCTGATAAGCAAGCCAAATATGGCAATATCTCCTTTGGGTTCAATCTTTTGACAAGATCTGGTAAGACGCCATTGAATTGTTTCTTATCAGCTTCATCCATTTTGTACAAATGGTTATATTGATATTGTTCCTGAAATAGAGTATGCAAGTAACCATCATTTTTTTTGTATTCTCTAAATGAGCCATGTTGTGGCAAAAGGGAGTTTAATGCAGCTCCGTGATTAAGTGATTAAATATACCAAGCAAGTTGATCCATAAAACCCAGTTGTCTAACAATCCAATTATTTAATTACTGTAATCCTGAGGTAAGCCTGTTCTCTGACATGTAGAAAATTGACTTTTTAACCCTTTCCCAAACAATCCCTGGTTTTTACGGGTATGGAATAGTAGCCTTTTGAAAACATTGTGGGAAAAGGAGAAAATGCTGGTCACCAGCATTTTCTCCTTTTCCCACAATGTTTTCTATCCTATCATAGACAGAAATCATCTTTTCAGCAAGAGTTGAATTGTCGTCTGCAAATGCTTTCAATTTGGTCTAGTCCAAAAGTTTAGTTTGTTGTTTGGGAGAGGGTTAATAGCAAATGGTTTCAAAACAGATCGGTCTGTGATGACTGCACAGGCTCAGCTGATACTTACTTTTTTGCAGAAACTTTAATCCCCCCCCACCCCTTTTTCACAAAACATGGCTCAAAAGTAAAGTCATTTAACTCTTTATTTAACTCTTTACCAAAGAACAAAATTCTAGAGTGGTCCAAATTGAAAGCATTTGCAGATGACAAAATAAAAGTGATTAAAGAATCGAAAGTTGTTTTAGGAAGAGAAGAAAACATTGTGAGAAAAGGAGAAAAGGCATTTTCTCCTTTCCCCACAATGTTTTCAAAAGGCTTCTTTCAGAGGGGTGTTAAAAGGCGGGATCGTGTGGTAAAGGTTAAGAGTTTTGTTCATATCACAAGAAATATCCTGTAAATCTGAACTTCTAAGGTAAATAATTTGACATCGAATTGAAAAAAGGGACAGAGTAATATTTTCATCGTCAGAGTTTAGGACTCACTTTCATTTTAACATAATTAAAAGGAATTACTAGAAATGTAATCTAGTTTTGGTTATGAACCAGTGAATGAAAGCTAAGACAGACAGACAAACAGACGTAAAAAAAAAGTTAGAGAAAAGATAGGCGAGGAGCGAAAATTAGAAAGAAACAATCATAGCGAAAATGTAACAAATCAACTATAGTTATGTAGACAGTTTGAAAACTTAAGCTGCGGTTACTTTATGTGTAGTAGAAACCTTTAGACTTTATTTTAGATTTTATTCATCCGGCAGGTTTTATTGTGTAATTTGGGTAATCGACTGTAGAACTGTATAATGTTTTTTAAACAATACCTTAATCACAGAAACCTTTTTTCCATAAACGTGTATTTAATGCACTAAATTTTGAGTGAGTGGGAGTGGATTTTCCATTTGACAGATTGCAGGGACTTGGTTCCCGTTTTCCACGACGTCAAATCTGTTTGATTATTGCACCAGCTGAGAAACTTGTCATAAAACACTGTATTTCCGGACTCTCAAACAGAAACGAAAGTGGACTGCTTAGATTAGAGTTTTTAAAGAAATTCAGGGCATCTCATAAATATACTTATGAATAGTAAAGGTAAATTTCTATATTTATTCAGTGTCGTCTTTTTTAAGAGAAAATGTAAATTTTAAACGGGAAAATTCGTATGAAGTGATGACCCAAACTTGTACCCGGAATGGCTGGAGAATTAGTCCCCTAGAAAAATCGTCCCCAAAGTGTTTGCGGACGATTTCTCTTTTAACTCTTTACCACACAACAAAATTTTAGACTTATCCAAATTCAAAGCATTAGCAGACGACAATTTTAGATTGAGCTCCAATAATAGACATTGTCTGTGATAGGGTAGAAAACATTGTGGGAAAAAGAGAAAACCAGCATTTTCTCCTTTTCCCACAATGTTTTTAGAGGCTTTCTTTCTCAGGGTTGTTAGAAGCCGGGATTGTGTGGTAAAGGGTTAACAAAATTAATAGTTTCTTTCTTTGTCACGTTTCTCCTAAAAATATAGACCTACCACAGAAACCCTAGTTTTAGCAACCTTGAGAAAGAGAAAGGGCTTTTGAAACCTATAATGAAAAGGAAAAAAATGCTGGGCTGGTAACCAGCATTTTCTTTTTTTCCCCAAGTGTTTCTGTTGTCTGTGCATGTCATATTCTTCAAAGATTTGAGTGTCTTATATGATGCATCACTAGCCCCAAAAGCGGGCAGACTGTAATGTTACGCTCTTTAAAGTAGTAATGTAGAAAATAGCTTTTATCAATACGTTTTAGGAGAAATGGGACCTGCTTTAGCTCCAGAATTCTCTAAACTGCTGATCATAGCTCAAGCTGAGTGAATTGCACGAGGTAGCGTTTTATTGAGTAAACGTTTATTTTAGTTTGAAATTCAAAGTAACCGTTGTCATGTAGGGAAGTGGTTCGGTTCTGTACCCAGAATGCCCAAATTAGATAGATGAGTATTTGTAGAATGCCATCTAGCGGGAGATAATGCAAGTGTTTCAATTATTTCAAAGATAAATGTAAATGTTTGAGGAATATTTGATTTGTCTTTTGCTAATGTTTTTGATTTGGCCGAGCCTAATTAACTTACCTTCATGAATATTCTTTTCCAGGTTTTAAGTGATGGAAGGAAATTTAGTATTTCTTTCGGATGATGACAGTGATGATGAGTCAAGAGGTCATGAAGGTATTGAACTTTTTACCAGAATATGAAATATTAGTTTTGTCTAAAAACAAAGTCTTTACAAATAACAAATGTATCTTAAATGGTGAAAGTTGTCTTTGTAAGACAAGAAAACATTTTGAAAAAAGGAGAGAGTGCTTGTTACAGACAGCTGGAGTTGGGTGGTAAGAAACAGAATCAGGTGTTAGGAAGACAGTCAGGGACAGACACAGGACACATAATTTGAACGTTGGAGATATAGTAAGGCAGTGACAAAATGAGACAATCAAAGACTGACACTCCATGAAACTTAATCTGACAGTCAGAGACAAACACAGAAAGTCAGAGAATGACAGACAATCAGATAGACATTATCAGACAATCAGAAATAGTTACCCAGAGAGTTAAAGAGATATAATTAAACAGAGAAGAGGCAGTCAAGGAAAGACAGACAATCAGAAAATTACAATCAGATAGTCAGAGACAGACACAGATATTCAGTCAGAGAAAGATACCTATACAATTATCTTAACTCTTTACCAAACAACAAAATTTTAGACGGGTTCAAATTGAAAGCACTTGCAGACGACAAAATAAACACAACTCAAAAGTTGAAAGTTGTTTCCGGAAGGGTAAAAAACATTGTGGGAAAATGAGAAAATGCATTTTCTCCTTTTCCCACAATGTTTTCAAAAAGGCATCTATCTGAAGGCCGTAAAAACCAGGGTTTGTTTGGGAAAGAGTTAACCTTCACCACACAGTGACGACTTTTGACAACCCTGAGAAAGAAGCCTTTTGAAAACATTGTGAGAAAAGGATAAAGTGCTGGTAACCAGCATTTTCTCCTTTTCCCACAATGTTTTCTACTCTTCCCACAATGTTTTCTACTCTTCCCAAATAAAATTTTTGACCAGTCACATTTATTCTGTAGTCTGCAAATGCTTTCAATTTGGGTCACTCTATGAATTTGATGTTTGGTAAAAAGTTAATTTTTTCCATCCCTCTCATTCTGCCTGTCCCCTGTCTCTGATAATATGCCTGACCCTCTATCTCTGACTCTTTCTCAGTCTCTGGCTACCTGATAATACATGTATCTCTCTTTGTTTTTGACTGTCTGGTTATCTGTCTCCAACTGAGTCGTTTCTGTGGTTGTGAGGTAGAGTGTTGTAACCATAAGGTCCTGAGTTTGATTCCTGGGAGCAGTTGTTAATTTTGGGTCTACTCAATGGCCCCCAATATTATAGGCACAAGTACTTGTACTGATGTAGTGTCTAGGTACCAGGATCAAGAGAGTATACAGGTATTATAAGTTGCAAAAACTTATTTGTTTCTCAATCAATGTAAATATACATTTAATCCTTTGCCACATAATTCTGAGTTTTAGCGACCCTGCTGAAGAAATGTTGTGGTTTGGTAAAGGGTTAAACATTAAATAATTTCTCTTTGACCCAGGTATGTAGTTTGAATAACCAGCTCTATGCCTTATCCTAACTGTATGTTTGATTCTGTCTGGTTACCTGTTGGTGTCTGTAATTTTGCTACCTCACTGTTATGATATGAAATAACATTTGCCATTCTGACTGCAGAGTACACCACTCCTATGAAAGTTAATGTTCTGGACCCCTGTTATACTGCATGCATTCCTCTCGGATGGGAATTTGCAACTAGTTAGCATAGATAAACCCTTTACGTCACAATGCCAGCTTTTAACAACCCTGGGAAAGGGCCTTCTGCAAACACTGTGGGAAAAGGAGAAAAAACTGGTTAGCAGTTTTTTCTCCTTTTCCCTCAATACCCTATCAGAGAAAAATTGCATCATTTAACTCTTAACAAAAATTTAGACTGGTCCAAACTGAAAGCATTTGTAGACAACAAAATAAATGTGACTCAAAAATTGAATTTGTTTTTGTGAAGGGTAGAAAGTATTGTGGGAAAAGGAGAAAATGCGCGTGACCAGCATTTTCTCCTTTTCCCACAATGTTTTCAAAAGTCTTCTTTCTAAGGGTCGTTAAAGGCCATGATTGTGTGGAAAAGAGTTAAGCCACATTGAAATTATTATCTGGAAATGCTTTCAATTTGGACAGAGCTAAAATGTTGTCTGGTAAAGGTTTGTATATATCTGATAGAAAAATTTTACTCATGTTCATTTACCCTGCTCCCAGACAACTAAGCAATATAACACTCTTGTTACAAAAAGCTGAAAATTCTTTGATCAGATAGACATGAAATAAGGAAAAGGTGAATTTTTGGGAAGCACTTTACAAAATAAATTTATCAAGCGCGGATCCAGATATCTTTCTCAGGAGGGGTCCCACCGAAAACGCACTCGTCTTATTATATGATACTTTGGTTTCCGGATTATAGTGGATGTTATCATGTAAGCCGATTACAAGAAAAGTCAACGTTTCCAGTTCTAACCACGAGGAAGTCTCCACATTTAGAACCTTTTTTTTTTAAAGTTATGACTGATTTTACATAAATGCTGTGCAATATCAAACCAGTACCATTTCATGAATCCGGCAACCACATTTTTGCCAAAATACCAGGGGGGGTCCGGACCCCCGGTCCCCCCCTCTAGATCCGCCCATGTTTATGGTGTTCAACTTTTTACCAGAGGACAAAAGTTTGGGCTTGTCAGAATTGAAAACATTTGCAGATGACAGTAACTGTTGTGGCTTAACCCTTTACCATACAATCCCAACTTTTAACAATCCTGAGGTAGAAGCCTTTTGAAAACACTGTAGGAAAAGGAGAAAATGCTGGTAACCAGCATTTTCTCCTTTTCCCACAACATTTTCAACCCTGCTGGAAACAAATTTCAATTTTTGAGTTACATTTCTTTTGTCGTCTGCAAGTGCTTTCAATTTCGACCAGTCTAAAATTTGTCATTTGGTAAAGGGTTGAATGATGAGAATTGCCAGAGAAAGGACAGAAACGTTGTGGGAGGGAAAATGAGGATATGCTGGTAAGGATTTAAAATAAATCAGGTTTATGTTATTAGAGATCTTCTTTTCCCTTCAGAGAACGCAAAGCACGTCTATAAAGGATTGGATGCCAGTATTGTTGCTTGGTTTTGTCAGCGTGAGTTGTATAATCTGGCACAGCTGTACCACTGTATTTTGAAAAGAGAACCAAGTTACGGCCAAACTGAAGAACTGTCCATTGAAGAGAAACGACAGAAATATTCAGAAGATGTTGGCAAATGTCTGCAGGGGATAAATGAAAAGTTAAAATGTACACACAAGCGAGAATATCATTACAGTAAAGATGAAATTGATAAAGTTCAGGAATATTTTCGCAAAAAAAGTGGAGACAGAGATAGACAGACAGAGCTGTATATTGCAGATACCAAGTCCAAAGTTGTGGTTATTGGAGATAAACCTGATGATGTTGAAAAGACACTTCAGGAACTGAAGGTATGTAGAAACTGATGATGACTGAGTAGGATTGAGGTCCCTCCATGCTCTAGGCATATATGGTATGGACCATTAGAGAAAAGCATCGGATACAAGGAAATCAGGGTACAAGCCCCTAGCTCTTCTTCGAATAGACCACCTGGGTTCTTTAACTAATTACCAAATGACAATATTTTAGGATTGTCCAAATCAAAAGCATTTGCAGACGACAAAATAAAAGTGACTGAAAATTTTAAAGAGTAGAAAACATTGTTGGAAAAGGAGAAAATGCTGGTTACCAGCATTTTCTCTTTTTCCCACGATGTTTTCTAAAGGCTTCTTTCTCAGGGTCACCAAATGTAGGGATTGAATTTGTGTGGTAATTGGTTAACATGTCCGGTGTAAAGCACCAATACACACAAACCTACCTCTGGGTTCCAAACCAGTTCACCTGTAGTTGGGTGGGACACACAAGGTGTCTCAGGAGGGTCCTGGTTAAGTTGGGTATCGAACCTCTGGCCTCAGAATTGATAGTCCAGTGCTCTACCCCACACTACCAGTCCACCCTATATAGACACTTATAACATTCTGTATTGTAACAGTTACTAACTGGCATTGTTACAGGCCATATCCTTTGTGTATCGAAACTCGAAACTCGGTGTAGTTGTATTTGTTCATCTTCCATTGATTTCTTAACCATTTTCTATCCTTGATAAACAAATATGAGTTTTTGATTCACATTTATTTTGTCAGCTTCAAGTGTTCTTAACTTTGACTCATCAAAAATTTGGTTGTATGATAAAGAGTGATAGAATTATCCTGTGTTTAATTGTTCACCATACAGTCCTGATTTTTAACGACGCAGAGGAAGAAGTGCTTTGAAAACATTGTGAGAAAAGGAGAAAATGCTGGAACCAACATTTCTCCTTTTTCCACAATGTTTTCTGTTCTATCAAGGAATATGCTTGTGATTTTTTGCCACCTTTAATTTGTCGTCAGAAGTTGCTTTCAATCTGGACATTTCCAAAATTTTGTTGTTTTGTAACGAGTGAACTCTTTACCATAGAACAAAATTTTAAATTTGTTTAACTCTTTACCATGCAATTAACTTTTAATGACCCTAAGAAAACAAGTCTTTGAAAACATTGTAGGAAAAGGAGAAAATGCTGGTAACCAGCATTTTCTCCTTTTCCTACAAGGTTTTCTGCTCTTCTAAAGTCAAGTTTCAATTTTGATTCACATTTATTTTGTGGTCTGCAAATCCTTTCAATTTAAAGAAGTCTTTAATTTTGTCTTTTGGTAAAGAGTAAAATTGAATTAATTTGCAGACAATGAAATTAACAGTGGTTCAAGTGGGTGATTTTCGGTAGGATACGAAACACTGTGGAAAAGGAGAAAAGCAGGATATTCAGAGTTCAAGAGATCATTATAGGAGGCTTAAATTTTGTAATGTTAATTTGATGAAATGGCTTTCTAAATGAATGAAAAAGGGAATAGTTACTTTTTTTATCTTTTTTTCCATTGATACCAAAACTTCTTTAGCCATTTTCCATAGGACTGTTCCTGATTATTAACTACCTAAGGAAGACAGCTTTTGGAAAAATTGTTGGAAAAGGAGAAAATGTTGGTAACCAGCATTTACTCCTTTTTATATGCCTGTTGAAGACAGGACGTATTATGGGATCACCCATGGTGTACAGGCATCTGGGCAGACAGTTCTTTGGCCATAGCAAAACTTTGTCATCTCCAGTTTGATTGACTTTAAACTTGGATTTGTGTTTGTTGCAATAATACAGAGTGCAGTGTGAAAGAACCATAACTTTAGCTTATGCTGTATTTGAGTTATTTCCCGTCGATCGTCATTTTTACTGCATTTTCTCCTTGTCTGGAATATAACTTTGTCATCTCTTATCTGAACATCTTCAAATTTGGTATACATGATTGTTGAAAAGTGCAATGCACAAGAACCATAACTCTTCCTAGCACTAATTTTGAAATATTCTCACTTTGATTTTCATTTTTATAGCATTTCTTGCTAGTCCGGAGCAAAACTTTGTTCTACAAAGTAGTATTGACTTGAAATATGGAATGCTTATTTGTTGCAATATTTGGAAATGCAGTGTGTAAGAATTGTAACTCTATCTTGTGCTGTCTTTGAGTAATTTCCCTTTGATGGTCATTTTTACAGCATTTACTACTTGTTCAGAATATCACTTTCATCTCTAGTCAGACAACTTCAAACTTGGTATGCCTGTTTGTTGCAATATTAAGGAGTAATGTGCATAAGATCAATAACTCTACCTAGCGAAGAATTTTGAGTAATTCCACTTTGATCTTCATTTTTACAGTATTTTTTGCTTGTCCCGAATGGAACTTTGTCACCTCAATTCAAATTAACTTTAGACTTGGTAAACATGTTTGTTGCATTACCTGCCCTTTATGATTATTATACCCCCTTGACAACTGTCCGTTGGACAGGCGTGTCTAGAGACAATTTGCTGCTCTTATTCCACAATGCTTTCAGAAGTCTATAGGGCTGTTACACTGAGGTCATGAAAACAGAGGATGTTTTTTCATATGGTAAAGGGTTAAATAGACAATTTCTTACGTCTTTCCTTCCAATATTTTCAAAATTGGATAATTTCAAAATTATGCACTATCTAACAGGTATTTGCCAGAGTAACTGAAATATAAACAAACAAGTTTTGTGACCATTTTAGATTCATCTGGGACAGGTGAAGCACAGTAACTGTAGCAAAAGACAGTTGGATAATAATGATGCCAAAACATCAAACCACAGGACAACTGAAAGGCAAGAAATCAAGACGCCAACTTCCCCATCAAGCAACCAGAAGTTTTCTTACTTTGATGAAAAATCAGGTTTTCACTACGAAGAAAAACTTGGAGCAAATTTGGTACTAAAAGTCTACAGTGCTTCAATAACAAAACTCAAGGTTGATGCGATTGTCAATGCTGCTAACGATACTTTACTGCATGGTGGAGGTGTGGCTTTAGTGATTGCAAAAGGAGCTGGAAGAGACCTTGACATAGAGAGCAGACAATACATCCAAAATTGGGGCAATCTTAAAGGTTTAATTTATATTTACTTTACTTTACCTAGTACTCTTTCCCAATGTACACCATCAATGTTTAAAAAGTGTTGCACTTAGTGAAATGATAAATGATGATATTAACCCACTACCACACAATCCCTACTTTCGACACCGCTGAGAAAGTAGGCCCTAAAAGTAGTCATTGTGTGTAAAGGGTTAAGTTGGCTCTTGTACAAAGTCCATTTTATGGATCCATAATTATAATCTGAAAACTTGCTATGTACAGTGCATCACCGAGACGCATTACACTCTCTTTTGTTGGTTCCTGGGTTATATGCATAATTAGATAAATTGATCTGTAAGGTGGTGATTTACAAAATTGTGTTGTTGATATTTTCCAGTTACAAAGAACTGTGTGACAACTGCTGGCAGATTACCATATAAGGGTGTCATACATGCTGTAGGTCCTCAGTGGCATGATTATAGGTAATATGATTTTATGGATGAATTTGTTTTATATTCCTTTACCAAATAGTTGCTTGTTTTTTAAGGCACAGAGAAAGATTTTTGAGGTCAAAATTTACTATACCAATAGAACTGACAATGGAGAAATCACTTATGCAATAGTACTAATATTAAATGTTACTGTTGCAATACTATTGATGGAATAAAACAGTTTCTTGTCAATGTTCCATATGTGGATGATAGCTTATCACTAGTTCCACTCATTAGTGTTACCAACTTACTTTTAAAACAAAAACAGAAACCTCATTAACTTGAGTTGAAGAACGATATGTTTTTACCAAGAAAGGTAAGAGATTTGCCAATCAGTATGTTCTCAAATTTGTTTGGATCACTGTCTCTAATTGATAAACCTTGGTAGGAATTGGTAGTTGATTTCTATTTAAAAAAAAAAAAAACCTGATGAAATATCAACTTGCAGTGTATGCACATGGATGTAACTTGAGTACAATTTTATTACACTCTCTTTCTCACCCTCAGGTTCTTTCAATGCCATTGGATTTCAGTTGCATTTTTTAAATATTGACAATGTTTTTTGACAAATCTTTCACCCAAAAAGGCAAGTCAGACAAATCTCATGCCCAAATGATTCTTATTTACTAACCAATTATATTTGAAATTTTTGCAATGACAAGAAATAAGACTTGTGATTGGTTGTGTAGTTTCATATATGTGTCGTAGTCCAAACTGGAATCCAGGCAGATCCGGAATCTGCCTAGACCAAACTGGAATTTGTCTATAACAAATCAGGATTCCAGTTTAGCTTTGCAGCTCTACAATCTGCCTAAACCAAATTTTAATAATTTCTCGTTGAATATAGGGCGTCTACATATGAATCATCTTACTGTTAAACGT
This sequence comes from Tridacna crocea, assembly GCA_943736015.1. Lineage (NCBI taxonomy): Eukaryota > Metazoa > Mollusca > Bivalvia > Cardiida > Cardiidae > Tridacna > Tridacna crocea. The sequence continues at coordinate 20,456,226 of OX031064.1, forward strand.
AAACCCCAAAATAAAAGAAGTTTTAGTCAGAAACTCAGAGTAAATATAAATTTTTAATGTTTTGTACTAATAAAAAAGGTGGAAAAAAAAGAGCGATTGTGGAAAAAATCATATAAAATGCTTTAAATGAAAATACCTCTCAATTGTAAACATAATTAAATCAGTATATTTAAAAAAAATATTAGAAAACAATGCATTTTGGTCTACACAAAATTTGAATTCTAATTTGGTCTAGGCAGATTCCGGATCTGCCTAGATTCCAATCTGGCCTACGACATATGTCACTTGGTAGGCAGCTTTTTCTACTTTTCCCATATAGATCTAGTTTTCTGCTCTTTTGGAATCAGATTCTTTTATCTTTTATTTTTGTAATCAGATTCTTTTAACACTGTTGTCAGCAGTGTTTACTATTCTAAAAGTTTGTGGTCTGGTTAACCCTTTATCTTATAGTCCCAAGTTTTAACAACCTTTGTATCGTTTGAAAACATCATTGAAAAAACAGAAGCCATCATTTTAGGTCTGTTCATTTTGTTGCCTGCAGATGCCTTCAAAATGAACTTGTCAAAAACTTTGTTGTCTGGTAAACAGCAATGAGTTAACCCTTTACCCCATAAGGCATTTCTATGGTATCTCTAACTGACCCTAAGTAACAGCAAGGATGAAGCTGTTGCTTATGTGTATATGACACCTTTTGATAGCATAGAAAACATTGTGGCAAAAGGTGAAATTGCTCGTCACGAGCAATTTCACCTTTTGCCACAATGTTTTCCAAAGGCTCCTACAAGCAATGCGTAGAAATGAGTATCTATGGAGTAAAGAGTTAAATACATCAGGGATCTCCTATGTATATGACCCCTAAATACCTGTATCATCCAGTCAAACTGTTTCTCTGGACAGGGACAAAGTGTTGTGTATGGATGATGTGTATGACACTGTGTACAACATGCTACTTAAATGTGATAAGAATCGGTACAGAAGTGTGGGAATGACAGCCATAAGTGCAGGTATGAGCCATTGTTAGGGCTTTGACTTTGTGCTTTCTTAGCTCACCTGAACACAACATGCTCAAGGGGAGCTTTGAGAATCACCCGGTGTCTGTTGTGCGTCGTCCATCATGCCTTGTGCATTGTCTGGGTCACCAACAATTCTTTGAACATCAACTCCTCCTAAACCGCTAGGCCAATTTGGACCAAACTTGGCTGGAAGGTACCTTCAGAGGTCCTCTTTAAAAAGTGTTCACAGAATTAAATTTTGATTCCGTCAAAAACTCGGGTAGCCATGGCAACCAAATGGAATTTTCTAGGAAATATTTTAAGAATCTTCTTCTCTGAAACCGATGGCCAGATTTTAAAGTAATTTCACAGAGATGCTCCTTGGGTAAGCCTTTTCAAAATTTGTTTATGAAAAATTTATCTGTCAAGAAACATAGCTCTGGTGAATGGGGGCTAATTGCACTATACAGAAATGAAGAAATTCTAAAAAATACTTCTTCTCTAAAACCGCTGGTCAGATTCTGAAATAATATCACAGAGATGTTCCTTGGGTGACGCTTTTCAAAACATGTTCGTGAAATTTTGATCTGTCAAGAAACATGGCTCTGGTGAATGGGGGCTACTTGCACTATAGGGAAATGAAGAAATTCTGAAAAATTATTCTCTCAAACGGCTGGTCAGATTTTGAAATAATTTCACAGAGATGTTCCTTGGGTGACCTTTTTAAAAATTTGTATGTGAAATTTTGATTCATCAAGAAACATGGCTTTTTTGAATCGGATCTACTTGGACTATGTGGAAATGAAGAAGTTTGTGAAAATTCTACCCTGAAACCCATTGTCAGATTTTAAAATAATTTTACAGCAATGTTCCTTGGATGATCCTTTTCAAAATTTGTTTGGGAAATTTTGATAGGTCAAGAAACATGACTCTGATGAATGGGGGCTACTTGCACTATACGCACATGAAGAAATTCTTGAAAATTCTTCTTTGAAACGCCTGGTCAGATTTTAAAATAATTTCACAGAAATGTTCCTTGAATGACCCTTTTCAAAAACTGTATGGGAAATTTTGATAGGTCAAGAAACATGGCTCTGGTGAATAGGGGCTACTTGCACTGCATGGAAATTAAGAAACTCCTAAAAATTCTTCTTTTCTGAAACTGTTGGTCAGATTTTGAAAGGACTTTTACAGGTGACCTTTTGAAAATTGCTTGGTAAAATAATGATTTTGTTTCCAGTGTTTCAATACCTCAAAAAAATGGCTATGGTCCTCTAAAAAATTCAGGTAAGCGATCCAGGGCCATCTTGGCCCTCTTTTTTATGCATTATGGTCATTCAAAACAAAACTGGAGAAAGAGCACTCATGGCCATTCAAAACATAATTGGAGAAAGAGCACTCCATATCAAAGTTGTCTTTTTATATCACTTCAGTAGAAGAGACTGTTGTTTAACTCTTTACCAAACGACAAAATTTTGGATTGGTCCAAACTGAAAGCACTTGCAGACAACATAATGATTGTGAATTAAAAATTGAAATTTGATTTGGAAAGGGTAGAAAACATTGTGGGAAAAGAAGAAAATGCTGGTTACCAGCATTTTCTCCATTTCCTACAAAGTTTTCAAAGGCTTTCTTTCTCAGGGTCATTAAAAGTCGGGATTGTGTGGCAAAGAGTTGAAACATTAATTGTGGAAAATATTAGTTTCATTTTTTAGTTTTTTGTAGTTTGCTTGAGCATGACAGGCTCAAGATGAGGTTTTGTGATTCTGCTGCATCTGTTGTCCAGCGTGTGCTGTCCAGGCATCAAAAACCTTGTGTGCAATCTAGGGGCCACATATTCAGTCAGTTGAATTTAAAAATTGTTCAGAATGTTTGTCTTTATAATATCTCAGAAAAGTTTGAAATTTGGCCATGTGGAGTCAGTAAGTAGGTCACAGGGCCAAGTCTTAGAAAAAGCTTTCCTGCACTCTTGAGGCCATATTTTGAGTCTGACACTCATGAACTTTGTTCAGAATGGTTGTCTTTTAGAAAATTTAGAAAAGTTCGAAATTGGATCACAACAGATCAAAAAGTGGGTCACAACAGATCAAAATATTTGTCTTAACCCATTACCACACAATCCCTACTTTTGACGCCCCTGAGAAAGAATCCTTTCGAAAACACTGTAGGAAAAGGAGAAAATGCTGGTAATCAGCATTTTCTCCTTTTCCCACAGTGTTTTCTACCCTTCCCAGAACAAATTTCAATTTTTCAGTCACCTTTATTTTGCCGTCTGCAAATGCTTGCAATTTGAACCAATCTAAAATTTTCTCATGTGGTAAAGAGTTAATGATATTTCGGACAGGTTTGATATTGGATTACATTGGATCAAAAAGTAGTCTACTGGGTTAAATCTGAGAAAAACTTTTTTTGTGCACTCTAGAGGACACTTTTGTCTGCCTGATATTCATCAAACTTTGTTAATCTACATGTATTTACCTGTACGGTTTGGTATATAGCTTGATCTAGTAAACTTCCACCAGAAATAAAGTAATTATCCCTTTACCACACGATTAGATTTCAGACCTGTCGGAATTGAAAGCATTTGCTGATAAAGGCTTCAATGTGGCTCATATGAAATGATTTTTCTTTGATAGGGTAGAAAAACATTGTGGGAAAAGGAGAAAATGCTGGTAACTAGCATTTTCTCCTTTTCCCACAATGTTTTCAAAAACCTTCTATTTCAGGGGCGTTAAAAGTCGTCATTGTGTGGTAAAGGGTTAAGACCCTATCTAGAGTCAAGTCAAAAATGGCCCCATTCATTATTATAAGATTTTATAAAGAAAACTTGGGCTAAGCTACATTCTGTATGAAAAGTGTATTGTAATAAAAGATTTTTGGCAATTGAATGACTTTAAATGGCAATTACATGTACATGCTTGGCGCATATGATTTATTAGGCAGAAAAGCAACACAAGGACCATCAGGGCCCTCTTGCTTTCAGATAAAGGGTGGACTTATTTTCTCTACCAATAAATTTACTGCAGCCAACTTTGGAAATATCTTTGTAAATATGGATAGACTGCCAAAAAAAAAATAAAACGAAGGAGCTCTTTCATTATCCCTTTAGCACACAATCTCTGGTTTTTATGAGCCGGAGATAGAAGCCTTTTGAAAACATTGTGGGAAAAGGAGAAAATGCTGATAACCAGCATTTTCTCCTTTTTCCACAATAAATTCCATCCTGCTGGAAATGAATTTCAATTTTTTAATTAACCTTTCTTTTGTTGTCAGCAAGTGCTTTCAATTTGGACCAGTGTAAAATTTTGTAGTTTGGTAAAGGGTTAAAGTTGCAGTGTCAATGTTTTTTGTACAGAATGTCTTGGCAAAGTGGATAGTTTAGGTCAAAGATTGTCAGACTTAACAAAGAGTGTGTGCCCACCCGGGTGGCTCCATGGTAAGCGTGTCAGACTCATGGCCTGGTAGTTGTGAGTTCAATACCCGGTTGAAGCGAACTTTCTTTCTGGCGTATTTTTGCCTCTCACCTCTGCTGAAGCATGTGAGAAAAGTAGTCGGTGACTTTGGAAAGAAAGCAGTGTAAGTAGCGGTGTGAGAAAGCCAGGAAACACATGTGCGTCACCGACTGTCATGATATGACCATAGCTGTTAAAGTGGCATTAAACCCCAATACAACCAACCAATCACAAGGTGTGCAGTCCGACCTTGATTTACATTTGCAGCAAAGGCATCTTAACCCTTTACCAAACAATACCTGGTTTTTACAACCCTGAGATAAAAGCTTTTTGAAAACATTGTGGGAAAAGGAGAAAATGCTGGTAACCAGCATTTTGCATTTTCTCCTTTTCCCACAATGTTTTCTTTCCTGGTGGAAACAAATGTCAATTTTTGAGCTACTTTTATTTTGTCATCTGCAAGTGCTTTCAATTTGGACCAGTCTGAAATTTTGTCGTTTTGCAAAGGGTGAAGTCCCAATAGGTTTTTTAGGGTTTGATTGTGGCTAAAATTGTGAGATGGTAAGATTTGCCTTTTTTACAGGTAGGAAACAATGTGGAAAACTTAGGTTATTGATGGTTATTAGTATTTTCTTTTCATAGTGTTTTTGAAAACCTTTTTCATCAAAACGTAAAACACAAAATAATGGCTTTGGTGAAGATTTTTTGAGATGTACATAAGATTAACCCATTACCACATAGTCCCTACTTTTGACGACCCTGAGAAAGATGCCTTTGGAAAACATTGTGGGAAAAGAAGAAAATGCTGATAATCAGCATTTTCTTCTTTTCCCACAATGTTTTTTACCCTTCATAAAAGAAATTTCAAATTTTCAGTCACTTTTATTTTGTCGTCGGCAAATGCTTTCAATTTGCACAAGCCTAAAATTTTGTCGTTTGGTAATGAGTTAAAGATACATGTATATGACACCGTGCTCTTGCTTCAGGTATTTATGGAGTACCAAAGGTGCTTTGTGCTGACATGTATGTAAAGGCAGCTGTAGACTTTAGTAAAACCCACAAATTATACCCTAAAGAAATACATTTTGTAGATGTAGATACAGAGATACTGAAGCTCGTAAGGAATTCTGTTGAAAAGTGGAAGTTGGGCAAAGACTTAGATCAGCGCAAAAATGTCCCTGAGTTTTTGAAGTCCGGTGGCCATTTAAGGTCACTTGATGTCACTGAAGGTCAGGGTTATAGAGGTAACCATGTTCCTACAAGTAACAGAAGAAATAGATCCTTTCAGACTCAGACATCAGTTGAAAATCAGTCTAACATGGAAAATGAAAATATCTCGTTCGCATCTTCTGTTGTTCAGGTTGATAATGAAACATTCAAGTGGGGTGGCACTGCTAGTGTTTTTTTAGTTGGAGGAGCCATCACTGTGAAAATATTCAAAGGTGAGATTGCCAAAGTGAGAAATCTAGATGCCCTTGTGTGTGGTATGGATAGATCTTTAAATTCATATGGGTTGCTGGCAGATGCACTGAAGAAAGCTGGTGGAAGCAGCTATGAAAAAAGTTTAACTAACTTGAGGACGTCTGTCAGTAGACATCAAGGAAAAGTTAATGAGGTCTTTGTGTCAGACCCAGGACGCCTCGCTGTGGAAAATGTAATGCATCTTATCAATGACAGAGTATCAGTAGCTTGCGGAAAGGAGCTTATTACCTATAGAGAAGGAATTCGGGCAGTACTGGAAAAAGCAAAGCAGAAGCGTTTTAAAACTGTAGCTTTACCAATGATTGGAACAGGTAATGCCATGCTTTACTTACCTTTGAAGAAAGTGCACATTTGAACTTTGCTATAGGCACCCTATTCTTGTTTTATACCTATACTGACTATCTTTATTACGGACAGATCTAAATTGATGTGAAGTATGACCCAGATAACTGGCTTTCTTTATGAAAGGGTAGAAAACAGTAGGAAAAGGAGAAAATGCTGATTACCAGCAATTTCCCATAATTTTTACTAGAGCTTTTTTCTTGGGGGTTCTGATAAAACAGTATTTTTTGTCAAGGATTATTTGGTACTTGTGTATTCCTGAACTTCACTTTTAACCCTCTTCCACAACCCTCAGTTTTAATGGCCCTAAGGAAGAGAGCTTTTGAAAACATTGAGTCCATACATGATTTTATGTTTGAAGAGTCCAAATTATGTCATTTAGAAGGTGATTAGGGGATATTGTTGACTTAACCCAATACCACACAATCCCTACTTTTGACAACCCTGAGAAAGAAACCTTTAGAAAACATTGTGGGTAAAGGAGAAAATGCTGGTAATCAGCATTTTCTCCTTTTCCCACAAAGTTTTCTACCATATGAAAGTAAAATTGCACCATTTGAGCAACTTTGAAATTGTTGTCTGCAAATGCTTTCAATTTCGATAGGTCTAAAATTTTTCCATGTGGTAATAGTTTAAGCTGGATGATAGGTTTAAGGCATTCCTGCCATTTTGCCAATATGTCGCACTGCTTAAGGCGTTCCAAGAATATTGGAATAGAGTGTGGGAGAATGATGTCTATGTCAAAAGAAATGCACAGAACTCTGGCACAATATAATTGTTAATCCACAAATATCTATTTTTTTGAACATTCAACTCAATCAGAAGGTAGGGAGATCCTTGTAAATGCAGAAATCTGATCGGAGCAAAAAAATTTTACCCATTTCATCCTGTGTTAACTGTGTCAAATTCTGTTTTTAAATGGTGAGATGCAAAAATTCTCTGCAGATTGTTGTAATAAACTATCCTTTTTCCACAATGTTTTCTAGTGTAATAAGGACTGCTTTCGTCATTTGAGCCACCTCAAATTTGTTGACATGCCCAAAATTCTGTTGCTTGTTAACCCTTTACTCCACAGATACTCATTTCTACGCATTGCTTGTAGGAGCCTTTGGAAAACATTGTGGCAAAAGGTGAAATTGCTCGTGACGAGCAATTTCATCTTTTGTCACAATGTTTTCTATGCTATCAAAAGGTGTCATATACACATAAGAAATGGCTTCATCCTTGCTGTTTTTTTAGGTTCAATTAGAGATACCATAGAAATGCCTTATGGGGTAAAGGGTTAAAAGAGTTAACACTATACAATGAAATTCTGACTTTTAGCGACCCTGGGAAAGAAGGCCTTTTGAAAGCATTGTAGGAAAAGGAGAAAATGCTGGTAACCAGCACTCTCTCATTTTCCTTCATTGTTTTCTACCCTTTACAAAACAAAATTTAATTTTTGACTCATTTTCATATAAAACAAGAGAACCCCTGCACTTTTATTAGTTCTGGTAAAGGTTTGTTGACCTACTGGTGACCTAGTACAAAGAGGGACAGGGCTTTACTGTTGACTCATTTTCATTTGCTGTCTCCAAATGCTTTCAACTGTGACAAGTCTATTCTTTTTCTGTTTAACTCTTTACCACACGGCAAAATTTTAGACTGGTCCAAATTGAAAGCATTTGCAAACGACAAAATAAAGGTGACTGAAAAATTGAATTTTGTTCTGGGAAAGGAAGAAAACAATGTGGGAAAAGGAGAAAATGCTGGTTATCAGCAATTTCTCCTTTTCCCACAGTGTTTTCAAAAGGCTTCTTTCTCAGGGGCGTCAAAAGTAGGGATTGTGTGGTAATGGGTTAAAGAGTTAAAGCATTTGCAGATGACAAACTAGAATGTAGCTCAATAAAAGAGATAGACGTTTAACACTTTACCACACAGTCCAGACTTTTAACAACCCTGAGAAAGAGGCCTTCAGAAAACATTGTGGGAAAAGGAGAAAATGCTGGTAACTAGCATTTTCTCCATTTCCCACAATGTTTTCTATTCTTTCCAATGCAAATTTCTGTTTTTGGCCATCTGCAAATGCTTTCAATTTGGACTGGCCTAAAATTTTGTCGTTTAGTAAAGAGTTAACCCTTTACCTTATAAAGCATTCCTATGGCATCTCTAATTGACCCTGAATAATAGCAAGGATGAAGGCCTTTCTAATGTGTAAATGACGCCTTTTGATAGCATAGAAAACATTGTGACAAAAGATGAAATTGCTTGTTACGAGCAATTTCACCTTTTGCCACAATATTTTCCAAAGGCCTACTAGCAATGTGTAGAAATGGGTATCTATGCAGTAAATGTAAACTTTAGAAAAAAGGGAAAATGCAGATTATCACAATGTCTTGGATTGGAGTCGTACTTTTTTTTAACTCATTACCAAACAACAATATTTTAGGTTTGCCCAAATTGAAAGCATTTGCAGACGACAAAATGAAAGTGACCGAAAATTTGAAATTTGAAATTTGTTTTGTGAAGGGTAGAAAACATGGTGGGAAATGGAGAAAATGTTGGTTACCAGCATTTTCTCCTTTTCCCACAATGTTTTCTAAAGGCTTCTTTCTCAGGGGTGTCAAAAGTAGGGATTGTGTGGTAATGGGTTAAAATGGGTTAAAAGGGGGTTTAATGCATCTACACAATGTATAGACCCATATCAGTCTGCTCTGTATGCGCAGGCTAACATAGGTGGAAACTTTCTGCTATTTGTATATTGTCTGCATGTCCAAGGACCAGTGTACATCATGATTCAGTTGTTTGTGAGACAAACACATTTCATCGATTCATAACAGTGGGATGTCTTGCTTAGTAAAATGCATCTCAAAGATGCATTGATTTGCTACCACACAATCCCGACTTTTAATGACCCTGAGAAAGAAGCCTTGTAACCAGCATTTTCGCCTTTTCCCACAATGTTTTCTACCCTTTCTAATTCAAAATTCAATTTCTGATTCAGATTTATTTTGTCGTCCGCAAATGCTTTCAATTTGGACTAGTCAAAAATTTTGTCGTTTGGTAAAGAGCTAAACCTTTTTTGCCAGATTGGTACTCATTTATTTCTAACTATTAAGTTTGTTATTCTAGGTAGCATTCAAAAGGATGGGCCAAAGTTGCAGAAGTGTTGTACAGCTCTACTCCAAGCTGTATGTGAGTTCTGTGAGAAAGAAAATGAGCCAAGCATTACTGAGTTACACCTCATCAACAATTCTAAAGAAGTATGCGATGCACTGGTATCTGTGTTTAAAAGGGCAAGTGAGCAGTTGGGGAAATCATTATCAAATGAAGATAGTCCAGTCATGTGGGGAAAGAGCTCTACTGGTAATCATGCACATATCAAAAGAAATTCATGTACAAGAGAGGACAATAGAGAGGTTAACTACATGGGGGCTACAGGGTCAACCTATTCTACAGAGAACATTTATGATGAAATTGATACTGATGAAGAGAACATTTATGATGAAATTGATACTGTGCAAGAAGACAGAGATAATGATAATAGTGGTGATGACAATGGAGATAATCATCAATTGCCTAAAAAGGCTGATCAGCCAAGAAAAGGCAATCTTACTATATATGAAAATTGAATCAGCTTGAATCCAATACCAGCATACCACATTTTTAGACCCTGCCAAAAAATCTGAAAAAGGTTTGCATGTGACATAATGGAAACGGCATACTGGATAGCATGTAAAGAATTGTGGAATAAAGGACAAAACACCCTGATCAAACAATCCTTTGTTTTAACTCTATAAGATTGAAACATTTACAGACAACAAAAGAGTTTCCCAAGCAATCCCTGGTTTTCTCGACCCTGAGATTGGAGCCTTCTAAAAACATTGTGGGAAAAGGAGAAAATGCTGGTGACCAGCATTTTCTCCTTTTCCAACAATGTTTTCTTCCCTTCCAAGAACAAATTTCAATTTTTGAGCCACATTAATTTTGTCATCTGCAAAGCTTCCAATTTGGACTAGTCTAAAATTATGTTGTTTGGTAAAGAGTTAAATGATAAGATTAGAAAACATTGTAGGAAATGGAGAAAATGCTGGTTAAAGCATTTTCTCCAGCATTTTCTCCTTTTCCTACAAAGCTTTCAAAAGCCTTCCTCTTTAGGGTCACTAAATTCAGGATTGTGTGGTGAAGGGTTAATGACCTGGAGGATTATACACTTTCAAAAAAAAGAAAATTGGGAAAAGGACAAAATGCTGGTCAACATTGGTGCAATGCTTTCTTCCTATACGATGTCATATGCAAACGCCGTTAACTTAAACAAATTTGCAAGCCTAAAATTTGATAATTTGAAAGAGATGTGAAGATTTTTAAGCAAGTCTAGATCTCGTATTTCACCTACGAAACAGCATTTATGAAAAAATTCGAGGAAGATCCATGTATGAGGATCAGATTGGCAAACCAATTCAGTTCAGTCAACACGAATTTTGCCGGTGTAATGCAGAGAAATGACCCTCCCCTACAAAATGACCCATGGGTCATTTCTCTACGTACAGGAATGATGTGGATCATTATTCTACGTAGAGAAATAACCCTCGAGGGTCATTTCTGTACATAGAATGACCCTGGGGTTATTTCTCTACGTAGAATGACCCATGGGTCATTTCTCTACGTAGAATGACCCTGGGGTTATTTCTCTACGTAGAATAATGACGCGGGTCACTCCTGCCCATGGGTAATTTTATTGGGGAGGGTCATTTCTCTGCATTTCACCAGAAAAACACGTAGGCCTATTTCATCACCCTAGAGAGCCTGTTTAATCTTGTTACATATCTGGAATTATCGTATTCTGCTGTGAGTTAGATGTAATTGATAACAATGATTTTGAAGTAGCTCAAAGATTATGCAACTTACCATGACGGGTCTACATTGTGTGATATTTGTCATCATTTGTATCAATTAAGTAGTTAATCCATTAAAAAGCACATTATCAATGCAGACAAATGTTAATGCGCACCTGTTTAGTTGTTGTTGTTATTGTCACTTAAAATAAAAACAAACAAAATTCGTAATCAGTGATTACCGCTGGGTGCATCACTTTGTGATATATTTTTTTGTTATTTGTTATATATCTTTTAGCAAATGACAAGCCCATTTAAAAAAAAAAACTGGAAGAAAAGTACAAAATAGATAGCCAAGATCAAAATGTACCTTTACAAAAAAAAAAATGAAAAAGTTACTCTGCCATTATTGCTACACTGGCACTCTTACATGTGATCTAGCCTAGACAGACGACGACAGATAGCAAAGTACATATAGGATATAACAGACAAACAGTTGTAGTGCAGTATATGTTGATGTAAGTGAAGTAGTTTTTTCGGTGCAGTTTGATTATGGATGAAGGATATTGCCTGCAATATTTTGTAAGTTGGCATATTTTCCTCAGGATCCTCTTAGATCTATTTGTAACTTTAAAGAAAAAAAAATATTGCTACAGTAGATATAAATCTATATTTAAATTTCAAGGTGTGTGTTAAATTTGAAACTATACTCAAACGGAAAGTGTTATGGTGTACTGTGTTTATATACCGTGATATTTCACAAGAAAATAGGTTTTTTCATCGCCAATTTTAAACCTATTTAAACAGGCACATAGGAAGTATTTCAAGATTGGAGGTGCGAACTTCGAAATACTAGGATTTTTTGTGTGGTTGTTGCATTGCTCTAAAAACTCATATTTTAGTTACTATGATTTCCAAAATTAATGGGGGGGCGGGGGGGCCTGAGCAAATGCGTTGGATTTAGACAAGTCTGTATTATTGTCGCCAGGTAGCAATTTTTTCATGTCCAAAAAAGCTTTCAAGAGCCAAATCTGCAAAAAAGTCATGTACCTAAGGGCTACAGAAATATAATTATTATAATATATTGTTATCATTTTGGTTGAAGGTGTAAACCGTCAGGTATAGGGATGAAATCATCCGTCCGGTTGCTGTTCCTTTAGTCCAAAAACATAATCTAATTTTCCAACAAGACAATGCCCGACAACATTTTGCGAGAGTTTGTAGAGAGTTTCTGGCGAATCATAACATTCAGCCGCTTGACTGGCCAGCTTATAGTCCAGATTTGTCCCCAATTGAACATCTTTGGGACGAACTGGACAGGAGAGTAAGGCGGCGTCAGAATACCCCCATCACGCTCGACCAACCGAGAAATGCCTTGTTTGAAGAGTGGAACAATATCCCATGAGAAAGATAAACACTCTTAGGAATTCAATGCACAGGAGAATAAGGGCTGTGACAGCTACGGGTGGCGGACATACCTGGTACTGAGAACTATACACTGATTTGAAATTACGTTATTGTGGGGTATCGCTGAATTGGTTCAAATAACTCTAAAAGTAAAGGTCAAAATCCAGTGAAATTTTCAGAAATAATTCATGAAAGCTAGTTCTTGATAGTGTAATAAAAAAAAAATTTAATACCTTTCGTACAATTTACCGTAAATGACCGCTAAATTTTACCCTGCGTTTCTTTTTCCTTTGGGTATATTTACTCTATACAGTGTACTCAAACTCGCAAGTTTTTTTTAACCCTTTACTCCACAGATACTCAGGCAATCATAACCGTCGTATTCACCCAAAAACCGTAAGGAACCGATTACGTGAGGTGGGTCTGCGATGTAGACATCTATGCGTTTGTCTGCCTCTCACTCGTCCATGTCGTGCACGTCGGATGGCTTGGTTGGCGGCACATGCCCCCAGAATATTTCCAATGAGGCAATGGAGACAGGTCTTTTTCACCGACGAGTCGCGATTCACCCTTTTTCGTCCGGATGGTCGACGTCATATATACCGACGTCGTAGGGAACGTTTCGCCGATGCATGCATTACTGAGGTGGACAGGTTTGGTGGTGGATCAGTTATGGTCTGGGGCGGAATATCTCCAGGGGTTAAGTCACCGTTGGTTGTGTTGGGTTTAAAATTTCCATGTCTTGTTTACGCGATTTAGTCTGTATTTTTGGTCAGATTTCCATGAAACTTGCAGAGTTTGTTTATCTTATTAATAGCTTCAACCCTATTGATTGTGAAAAAAATCCAACAAACAGTATGGGAAAAGTAGCCATATCAAGTTGAAAATTTTCCTTTTTTTGTTTACGCGATAAAGTCTTCATTTTTAGTCAGATTTCTGTGAAACTTACATGGTTTGTTTATCTCATCAATAGCTTTAAGCCTTTCGATTTTGAAAAAAATCCGACAAACAGTATGGGAAAAGTAGCCATTTCAAATTGAACAATTTCATTGCCTGTTTACATGATAAAGTATTTATTTGTGATCAGATTTTTATGAATTTTTCAACTTGTTTATCCCATCAATAGCTTTTTAACCCTTTTGAGTTTGAAAAAAATTCAACAAACAGTAATGGAAAAGTAGCCATTTTGAGTTGAAAATGTCAACTTTTTTGTCTTTTTGCGTAATGAATTCCTTTGTATGCTTTATTTAAAAGCAAACTCTCTGCCAGTAGAGCATATTCAGGCCCTTCAGGGCCTTCTAGTTTTTGAATTATAGCGGAGTAAAAAGTCAATTTCTCAGATTGCTGGTTGTTAGAACTGCATGCGTAGTGTAAATTCAGATTTTGGCAGTTACAAAAGCACCTTGCCTTCTAACACCAGCACCAATAAATTGTTGTTTAATAAATACTAGATCTAGGTTAATCGCTCATTGAAAAAAAAAACAGCAGACTTTAACAAATTTGGCCGTCTTTATGAACGAAAATCACAAGTTTGCTGACCACTGAGCTGCCCAGGTGAGCTAAGCCCCGAGAAAAACAGAACTACAGAAAAGAGGTGAAAATGCGAATACACAACATTTCTCCTTCGCCTGCAATGTTTTTCACCTTTGTCGGTAAATGCTTTCGGTTTGGGTCTAAAAGGTAATCAACAGGAATTTGGTCGAAATAAAGAATTAACTCATTACCAAACAACAATATTTTAGGCTTGTCAAAATCAAAAGCATTTGCAGATGACAAAATAAAATTGACTAAATATTTGTAATTTGTTTTGTGAAGAGTTGAAAACGTGAGAAAAGGAGAAAATGTTGGTTACCAGCATTTTGCATTTCTCCTTTTCACACAGTATTTTCCAAAGGCTTCTTTCTTAGGATTGTCAAAAGTAGGGATTGTGTGGTAATGGGTTAAAACCAGTAAAAACTTGGGTTGGACTTGAAAAAAAAGTTTTAATTAAGGTTTGCATGCTCTAATACTATGGCATTTCTTAAATCTGGCTGGCCATCTATTGGAATAAGATAAATCCTGTATTCCCAGCTCACAGCCAAGTTCTTCACCTTTTTGACAAGCATATTACCACTTACAACAATATTTCTTGAACTTGCGTCTGAGTACCAGCGATAAAGGGTCTCATCCAGGTTCACGTGTTTTGGTGTGCTAGTCTGAACCCTGTAATCTTCCGAACCACTGGTCCATTTCTCTTTGTTTTTCCAAAAAACCACTGAGTGTGGATGGTGGAAGACTCTCGCCCCATTTTTTTGTTAAGTACTTCACAACTTCTTCCCCAAAAATATTAAGGTTTTCTGTCACATGCTTGGTGATTTCTCTCTTCTCTGACGAGGTAAACTAGTTTCTGCGTTTTGCACCTCCCTTCCATATTTACACTACAAAAATGGAAAGAAAAGTTCATTAACCCTTGATTACCTCCATGAAAATGTATTTTGAAAATAATGTGGAAACGAGAAAATATTGGAAACTAGCATTTTCTCCTTTTCTGACTGTGACAAATGTTTTTTTTCTATCAAACATTAAACCCATTTTTGAACAACATTCCCAATATGTTTTTTTTTTACTTTAAAACAAACAAACATGCGACTAACAACCATTGGCACCTGTAGAATCGTAAAGAAATCATGGATCTAGTTTCTTTTAAAGATGTCATATCATTATAATTTTTTGTGGGTGTGTGATCAAATCGGGTTTTAACCCTTTCCCAAATAAAACTTTTGAACTAAACCAAATTGAAAACATTTGCAGACGACAATTCAACTCTTGCTGAAAAGATGATTTCTGTCTATGATATGGCAGAAAACATTGTGGGAAAAGGAGAAAATGCTGGTTACAAGCATTTTCTCCTTTTCCTGCAATGTTTTCGAAAGGCTACCATTCCAGACCGGAAGAACCAGCATTTTCTCCTTTTCCCACAATGTTTTCAAAAGGCTACTATACCAGACCAGTAAAAACCACAGATTATTTGGGAAAGGGTTCAATAACTTTATTCAAGGGGAATTACTCCGAGTTTTGGTATATCTGTACAATTTTCTGTATTCTACTCTGCCTTTTTAGGAAGAGATTAATATGCAGTATAATATTTATCACACCTTCACCTGTCTTTAACTGTGTTTGACTTCAAGTTTTTATCAGGTAATAGATGTTCAGTAAATGAAATTAATTCTGAGTTAATGATAACCACTATGATAACTTAACGCAAACTTACAAACAAAACTGTTTTCATTCAATGACGATATCGACATACCTGTATATCGCTAAATATAGAAGGCCATTTTATTGCTCAACTTCAAAACATAAATTGGCTTAATGTAGGAACATGATGTCTAGTTAAAATAAATCCCAATGAATATCAAACCATTCCCGTTACAAACCGATAGAGCGCCAAATAAACAAGAGATATGGCACTTTGAAGTTTTCGTTTTTACGCCCCTTAGACATGGAACCTCTGTCGACGATTTGAACAGTATACCGGAACTAGATCTATCTTGTAAAGATTTAACACTATCCAAATAAGCTTAACCCTTTCGGCGCCATAGGCGAAAGCAGTGACTTTTTGCGGACGGCATAGATCAAGATCAGACTTCACAGAACGTGCAGTCTGATCTTTGATCTATATCGTCCGCTGGTGTAGTCAAGCCTATACAATCAAAATCTTTGTGTGTTTCAATAGAATGTATTTATAGCCGTTCGCTGGAATTTGAGTTTTTTTTTTATTTTGCACAGAAAGGTTTACGAAACAAGTAAACTGTGTAGACTCGGAATCAGATCGTACATTCTGTGAAGCGTCATTTTAAACTATGCCGTCCGCAAACCTCATACCTTTGCAAATGGCGATTTTCAAAGATTAAAACCTTTCTCGGTGATCCCATTTGAATTTCAAGTAGAAAAAGCAGGAAATAATCTGATTTAAAACTTAGATTTTAGTGTTTTGTATTAAAATTAATATCAATGACACTCTTTTGTTAAAATTAATTGAAATCTTCATCAGAAACAGATTAAAAACGTTACATGCACGTCACCTTTCTCCTAGTGTTGTGTTTCGTACTTTGATCCGTCAAGCGTCTAGGAGAAATGATGAAGGGCGAATCATTATAAGGGAGACTACTTTTGCTTTACTATTACTCTTAGACAGTACGAGTTTTCTCCCCTAGACCATAATTTTTTTTTAAAAGATCCCAGCTGCGATAGTTTTGCATTACGAGTCTATGGGCATCATTTATTGGGTCGATTGATAAAAGATATAATTCGATATTGTAATTCAACTGTATCTAACTGAGAAAAATGGCTATTTATCTATTTTTTACGTCATATATGAATCAAGGAAAACCATATTTGCACATAATCATGTAGACTACACCGTAGCTTATTTAAATCAATGAAAAATTTTGTCAAACAGTATGCTTGTATATGACTCTTTCTTATACATTTTAATCCAATAATTCTCTTGCAATTAAACCATTTACAAGACAGTCCCGATACTTAGAGACACTGTTTAGGCTTTTGGAAAACATAATGAGAATCTTGAGGAAAACTGCTGGTTGCATGCTATTTTCCTTTTGCCACAATAATTTCATATCCTTCGCGAAGTCCTTCTTTTGAGAAACTTTTGTTCAAACGCTATCTGTAAATGTAATTAATACTTAACAGTACAGAACTTTTATAGTTTGGCAGATTTGTTTGTTTAAAATTCAACCCTTATCCTATTAAGTAACAGATGAAACCTTCAAACTAATAGTTAAAACCAAAATTTGGCTATTTCGAAGGTATTTTTTTCAAGATATGACATCCCCTTATAGGACAGTGTAGATCAGACTATATGTTCTGTGCAGTCTGATCTTGATCAACAATGTCTGCAAAAGGTCCTCGAGTTGCACTTAACAGCCTAAGAGTTGATACTGTTCAAATACTTTTAATGATATCATAGCTGCAGCCACTTTACCTATCTATGCTTTCCCAGCATTTCTTTTCCAGCACTTCTCACTATGTTCTTCCCAATCCATTGGCTGCTTTCCCACATAACCATCTAGGGCATCATACACAGGTTATTCAGAAGCAAGATAGGAATGTATCCTGTTGAAATGACTATTATAAATTACCAGCTGAGCTACAGAGCATGTTCATCTTTTCCCACAATGTTTTCAAAAGCTGTCGATTTCTCAGAAGAATTCTCCTTTTCTGGTCACAAGTGTTTTCTTTTTTTCCAACAATGTTTTCAAAAGCCATCTCTTTATCTGAAAGACTTCTCTTCTTGTCACCGGCATTTTCATCTTTTCCCACAATGTTTTCAAAAACCTCCAATATTTCAACTCTTTACCAGACGACAAAGTTTTGACCTTGCCCAACTTGAAAGTATTTGGAGACAACAATTTAAATGTGACTCAAATAATGAAATTTGATCCTGATAGGGTAGAAAATACTGTGGAAAAAAGAGAAAACGCTGGTTACCAGCATGTTCTCCTTTTCCCACAGTGCTTTCAAAAGGCTTCTTCGTCAAGGGTGTTGAAAGTCGTTATTGAGTGGTAAAGGGTTAAAAAGCCTTCTTTTTCTTCAAAGGCATCCTGTCTGGTTACCAACATTTTTTTTTCCTTTTCCTACAATGTTTTAGAAAGCCTACAGTGTTTTCAAAAGCCTTCTAAACTCAGGATTGTGTGGAATGGGGTAAAAGGAATGACACGATAAAATGATAGAAATTCATAAAACAAACCTTATTTATTTAACAATGCACTTCTGTGCATGTACATGTATATATACATGTATTTTACAAAAATATTCAGTTCTCTGGGTGTAATTACTAAACTCTTTACCAACAACAGAATTTTAGACTGGTCCAAATTGAAAGCACTTGCAGACGACAATATAACTGTAACTGAAAATTTGAAATTTGTTTCCAGCAGGGTAGAAAACATTGTGGGAAAAGGAGAAAATGCTGGTTACCAGCAGTTTCTCCTTTTTCCATAATGTTTTCAAAAGGCTTCTCCCTCAGGGTCATAAAAACTGGGGATTGTACAGCAAAGGGTTAAGAAATATCATTTAAACAAAGTGAAGTGAGTAAATTCATATTCCTGTTTAAACCTTTACCACAAAATCCCAGCTTTTAACAACCCTGTGAAAGAAGCAGTTTTAAAATGTTATGGGAAAAGAAGAAAATGCTGATAACCAGTATTTTCTCCTTTTCCCACAATGTTTGCTACCCTGCTGAAAACAAATTTCAATTTTTGAGTTACATTTATTTTCTTGTCAGCAAAAGCTTTCATTTTGGACAAGTCGCAAAAGCTTTCATTTTGGACAAGTCTAAAATTATGTAGTTTGGTAAAGTTTAAAAAATTTGAATCAGTGTTTACATTCTCACTTCTCACTATTTCCTGTACCTGAAGCTAATACTTTAACAAACAAAATATACTGAAAGCATTTGCAACTGACAAATATAGGTCAAGGGATGGTTACTGTTTTGAGTTGTTAAAAAAGAAACTTGGGGAAAAAAACATGAAAAGCTTTATACCTCCAATTCTCATGACTGATTGATTGATTGATTGAATTGGATTCAATTGCCATTTTAACAGCTGAGGTCATATCATAGCAGTCAGTGCTCCTATGCATGTGTTTCCTTGCTTTCTCACACCTGTACTGACAGAACTTTCTTTCAGAATCACTCGCTACATTCTCACATGCATCAGCCTTAAGAGGCAGAAAAGAAAGTTTGACTCAAGCAGGTATCAAACTCACCACAGCCATGTCACAAGTTTGCTGAATACTGAGCTGCCCAGGTGAGCTAAACCCCTAGAAAAACAGAACTACAAAAAAAAGACTGAAAAAAGGAGATAATGCAAATATACAACATTTCTCCTTCTCCTGCAATGTTTTTTCACCTTTGTCTATAAATGCTTTCAGTTTGTGTCTAAAAGGTTTTCATTTTGTAAAAAGTCAACAGGATTTTGGTTGAGATAAAGAGTTAACTCATTACCAAACGGCAATATTTTAGGTTTGTTGAAAGCAAAAGCATTTGCAGATGACAAAGGTGACTAAAAATTTTAAAATTTGTTTTGCAAAGAGTACAAAACATTGTGAGAAAAGGAGAAATTGCTGGTGAAAAAAAAGTCAACAGAAATTTGGTCGAGATAAAGAACTAAAACCAGTAAAAAGTTCGGTTGGACTTGATAAACACTCTTACATTTAGGTTTGCCTGCTCTAATACTATATGGCATTTCTTAAATCTGGCCGGCCATCCATTGGAGTAAGATAAATCCTGAATCCCCAGCTCACAGCCAAGTTTCTTCACCTTTTTGACAAGCATATTACATTTTACAACACTATTTCTTGAACTTGAGTCTGAGTACCAACGATAAAGGCTCTCATCCAGGTTCATGTGTTTTGGTGTGCTAGTCTGAACCCTGTAATCTTCTGAACCACTGGTCCATTTCTCTTTGTTTTTCAAATAAACCACTGAGTGTGGATGGTGGAAGACTCTTGCCCTATTTTTTGGTTAAATACTTCACAACTTCTTCCCAAAAAATGTTATGGTTTTTGATTTCTCTCTTCTCCAACGAGGTAAACTAGTTTCTGTGTTTTGCACCTCCCTTCCATATTTACACTACAAAGATGGAAAGAAAAATTCATTAACCCTTGATTACCTCCAGGAAAATGTATTTTGAAAATAATGTGGAAATGAGAAAATATTGGGAACTAGCATTTTCTCCTCCTCTGACAAATAATTTTTTCTATCAAACACTTAACCTATTTTTGAACAACATTCCCAATTTATGTTTTTGACTGTCAGGGACAAATCTGATTGCTTGAACTACATTTCATTTCATTTCATCTGCAATTCCTTTTTATTTCAGCAAGTTGAACTAGAGCTGTGACTTAATGTGACTTAATACCCCTGCCAGCCCTTTGACAGGAAAAAAGTGTCAAATTCAATGGGAGATCATTCTTCAACTAGGAAGAGTTGACACATGAAAAGTGCATCTTGCAAATCTTCGATATAATTATGATTAATATATGTGCAAAGTTTCAATACAGTTGAAGGAAAATTGTAGGAGGAGTTTGGGACACAAAATTACTGGTATTTTGTACACAGATGGACAGACACACAGACCGATACACAGACAAAGCTGATGATTCCAGTATAACCCCGAAAACATTCGTTTTGTGGGGGGTACAAAATTTCTCATTTTCTTGGTAGTTTATATAGAAGTAGCTTGTAGTTACCAGCATTTTCCCAAAATGTTTTCAAAATGCTTCTTTTTCAGGGTTGTTAAAAGTTGGGATTGTCTGGTAAAGGGTTTAAGAAGAACTCATTAATTAATCGAACATTCTTTAACTTATCGTTTGCCATGTGGTCCGCTGTGCTGGATGTAAGAAGGTTTCTGTAAATTACAGATTTGGTAAAATGGATGTACTGTATGTAGATACATTTTTATCTTGAATGTGTGAAGGATATGTGTTTTATTAATCTTTTTCTAGGTGGTCTAGTCTGGGCATTTGTTATATTTTGTAGGATTTTCATTAATTATGATTTATTCTGATTGACAAAAACTTAAAGTCAAACACAGTTAAAGACAGGTGAAGGTGTGATAAATATTATACTGCATATTAATCTCTTCCTAAAAAGGCAGAGTAGAATACAGAAAATTGTACAGATATACCCATACTCAGAGTAATTCCCCTTGAATAAAGTTATTTAACCCTTTCCCAAACAATCCCTGGTTTTTACCGGTCTGGCATATAGCCTTATGAAAACATTGTGGGAAAAGGATAAAATGCTGGTAACCAGCATTTTCTCCTTTTCCTACAATGTTTTCTACCCTATCATAGAGAGAAATCATCTTTTCAGCAAGAGTTGAATTGTCGTCTGCAAATGCTTTCAATTTGGTCTAGTCTAAAAGTTTGTCGCTTTGGAAAGGGTTAAAAACCTGTTTTGATCACACACCCACAAAAAATTATAATGATATGACATCTCTAAAAGAAACAAAAGTAACTTGTTAATAGAAAGTCGAGTTTAAAAAGTGCTCTAAAAGATAAGGTGTTGATATGACCAAAGTTTGCAAACATTTTTCCACCGGGAATCGAAATGACCTAAATGTGTTGAAATGACTGGGTTTCGAAATTAACGGGTGTTCAAATGACTGCCATTCAATAGAAACAAGTTTTTACACCTGTATTTATACTAACCCCCCTCAATTATGCTATTTTCTTTATTTTCTTTTCAACTAACGTAAAGTGTTGTATTGAACAAATTTCAAATTTTTCTCACAATTCAAACTTTTATCCGAATATATCTACAATCCGGATACTGAACAGATAATTCCCGTTCATGTTTACTGTTCTTTTGTCTTTGATATAGTTCATATGCAAAGATATACACGTGTTTATTTGAAAAAAAGAAACATGCGACTTACAACCATTGGCACACGTAGAATCGTAAAGAAATCAAGGAAATAGTGTCATGTCTTCTCTACCAAGCTTATAAATTTGCTCTTTCCGGTTTGTTCCTTTCGCATCAATTTTTGTTTGTAACACCAATTTACATTGCTTTTAATCCTAAATTTGTTTAATTTGTTGCTACTATCGCATATTTTCGTCAATTTTATCTGCAATTTTGCTTAGCTTTTTGTTTCGGGTTGATATTCATTCGAAATACAAGGGTCTTGCAAGAGAATGATGGACGACTCTAATGGTCAAAGGGAAGCAACTCGTACAAAATTTTGCAATTAGTAATGCTACAGTTGCCTCCCTTATTAGAGAGGCAAGGGCTTATTTCAAACTACTTCACGTCGTGAGTACGTGCATACATTTGAATGGTACGCCTACAAAACAAAGACTCCGCCCAAGACCTCGTTTTGGCTACTCTCGGAGGTGCTTAATTACTGCGACTAAAGTATGCGCATAGTATGTGCAGAAGGTGGGACATGGAACCGCCTCTTCCTGTCTCTGGTCCTTATATGCCTGTGCACCTTACAAAAAATGCCAGCCAAGAGCAAGCATAAAACCAAGGAAGAATAAACACGGTTACGTCTGTAGAGTCGATCCGTTTGACGAACGATAATTTTTCATCTAGGTGTAACGAATTTCAATCAGCTTTAGGTCAAATTGTTAATTTTAACCGTTCTAAAAATCAAATACCACACACA
Organism: Tridacna crocea; assembly: GCA_943736015.1. Lineage (NCBI taxonomy): Eukaryota > Metazoa > Mollusca > Bivalvia > Cardiida > Cardiidae > Tridacna > Tridacna crocea. The sequence continues at coordinate 20,478,890 of OX031064.1, forward strand.
AAAAAAGGGTCAAACTTATTATTTTTCTTAACAGGCGGCAGGTAGTCTCCCGTTTATTTCATGTTAATTATAACCGCCAATATTTGAATTTTGAATTCAATGTAAGATCGTGCTACAATAAAAATGCAATATTTTGTAACAGATATCATTGAGGTAATAGATGTTCAGTAAATGAAATTAATGAATTATGATAACCACTACGATAACTTAACGCAAACTTACAAACAAAACTATGTTTTCATTCAATGACGATATCGACATATATATCGCTAAATATGGAAGGTCATTTTATAGCTCAAATTCAAAACATAAGTTGGCTTATCACGGTAGGAAGATAATGTTTAGTCAGTAAAATTAATCCCAATGGATATCAAACCGCTCCCGTTACAAACCCATAGAGCGCCAAATAAACAAGAGATAACTTCAGTCTAAAAAAAGGCTATCCAAACAAATAAATGTAAATTAAGGTTTTAAAGTCGCATAAAATTGTACAGAAGGTCTGAGGAAAGTGGACGATGTAGATTAAAGATCAGACTGCACGTTCTGTGCAGTCTGATCATGATCCACACAGACCTCAAAGGCAAATATTATTGTATATGGCGCTTTGAGGTTTCAGTTTTTTCGTGCAGGCCTTAGACATCGAACCTCTGTCTTCGATTTGAACAAACAGGTTACCGGAACTGTATCTATCTGATAAAGATTTTAACTCAATTCAAATATGCTTAACCCTTTCGGCGACATAGGGGAAAGCAGAGACTTTTGCGGACGGCATAGATCAAGATCGGACTGCACAGAACGTGCACAGAACGTGCTGTCTGATCTTTGATCTATGTCATCCGCTGGTGTAGTCAAGCCTATACAATCAAAATCTTTGTGTGTTTCAATAGAATGTATTTATAGCCGTTCGCTGGAATTTGATTTTTTTTTTATTTTGGACAGAAAGGTTTACGATACACGTAAACTCTGTAGACTCGGAATCAGATCGTACATTCTGTGAAGCGTCATTTTAAACTGTGTCGTCCGCAAACCTCATACCTTTGCAAATGGCGATTTTCAAAGATTAAAACCTTTCTCGGTGATCCCATTCGAATTTCAAGTAGAAAAAGCAGGAAATAATCTTATTTAAAACTTAGATTTTAGTGTTTTGTATTAAAATCAATAACTCTCTTTTGATTAATTGGATTCTTCATCAAAAGCAGATTAAAAACGTTACATGCGCGTCACCTTTTTACTAGTGTTGTGTTTAGTACTTTGCTATGATCAGCAGTTTAGAGAAATCCGGATCTAAAGCAGGTCTAATTTCTCCTCAAACGTATTGACAAAAGCTTTTCTCTACATTGCTACTTTATAGAGCGTAATATTACTGTCAGCCCGCTTTCGGGGTTAGTGATGCGTCATATAAAACAGTCGAACCTTCGAAAAATATGACATGCGCAGACAACGCTTACTCTTAGTACGAGTTTTCTCCCCTAGACCATATTTTTTTTTTAAAAAATCCCAGCTGCGATAGTTTTGCAGTACGAGTCTATGTGCATCATTTATTGGGTTGATTGATAAAAGATATAATTCGATATTGTAATAAAACTGTATCTAATTGAGAAAAATGACTATTCATCTATTTTTTTCGTCATATATGAATCAAGGAAAATCATATTTGCACATAATTATGTAGACTACACCGTAGCTTAATTATTTGAATCAATGAAAAATTTTGTCAAACAGTATGCTTGTATATGATTCTTTCTTATACATTTTAATCCAATAATCCTCGTGCAATTTAACCCTTTACAAGACAGTCCCCATACTTAGAGACACCGTTTGGGCTTTTGGAAAACATAATGAGAATCTTGAGGAAAACTGCTGGTTGCATGCTATTTTCCTTTTGCCACATTAATTTCAAATCCTTCGCAAAGTCCTTCTTTTGAGAAACTTTTGTTCAAACACTATCTGTAAATGTTATTAATACTTAACAGTATAGAACTTTATAGTTTGGCAGATTTGTTTGTTTAAAATTCAACCCTTATCCTATTAAGTAACAGATGAAACCTTCAAACTAATAGTAAAAACCAAAATTTGGCTATTTCGAAGGTATTTTTTTCAAGATATGACATCCCCTTATAGGACAGTGTAGATCAGACTATATATTCTGTGCAGTCTGATCTTGATCAACAATGTCTGCAAAAGGTCCTCGAGTTGCACTTAACAGCCTAAGAGTTGATACTGTTCAAATATTTTTAATGATATCACAGCTGCACCCACTTCACCTATCTATGCTTTCCCAGCATTTCTTTTCCAGCACTTCTCACTATGTTCTTCCCAATCCATTGGCTGCTTTCCCACATAACCATCTAGGGCATCATACACAGGTTATTCAGAAGCAAGATAGGAATGTATCCTGTTGCAATGGCTATCATATAAATTCTCTGAGAGAAATTGGCAAGCTGGAATTTTGTATGTGTACCAGCAACATGCTTGCTCAAATGCTGTTACCAGCTGAGCTACAGAGCATTTTCATCTTTTCCCACAATGTTTTCAAAAGCTGTCAATTTCTCAGAAGAATTCTCCTTTTCTGGTCACAAGCGTTTTCTCTTTTTCCAACAATGTTTTCAAAAGCCATCTCTTTATCTGAAAGACTTCTCTTCTGGTCACCAGCATTTTCTTCTTTTCCCACAATGTTTTCAAAAACCTCCAATATTTCAACTCTTTACCAGATGACAAAGTTTTGACCTTGCCCAACTTGAAAGTATTTGCAGACAACAATTTAAATGCGACTCAAATGATGAAATTTGATCCTGATAGGGTAGAAAACACTGTGGGAAAAAGCAAAAACGCTGGTTACCAGCATGTTCTCCTTTTCCCACAGTGCTTTCAAAAGGCTTCTTCCTCACGGGTGTTAAAAGTCGTTATTGAGTGGTAAAGGGTTAAAGAGCCTTCTTTTTCTTCAAAGGCATCCTGTCTGGTTACCAACATTTTTTTTCTTTTCCTACAATCTTTTAGAAAGCCTACAGTGTTTTCAAAAGCCTTCTCTACTTGGGTTGTTAAAACTCAGGATTGTGTGGAATGGAGTAAAAGGAATGACAAGATAAAAAAGATAGAAATTCATTATTTATTTAACAATGCAGTTCTGTGCATATACATGTATATGTACATGTATTTTACAAAAATATTCAGTTCTCTGGGTGTAATTACTAAACTCTTTACCAACAACAAAATTTTAGACTGGTCCAAATTGAAAGGACTTGTAGACGACAATATAAAATTAACTGGAAATTTGAAATTTGTTTCCAGCAGGGTAGAAAACATGGTGGGAAAAGGAGAAAATGCTGGTTACCAGCATTTTCTCGTTTTCCCACAATGTTTTCAAAAGGCTTCATACAAAATGTTTTCTTCAGTCTGACAGTATGGTTTGATATCATGTTATAGAACTGACTTTAGATTTGTTGGTCAATAAGAAAAGGATCTATGTACAAAGCCTACATTCGATCCAAAGGGGAGCTTCGATGCCATTTTTTAAAATGTTTCTCCTCTCCGAGACCCAATTACAAAATGGCACCTGGGAAATTCTTCAGTCTACAGGTATATACAAAGCCTACTGGTTGCATGCTTGTTCCAATGCTATTTTTGTTATTTGGTCTCCACAGCAGAGACTAAATAACAACAACAGCATCGGAGCAAGCCTTCAGAGTTGGACTGAAGGTACACAGTCCCTAGCTTAGGTAAACAGCTTAGTCCCCAGCTTCAAAATATATCCTTGAGAACTCTATGTTCTTTTGAAACCACCATAGAAATAGGATGAAATACTATTATCCAGCATTTTCTGGTTTTTCCTATCATTTCATTTTTCCTATCCTATCAAGGACAGAAGTCATCTTTTGACCAACTTTTAGATTTGTCGTCTGCTAAATTGCTTCCAATTTGATGCAGGCCTAATGTTTGTCATCTTCTAAATAGTTAAATGTTTACCAAACTTTTCCTCCATTTTTTGTGTTACTTATTTTTCAAAACTTAAATGAAGTGTTTTAAGAACAGAACTTTTATGCTTCTTCTACAAAGCCAAACTTTTATCCGAATATATGTACAACCCGGACACTGTGAAAATAAAACACGTCAATGATTCCAGTATTTTGTGGATTGTTTTACGGTTTATATGTGAAGATACACGCGATTTTTTTGTGTTAGATTATGAAACGTACAACTAAACAACAAGAAGCACCCGTCAAATCACAAGAAATCAAGGAAAACTACATGTATCTCGTCTCCTTGTGTTTGTTTATTTCCGATTCCCTCATGTCGTTTCAACTGATATTTGTTAAAACATTATCATGTATTTTTTGTCCATTGTTTTATTTACTTTCTTGCTCCCTCCCTTCGCTTATTCATTCCATTTTAACTGGCTCGTGCTTGGTATTTTGTTCTAAACTGATTTTCTTTCACAATTTAAGGAGATTGCGATAGAATGATGAACTACCAATGGTCAATGTGAGACAACTCGTACAAAATTTTGTCATTAGTAAGTCCCTTATTGAAGAGGAAAGGGCTTATTTCTGACTGCTTCATGTCGTCCCCTTTGAAGATAGGCCTACAAGAGACAGGCTCCAGCCAAAGCCTAGCTTTGGCTTTTTCCGGTAGTGCTAAATGACTGCGGCTACAGTGCCTGAATGGTAGAAGCAGTAGGCGGGACATGGAACCTCCTCTTCATGCCTTTGGTCCTTATATGCCTGTGCACCTTACAAAAAATGCCAGCAAAGAGCAAGCATAAAACCGAGGACAAATAAACACGGTAACGTCTGTAGAGACGATCGGTTTGACAAGCGATAATTTTTCATGTAGCTGTAACGACTTTGAATCAGTTCGTATAGTAAAATTGTTATTTTTAATTATTCTAAAAACGACATGCCACCCGACAGAAAATAATTCAGTAAGACATATTATATGTCAAAACAGGCGGTAGGTCATCTTCACAAGCCAAGGATACTAAGGTAGTACCCTTGGCCTCTCGCCTCTTTAAAAATCGAAGCTCCCGCTGCGCCATTTCATTGGATGCGATCAAAACCCATCGCGTCCAATCAAACCATTCGTAACAAGAAATCTTTCGCAAAACAGAAAACAACAATGGCGGCGCCCATCAAAAACGAAAGTTGTCGTGTCTGTGACGAAAATTTGCCAAAAAAGAGTAGACGATCGATATTTAATAAGTTTTATATAGTTTACGATCAATTATGTGAAGTATTAGGACGGGTTCTACAGCCAAATGATTGCGGATTAACGTATGTCTGTTCGTCTTGTTTCTGATCTGATGATTCCGAAAGCGCAGCCATATTTGATGCATTGCCCAACAATTTTTTTACGAGCATCTTGATTGGTCAGAAATAACATCAGCAAAGGTTACGCAACTTCTGATATTCGATAGGTGGCGCAGCGGGAGTTTCGATTTTTAAAGAGGCGAGCGGCCAAGGTACATAACGAACTAAGTGGAGTTAGTATCCTTGGCTCGCGAAGATGGCGGTAGGTAGGCTCTCTATTATTTCATGACAATTTATAACGCCAATATTTGAATTTGGAATTAATTAAGGTAAGATTTCACTAGAATAACAATGCATCATTTGGCAACATATCTCTGAGGTAACAGATATTAATAAATGAAATTAGAGAGTAAATGATATCACAATGATAACTAAACACACACTTACCAACAAAAATATGTTTTCATTTACCGACAATGTCGACAGATACCACTTAATATTGAAACGTTATTTTATAAACTAGTTCAAAACAAAACTTCTGGTTTGTAGAAATATGAGGTAGATTCAAAATTGAGCCCTACAGCTGTCCCCTATACTGACAACTATCTAGGGCGTCAAATAAACCCAACAGAAATGTTCAGTCTAGAATCTTCTCCCAAACAGTTACATTATCAAGGTTAATTGCTTTTGTGAAGAATGTCTAAGCAAAGCGGACAGTGCAGATCAAGACCAGACTGAACCTTCTGTGCAATCTGATCTTAATCTTCATGGGTTGCAGAGACAACTATTATTGTATATGGCGCTTTGAAGTTTTTTCGCGCCTACACGTGGACCTCTTTCGATGGTTTAAATATATAGACTCTACAGTCCATTAAATCTATCGTGTAGAGATTTTAACACTACACAGGTTCAACAAAACAAGCGGACTATGTAAACAGAGAATCAGATCATACATTCTATGGAGTATGATACTGAATGCCGTCCGCAAATCTCATAACTTTGCAAATGGCGATTTTCCAGGATTCAAACCTTTCTCGATGATTCCATTCAAATTTCAAAAAATAAAGCAGGAAATGTTCTTTCTTAAAAAATTAGATTCTAGCGTTATTGTATCGAAATCAATGTCAATGAATCTCTCTTGTTAAAATTAATTGAAATCTTCATTAAAAACAGATTAAAACCGACACATGCATGTCACTTTTTCCCCAGCGTTGTGTTAAGTACTTTGATCCGTCAAGCGTCTAGGAGAAATGATGAAAGGTGGGGGGGGGGGGGGAGGGGGGGTGGTGGAGAGATCATTATAAGGGAGATTACTCTTGGTTTTCTCTTACTCGAAGGCAGTACGAGTTTTCTCCCCTTGACCACATTTTTTTTTTAACTCATTACCAAACGACAAAATTTCAGGTTTGTCCAAATTGAAAGCATTTGCAGACGACAAAATAAAAGTGACCCAAAATTTGAAATTTGTTTTGTGAAAGGTAGAAAACATTGTGGGAAAAGGAGAAAATGCTGGTTACCAGCATTTTCTCCTTTTCCCACAATGTTTTCTAAAGGCTTCTTTCTCAAGGGCGTCAAAAGTAGGGATTGTGTGGTAATGGGTCAAAAAATCCCAACTGTAATAGTTTTGCATAATTAAGGGTCTATAGGCTTCATTTATTGGGTCGATTGGTAAAGGATGTAATTCGATATCGTAAATAAACTGTATCTAATTGAGAAAAATGACTATTTATCCATTTTTTTCGTCATATGTGAATCAAGGAAAATCATATTTACACATAATTATGTAGACTACGTCATAGCTTTAAATCAATAGTATGCTTGTATATGATTATATTTCTTATACATTTTCTATCGAATAATTCTCATACAATTTAACCCTTCACGTGACAGTCCGGATATTTAGGGACACTACTTAGGCTTTTGGAAAAGATGTTGGGAATCTTGAGGAAAACTGCTGGTTACAAGCAATTATCCTTCTGCCACAACGATTTCATATCCTTCGCAGAGTCCTTCTTTTGAGAAACTTTTGATCAAACAGTAGATCCCATCTGCAGATGCTATTTAAAACCAAAGACTACAAAACTTTTATAGTTTGGTAGATTTGTTGGTTAAGAATTTAACCCTTATGCTAACATGTAACGGAGATAAAACCTTCAAACTGATAGTAAAACCCGAAATTTGGCTATTTCAAAGGTAATTTTTTCAGGATTAGACATTCCCTTATTGGACAGTGTAGATCAAAGATCAGACTATATGTTCTGTGCAATCTGATCTTGATCAACACTGTCTGTAAAAGGTCCTTGAGTTGCACTTAACCCTTTACCCCATAAGACATTTCTATGGTATCTCTAATTAACCCTAAATAACAGCAAGGATGAAGCTGTTTCTTATTTGTATATGACACCTTTTGATAGCATAGAAAACATTGTGGCAAAAGCCTAAGAGTTAACAGCCTAAGAGTTAACACTTAACTCCATAGATACTCATTTCTACGCATTGCTTGAAGGAGACATTGGAAAACATTGTGGCAAAAGGTGAAATTGCTTGTGACGAGCAATTTCACCTTTTGCCACAATGTTTTCTACACTATCAAAAGGTGTCATATACACATAAGAAAAGGCTTCATCATTGCTGTTATTTAGGGTCAATTAGAGATACCATAGAAATGCCTTATGGGGTAAAGGGTTAATACAATAAAACACTGTCAATGATATCACAGCTGCAACCACTTCACCTATACATGCTCTCCCAGTTTTTTTTTTTTTTTAATTATCGACAATTTGTATTATTTTATTGTATGAATTTCCGTGATATATATATTTTTTAATTTGGTGAGATGTAAAAATTCTAAATACCCACCTTTAATAGCAATATAGCTAACGAAAAAGTTGCCTCTGAAAAAGTAAACTGACCGTTCGATCAATACTGCAGCAAAACAAATAATTGCCAAGTGTAGGAAAAATGTAAATGATAATTACTGCATCTAAAAATTGAATTGTCTGTACTTTTTCAGATTTTCTGTTCTTCCTGCGTGTTATGGCCTTTGATTTTTAGATATAACTCTTAACAAAATGACCAAATTATGGACTAAACCAAACTAAAAGCATTTACGGGCGTACATACACAACTAACTACATTTGCTCAAATAATAATTTTCTTTCTCTGATTTTATAGGAATATTGTGGAAAAAAAGAAGTAAAGGCTGTTTACCAGTATTTTCTCATTGTCCAGCAATGTTTTCAAAAACCTCTTTCATAGTTATTAAAGCTTGGGATCGCAGTACTTGTTCCTTTAGCATGAACATATTTTTATGCTCCCCGAAGGGCGAGCATATAGTCGCCGCTTCGTCTATCCAATAAGATGTTGGAACACCTCAATCAGAATTGGCAGAAAGGTCAATTATACCTTCACCAAGCAATCCTCTGTTTAACTCTACCAAACAACAAAATTAAAGCCTGGTCCAAATTGAAACCATTTGCAGATGGCCAAATGAATGTAAGGAAGGATTGAAAAAGGAGAAAATGCTGGTTACCAGCTTTTTCTCCTTTTCCTACAATGTTTTCAAAAGGCTTCCTTCACAGTTATGCTCTGGATTAGGTCAATTTAAACATTCGACCTTCAACTGTAACTTTGACTTTGGGCGTACCGAAACACACATTTTGCATGTCACTAATACTTGTTAAGGAGAACAAGTGTGCACATCAGTGAATCAGTCAACTATGAGACGTACAATATACATAATTATGTCTCTGTCTGAACACACATTAACCCTTTACTCCATAAGACATTTCTATGGTATTTCTAATTGACCCTAAATAACAGCAAGGATGAAGCTGTTTCTTATGTGTATACGACACCTTTTGATAGCATAGAAAACACCTTTTACCACAATGTTTTCCAAAGGCTCCTACAAGCAATGCGTAGAAATGAGTATCTATGGAGTAAAGGGTTAATATAGCGTTGTCATCCTCGGGATACAGTCTAACTTTGACTATAAGCTGAACAATCCATAATGTCTCAAGTGCAAAACTAAACAACATTTAGGAAAATAATGAAAATTTACTCTAGTGTCCCAAAACATGTCGGGTCCTCTTCATAAATTAACGGTAGGAGGGATCTGACCACCACATAGCCTGTAAGGTGGTAGATTTAAAACTCTATTACTGTGTAGGTTCATGATGTAATAAATGAGAAAATTACGAAGTTGAAATTACAAACTCTCAAATGTACCATTTTGCCCTGTGTATCATTTTGCTCTGGTCTTCCCCACAGCAGACAATTCCTTTTCGATTGCTTGTCATCACTGAAATCCAGAATATACCATTTTCTAAGTCAATAGCAATGGTGGACAATATTCTGCTTTAGCCTTGACAAAGAGTTTATTTTCTCTCTTTTCCACAATGTTTTTAGCCTTTGAAACTTAATTATATTAATTGAGCTGTACTGGGTTTGTCCTCTGCAAATGCTGTCTATTTGGGCATGCCTTGAAATAATTTTGTTCTTTTTGTGAAGAGTTTGGGCTGTTCAGAATTTTTTTTTCATGCTTGAGGTAGCAAGTATAGAAAGCATTTGCAGACAACTATATTCAAAGTGACTAAAAAGTTGAAGGTTTTCATAGGTCGGGTAGAAAACATTGCAGGAAAAGGAGTAAATGCTGGTTAACAGCAATTTCTCCTTTTCCAACAACAGTGTTTTCAAAAGGCCTCTTTCCTAGAATAGTTTAAAGTCAGCATTGTATGGTAGAGAGTTAAAACTTCAGTAACTATTCTTTTATCACAGTTTTCAGCACCTGATTTAGTCAATTAGCATATTAGCAGGGTCCATAACCTTTCTCATTTAACGAAATCTCAGCCTTGACATAAAAATTGTGATGGGAACGTTCTTTGAAACTATGGAATATATTATGGGAAAGAATGATAGTGCTGATAACCAGCATTTTCTCCTTTTTTAACAATGTTTTCAAAAGCCTCCCCCTCAGGGTTATTAAAATACATGGAAATTTAGTAAGTGTTCACCAGTCATCACTGAAATTTTGGACATGTCAAGATTGAAAGCATTTATAGCATAAAGCAATTGAATGTAGCTGCAATGCCAGAATTTATCTTGGAAATGTGAGGAAATGTTGCTAGATACCAGCTTTTTCTCCTGTTCATAAAATGTTTTCAAAAACCACCTTTTTTATGATTTTAAGATCCTCTATCTAACTATCCATGACTACTCTTTCAGCACGTCATCCAAATTGGCACTGTCAATCTGTGGATAGGAGCTGGGCTCTTCCACAAACATTTTGAGTGACAACCATTTAGCCTGAAGAACATCTGAAATTGAAAAGCAGGTTGTAATGTACTGAGTTACCTCCCTTTCAATGTTACATACATCTTGACATGTATAAACCCATTAACACACAATCCCTACTTTTGACACCCCTGATAAAGAAGCCTTTTGAAAATGTTTTCTACCCTTCACAAAACAAATTTCAAATTTTCAGTCACTTTTATGTTGTAGTCTACAAGTACGTTCAATTTGGACAAGCCTAAAATTTTGTCGTTTGGTAAGGCGTTAATAGAACAAATTACCATGAAATGAATGACCTCTTTTACCATATATTATGCGCTTGAATAATTGTTCAAACTTGGCTTCGGCTAGTCTCGACTGCATGTAGAACTATGTAAATGTTTTTCAACTCTTTGTGCAGCTAATAGATTAAGGGTGCCTTTAATTAATACTTAAAAATAAACTTGATTTTGTTGGTTTAAAGTGATTAATATATGGTGGGTGACATAGATGTCAGATGCACTTTCCGAATAGTCTGATCTTGATCTATGTCATCTTTCTGAAAAGTCTGATCTTGATCTGTCATCAGCAAATGCCTCTTATTTGACTGTGGCACAGTAAGGGTCAGACTTGACATTTACTGTAAACAGAATTTCCATACTGTCTGATTATACCCGATGATATAAATATTCACTCTTTTACCCTTTACCACACAAAGACGAGTTTTAACGACCCTGGAAGAGAAGCTTTTGGGAAAAAATTGTTGGAAAAGGAGAAAATGCTGGTGGTAAACAGCATTTTCTCCTTTTCCTACGATGTTTTCTTACCTTTAAGAGACAGTTCCAGTCATTCCATTGCCATGTAATAAGCCGCTGAAAATACTCATGATTGGGGAAAGTCTAAAATTTTGCCATGTGGTAAAGGGTTAATTATTCTTTGCATAAAGGTCAATTTCAGGTCAAGACATACTGAATTTTACGGATCCCTAATTCTGTACTGTAATGCATAGTGGGATGCATCACAGAGAAGATACATTAGGCCCCTGTTTTCCAGAACATGGCTCAATAATGTCAATGACATTGTGAAATCTTTAACCCTTTACCGCACAATGCTGACTGTTTATGACCCTGAGAGCGAAGCCCTTTGAAAACATTGTGAGAAAAGGAGAAAAATCCTGGTTCTCCTTTGCTTCCTAACTTATCAGAGAAATATTGCACCATTTGAACCCCATTTAACTCATTACCAAACGACAAAATTTTACATTGGTCCAAATTGAAAGCACTTGCAGACGACAATATAAATGTAACTAAAAAAGTGAAACTTGTTTCCAGCAGGGTAGAAAACATTGTGGGAAAAGTGGTTACCAGCATTTTCTCCTTTTCCCACAATGTTTTCTGAAGGCTTCTATCTCAGGGGCATCAAAAGTAGGGATTGTGTGGTAATGGGCTAACCCTTTCCCAAATAATCCCTGGTTTTTACGACCCTGAGATAGAAGCCTTTTGAAAACATTGTGGGAAAAGGAGAAAATGCTTCTCATTTTCCAACAATGTTTTCTGCCCTGCTGGACACAAACTTCAATTTTTGAGGTATGTTTATTATGTCGTCTGCAAGTGCTTTGAATTTGGACCAGTCCAAAATTTTGTTATTTGATAAAGGGTTAAATTGTCATCTGCAATGTTTGAATTTGGATAGGGTAAAATGTCTGCTGGTGAAAAAGGATGATGCATGTCCATGGATACTGGTCCCCCTTCATGCTCATACATTAAAATCTTTTCATGTAAAAGATCAATGTATGCACACAATGTATTAACTGCATAAATAATGCAGGGGTGTCATTGGATACCATCCAACTCATTGTAGCCAGCTTTAGGACTTTGTGTGTACATATAGTTATTTGTCATCATGAAATTATTGTCATTGTATATAATGCTAATGTGAATCATGTGTACTAAAACAAGAGTGCCATTGTCACAATATACGCCACCTCTTATGAATGAATAGCGTTTTAAGGCCCGTCGACAACTTAGGTCATATTGGGTGCACTAACCTAGTAAACAATAATGCAAGGCGAAAATAACATACATGTGCAACAAGGTAAGACAAACATGATAAATGAGGAATGGACAAAACACAAAATGATGCCCCTTTTGTTGCCTTTTACGACATGCATGCCGTCACGTTTGTTCGGCCAGATGAAATGGCAGATGTGACGATCAAGAGACTGCAGTGGTTTATTCTTATACCCCCGATTAAACCACGCAGGCTCCCACACGCCAATTGATTCCCATTCCAAACCCTATTTACATCGAGAAAAAAATAGAGGATTTGGAAGAAGAGACCCTGAGAGAGAAGCCCTTTGAAAACAATGTGAGCAAAGGAGAAAATCCTGGTTCTCCTTTGTTTCCTAACTTATCTGAGAAATATTGCACCATTTGAACCCCATTGAAATTGCATCTGCAATGTTTGAATTTGGATAAGGTTAAAATGTCGTCGTATGGTAAAAAAGGATGATGCATGTCCATGGATACTGGTCCCCTTTCATGCTCATAAATTAAAATCTTTTGATGTAAAACATAATGTATGCACACAATGTATTATCTGCATAAATAATGCAGGGGTGTCAATGGATACCATCCAACTCATTGTAGCCAGCTTTAGGTATTTGTCTGTACATGTAGTTATTTGTCATCATGAAATTATTGTCACTGTATATAATGCTAACGTGAATCAAGTGTACTACGCCATCACAAAACCCTGACAATATGCAATTTGATCACATGGTGAGAACAGTCTGCTGAAATTTCATCCAAATCTGTCAAGAAACGTGGGAGGAGTTGCATCCACAAGAAATAGACATACTTACAGATGGACGCAGGGATGGAAAAATGGATGGCCGTATGGATGCAGAAGATGGCGCTAATATACTTCGCCTCAAGCTGCGTATAAGTATGTATTTGTATGCCAATAATACTTTAATGCACATAATGTCTAGAAGAACTATGTATTGATTGAATGAATGGTGTTTCATGCCGCTTTCAAAATTATTTCAGCCATATCATGGCAACAGCTCACATAGTTATTCATATTTTCCTGGTTTTCACCGGTACTAGGCTAGGGCTCTAAAGTGGTAAACTATGTAAAAAAAAAAAACTATTATCAGTGAGACTATGTTAAAGAAAAGCATGACAGTCTGGGGCCTCAGGATGATAAAAAAAATCCTATCATTGTAATGTTTAAACAATCTATACAGTATTGTAAAAAAGCCAAATTTAATTGCATTGTTGGAAAGTAAATGTGCTGTTATTTGTAATCTGTCATTTATTTATAAAGGAAAGCACCTACAGGATCTAGAACGAATACAGTGTCTAAAAATGCATTCTTATGAGCAATCTGTCATTTGCTTATGAGAGAAAGTTGTTGGCATGTTTAGAAAGGATACAGTGCCTAAGAATTATTATAATTTGCAGTATATCATTTGTTTATGAAGGAAAGCAGCGAGCAGGTTTAGAAAGACAACAGTTCTAAAAATACAAGGTGGCAGACTGGAGAAAACATCATCTGCTACCAAATAAACATCACTGGAACAAGAAAATTAGTTTCCAATAAAATTCTGCCTTCATTCTGCATATCATGTCATGTCAAATAATTAATGAGAGATGTCTGTGAAACATTTTCACTGTTGGAAAAGGGATTCAAGAAATATTATTGTAGTACATGTTAGCTTTAGAAACAAACTTTAGCTTGTGATGCCCTGTTTTGCATGTAGTCACATCTAGGGAAACATATATGAATTATCTTATAAATAAAGGAACAAGTGACATGGAGTACACAGAAAAACCACAGCGAAATAGACAGACAATTGTAAAAAGCATCTCAATTGGACTTTGAGAGCCTCCATGAAAAATGCTGGTTTTGGTATTTGCCATTATGGCAATTAATGTATAATCTCTAAGTGACAAATGCTTACAATTTGAACAGGTCTAAAATTCCATCATTTTGTAAAGCGTTACCTCTTTACCAAATGACAAAAAGGTTGTCTTTTACAAATTGAAGGCATTTACAGACAACAGTACAGTGTCGCTCAAATGATGGAATTTCTCCTTGTAAGGGGAGAAAACATTGTGGTAAAAGGAGAAAATAGCATTTTCTCCTTTTCCCTCAATGTTTTCAAAAGGCCTATTTTGTAAGGGTTGTTAAAACTCGGGATTGTGTGGTAAAGGGTTAAACATTGACTTCATATAGCTCGATTCTGATAAAGTTTTAAGTCGACATCTCACAATAAAAGCCTCTGATGGATTTGATCAAAGTCATAGTCTTATATTTAATAAATTTTGGCAAATTTCAAATCAAAGTAAGACTGTATGAATGACACAAATATATTCCAAAAATTGATCGCTCAGACTTTTTTTACCTGAATGGGTAGTTTCCTTGCACTGTTTAGTATCCAGGAAATTAAGGTGGTGTTGTAGACATTGGTGAGCAAGAACTAAGCAAAATAAACACAGGCAACATTTTCGTGTAACATAGACAAGGTACAACTTTAATTCTCCCATTTTTAAGTTATAGCATAGCCTAATTCTGAAAGGGGTCAAGGTTTTTATCTATAAATCTTTGGGGGTGTTTAGATTCCCTTCAATATAAGTCATGTTTGGACAATTGTAGGCAAAATATCATTTTATGCAAGCTACCAGTAATTACTGGTATGGTTCCAGGCAAACATGCATCATAATGTTCTTTATTTCTGGTATGGGTCTAGCACCATAATGAACTATGCTTTACTTCTGACAAACTTGGGTTAAGCTTTTTTGTCAGATTGTTAAATGCTACATGAATGAACTTATTTGTGCCTCTCAACATGAAAAGGCAACATAAAGTAGCTTTTATTGACCATTTCAAGCAATACAAGTAGCTTTCATTGACTGCATATTAAAAACAGCTGCCCCTGAATAGACCGACAACTTTTCTAGCTTGCCTTGATCCGTCATTGGTGACAGCATAGACCCTTTATCTGTATACTATTTTCAACCTGACTTTATTGACTTTCAAATTAAACACAGCTGCCCCTGAATAGATCGACAACTTTTCTAGCTTGCCTTGATCCGTCATTGGTGACAGCATAGACCCTTTATCTGTAGACTATTTTGAACCTGAAATTTACCTGGATTTCAGCTAGTACTAAAGTAGGTTGTATAAAATATCTTGACTACAGTTATTCGAACTATTGACTCATACTGGTGAGAATCTTACTCTTCCCAAAAATTCATGGATAGAAAAACAGAAAACCGAAAATACACTTCGGGTATGAATTCTTAATCAAATGTATAATAGTATTTCATGTATACTTACAAGTGCAGCAAAATCACCCATTTGGCCATGACAACTTGTCTGAGCAATTCATGTCAAAGACACTGTTTATTGCAATAAGGTCTTTCCCATATTTTCTAATCTTATCAACCAACCGTCATTTTAACAACCCCGAGAAAGAAGCTTTTTGGAAACATTGTAGGAAAAGGAAAAAAATGCCGGTAACATTTTCTCCTTTAACCACAATGTTTTCTACCCTTCCCAGGACAAATTTCAATTTTCGAGCTATATATATTTTGTTGTCTGCATTTGCTTTCAATTTTGACTTGTGTACAATTTTGTCGAGCGGTAAAGATGTGAATGCTATAACTAAAGGAATAGGATCTAATCTATATAAATGAAGCTTTACTTAAGCTATGTACATGCGTGTCACATGTAAAGAAGAGCCAGAAGTCTTTTATGTAGTTTTAGTTACCAAAACTTTTGACTCATACTGGTGAGAATCTTACTCTTCCCAAAAATTCATGGATAGAAAAACAGAAAACCAAAAATACACTTCGGGTATGAATTCTTAATCAAATATTCTTCATGATTCACCTGGTATTTAGACAAACTATGTGACAGCTTGCTTTGTGTGTAATGCATCACAATGTTGAATTAAGTTCCCTTTCCCAAGAGTGCTGCTTACATTATAAATATCTATTCAGTACAAGTGCCTTTTTGTGACATTTTATAAGCAGTGCAGGGACTGAATACATGCTGAGTGTGACTGATCTTCAGAACTGGATAAAGTTCAGGAGATAATCTGCATCAAATTCTGTGTTTTCAAACTGCCGCTATGACTTCAACCTTACAAACAGATATGCAAAACTTTAACTCTACATACCATCAAGAATCAAGACTGGTATGTGTGGAATACTATTAAGACTAGGCAAAGGGTTCAAAAGGTATGAGAGCAGACCTTTATCTCCTGGCAAAATTGACATTGACATGCAGCTTTGATGCAGAACAGCAGTATAGTGCTTTGTAACAAATAACTATACATCAGACCTTATGGACTTAAGAGAGATGCTTCTTTTAAAATGGTCACTTATGTCACTTTCTGTAATATATTGTGTACCCATATGTTTCTTTCTGCAAAATATGTGTACCTGGGACAGGACCAGCTTTGATCCAAAGTATACAGTTTGAACAACTTTGACTAGGAACACCATTATGATACAACTGTATTTATTATGCTGCAGGTTCCATGGTTTCAGACAAGGACGAAAAAAATTCTGAAACAGATTCCTACAGAACATAAAGGAAAACAGGTGACCCGTGGCTCATAGTTCAAGAGAAGGAAAGTAAAAAGGAATATGAAATTGAAACTCTGCAAAATAACTGACCCATGCACAGGACCTGTTTTAATGTTTACTTTATTTATATAGACCATGTGATGCCACATGACACACAAGGCCTAATGGCTTCAGAGGAGGTTTTAGTTTCTTGTATAATATGTATTTTTATTTTTTGGAAATATGGTTACACTGGGCATGGCCAACTTTTATAGCATAGGACCAATTTTAATAATTTTAATGACTATCCATTGATGCAACATACAAAATTTTGGTGCTGTTGGCTGCGTGTTTCAAGATAGAAAAAACAAAGAATAGAACTGTGAACAACACCAAACCATTGGGGAAAAAAAACTGTGCACAACACCGAACCCTTGAGGAAAAAAAAAATGTGCAACACCCCTTGGGGGGAAAAAAACTGTACAACACCCAACCTTTGGAATGGAATGAATAGTGTTTTATGGCCCGTCGACAACTTAGGTCATATTGGGCGCACTTACTTAGTAAACAATAATGCGAGGTGAAAATAACATACATGTGCAACAACATAAGACAAACATGATAAATGAGGAATGGATGAAACACAAAATGATGCCCCTTTTGTCGCCTTTTACGACATGCATGCTGTCACTTTTGTTCCGCCAGATGAAATGGCAGATGTGACGATCGCGGGACTGCAGTGGTTTATTCTTATACCCCCGATTAAACCACACGGGGTCCCACAGGCCAACTGATTCCCATTCCAAACCCTATTTACATCAAGAAAAAAAAAATATAGGATTTGGAATAAGAACTACCCAGCCTGCTGCAATCCTACGAATTACGAGGAAAGCAGCCGTTTGTCTCTAATTTTAGTCGCCTTCTACGACATGCCATAGAGAAAGGCCGAGGTCCTATTCTATAAAGTAAAAAACCCCCGGGACCCCACGGGGACCCAACCTTTGGAAAAAAGCCACCTTTGACCCAAGACATTTTATTAGATATGAATAAATAATGGTTGTCTTATGCTTACGTTAAGCAATAGAAACATGAAGGATCATAAAATCTTGTCCTTTAGCAAGAGTCATTGGAGCATATTGGAAATCTACATCAAGGCCCCTTCTTCCATGACAGGACATTTAATGGCAAACTATGAAAAAGACCTCATATATCTCTTTTCGGTAATTTTTGTCAGTGGATATAGAAGATATCTGTCAGGATGGATGGACAGTTTAATTGTATAAAATTGGTATGAAATGCAGTTTTCATCAATATGTCAGTTATATAGCTGCTGCCAAGCAGCTATCCATGCTTTCATGTACTCTGCACAATATTTTTCAAAGTCACTGGCTGCTTTCCAACATAACCATTATTGAAACAATGATAAGCGGTGAATGAGGAATGAATCAGTAACAATGATTATCATCAATCCTTGGAAAAAAATTGACAGAGCTGGGGATCAATCCATTGACCCATTATTCTTGATTCCCGTATGCAAACAGGGCTCGGTGGATAGATGGACATACAGACAATGCAAAAACTATCTAAAACTTACAGAACTACATGTACATGCACAATGACAGACATTTGGAACACAGCCATCTTTGACCAAGGATGCAAGACTTGCACAAATTTTAGATGAACACTGATCTTTAGATGCTATACACTAGGTATTCAGGCTTTGGCCTAACATCTCCATAGTTCAGCACAGAAGACTGAAAAAAACAAAAACCAACCATTTAGAACTACATGTACAACAATAGGCCTTCAGAACAGTGTCATTTCTGACACTTGGTGCAGGACTTGAACGATTAAATAATAATGAATAATTTATTTTTGATGCTACATACTTAATATTCAGAGCTTTTCCCCACACACCACCATAGTTTTAGCAAAAAAGTTTTTAAAAAAGACAAAAGATATATAAACCCAAATACAAAAATAGACTTTAGGGATGGGACATCTTTGACCTCATGTGCAGGACTAGAACACTTTGGTAAGTATCTTTTGATGCTTTATGCTGAATACTCCGTCTTTGACATATCATTCCAGTTTCTGCAAAAAAGATTCAAAAGTAATGATAGAACCCCAATGTACATGCATAAAAACAGACCTTGGGAATCTTTGACCCCCATGTGCAGGACTTGAACAACTCTTAGAATAATTTTCTTTCTATTTTATATACTAGATATTCAGACTCTTGTGTAATATCTCCATAGTTTCAGCCAAAAACATGAACAACAAGAGTGTCATCATCACAATAAACGCCGCCACATCACAAAAAAAAACTCACAATATGTGATAAGGTCACATGATGAGAAACATTCTGTGAAAATTTCAGAAATCCAAATTTCCAAATCCATCTAGAAATATAGGAGAAGTTGCGTTCAAAAGAAATAGACTTATGTAAGGACGAAAAAAGGAACGGACAGATGGAAGGACTGACAGAAGATGACACCAATATACATTGCCTCTGATAGCGTATAAAAAAGCCTCATAGAACCCCAAGTACAACAACAGACATTGGAAACTAAAGCTGTCACTGAATATGACTTTATACCCCCGCCAGCATTTTGACAATATTTTGGACACAGACAGACACACGGACCGACACAGAGATAGCCAAACAGACGGATGCATGGACATATGCAGGGACGGACAAAAAAACAACATTGTTTTTTGTGGGGTTGTGGGGGTATAAAAACAGGGCAATCTCTCAATCTCTGAACTTGTTTGAACAACTTAGGTTAATAATTATCTTTTTATTTTATATGCTAGATATTCAGAATATTAGGACTATAATCTCAATAATGTTAGCTAAACAGATTTTAAAAAATCATAGACCTTCAAGTACAACAACAGACCTTGGGAACAGGGCCATCTTTGACCCCATGTGCAGGACTTGAACAACTGCCATGATTAATGATGTTTTGATGCTAAAAACTTATTATCTAGACTCTTTAGACCAACATCTTCATAGTTTCTGCCAATAAAATAAAAACTTACGGAACAACAACAGGCAACAGACTTTGGGAACAGGGCCATCTTTGACCCCATGTGAAGGACTTAAACAACTTCTATGAATAATAATTTTTTGATGTTAAAAACTTATATCTAGATTCTTTGGACCAACATCTTCATAGTTTCTGCCAAAAAAAGAGGGAAAACTTGCAGAACAACAACAGACCTTGGGCATAGGGCCATCTTTGACCCCATGTGCAAGACTTAAACATTTAAGGTAGAAAATGATTATATATGGCTTTATACTTACCCAAATCTCCCAATACATAATACATTGGTTCCAGACAGTATTCCACTAAAAATTCCTGAAAATTCCTTCATTCATAATACATTATGTTACTCCCAATACAGATATATTGGTTCTACGCAGCATTCCACTGAAAAATCTTAAGAATATTCTCAATTATGTTTTACTTCAAACACTGATACATTGGCTCCAGACAGTATTCTAATAAAGAAACCCTATAAGTACCTCATTCATATGCTATTTCAAACAGTTATACATTGCTTCGAGACAATATCGTATTTTAAAAAATCCAAGAAATACCCTCAATCATATGCTATTTCCAACACACATACATCGAATCTGGACAGTATTCCATTAAAAAATCCTAAAAATACCCCCATTCATATCTTACTTCAATCACCGAAACATAGGGTTCGGATAGTATTCTTATAAAACATTCTAAAATTACTCCATTCATATGCTTCTGCTTTAGACAGTATTCTAATAAAAAAAAAAAAATCCAACACATTCCTTCATTTTTATGTTACCTTCAACACATAATACATTGGTTCCATACAGTATTCCACTAAAATTTCCTGAAAATTTCTTCATTAATATGTTACTGCCAACACAGATACTTCTGTTCTGAACAGTATTCTATTTAAAAAATCCTAAAAATTCCCTCATTCATCACTGATACATAGCTTTGGAAAGTATACTTATAAAACATTCTAAAAATACCCCATTCATATGCTACTGCAAACACAGATACATAGTTCCAGACAGTATTCCATTAAAAGAATCCTAAAAGTTTCGTCATTAATTTTGTTTCTTCAAACACTGGTACATTGTTCTGGATAGTTTTCTTATAAAAAAAATCCTTAAAATACTCTCAATCATGTGTTACTTCAAACACTGATACACTGGTTCCAGATAGTTTTCTAATAAAAATTTAAAAAAACTACTCTCACTCATGTTACTTCCAACACAGGCACATCGGTTCAGACAGCACTCTATAAAAAAAATCCTAAAAATACTCCTAATGTGCACATGGGTACCGAACAGAAATCTTTTAAAAAATCCTAAAAATACTGTCAACAATGATATTTCTGTTTTAACTCATGACCAAACGTCAAAATTTTAGGCTTGTCCAAATCAAAAGCATTTGCAGACGACAAAATAAAAGTGACTGAAAATTTAAAATTTGTTTTGTGAAGAGTAGAAAACATTGTGGGAAAGGAGAAAATGGTTACCAGCATGTTTTCTGAAGGCTTCTTTCTCAGGGTCGTCAAAAGTAGGGATTGTGTGGTAATAGGTTTAAACAGTACTCTATTAAAAATTCCCTCATTCATATGTTACTTCAAACACACGTTACATTGGTTCAAGACAGTATGCTAATAAAAAATCCTGAAAATTCCTTCATTCTTGTGTTACCTCCAACACGGATACTTCTGTTTTAAAGAGTATTCTATTTTAAAAAAACCCCTAGATTCATTCATATGCTACTATCAACTCATGATACATTGGTTCAAAACAATATTCCACTAAAAGATCCTGAAAATTCCTTCATTCATAATTTACTTTCAACACAGATACTTTTGTTTTAAAAAGTATTCTATTATAAAATTATAAAAATTGCATTGACTATACATTACTTTCAACACATGATACATCAGTATTCTACTAAAAAATGCTGAAATTTCCTTCATTCATAGGTTACTTCAAACACATATACTTCTGATCTAAATAGTAGTTTATTAAAAAAACCCTAAAAATTCCTTCATTCATACATATCCATTATTTCTAACACATGATACATCGGTTCCAGACAGCATTTCAGTAAAAAATTCCTGAATTTTTTTTTCATTATTATGTTACTTCCAACACAGATACCTCTGGTCTAAACAGTATTCTAATTAAAAAAAAATCCTAAAAATTCCCTCATTCATATGTTACTTCCAACACATGATACATCAGTAACAGACAGTTTTCAACCCAAAAATCCTGAAAATTCCTTCATTCATTATGACTTCCAATACAGATACATCGGTTCTAGACAGCATTCCACTGAAAAATTCTAGGAAATGTTTCAATTCTATGTTACTTAAAATACTGATACACTGGCTTCAGACAGTATTCTTATTAAAAAAAATCCCAAAATACCCTCACATACCATACTACAAACAGTGAAACATTGGTTCCAGACAATATTCTATTAAAAAAAAATCCAAAAAATACCCTCATTCATGCACTTTTTCCAACACAGATACATTGATTCTCGACAGTATTTCATTAAAAAATCCTAAAAATACCCTCATTCATATGTTACTTCAATCACCGATACATAGGTTTTGGAAAGTATTCTTATAAAACATTCTTAAAGTACTCCATTTATATGCTACTTCAAAAACAGATACATTGTTCCAGACAGTTTTCCATTAAAAAATCCTTAAAGTACCCTCATTCATTTTGTTTCTTCAAACACTGATACTTCGTTTCTGGCCAGTTTTCTTCTAAAAAATCCTAAAAATACCCTCAATCATACACTACTTCAAACAATGGTACATTGGTTGAGAACAATATTCAATTGAAAAAAAAGAGAAAATTACTCTCACTAATACTCTACTTCAAACAGTAGTACATCGGTTCCAAACAATATTCTATTGAAAAATCAGAGTTACCCTAATAATAGGTTACGTCAAACACATATGTTGCGATATACAGATCAAATGCCTTACCAAAGGTGCAATATTCATGATATAATTCCTAAGGGTTTTCCCTAAACATTCAGAAATTTTCTGTTTTTGTAAGAAATTAATAGATTTGGTGTCCAACATTGTTTATATGTATTATTTTTTTCATGACAGTCTATGACACCAAAATCACAACATGGGTATGGGCTCTTCAAAGTTTTAGTTTAAACATATTTATTTTACATCGATTGAGAAACAAGTTCTAACAACTTATACTAATCTCTCTCAATTCTGCTTCCTGGTAACTACACCAGTATTCGCGCCGAATGTGTGGGCCAATGAAAAATCCCTAAGTTGATACCCGCTCCCGAGTATCGAACTCAGGACCTTATGGTTACGAGGCGAAAGCTCTATCTCACAACGACGTACACCCCACAGTGCTTTTTTTTTTTTCCTTTTTTTTTTTTAATTCTTTTTTCTTTTATGTCTTTTATGTAAAATATTTCAATCTTTTTGGACTTTTCCATGTATTTTATAGATTTTTTTTGTCTTTTTTTATAGCAAGCACTATGAAAAAATATATAAGAGGTCCATAATGGGATTGTACATTGAGTTTCCTTTTTCCAAAACATGGCATTTAATTAAAAACAAAGAGAGTATACATCAAACCCCTTATTTCATGACACATCACAAAACAGGTCTTTGTCCTAGAAAGCTGAATGGTAAAGTACAAAAGTAAGAGTTGAAAAGTTCAAGGGAAGATCATTCCACAACAAATTGCACCAGGGTCATCAAAATTACACATGTACAACTTCAGATGGACAGACAGATGGACAGACAGCCATGGCCAGTACAAATGGATGAATACAAACTTTTGCTTAAATTAAATTCATAATTTTCTCTATTCACTTCACATACACAATAACATCTTAGTATACGAACATTTTTGTAAGTGCATACATTTACATTGTGAATACAAACATTTTCTGAACAAATCCTTTTTTCACTTTTTCTCCCCCCATGAAATGTATCATTTTATTTTTCTCTTTTTGCCATTTTTTTTTATATTATTACTATAATTATTACTACCATTATTATTTCTATATTTTTGTTGGGGTTTTTTTTTTTTCTGATTTTTTTTCTTCTTTTTTTTACATTTTTTTTCTTTTGTGTAAAATATTTCAATCTTTTTTTATTTTTCTTTACATATTTTACATTTTTTTCCCCCCAACTTTCCTGTTTTTTTTTTTATAGCAAGCAATGTGATAGAATATATAATAAGTTCAAAAATGGGATTGTTCAGTTAGTCTCCTTTTTCCATTACATGGCATTTCATCAAATAAAACCTAAGAAAATATGCATCAAAGCACCTTTTTCCACAGCAGGTCATTATACAAATAAAATAGTATCAATCTATCCAATGGATGACATGCATGAAGTTTCATTAATTTTCGTCAAGGACTTTTAAAGATATCGCTTGGGGCAGACAGATGGGCAAACAGACTATTATTGGACCATCATGATCATACCCCACCAGCTCAATTTCACTAAACAGGTCTTTGTCACGAAAAGCAGAATGGTTTAGTACAAAAGTAGGAGTTGAAAAAAGTTCAAGGGAAGATAATTCTGCAGCAAATTGCATCAGGTAAAACTGTGTAAATTTGAGTTCAGTGCCTGAAAAACTGTCGGACTATTTCACCAGACAAATTTGTGTCTATTAACAGAAGGACGGAGGGATGGCAGGACAGACGGACGGATACCAGGACAGATAGATGGACAGACAGCCATCGCAACCACAAATGGATAAAACAACTTTTTGAAAATAAAATTCATAATGTTCTCTAGTCACTTCACACACACATAAACTATCACATCATAATATATATGTCGTAGGCCAGATTGGAATCCAGGCAGATCTGGAATCGGCCTAGGCAGATCTGGAATCTGCCTAGGCCAAACTAGAATTCTAGATTGGTCTAGACCAAACTAGAATTCTTGTTTGGTCCAGGCAGATTCCAGATCTGCCTAGGCCAAATTAGAATTCCAGTTTGGCTAGGCAGATACAGGATCTGCCTAGACCAAATTGGAATCTTTTCTTTTTTTGGAATCTTTTCAGTAAATACCCATTTTAACACAAAAAAAAGGCATTTCTTTATCACTTGAATTTTGATTTTTACACCTTTTCTGTAAATGGTTTATTAAGTAAACATTTTTATACAAAAGGAAAAAAAAGTAATAAGTTACAAGTTTATCCTCATTCTTCTGTTTATGTAGTTCCCACTTAAATCATATATTATGTAGGAAGTGTAGACAAAGATCAGCATGTACATTATTACAGATTGGTCTTTTGTCTACATATTATTATTATTATTACTATTATTGTTATTATTTAGGCATTTATTATTCATGAACAATGCAATTAATTACAATGAATTATTTCAAAAACAAAAATGGTGTAGTAAATGTGACCCTTCATGTAAAAAAGGACCATGCAGAAACTGCAATAAGTATTGACACTGGTCAGATTACACTGACTGCATTGGCTGACCAAGACTAAAATTTCACTTCACGTAGATTTTCTGTAGATGATATGTTTACCTATCTAATAAACAGTCATGTTTGAAACTATTAACCCAGATATATGTACAGTTACACTGTCTGTGATCTCTCTAATTTCATTTAAGGGGTAGCCAGATGGTCCCTGTATGTGTGATTGGTCAAAAAGATATCACAATTCATACTTTTACAGCTACATGTAACTATTTTGGCAATTAACCCTTTACTAGACGACAAAATTTTAGCCTTCTCCAAATTGAAAGCATTTGAAGACAACGATTTCAATGTGGTTAAGATTGAGCATTTTTTCTTTGATAAGGTAGAAACTATTGTGGGAAAAGGAGAAAATGCTAGTTACCAAAATTTTCTTCTATCCACATTATGTTTACAAAAGGCTCCTTTCCCAGTTTCGTTAAGAGTCAGCATTGAGTGGTAAAGGGTTATCAATATTTTCACAATTTCAACTTTCACTGGTCTTCACACATCATAATTATACTTGTGCCAGGTAGACAGGTTGACCCATCACATATTATAAATAACCATTTATTGGGAAAAGATATAAAGAAAATACAGTATGAATGATTCTCCTTTTCCCATCATAATCTCTACCAGATTTATTAATCATTTTTCTCAATTTGACAAAATCAGTCCTACAAAACTAAAAATAATACAGGTTTACAAATACAACTCTGTGGTAGAATTCTTAGGAAATTACACACACACAAAAAAATCTCCTTTTCCAACAATGCTTACTACTTAATTATTGGATTATTTCTTTCTATTAATCAAACAAATCCACATATGTTTACAACTAAAATGTACATGTATTTCTAGTTAATGCATAATCTTTTTTCCCCATTTGCTCCATTTCCTACATTTTTTTCCTGCTAAAGTGCAAAACATTCAACACTAAGTCTTACTTTGAATTTCTGATGAGCAACCTCTTTTATTTTTGGGCTTAAATTAAAAATTCCAATTTGGTCCAGGCAGATTCTGGATCTGCCTAGCCAAACTGGAATCCTAATTTGGTCTAGGCAGATCTGGAATCTGTCTAGACCAAAGTAGAATTCTAATTTGGTCTGGACCAAAATAGAATTCCAATTTGGTCTAGGCAGATTCCGGATCTGCCTAGATTCCAGTTTGGACTACGACATATACACATAAATCCTTTATTCGTTTTTTTTTTCTCCATAAACTGTATTTTTTTCTCTCTCTCTTTTTTCCATTTTTTTATTATTACTATCATTTTCTTTTCTTTTTTATACATAAAATATTTCAATCTTTTTTTTCCTTTATTCGCTTTTTCCCCATAAACTATATCGTGTTATTTTTTCTTTTTTTCTATTTTTATTATTAGATCCATTCTTATTTTTTATTTTTTTTTATTATTATTTTTTTTTTATTCATAAAATATTTCAATCTTTTTAGACTTTTCTTTACTCATTCTATAGTTTTTTTTTTTTTTTCAACTTTGTTTTTTTTTTCTTCTTTTTATATAGCAAGCATATTGATGAAATGAAAAGTCATTATATACAGAGAAAAAAATAGTATCAATGACTATCCAATGGAAGACAAGCATGAAGTTTCATAAAGACTCAAGTAGGACTTTACAAGATATCAGTCTGGGCAGACAGATGGGCAAACAGACTATTACTGGTCCAGTGTGAAATTATACATTTGGCCCCCTCTTTTCATGACATGGCATTTCATGAAAAAAAAAAATAGTGTCTGTGTCTTATAATAAACAACATAAAAATGGAGTTTTACAACATTTTGTCCTGTAGTTAATGAGATATTGTCCATAACGAAAATATGCATCAAGCTCCCTTTTTCCGTGACATAACATTCAATGAAAAAGGCTGAAATAATAATAATATTGATAGATTATCATAAGGAAACCATATGAAGTTTCATTATGGAAGTTGATAGATGTGACAAGTTCAATGTACACAATCTGTACAACAGTTCTTAAGATAAGACTCAAAACATCAAAAATACATTTTGACTGTGTTACTTAAAATCACTCCCAGGCTGCCAATTTGCATGGAATGAAGGAAAGAAAACACTAAGTTTTGGTGGAATGGGTTAGTGTACACGTGTCAACAAATTGCACCAGGGTCATGAAAATTATACATGCACAACTTCATATAGATATGAACACTATGAATATTTTGGCAAATTTGTGTCTACGGACGGACAGTCATGGTGATTCCAGTATAAACCACCACCCCCCACACTTTGTTTAGAGAGGTGCCCTGATAAACAGGTAACTATACCAAAGAAGAGCTGGTGGAGAAGGGTGATGCTCCATATCGGTCTCCTCTGTTTCTGGGGACTCTTACCACCCATATGCCACAGAGGTGAAGGCAGCCACCTATTTCTTAGGCCCCGAGAGGCGGGGGCCCAGCATGGAAACAAACTTAGAAACTATAAAATTCATTATTTCTTACTATTTCTTTCTGTATTATTTTTCCCATTTTCTTTTAGTTCTTTTTTTTCTTGTATGTAAAATATTTCAATCTTTTTGTACTTTTTATGTATATTTTATAGATTTTTTTTTCTTCTTTAGTGTTTTTTTGTTTTTCATTTTATAGCAAGCAGTATGATAAAACATATAAGAGATCCATAATGGGACTGT
Source organism: Tridacna crocea (assembly GCA_943736015.1). Taxonomy (NCBI): domain Eukaryota; kingdom Metazoa; phylum Mollusca; class Bivalvia; order Cardiida; family Cardiidae; genus Tridacna; species Tridacna crocea. The sequence continues at coordinate 20,507,161 of OX031064.1, forward strand.
AAATAAGTCTCTTTTTTCCATAACATGGCCTTTTATGAAATGAAAGCAAAGAAAATATACATTAAGCCCTTTTTATCAATGACATGTAATCATATACAAGGAAAAAAATAGGATTAATAAAGTATCCAATGGAAGACATGAGTGAAATTTCATCAATTTTATCAAGGGCTTTACAAGATATTGGTCAGGGGGATGGATGGGCTAACAGACTGTTTGAATTCAGTACCTGAAAAACTTTAAGAATTTTTCAACTGGAATATTTGTGTCTACAGACAGACAGGCAGACAGCCAGGGTGATTTCAGTTAATCCCCCCCACTTTTTCAAGACAGTTGCCCTGACAGATAGACAACTATACCAAAGAACAGCTGGTGAGGGGTGATACTCCATATCGGTCTCCTCTGTGTCTGGGGACTCTTACCACCCATATGCCACAGAGGTGAAGGCAGCCACCTATTTCTCAGGCCCCGAGAGGCAGGGACCCAGCATGGAAACAAACTTAGAAACCATAAAATTTAAGGGCAACGACTGAGAAAAAAATGATCAAACCAAAACATTGTCAGTGTTATTCTTCTTACAAGCTTTTCCCAAAAAGCTCTGAAATAAAATTAGACATTCAACTATGACAACAAAAAGTTTTAAGTCATGCTTTTTTTTATTAAAACGCTGCAAAATTCCGCAGATGGACAGACAGACGGACAGCCATGGCAATTCCAGTATACCCCCATCAATTTCGTGATGGAGGGAAAAATAAAGGTAATCTCTAATTTAATTTTGGTCCAGAACGAAGCAACAGACAGCATGGATTTAAGATCAGACTGCACTTTTCACATAAATAGAATTGTGCACAATTTGAACAAACAATAGTGATCAGGCTTAAAGCCCTGAATGTATAGATAAGCATTCTAATAGTATTGCATACCAATACCCAGTCCCCTACCAACCGTATGTATCGCTGGTATGTGTCATGGTGTCTTGAAAGAGTTGTAAAAGTAGTGACTGTGAGATTTTAAGCTTGACTTTCAATCAAGATTACATTGTAAAAGTTTAAAGATGGGGCTCTGGATTTAAATTCTAGCGGAGAAGAACTTAATAAGCTTTCAGCTTTTGTTCTAATCCATTTCACACATTTGATTTTGCATGCTTCATTATATTGTAATAATTATTGGATTGTGAATAAAATATTATTAAATTAAAAGCACTGACTAAATGAAAATATGTTCCTCATTTCATAACATTTGATACAAGGGCTATAATGCAGTCCTTCCTAATGCGGGATTTCTTTCAAACAACAGCTATAATTTCAACAATCCTGGTAGAAAGGTTCATCAAATGTTAGTGCATACAAAATATAACAAGTATGGTCTCGCACAAGACCATCCGACAAAGTCTAAACCATTAAATTATTTCTTTTTTCATTTCTGAATTATGGACTTCTAACAAAACATTGTGTTACATTTGGATATTAGAAATTGAGCTTTCCTTCTTTAACAATCTACAAAAGTCTCTTACAATGTTTTTACTTATAGATTTCTGGAACAAAACTCCTGAACATCTGACATTGCATAACTTGGCGATTATTCTTCATGTTTTGGTTTCAGATCTGAAACATGAATGATTTGGAAGTGAAGGGCCTGAAATCTCCTAGACTAGGGATAAGCTAGTTACTTCACACACACACAACACACACAAACTATCACATCTTCATATACACACTTTTTTTCATAGATCATTTTTTCGCTTTTTTCCCCATAAAATGTATCATTTTCTTTTTCTCTTCTTTCCATTTTTATTATCATTTAGTTATTACTCTTATTATTTCTCTTTTTTTTTTTTTAAATTTTTTTTTCCCTTTTTTTTAAATTCTTTTTTTCTTTTATGTAAAATATTTCAATCTTTTTGGACTTTTCCATGTATATTTTATAGATTTTTTTTTTTATTGTCTTTTTTTTTTTATAGCAAGCAGTATGAAAAAATATATATGAGGTCCATAATGGGATTGTACATTGAGTCTCCTTTTTCCAAAACATGGCATTTAATTAAATGAAAACAAAGAGAGTATACATTAAACCACCATTTTTCATGACACGTACCAAAACAAGTCTTTGTCATAGAAAGCTGAATGGTAAAGTACAAAAGTAAGAGTTGAAAAGTTCAAGGGAAGATCATTCCACAACAAATTGCACCAGGGTCATCAAAATTACACATGTACAACTTCAGATGGACAGACAGATGGACAGACAGCCATGGCCAGTACAAATGGATGAATACAAACTTTTGGTTACATTAAATTCATAATTTTCTCTATTCACTTCACATACACAATAACATCTTAGTATACGAACATTTTTGTAAATGCATACATTTACATGTGAATACAAACATTTTCTGAACAAATCCTTTTTTCACTTTTTCTCCCCCCTGAAATTATATCATTTTCTTTATATTATTACTATAATTATTATTACCATTATTATTTCTATATTTTTGTTGGTTTTTTTTTTTCTGTTTTTTTTCTGTTTTTTTTTTACATTTTTTTCTTTTGTGTAAAATATTTCAATCTTTTTTTATTTTTCTTTACATATTTTATATTTTTTTTCCCCAACTTTCCTGTTTTTTTTTGTCTTTTTCTCTCCATGAAATATATCATTTTTTTTTTCTTTTTTTTTTATAGCAAGCAGTATGATAAAATATATAATAAGTTTAATAATGGGATTGTACAGTAAGTCTCCTTTTTCCATTATATGGAATTTCATTAAATAAAAAGTAAGAAAATATGCATCACAGCCCCTTTTTCCAAAACACGTCATTATACAAATAAAATAGTATCAATCTATCCAGTGGATGTATTATATCTATATTTTTGTCTGGGTTTTTTTTTTTTCTGTTTTTTTTTTCTTCTTTTTTTTACAGTTTTTTTCTTTTGTGTAAAATATTTCAATCTTTTTTTATTTTTCTTTACATATTTTTTTTTGTCTTTTTCTCTCCATGAAATATATCATTTTCTTTTTCTCTTTTTGCCATTTTTTTATATCATTATTATATTTTTTTTTTTTTGTGTGTGTAAAATATTTCAATCTTTTTCTTTTTCTCTTTTTGCCATTTTTTTATATTATTATTATAATTTTTTTTTTGTGTGTGTGTAAAATATTTCAATCTTTTTTTTAGTTTTCTTTACACATTTTATTATTATTTTTTTTTAACTTTGCTGGGTTTTTTTTTTTTTGTCTTTTTTTTTATAGCAAGCAGTATGATAAAATATATAATAAGTTTAATAATGGGATTGTACAGTAAGTCTCCTTTTTTCATTATATGGCATTTCATTAAATAAAAACTAAGAAAATATGCATCACAGCCCCTTTTTCCAAAACACGTCGTTATACAAATAAAATAGTATCAATCTATCCAGTGAATGACATGCATAAAGTTTCATTAATTTTCGTCAAGGACTTTAAAAGATATCACTCGGGGCAGAGAGATGGGCAAACAGACTATTATTGGACCATAATGAAAATGTATCAATCCCCCTTGTCCTATGACATAACATTTAATGAAAAAGTCTGAACCAATGATATTGGCAGACTATCATCATAAGGAACATTTATGAATAAATATATTTGAACCGTGTTACTTAAAATCACTCCCAGTCTGCCAATTTGCGTGGAATCAATGAAAGAAAAAATAGTTTTGGTGGAATGTGTGTGTACACGTGTCAACAAATTGCACCATGGTCATGAAAATTATACATGCACAACTTCATATAGATAGGAACACTATGTGTAAATATGAATTCAGTACCTGAAAAACTGTCGGAGTATTTTGGCAGGCAAATTTGTGTCTACGGACGGACAGTAATGGCGATTCCAGTAGAACCCCCCCCCCCCTTTGTTTATACAGGTGCCCTGATAGACAGGTAACTCTAGCAAAGAATAGCTGGAGAAGGGTGATGCTCCATATCGGTCTCCTCTGTTTCTGGGGACTCTTACCACCCATATGCCACAGAGGTGAAGGCAGCCACTTATTTCTAGGGCCCCGAGTGGCGGGGGCCCAACATGGAAACAAACTTAGAAATAATAAAATTTAAGGGTAACGACTGAGAAAAAAATGATCAAACCAAAACATTGTCAGTGTTATTCTTCTTACAAGCTTTTTCCAAAAAGCTCTGAAATAAAATTAGACATTCAACTATGACAACGAAAAGTTTCATGTCATGCTTTTTTTTAATCAAAACTCTGCAAAATTCCGCAGATGGAGAGACGAACGGACAGCCATGGCAATTCCAGTATACGCCCATCAATATCGTGGTGGAGGGAATAATTAAGGTAATCTCTAATCTAATCTTGGTCCAGAGCGAAGCAACAGACAGCATGGATTTAAGATCAGACTGCACTTTTCACATAAATAGAATTGTGCACAATTTGAACGAACAACAGTGATCAGGCTTAAAGCCCTGAATGTATAGATAAGCATTCTAATAGTATTGCATAGCAATACCCAGTCCCCTACCGGGAGTATGTATTGCTGGTACACCTCGGGTTACCCGATATAGGACACTCGGAGGGTACAGGAACTCGGAGGTAAGCAAAACTAGTCACAGTAGAGTAGGCTTGATGTTTATCCTGGTTTATATTTAAAAGACAAACCCTTTCGAATACTAAATAATCGTATATGTTAAGTTTAGAAGCCAAATGATCTATAACCGTTATTGGTGTAAGCTTACAGGCCATTTTACAATGAAAAAATTCACCTAAACTGGAAATTTTACTTGGAAATCTTCAATATATGATCAATATATGTGCAAAGTTCCAATACAATTAAAGAAAAACTGTGGGAGGAGTTCTTGACACAAAATTGCTAGTATTTTGTACACAGATGGGCACATGGACCGACACACAGACGGACGGACAGACAGGCTGATTCCAGTATACCATGAAAAACTGTTATGCGGGGGTATAATGAAGTGAATATGTACCAGCGTTTAGAAAAAAAGTATGGAAAACTGTTTAATCAGTGAAAATTCTAAGTCAAATGCCTGTAAATCTGAGAAAAAGCAGTGGAGTGGAACAAAACTGGAACTGGATCTGTAAGTCATGGTGTGTACCAGGGTTTAGAAAAAAAGGGTGGAAGTGTTTTATCAGTGAAAATTTTAAAGTCCAAGGCCCGTAAATCTATGAAAAATCAGTGGTGTGGAACGAATGTTGAATTTGATCTGTAAGTGATAGTGGTTGACCTACAGAGCAAGAATCAGGTCAATATCCACCATCAGTTTGGAAACAAGAGCGGCAAATTGTTGCAAGATACGCCGGTCACACCGCCAGTTGTAAAGGGGGAATACTAATCGTAAAGGGCAGGTAGAGGAAAATAGCAGTGCAGCAGATTATGATTCTTATACACTGCATTACATAATTTTTCAACAATCATGCATACCAATTTGAAGATGTTTAGACTGAAAATGACAAAGTTACATTCCGGACAAGCAGAAATGCTGTGAAAACGACAATCAAAGGGAAATATACTCAAAGACAGCATGAGGTAGAGCTACGGTTCTTTGCACTGCTCTCTGTATTATTGCAACAAACGCAAATGCCAAGTTTCAAGTCAATCGGACCAGAAATGACAAAGTTATGCACCGGACAAGCAGAAAATGCTGTTAAAATGACGATCAAAGGGAATTTACTCAAAAACAGCATGTGGTAGAGTTATGGTTCTTTTGCACTGCACTCCCTATTATTGCAACAAACACAATTGCCAAGTTTCAAGTCAATCGGAATTCAGATGACAAAGTTATGCTGCGGACAAACAGAAAATGCTGTTGAAATAAAGATCAAAGGGAAATAACTCAGACAGTACGAGGTAGAGTTACGGTTCTTTCACACTGCACTCCATATTACTGCAACAAACACAATTGCCAAGTTTCAAGTCAATCAGACAAGAGATGACAAAGTTATGCTCCAGACAAGCAGAAAATGCTATTAAAATGACGATCAAATGGAAATAACTCAGACAGTACGAGGTAGAGTTACGGTTCTTTCGCACTGCACTCCGTATTATTGCAACAAACACAAATCCCAAATTTCAAGTCAATTGGACCAGAGATGACAAAGTTATGCTCCTGACAAGCAGAAAATGCTGTAAAATTGACGATCAAAGGGAAATAACTCAAAGACAGCTCAAGGTAGAGTTACAGTTCTTTTGCACTGCACTCCGTATTATTGCGACAAACATAATTGCCAAGTTTCAAGTCAATCGGACCAGAGATGACAAAGTTATCCTCCAGACAAAGAAGGGGACGCCCTAGCCACCCACCCCGACGCCATGGGTGATTCCACAATACGTCCCGTCTTCCAACGGACGTATAAGAAGTCTGGAAAACTGTTTTTTCCATGAAAATTTCTAAGTCCAAGGCCTGTGATTTCGTTAAAAATCAGAAGACCGGAATGAAACTCAAATTTGATCTGTAAGTCATGGTGGTTGACTTACCCACCAAAAATCAGCTTAACCCTTTACTCCATAGATAAACCTTTCTACGCATTGCTTGTAGGAGCCTTTGGAAAACATTGTGGCAAAAGGTGAAATTGCTTGTGATGAGCAATGCTTGTGACGAGCAATTTCACCTTTTACCATAATGTTTTCTACACTATCAAAAGTTGTCATTAACACATAAGAAATGGCTTCATCCTTGCTGTTATTTAGGGTCAATTAGAGATACCATAGAAATACCTTATGGGGTAAAGGGTTAATATCTGCCAGCATTTAGAAAAAAAGTCCAGAAAACTGATTTGCTGGACTGATGGACAGACAGACTGACAGAGTGCAAACCTAAAGTCCCGTCCCACTTCATCAGCAGGGGACTAAGAAATTTGTTAATTTTTCAATGATTGGGCAGAAAACATCGTTGGAAATTTGAGAAAATGCTGGTTTTTCCTTTTTCCATGGGTTTTCATAAACCCTGTCTCAGGGAAGTTAAAACAGGATTGAAAGGTAAAGGATAAACCAAGGCCACATCAGGAGAATATTTTAAGTGGCATAATCTCTGATGTACAATATATTTTGTGATGTATTCTTGTGAGAATAGCCTTGAAATTGCGTTATCTATCAGGACCAAAACCACTATAAACCTTGGTGATTTGGCAGCAAGTTCAATCACCTCCAGGAACATACCCTGTGTTGATAACCTGTTGATGACAGCATGACATTGGCATGTCACTATCACACAAGTGGAGTGTGATGGGACAATTCTGGCAATCTTCAGAACCTTACTGACGACAAGCCGTTGGTATTCCATCCCAAAGTGGGGTGTAACCTCGACAGTCTGTGATCACAACACACAATACATCTTCTTGTCCAGGATAAAACCACGGAAGCATCAGGTGTATGAGAATGTTAACCCATTTTTAGCGTGAAAACACCCTCATTACCAGCTACACTTCACCAGGAGGAACCCAGCAAACACTGTGATGACTGTGAGGGTGGGGCTTTAACAAGAGACTTAGGCTGATCTTACTTAAAGTAGATTCTAAATTTGTATTATTTGACCTTTCTTGAATTGCATAAAAGAGACTGGTTGCTAAAAATCATGAGCCAAGTACAACTTAAAGTTCATTTTGCAGATATGGTAGATCAAGTTCAGACTGCACAGAGCATGCAGTATCATCTGTGATGTGCAATGCCTGACAGTTTGTTTGGTGTTCTGGTGAAATCAACCTTGAAATTACACAATCTTTGTCTGTTCTATTAATATTAATTGTCCTTTTCTTATTTGGCAGGCAATTTCAAGAATCAAGCTTATACCATTATCCCCACCCCCTTTAGAAAATTTCAACTACTCTAACTTCTACACTGCTACAGAAATGAAGATAAAACTTGCATATGTTATGCCTTATCCTGCTATATAACTAACACTGAACTTTCCAGTCGATAATAAAAACCCAAATTGTGATTTTTCAAAGTTAATTTCTTGGTGAAACACTCTATCGTTTTTGGACAGTATGGATCAAAGATTTGACTGCACGTTCTAATGCAGCCTGATCTTGATCTACACTTTCCCAAAAAGGTCAGTGAGTCACACTCGGCAGCCTTAGAGTTAACCCATTACCACACAATCCCTACTTTTGAGGACCCTGAGAAAGAAGCCTTTAGAAAACCCTGTGGGAAAAGGAGAAAATGCTGGTATTTTCTCCTTTTCCCACAATGTTTTCTACTCTTCACAAAACAATTTTCAAATTTTCAGTCACTTTTATTTTGTTGTCTGCAAATGCTTTCAATTTGGAGAAACCTAAAGTTTTGTCATTGGGTAATGAGTTAAATATAGAGAGACTTATACATGAAAATAATGTTCAACAAATGGAACAAGAGGCCAGTGTGGGCCTAAATCATTCTACCAGCAATTACTGACCAGTTAAATTTGCTAAATTTTCCAACAGTATCATCAGCTTCAAGGCATTTTTCAGGAAATTTCTGCCATTTTTTAACATCCATTAGTCACCAATGCCAAAATGAAAAAAAATGCATGCTAGTCGGAGTAACAGGATAAAAATGGCCTAAAATGTATCTTGCAAGGGACACATAGGGCAATAATCAAAGAAAATCCTCAAATCTTTCAAAATCAGTCAAAATTCGACAGGGTTTTATTAATCACTGTAACACACAATAGCATCAAGCTTAAACAATGTGCGACAAATAATTTGGACTACTATTTGGTACACAAAATTCAGTCAGCAAATACAGTAGCCATTAAATATTGAGGGAAAAAAGGAAAATGATTGGAAACATTTTTACAACATTCTGTCCCAATTCTAAAGATAATTTTCACTATTAGAGCAATGCTCAAATTGTTTTCTACAAATCCTTTAAATTTGGTTGTGTCTAAAAATCATGCTGTTTGGTAAAAAGTAAATACAAATAATCTGAGCAAGTTGCAGAAATATCCGAAAAAAAAAAAAACTCCAAAAAATGTAGACCTTATTGTGTAAAAAAAATCAAACTTTCCATATATGTTAGATTTGCTTAAAGTTCAAAGGGTTTCACTCTTTGGATTAATTGAATAATGTGCATAATATTTAGAAAGATCGAACTACAGATGTTGACTATATCACAAAATTTAAAATAATATCAATGGACAGATGGATGGATAGATGACAGAAACCTTGCCTTGGCACTGGCTCTTCTGGCCTTAGCCCTGTAGAGCTAAACAATCCACTCCTTGAATTTTTTTCTCATTATAACTCTCTAAATACAAATTTGAAAATAACTTCAATAAAGCGCAATTTAACTCATTACCACACGAGCAGATTTTGGACTGGTCCAAAATGAAAGCATTTGCAGACGACAAAATAAAGGTGACTGAAAAATAGAAATTTGTTCTGGGAAAGGTAGAAAACACTGTGGGAAAAGGAGAAAATGCTGGTTACCAGCATTTTCTCCTTTTCCCACAGTGTTTTCAAAAGGCTTCTTTCTCAGGGGCGTCAGAAGTAGGGATTGAGTGGTAAAGGGTTAAATGAATTTTGTAAATAAACCCTTATGATTGTATGGTGTTTGATGCCACTTTTCTTTCAGTTATATTGCTGCTGCTAGAGTTCCTATCCATGCTTTCCTGGAGTCTCTTTTACCAGTAATTCGCACAATCTTCTTTCCAAGCAACTGGCTGCTTTCCCACATAATCATCTTTGAAAAAATAGTCAGCTATAGAGAGGAATGAATCCTCCAAAGAAATTTGCTGAGCCAGGTGTGGGGTTGCAAAGTTGTAAAAAATCTTAAAAGAATGTTGTAAACGGAAAAAAAGGTAGACAAATTTTTATCAATTTCACAAAAACTTTCTAAAACACTCATTTGCTCTGTTTAGCATCAGGGAAATTCCAGTCAGAAAAAATGCTGAGTTAATTACTCAAAGGCTGACAGAATAGTGGAAGTCTTATATCTTCCGTGAAAAGACCAAGATTTTCGGTTTTTCCGAACAAAAGAGGAGATTACTGCCTCTAAAGTTGGTTCAAAACAAACTGGAATGCTTACTGATCTTTCATGGGCAAATTGTTGTAAAAAGAAATCATCCTTTCAAGCTTTATTTTCTCTATCAGAGACATCAATGCTCCTAGTACATTGTCTCCAGCCATGCAGTTTAAAAAGAAATTACTTGCTGGTTAGAATCCAAACAGTAAGTGCAATAGTCAAGTAAAAATATGCAAGCTATATACCGATTTGGATATGGGAAAAACTCTTCATGTAAGATGTATTTGAATTTTGTAGGAGTATTAGGTTATAACAAGGGCCAATGTCAGCTACTCTAATACTGTTAAGAGTCTAGGCTCTATCCATACAGTTAAGGAAGAGTTAGAGTTACGCCATTTTAAGTCCTGGTTTGGACAATTTTAGGCAAGATTTGTCACACAAGCTAGTTACTTTTCAAGGTTCAGGACAAAGATCCCCTGAAAAATATTATTGGTTATAACTAGCCTAGTACTGGTCTTTAGACATTTTTTGCATTCTAGTCTTGATCTCTGTGATATGTTAAAATTTATCTATATCTTTGATTAGAAGGTGAAAAGAGTCCACTGATGTGGTCTGTAAAAATGGTCTGCCCCGTGGGTGATTTACTTTTCTTCATTTTGAGGAAATACCTCAGATGTGTACGATTGACTGTACACTGGAATATAGCTGCCCCTGAATAGACCGACAACTTTTCTAGCTTGCCTTGATCCGTCTTTGGTGACAGCATCCTCACCCCATCTGTGGGCAGTTGCCAATTTGCCATTATCCTGGACTTCAGCCAGTACTAGTCTAGCTTGTATAAAATATCTTGCTAACTGTAACTGTACAAACCATGACTTATTCTGATGGAAATCTTACCCTCCCAAAAATCTATGGTTAGAGAAAGATAAGAGCTGTTGTAATGAATTCTCTACAATTATCTGCATTGAATAGAGACAAATAAATCATGCTGGGATTACTTTTCTACAATTATCTGCCCTTTAATAGGTCAACAAGCTTTCTGGTGTGCCTTGATCCATCATTGGTGACAGTCTATTTCAACTTTTCTGTTCACAATACGAAAATCCTATAGATTTAAGTAGATATAACTCACTAGTTTGACTTTGGTGGCATTAAAAAGAAAACGAAATGTATATTTGTATTTTTTCATGACACTGTCAAGTTTTTATAAACAAGAGGATGACAAATAATTAACTCAACCTAAGCTGGAATATAAGTTAGTTGATTTGAGTACAAAAAGAGACCTTAGTTTTTGTATGAAACTGGGCCCTGTTTCACACAAAAACTAAAGTCTCTGTTGAAGGAGCCCATTTCCAACTTATGGTAAGTCTGTTACTTGAGAGTGGAGATCCATTTTACTTATATTAACGAACTTTAGACACAATCTAAAATCCTAAGTTGACACAACATTTTTCAGTCAATTTCAGCAAAATAATGGAATCAAGCCTGTTAAAATGACTTAGGTCAACTATTTTGACAAGCAGAGTCTGAAATCTAGACCAAGGTTTTTGCAATTTTAGCACCAGAATCATATTGGTTTTTGTCCTGAATAAGAACAACTCTTTATAATCTACCTTTGAGTTTTAACTCATTACCAAACGACAAAATTTTAGACTTGTCCAAATCGAAAGCATTTGCAGAGGACAAAATAAAAGTGACTGAAAAATTGAAATTTGTTTTGTGAAGGGTAGAAAACATTGTGGGAAAAGGAGAAAATGCTGGTTACCAGCATTTTCTCCTTTTCCCACAGTGTTTTCAAAAGGCTTCTTTCTCAGGGGTGTCAAAAGTTGGGATTGTGTGGTAATGGGTTAACACTACTTTTATTTGGTTCATTAGTTTCTAAAGTCAGGTAATTTATGTAACTAAGGGTGGACAAATGCAATGACTACAAGCAATCACATTTGAATACAGAGAAAAGTTTCCATTGGCTGTCTCTGCCATTACAAAAGGAAACACTTCTAGGCGAATAATTTTTCCATTTTTGCCTGCATGTATTTTTATTCATTATATTGTCTTCATTTCAGGTAAAACAGATACAAACTTATTCTGCATTTCTCCAGCAGCATAAAAATCAGAGTAGACAAAAAAATTGTGGTGATAATGGTATAAGGTTGACCTCCTTAGTCTTAATCCTTTAGTAAATAAAGCTTTGAAAAAATTGTGAGAAAAGAAAATGCTGGTTACCATTGCAAAGAAAAATACATCAAATTTCAATTTGTCTGTGAACAGGTCTAGTTTTTTTTTCATTTGGTTGTGAGTTAACCCTTTACAGAATAATTTTTCATTTTAAAATCCTAAGTAAGGAGGTTGAGGACACTAGAGGCCCTTGAGGGCCTGAACTGCTCTACTGGCTGTAAACTTTGCTTACAAGTATTTTCTAGCATACAATCATTGATGTCAAAAGAAAAAAGACAAAAACACCGACAAAACATGATGGGAATGGGGGGGGGGGCGTAATTGGGCTTGAATCCACTAATACAGCATGATAAGTAGGCATGAAGAATTGAACAATAAGTGAAATAATCCAACTAAAATTTGTTTAAGACCGCTTTTTTGAAAATCCAACAAGGATTTCATACTTGTTAGACTGCTGCTCATTATGACAAAAGTTTTGGATTTCATGCAGTTTACATGAACCAACAATGTGAACTTTGTTAAATAAACAAGACTTTGTCACAAAATGGCTGATTTACCTTAAATGATGCTGGATTTTCTTCATATTCAAAAGCATAAAATTCCTTGATGATTATACAAGTTATTTGCAAGTTTTAAAAAACTGGATCAAAACTACTGAATCAAGTAAACAAGAAATGCAAATAAAAATGGGTACTTTTCCTAATAGGGTTTGGATTGATGATAATAAAAAACCTTTGCAAGTTTCAAGAAAATATGACAACAAAATTAATGTGGTCTTAAATTGTGTGGGAAAGAAAGACTAATGTTAAACTATAAATGGCTACTTTTCCCTTCCTAATGGCCAAATTTTTTTTCCAAATCAATGTAGTTAAAGCCATTGATATTACAACTGATCTGTGCAAGTTTCACAAAAATCTGACCACAAAGGCATACTTTATTGTGAAAATAAGAAAAGCAAATTGGCCAATTTACCCTTTTTCGTAGTCAAGTTTCTTTTTTTCCAAACTCAACAGGGTTCAAGCTAATGATAATATAAAGAAACTGTGCACATTTCACAAAAATCCAGTTTCAAAATGTGCACCTCATCCCATCAACAAGAATTCTAAGTTTGCAACTTTTTATGGCTACTTTTCCCTAATTGGGATATTTGTTTTCAAAATCAATAGGGTTAGGCTGTTGACTGTAGCAAGAAACTGTATAATTTCTATGAAAATCTGTTATGATTAAAAAAGAAAAAGACTTACAAATGAATGAACAGAATGACTAAGAAAACCACGCCATGATGTAATTAGCTCTACTAGCCTTTGACCAACAGAGCTAAAAATTGAGAGTAGACAGTGTTTTATTTGCTTATGTTTTGTTTTCTTCATTTTGAAAGATAAGCTTATCAATGGAATCGCCAGGATTTTTATATTTACAAATACTTTCACTTTTGATGATGGAATTGTTTGAAAAGAGTTAAAATGCCTGCCAAATATGAAAAGGATATCTTAAAACAAATTTTTAGACAAGACACAGATATTGCAACTTCAAGGTTTCTTTCACCATCATTCTTCACAAACTGTCAAACAGTGTACATCAAAAATGTGACTGCATGTTCTGTACAGTCTGATCTTAATCTACACCCTGCAATAGGAACTAAAAGTTGTACTTGACTCTAAAAAATTCAAAATCTACTTTACTAAAGATCATCCTAAGTCTCCAATTATCCCATTCCCACACTCACGGTCATGATAATGGTCTGAATTCCTGATAGTGAAGGGTAGCACATATACCAGGGGCATTCTCCCCCCCAAAAATGGGGTAACATTTTCATAGACCCAATGTTACCTGGTTTTGTCCCAGTTCAAGAAGCTGGATTGCATGTTGTGGCCAAAGACTGCCAAGGTTCAGCCCCAGTTTGTGACAGACTACCGCAGGTTTGCTGCCAGTGATGTTCCAAAGATTGACAGAATCGTCTCACCTCATCACACTAGTGTGTGGGTGCCACACCGTTGACTCGCTGGCATTCACAGGTGATCAAAACAGACTGTGCCCCTGGAGATGATTCAATGTAGTTCCAAATTACCAAGGTGTATCTCCTTTTTGGCCCCAATAGAAGACTGCTTTCATCAGAGAAGGGTTTAAGAGCCTGCTATATAAATAAAATGACAAATAAAGAAGAAAAACATGGTAGTCATACATCGCTCACCTACTTAATAAGAGCTAAAACTGCATGACAAAAGGTAAGACTCACATTAGCTCAGTGTTTGAATCTTGATTGTTCTATCTTTGTTAAGTAATAGCAAAATGAGTTTTAAATGAATAGCACTGTTATAATCTACCTGCTAAAACCTATTGTCAACTCAAATTCCACAAACATAGCTCAAAGAGTGTTGAAGAAACTGCAGGTTTCACTCTTCCTGTTCATAGTAACAATGTGAGTGCACATGACAATGTTTTACGTCAATGAAGGTGTGCACATCAGCTGCATATAAAGATCTATATCACAGTGAAGTTTCACAGACACAAGTCATAGAATGTTAAAAACTACAGGACCAAAGGAAGAATTTTGAAGTTCTTCCAACAGAACATGATGTAAAACATGAGACCCCTGGGACAGGACAATCTTTAACATCTTTGGGTACATTCCGAACAACTTTGAGAATGGATCAACCTATGTAGTAGACACATACCAAACATCAACATTCTATGCTTTTGGGTATCAAGCAAGATTTTTTCCTACCGTTTTCCTCTTGTTACTCCATGGTTGACCTGTGACCAATATGGCTGGACATTAATTTACAACATGGATATATAATGAAGAACTTTGACTAACAACCATCCTATCATACTTAATATCAAGTATCAACATTCCAGGTTTTGTGGTCCTAGAAAAGAAAACCTTCAAAGTTTTTTATACATATGTAGCACAGAATGTAGAATCCCACAAAAAAGAACTATCATCATACATCACAGTTTGCCTGTATAAGTTAATTTGTCATGGGAGGGGGGGGGGGCAGTGCCCTGAAACAGCCACAGGGTCCCAGCCTAGGAAAGAAAACACAAGACTAACTCATTAGCAAGGGTAAGAACAATATCAATCACCAAACTAAATATGAAAGAAGTTAAACATTTAATTTTGAGAAAATAAAGGCTCTAGAACAACTTAAACATGAAATTTAAAAATTGTTCATGACCTAGACTTTAAAATCATAGGTGTGGGGAGGGGTATACTGCTGAAAGAAACTTTGGACCTCTGTCACAAATATAAACCAAAGTCATCATACAGTTTTGAGGATGTGGGTTCTTCAAAAAATTTAAAGTAAACTTTGAATGACCAATATGAAATTCAAAAGTCAGTTGGAAATGATTAGCATTTACAAAACTACTAAAAATGTACAAACTTAAGAATGGGTATGACAACAATAAACATAAAGCTTAACCCAACAATGTAGAGTTAACAAAGCTATGGAATGATTGAAAAGGAAACTTCAACATTATATTTCAAAACTGGTGATCTTGACTTCAAGATAGTGTGTATGGGGATGGCCTGGGAATGGCTCAATAAAACTTTGGACCCATATCTGTTACCAAGCCATATTTGAAGCTAATCCATCATTCAGTTTGGAAAATATGAGTTCCAACAGAAATTGCAACTTTGATATACAGTGTTAAAGTCCACAACCTGGGCACTGCACTGCCGACAGAAACTTTGAACCTACCAGTATATCTATCGCCATAACAAATATGAACCAATCCATATGGTTTGGAAAGTGTAAGCTCTTAAACATGTGAAAAAAAAAAATGTAAATGCTGCCTCCAACACAGATGCCAACACCATGAGTAGTAAACTGTTCACATCATTAAAATCATTTTGAATCAACTTTTGACTGACATGTCAAGAGGAGGGGGAGGGGGGGAAGGGGGGGGAGTTTTGTAAATTGTGGTTGAACAGATATACAGTTGTTGGACAATAAGCAATCACAATGGCCCACATGAAGCACTTCATGCTCAGGTGAGTTGATTGGTAGAGAAGGTATAATTAAAGCAATTTCAAGGCTGCTCTCACCAGAATACCTCACAAAATATAAAAGTGTACATCAGAGTTGGGACTGCATCCCTGTGCAGCCTGATCTTCGTCTACAAGGGCTGTCCCTTTAAATCATAGACAATGGGAGTAACAATAATACTGAGGTTTTATTAAACTAAGCTTACTATTTTATGAAAACATCATTAAGATATAAAGTATAGTCATTAACTTAAACAATTCTGAAATATATCACAAATTGCCAAACAGTACACATTGTGAAGTTAACAACTGCATGTAACGGTAAGCTTACGTTCTTTAAAACAGCACATCACTGCTGTAAAATATAGCACATCACTGCTCTACAATATATGTACTTGTAAAAGTATTGCAGACATTAAGAAATCTTTTTATATCAAATGTCTATGATTCAATGGGACAACCCTTGCACACTGTGTGACCACAGGAATATAGTTACTTTAGGAGTAACAACAGATGGTTTTAATGGAGTAACAAATATACACATCAAATCTTTCTGTGGACCACTTATTCTTATCAAATTACGAATATCATGTCCTATCAAAAATTTATAATTCTAGCACTGAAATATACACATTAGCGTTGGTGGTAGCCAGTCATTGTTTTTGTCTGTATAGGATGCATGGGAACCACATAATCACAACTCCTACAAGTCATGTTTTCTCTTTATATATACATGGGCAATTATGGTTGACAAAAGTTTTCTTTGTTGAGTGTGAACATTAAGACCTTATACAATTTCACATATGCTGGGTGACGGATAACATATTCCTGTGTCTCACACAGGCAAGTATGGATAAGCAAGGTTTGGGGAGATACCTTTAGGTCAGATGACAAGGACAGGGTTGGATATTACAGACAGGCCCAAACCCTGCAAGTCAGGTAGAGTTGTCCTTTATCTTATCTCATTCTTACAAATATGGGAGCAATCCACAGTTTATGACATGTGATAGCAACATGTAAAAATTTTACAAACTTGTCATTATGATCACATAAATATGTAAACACATAACCTGAAATTCTGCACTGATAAAGCTAACTAAGGGATGGCAAACTCAAAGTTCAACTTTGATTTTCTAATCCTCTGTTTTAACCACTCAACATTCAGTTTGAAGTGAGTAATTAAAGGCACAAAACTACCAAAATGGGTACAAAATTAACTGTGGGGAAAACATGACAGGAATGATAATTACCCCATTACCTAAAAAACCAGATGTATTAAACCTACAGAAGAAGACTAAAAAAAAATGTGGATATAAAAGAGAAAAAATGCTCACAGCCAACATTTCCTCCTTTTACAATGTGACATTGTTTTCTATCCTTCCATCATCTGAATACCTTACCACCTTTTTTCCCCTACCAAATGTCATTTATTTACTATTTGTATTTTAAGTTTTGTTGTTTAATTGTTTTTCTCGTCATAATTCGGGAAAATATTATGGCCTCCTCCTCCCCTACAGCCAAACCCTCACCACCTTTTTATGTATGGATAAAACCTACATCAAAAATATTAGGCTAGCTGACAGTGGCCCTTGTATTTAACATTACACTTGCCTTTATGACTGCAAGTTAAATAATTACAAGTGACCTTTCTCCATAGTTGCAACTTCCACTATTTAGTACATGCTGTATCAATAAATTTTCCTTTGCCCAAACAAGTAAGTAGCACCTAAAAAAAATCTTGGTAGTAATTGTTCTAACAATGAACAACTTATAAACTCACGGGAATCTAACCTTTACAAAGATTAATGAATAAAATATTGACCTTTACAAGTATTAGGGTAGCTGAAAGTGGCCTTTATTATAACCCAGTACTTGTCACCATTGTTCTGAATATACCAATTTATGTAAAACATGTGCTCTTCGAAGAATTTACTTGACCCAAACAAGTAAGTCTCGCATATAAAATGCTTGCAATTGTTCTAGACATGACCCATACTAGTGAGAATCTAACCTTTTCAAAATTTACAGATAAAACCTAGACCATAAACAGTATTAGGATAGCTGACACTGGCCCTCATTATTACCTTACACTTGCCTCAACTCTTCCAAAAATATATATATATAAAACATTAACTCTAGCAACTATTAGGGTATCTCATATCTATTCTCTTAATATCTGTACACTTATTTCAATTGGTTGCCAATCCTACCTTTTACTGTAAAAAGCACATGATCTATGAGGGATTGTTCAAGGTTTGAAACCAGTGACATCTTGCTTGTAAGTGTTACTGGTCTAGCCATGACCTATACCAATGAAAATTGAACCTTCCAAAAATTTCTGGATAAAACTGAACCCTTTTCAATATATTGGTAGCTGACATTGGCCCTTGTAATAAACATAGTTCTCTCTATGGTTGCAATCTCTACCGTTTAATATGAAACACATGCTTTACAAATAAATTTTCCGAGATCAAGACTAGTGAACAGCTCATATAGATAAAAACTTGGATTTAACTGTTGTAACCATGACCTATGATAATGAGAATCCAGCCTTTTTCCCAATATTTACGGATAAAACCTTTACCATGACCAGTATTAGAGTAGCTGACATTGGCCCTTATTCAGAACCTAATACTTGTACTCATGGTTGCAAGTTCTACCATTTAATGTAAAGCACAATGTCATGTCCTTTTTGAAGAATTTTTCCAACATCCAAACCAGTAGTAGCACATAAAATACTTTGCTTTTTTATCGTTCCAACCATGAAAGGCAGACGTACAACTGCTAATCTAACCTTTTCAAAAATTATTGACTTGAGCAAAGTTGTGAGAAAAAAAAGAGCTGAAAAATCATATGTAGCATAGAAAGGGCCATAACTTTGCAAATATTCATTACAAAGGGATATACTGACATTATTCACAATTAGTTATTGACTGTGAACTCCTGTAAAATTTCACTGAAAATGGGCAAGGGATTTAAGAAGAGAGGAGCAGCAAATTGAAAGTAACGTTTTATGGAGGACTACACACTGCAAAACTCATGGCATAGGGACAGGCTGACTCTATGCACAACTACATATTGATTATGTGAAAAAGCATCCACAGTGTGATGAAATATATCTTAAAAAAAGTAGACAAAGCTACTGATCTCAAAGTAACTAAGGGTTTGAATATTGGCTTTGTTGGCATCAATAAATATCTCTGAGTGTGTGCAGTCATGCATATTTTAATTGTTTAAAGTGATAGTAGCATATGATTATAAATGAGTGTGTTCAGTGATACTTTAATCATTAACAGGAGGGGGCAATAGTATAAAAATATCAGTAAGTGAGTTCATTTATGGATATTTTAATTGTTGAAAGAAGCAATAGTTTATAATTATCATTGAGTGGGTTGAAATGTTTTTATCCATGAGGTGATTCAGTTATGTACATTTAATTGTGATAAGAAGCTATAATATTTATATCTTATCATCGATGAGTGGGTTCAGTTTCAGACATTTTTATTATATGGAGAAGCTATTGTAAAAATATGCGTAATTATCCATAAGTGGGATCAGGTATAGACATTTTAAGTATTAAATGAGGCAAAAGTATCTACATGTAATTATATATGAGTATTTTCTATTACAGATATTTCAACGCATATTTTAATGATTAAAAGGGGGTTAGGGTATATACATGTAATAACCAATGAGTGGTTTGAATTATAGACATTTTAATCGTTAAAAGAGGCTATAGTATATACATAAGACATACAAAAGTTTTTCCATAAAATCCTACGAGAAAGTTATGACCCCAGGGAAAAGCCATTTTTGACCACAATTCTACTATTGACTTGTGATGGGGCTCCACAAGATGAATGAATGAACAACGTTATAAGGCCTGTCGACAACTTAGGTAATATTGGGCGCACTTCCTTAGTAAACAATACTGCGAGGTGAAAAAAACATACATGTGCAACAACGTAAGACAAACATGATAAATAAGGAATGGACAAAACATAAAATGATGCCCCTTTTGTCGCCTTTTAGCACATGCATACCGTCACGTTTCTTCCGCCAGATGGAATGGCAGATGTGACGATCGTGGGACTGCAGTGGTTCATTCTTATACCCCCGATTAAACCACACGGGGTCCCACAGGCCAACTGATTTCCATTCCAAACCCTACTTACATAGATAAAAAAATATAGGATTTGGAACAAGAACTGCCCAGCCTGCTGCAATCCTACAAATTATGAGGAAAGCAGCCGTTGGTCTCTAATTTTAGTCGCCTTCTACGACATGCCATAGAGAAAGGCCGAGGTCCTATTCTATACTGTAAAAAAACCCCCGGGACCCCACGGGGACCACAAGATGAAATCCCATACCAAATAATACAGGTTCAGAAGGTTTGGTTATAAACAAAAAGGCCCAAACTTGAACCCAAGATCATAATTATAGCAGTCTTGGTTGAGGCCCACTAGATAAAGCTACATGCAAAATATGGTAGCCCAAGGCCCTATTGCTAGGTACCAGAAGAATTTTTAAGTTTTCTTTATTTAAGCCCATGTAAACATTGTGATCCCCAAGCCGAATTTGACCACAGGGCTGTAATTTGACGAAAATTTAATATAGGTCCACTAGGTAAAGCTACATGCAAAATTTGGATGCCCTTGGCCTTATGTCTAGGTACAAAAATATTTTTAAAGTTTCCTTATATAAGCCCATGTAAAACTTGTGACCCCGGGACAGGGCCAAATTTGACCCTAGGGCTATAATTTTGGACACTCCAGGTAGATGCCCTCTTGATAAAGCTACATGGCTAAGTTAGTAGCCCTAGGCCCTATTTGAAGGGACCAGAATATTTTAAAATTTTCACTTTCAATCCATGCATATATAGCAGAATTTTAAGTGCACTTCTTATTGCTCATTTAGAATATAAAAACTTCAGAGTTAAATATAATTATCAGATATTTTTTTCTCTCATGTTTGAAAGCTGAAAAGGCAAGTTTTTGGTGCCATTGTTTTGAACACAGAGACAGAACGTTATTTCTGTTATGTAAACATTTACAGAATGATAATTATTATCTTTTCTAATACTGAAAAAAGAATCCTAGAAAATTAATCTTTGATAGAATTATAATGCATCACAATATTGCACCTTCCATAGTAATGGCATTTTGATAGTGGTTGTCCTGATAGAACAGCATGAAAAAAATTATGTCTACCCTTAATAGTCAGCCCTAATCAATCTCTACCACCGTGAACAACACAACTGACATTTTTCAGTCTAGAAGAGACACATAATTTGACTTTCAATAATATTTTTGCCACAAAAATCTCAGAAAAGTGGACAAGGCCAGCATTTTCTACTTTTCCTGCAATGTTTTCTATCCTATCAAAGACTGAAATCATTGTTTGAGCTTGATTTGACTTTCTGTCTTCAGATGCCTTTAATTTAGTCCAGGTAAAAAAAAATTTAATCTAGAGGCATAACCCTGAAATAGAAAGCTTAGGAAAACATTGTGGTAAAAGACAAAATGCTGGTAACCAGTATTTTCTCCTCCTCAAACAATCTTTTCCAGCCTGTTCATGCACAACTTTTAGCCTGGCTGTATTCACAGAAAATGACGATCTATTGTCATCGTCCCGGCACCATCTGCATCACCATCTTGTGAAAACTTTGACATTTTGTATCTCTGTAATTACTGAAGATGTCTACTTCATACTTGGACAAATAAATCTAAATACAAATTATCTTTTATGTGTAAAATAATATGTATTTGAGTTTAATGAGTTGTAACAGCATAGCTTTTCCCTCAATGTTTTCAATCCTATCAAAGACAGAAATTTTCACAGGACTTAGATTTGATTTTTTGCCTTCAAGTGCCTTAAATTTTGTCTAGGAAAAAAATCTTTCTACAAAAAAAATAAGTACAATTCAAACTGTTGACCATCAATAATATAACCGACAACTCCATGAAAATCCAGCTATAAATTTCATGTCTACCAAGTGTACTGTTGAGACAAATACTATGTTTTTACCTCCCTTTTTATATAGCTTAGGTCATATCACGGCAGTCAGTGCACCTTTACAACACATACATGTGTTTCCTAGTTTTATTATATACCTAACAGTGAAATGAATAATAATGAATAGCGTTTTGTTTTTTCAACACCTAACAAGGCATCCTCATGAGATATTTTTCATATCAAAAATAACCAGTTGATTATCCTCTATTTCTCACACCAGTGCTGATATAACTTATTTTCCAAGCTACTGACTATTTTTCTCACATGCAGCAGAGGTAACAGGTGAAAAATTGGCGATAAAGAAAATTTGTCTCAACCATGTAACAAATCTGCAATCAGTAATTCATTAGTCAGATAAAGTAACTACTGAACTAACTGGCTGGGCATAATGCATATAATTATATACACTGAGAGATGGACAATGGGAATGCTATCATTGAAGGAAATAAGGGGTAATGATTCAACACTTTACCAAACATCCAGAGTTCTAACAACTCCTAGTAAGACAGCTTTTGAAGACCTTGTAGGAAAAGGAGGCAAAGCTGGTAACCAACATTTTCTAATTTTCCCTCATGAGCATCTTCTCCTTTTCCTACAATGTTCTCTCCCTTTAAAAGAAAAGTTCAACCAATTGAGCCACAGTTTGGACAAAACACAAGTTTTATTGTCTGGTAAACAGTCAACAATGCTAAACGATGAAACTCACCCGATTCACACGACATTGTAAAATTTCACTGTTATCTGAAAAAATAAATAAAATATACCTATGAGAAAAAGTTCAGCATATTCCATCTCGTTCAGTTAAAACAATTCTTTTGCCCAAATGTATCATTACCTTTTCAGTAATATCTATGTTTAGCATTTAACCCTTTCTCAAACAATTAGCCCAGTGATTTAGGAGGAGGAGATATTTAAAGAAATTGTTGATGACTCACGACAGACACAGAGTGATCCTAAAAGCTCCCCCTGGATAAGTTATGCTCAGGTGAGCTAAAAAGGTATCCAAAATGATCAGAGCATTGAGACTAGGAAGATACTTCAAATGTTGCTGCTCGTCAACAACATGGTATACCATTTTTTTTAACCCTTTCCCACACAACAAATTTTGGACTCTTCCAAACAACAAGAGTTTGCAGACGACAATTACAGATTTGGAGAAAAGGCCAGAAAGTTCTCAAAAAGGGTAGAAAACACTGTGGGAAAAGGAGAAATTGCTCGTTACAAGTAATTTCTCCTTTTCCCACAGTGTTTTCAAAAGACTTTTACTGCAGACACGAAAAAACCAGGGCTTGTTTGGGAAAGGGTTAAGATAACAAATAACATAAGCCACACTTTGACAAAAAAGGAGGCTTAATGTGATGCGAAAAATATTGGCACCGACCTGGGTCAAAATTATCAAAGGTAATTGTTTTGCATATCAGAGGACCATCCTTCCACACAATTGAGTTGGATGTTTAACCCTTTATCACACAATCCCAACTTTTAACAACCCTGAGAAAGAAAACTTTCAAAAATATTGTGGGAAAAGGAGAAAATGCTGGTAACCAGCATTTTCTCCTTTTCCCACAATGTTTTCTGCGCTTCCCAAATCAAATTTCAATTTTTGATTCACATTAATATTAATTTCTGCAAATGCTTTCAATTTGGACTAGTCTAAAATTTTGTTGTATGGTATAGAGTTAATTAAATGGATTTTGTAGACAACACTAACACTATAACCCTCCACCTTCGGCAAGAGATAATAAAAAGTATTTTATGGAAACTTTAATAAGTTGAACCATTTGGTTTTCGCACATCAGAAACTACACTACTTTGTAATTTTCAAAACTTCTTGAGAATTAGACAAGGGGTGTCGGTAAGAATGGCTGATAAATATGGGTCCAGATCAGTGTACAATCAATTTTGAAATGTAGTGAACTATGTAAATCGAAGATCAAATTGCACAGAAAGTGTAGTCTGATCTTGATCTTTGCTGTTTGTAAAAGCTACTACAGTTTGTTTCTTGCTTCCACTCTTAAAGTTTTTGAATTATTTATTTATAATAGTGTGTGAAATTCGGGTACTTACATTTAAACTGTATCTGAAGATACTGAAATATTTCAGCCATCTCAGGAAAACAGGAAGTGTAATGAGGTTCACCAGTAAACCACTAAACACCTGAAATATACAAATATCAAATTTGTAGTAAAATAATTTGAAGATAAATGTACTTTAAACTCATGAACCTTAGCCCCTTACTAAACAACCCGGAGTTCTAAAAACATTGTTAGAAAAGGAGGAAATGCTAGAAATCAGCATTTTCCACAATGTTTTCTACCAATCTTTTTGGACAAATTTCATCTTAGAACTGTATTTATTTGGTGTTTACAAAAAGCTTTCAAGTTGAACCTGAGTAAAATTCTGTCGTCGAATAAACAGTCAACCTGAAAAAAGAATTAAACTGAAAATTTCACCTGAAAGTAATAACACAAAATCTACCCTAATTTCAGACGGTATTTTTGCCTGGAAAAACCTGCCATTTCAGAATGGATGCCAGATCAAAGATCACAATACACATTGATAGGTGAGAGCAACACTATTCTAAGTGGCTGTACAATGTACAGGCACTTAGAATAGTGTTGCACTCGCCTATCGACATTCTTTGCAACAAGATTTCGATACACACGTCTGTAAATGAGTATTCATTCCCACTCTCCAGCCTAAGTAACTATTTCAAGTACGTATATAGTTAAAAGATGTATGTACTAGGTACCAAGTTGGAGGATCACCATGATCCTCAGTCATTTCAGTAAAATTTATACAGAGATGTCACAATGGTGTTTTTTTTTTCTGTACATTTTTACCAACCATCAAAAAATCCATTTACCACAGGCATGTTCTTAATCTTGCCTGCATTAGGCTTGTTTCATGAGTAAATGAATTACAAGGTTAATTCTAAAATCAAATCATCTTTCACAACTATAGTTACTTTTGTATTAAGTATGGATCAAGATCAGCTACACAAACAATGCAGTCAGATCTTTAATCTACCCTGTTGGCTTTGCAGAGAGACAGTCTAGGACAGAAAAATACTGAAATTAAATTATCTGAGTTTTATTTTCAACTGAAAATGTCTATTGGGTTTATTTGGTGCTCTAAGGTTTTACTGAATTTTTAGGAAAATTATACATTCATGCACTCTAGAATATAAAAGATAAAGTAGATTAACCTCTCACTCACCAGCATGATAACATAGCACATGGCAATAAGCAGGCTGGCAATAGAAAATATTCTAATGATGACACTCAGCAGGAATGAAAGGGCCAAAGCAGATAGGGACACCAGGAAAAGGGACAGGAAATACAGCAGGAATCTGTCACACTCAGATCTATATCCTGTAAACAGATTTCATTTTTCACTAGATTACTAGTATTCATCTTTTTTAAAGACCCCAAGAAAGAAGGCGTTTAAAAAATGGTGTATATAGGAGAATATGCTTGAATATGCATTTCCCATCTTTTTTTTTCAAAGAATTTCTACCTAAGCCATTTTGAGCCACATTCACTAGTTGCCTGTGAAATTTCCATGATAGATTTGTCTAAAAATTATGTTTTCTTTTTTAGAACAAATCTTGATACATATTGATTATCTATATACTTCAAAGACACTCAACAGACGAAATTTTGGACTTGTCCAAATTGAAAGTGTTTACTGATGATAAATCAAACGTACAACGCATGTTGTAACCAGCATTTTTTTTTTTTATTTCCCACAATGTTTTCTGCCCTTCCCAGATCAAATTTCAATTTTTGATTCACATTAATATTGTCTTCTGCAAATGCTTTCAATTTGGACTAGTCTAAAATTTTGTTGTTGGGTATAGAGTTAATTAACCCTTTCCCAAACAATCCCTGGTTTTTACGGGCCAGGAATAGAAGCCTTTTGAAAACATTGTGGGAAAAGGAGAAAATGCTGGTAACCAGCATTTTCTCCTTTTCCCACAGTGTTTTCTACCCTATCATATAGAAAAAAACATCTTTTTAGCAACTGTTAATTTGTCAACTGCAAAATGCTTTCAATTTGGTCTGGTCCAAAATTTGCTGTTTGGGAAAGGGTTAAATGGATTTTGTGGATCCACAATTCTGTGTTGAATTGCTTGGTACAGAGTCAGAGAGAAAAGGAAGGACCGACAACACTAACACTATATCCCTCCACCTTCGGCAAGAGATAATAAAAAGTATTTTATGAAAACTTTTTTAAGTTGAACCATTTGGTTTTCGCACATCAGAAACTACACTACTTTGTAATTTTCAAAACTTCTTGAGAATTAGACAAGGGGTGTCGATAAGAATGGCTGATAAATATGAGTCCAGATCAGCGTCCTATCAATTTTGAAATGTAGTGAACTATGTAAATCGAAGATCAAATTGCACAGAAAGTGTAGTCTGATCTTGATCTTTGCTGTTTGTAAAAGCTACTACAGTTTGTTTCTTGCTTCCACTCTTAAAGTTTTTGAATTATTTATTTATAATAGTGTGTGAAATTCGGGTACTTACATTTAAACTGTATCTGAAGATACTGAAATATTTCAGCCATCTCAGGATAACAGGAAGTGTAATGAGGTTCACCAGTAAACCACTAAACACCTGAAATATACAAATATCAAATTTGTAGTAAAACAATTTGAAGATAAATGTACTTAAAACTCATGAACCTTAACCCCTTACTAAACAACCCGGAGTTCTAAAAACATTGTTAGAAAAGGAGGAAATGCTAGAAATCAGCATTTTCCACAACGTTTTCTACCAATCTTTTTGGACAAATTTCATCTTAGAACTGAATTTATTTGGTGTTTACAAAAAGCTTTCAAGTTGAACCTGAGTAAAATTCTGTCGTCGAATAAACAGTCAACCTGAAAAAAGAATTAAACTGAAAATTTCACCTGAAAGTAATAACACAAAATCTACCCCAATTTCTGAAGGTATTTTTGCCTGGAAAAACCTGCCATTTCAGAATGGATGCCAGATTAAAGATCACACTACACATTGATAGGTGAGTGCAACACTATTCTAAGTGGCTGTACAATGTACAGGCACTTAGAATAGTGTTGCACTCGCCTATCGACATTCTTTGCAACAAGATTTCGATACACACGTCTGTAAATGAGTATTCATTCCCACTTTCCAGCCTAAGTAATTTTTTCAAGTACGTATATAGTTAAAAGATGTATGTATTAGGTACCAAGTTGGAGGATCCCCATGATTATCAGTTATTTCAGCATAATTTATACAGCGATCTCACAATGGCGTTTTTTTTTTTCTGTACATTTTTACCAACCATCAAAAAATCCATTTACCACAGGGATGTTCTTAAAGGTGGCCCTTCAGATTTTGGGACGAAAATTGTACAAAAATGCAAAAAACTCATCCATATACTCCAAAAGTCTTTTAATTTTCATTCATAAAACCCCAGTAGTCGAACACCGTCCAACAACACGAGAAATTAGAGATTTATAACAGCCCAGGTCGACACCGACGGGAGTTACGTTCTATTTTTAGATGATCAATTCGCTCATTTACATACAGGAATACACAGACGAAGTTTCAAACATAGCGTCCGAAGAAGACATTATGGAAAATAATTATTACATGTTTGTTATGTAATGGAATTAAAGCATAAAGAGTCACGTGCCAGTCACTAGGCATTCCCAAAATGCTTTATTGATTTTGGCGCGAAATCTAAAAATACCTTAAGAGGCTACGTAGCCTTTTAAGGGAATACCATCAAAAAAAATTTTTTTTTGTAATTTTATTAATCTCAATTATTGATGATTTGTACTTTTTTTTCATATGAATTTCAGTGATATATACATTTTTAGGCCAGGGAATCCCTCTCAAGGGATTCCCTTGCCTATAGGGATCGTAAGCTGCCTATTCAGACAAAAATGTTTGACGGTGTGTCCACTCTATATCGCTGTGTCCGCCAAAACAACTAGTTTCCCAAGTAAATGAAGAGATTGCTTATCACACGGTGTAAATACTTTCCTATCCTCAAAGCTTTCATCGGCAAAATGCCATGGAATTGCAAGGGTATTACGACCCTTTAATAACTGACGAGTATGTGTCTTTTATCCCGTTTTTGTCATTAACACTGACCTAATAAAAGCGTAACCTAATAAACTCAGCTTTAATCCGACAGTTGTGTATTCCTACGCACTATATACGGTTAATATCTATAACGCTCTCTCTTACAAATTCATGTATGGTGAGAGTAACGAACGACAACTCTGCTCGGAATTTGTCTATAACGTTGTGTTGACATTTGAACATATGTGTCACAAAACGCTTCTCCGCTAAAATGCGATTGTAAATAAAGCAAACTACATATAGAATATTGGCCCGTGTTATGTTTATCACTTTTTCTTATGTATATCGACTAAATCTAGGGTACTTCAGCGGAATGCTGGAGAAATCGGACCCTGGAGAAATCGTCCCCAAACTGCTTGGCCCGTGTTATGTTTATCACTCCGGAGAAATCGTCCCCTGGAAATGATTTCTTTGGTAAAATCGTCCCCAAATAAGATTTTAGAAAAATCGACCCCAACATCAAATTTCATCCATATCGTTAATCAAGTTGTCTATAAGAATATTTTTGAAAGTTCGTTGTCTTTAGTATGTACATTATGTGTATTAGTTACCTTTATCCAAGAGTTATTTGGTAGTTTTGTCATTGTTTATACTGCCTATTTCACATTGATAGGATGTATTTCACACCTTTTACACCTGTCACAAATAGATTACACCTGTGTGATTCTAAAGAAATGTCTTTGATTGACTTTGATTTGAAACCAAATAAATGCTTATAATTTTTTTCTGTAGTCGTTCGCTTGTCATTTAATGTATTTTTTTCTATCTCTCTCTCTCTACAAGTGTCATATGACATACCTGTGACCAATACCATTTAGCAGGGGCATCAGTGTCTCCGACACATATTTCTAGTGTTCACTAGGGTTTGTGTGCATCCGAATATATCCGGTCCATAACTTCTACAATTGTGGATGGATTTCAAAATAATTTGGCACAATTGACCTCCATCACGAATAAATGTGCCATTTGAAATATCTGTTGAAGTAGGTTGAAGATCAAGGCCACATTGAAGGCCAATGTTTCGTCCGAACCATAACTCCTACATTTTTGGATAGATTCCGTTATAAATTAGCATAATGCATTGTTCTCCATCATGAGCAGAAGTTCCCTTTGAAACATTTATTCAGGTCCAGGGTCTAGGTCAAGCTTGAGAGTCAAGTGTTCGCGGGCTTGACACAAGTTGTCCTTGGACAACGATTATGAATTAGGATTAACGTCTTTTTATATTATGTAGATATAAGTATCGAAGCTCAAGTCACCGTGACTTGTCCGTAAAATAGGCAAGTAAAATAGGTAAACCGAGCCTAATCATTTTCCCAAAACAATCCAACCTTTTCACAGTATTTTATTGAGAAAATATTCTGGCTAAAAGAGAATTTGCTTGTAACAAGCAATTCCTCCCAATTTCCCCAAAATCTTACTTTTCAACATACACATAGAACTACTTTGGATTTTCATCTACAACTTCCTTCAAATATGACCAGTTCGAAATTTCGTCCACATGTGGAAGGTAGAGACAACATGACCAACTGCCATATCACTCCAATCTTTATTATTCATTAAATTTTACATTGATATCTATCTTACATGTATTTTCATTGAAATCAATAAAAATAAATATGTTCTTGTGTCATAAATGTAAAAAATAACGTCATTCAGGACTACAAGACATCACCTGTCTCAGAAAATTTAGATAATCAAAGTTGGTATTGCACCGATTAAATAGTTCAATTTTGACTTGGGATTGTTTACAAGCACGACAAATTACTAAGTATTCTAAGCCATTATCAAGCACCCCATAACTGTGAGCACATGCCTAGCTCTGGCTTAATTAGTTTCTGGCTGGTGCTTTCTAGTATCAGTTCAAAATTTCCTGTTAAAAGCAAGAATTCCAGGGGCTTAGTGGAATCCGCTTGTATCCCTTTCCGTCTACCTGTTTGTATTAATTAAAATTGACCTCTTGTATTGTTTTGTATCCTCAATTTCCTGGGCTTCAGTACTATCAGTACTTTGATTTGATTTGGTGAGATGTAAAAATTCTAAATACCCACCTTTAATCTTGCCTGCATTAGGCTTGTTTCATGAGTAAATGAACTACAAGGTTAATTCTAAAATCAAATCATCTTTCACAACTATAGTTACTTTTGTATTAAGTATGGATCAAGATCAGCTACACAAACAATGCAGTCGGATCTTTGATCTACCCTGTTGGCTTTGCAGACAGACAGTCTGGAACAGAAAAATACTGAAATTAAATTATCTGAGTTTTATTTTCAACTGAAAATGTCTATTGGGTTTATTTGGTGCTCTAAGGTTTTACTGAATTTTTAGGAAAATTATACATTCATGCACTCTAGAATATAAAAGATAAAGTAGATTAACCTCTCACTCACCAGCATGATAACATAGCACATGGCAATAAGCAGGCTGGCAATAGAAAATATTCTAATGATGACACTCAGCAGGAATGAAACGGTCAAAGCAGATCGGGACACCAGGAAAAGGGACAGGAAATACAGCAGGAATCTGTCACACTCAGATCTGTATCCTGTAAACAGATTTCATTTTTCACTAGATTACTAGTATTCATCTTTTTTAAAGACCCCAAGAAAGAAGGCATTTAAAAAATGGTGTATATAGGAGAATATGCTTGAATGTGCATTTCCCATCTTTTTTTTTTCAAAGAATTTCTACCTAAGCCATTTTGAGTCACATTCACTAGTTGCCTGTGAAATTTCCATGATAGATTTGTCTAAAAATTTTGTTTTCTTTTTTAGAACAAATCTTGATACATATTGATTATCTATATACTTCAAGGACACTCAACAGACCAAATTTTGGACTAGTCCAAATTGAAAGTGTTTACTGATGACAAATCAAACATACAACGCATGTTGATATTTTTCCTTCACTGGGTAGGAATATTGTGGTAAAAGGAGGAAATACTGGCCACCACCATTTTCTCCTTTTCTTCAGGCTATTTATTTTGTGTAGCATGATCTTGAACTCCCTTATCTGAAAAGGCAACTCAACATCTTATCATGTCATAAGCTATGGTATTTAACTTGGTATTAGATATGGAACCTTACCCAACATAAAGTACATCACAGCTGAGAAGCAGACCGTTGGTAGGAATCTCATTGGCTTAATGTCACAGGCCACAATGGAGATGAAATAGGAGGACGTCCTGTAGAAACCACTCACATTCTCATGTCTGAAAAAGAGCACAGTCTAGCTAATGTCCGTCCTTTATTTATTATTTTCGTTAAAAAAAGCTTTTGTGACATTATTTGTAACAACATTTGTCATTGTAGCCAGTCTAGATCAAGATCATACTGCACAAAATGTGCAGTCTGATCTTTGATCTATACTGTCTGCTTCCTGAAACAATTTGGACAAAAAGCTTTCAAAAATCTTTCATGATTTTGTAACCATTTTGTTCTTATTTGTAAACTTAACCCTTTAAGGCTTGAACCCATTACCACACACACAATCCCTACTTTTGACGCCCCTGAGAAAGAAGCCTTTTGAAAACACTGTAGGAAAAGGAGAAAATGCTGGTAACCAGCATTTTCTCCTTTTCCCACAGTGTTTTTTCTACCCTTCCCAGAAAAAATTTCAATTTTTCAGTCACCTTTATTTTGTCGTCTGCAAATGCTTTCAATTTGGACCGGTCTAAAATTTTTTTCGTGTGGAAAAAGAGTTAAGATATTGTAAATGAAGTAACATACTCTAGGCACATAAGTGATAATACCAACTTGATCACGGCAATACTATCAAGGATGATAAGAAGCCTACATGTACTGACCTGCTCTGAAGTCCTGAGGGACTGTAGTCATCAATTTGCCAGTAGATGGCACCAACAACAACACCAAATATAATCATAGTCAACACCTAGATGAAACAATAGTTGTTAGTAATACCGTATAATGGGGTTTTTTTACTGCTGTAAAAGTTTACGAATTTGAGCTAAAAACATGTGATTTAAGTTTATACGATTTTATTTTTTACTAATTCTAAACATGCGTAAAAAATTACAGCATTAAAAATATCAGTACATTGTCCACTCTTTCATTTAAGATTATAAGTGTAGATGACTGATTGAGAGAAGTCATATCACACATAATCAGAACACAAGTGAAAAAATTCTTATATTGCGTGTAGTTAATGCACAGGTATTAGATACTGATAACCCTTTATTTCATATTGATACAATACGACGGTTTTACGCTGTAATTATTTACGCGTCGAATTTTTACAAATCTTTTTGATGCGTAAAAATTAGTAAAAATTGGCAGCACATAAAAAAAACCCGTTATACGGTATATCATAAAAGGTAAAACATTTCACGCAACAATCCAGAATTTCAACAACCCAGAGGGAAAGGACTTTTGAAAACATTGTGGGTAAAGGAGAAAATGCAGGTATCCAGCATTTTCTCCTTTTACCAATGTTTTCTTCCCTTTCAAAGACTCACTCCTTTATATGTGTAAAATTTAATTGTTCGTCTGCAAATGCTTTCAATATTAGCCATGTGGCCAGGAACAATAGGATTAAATTCAGACAAAAACGAATTGTTAAAATGTATTCATTTATCATACTTCTGTAAAAGAGCTCAGTAACTCCGAAACATAATAGGATTTGAAAACGGATTTGAATCCCGCTCAGTTTTGCCATTGTCTTTTCATACATGATAGGTATTGCAGTAAGATACAGTTTTCTCTCACCACTGATGGCTGTTACCATGTTAGTGATATGGGAAAGCAGTCAGTGACTTTGAACGTATACTGTGTTCAAACTGCAATAAGGCATAAATAGTTACATCGGCTGCCATGATTTCACTTATCCCTTTACCACACAATCCCGACTTTTAACACCCCTGTGAAAGAAGCCTTATGAAGACATTGTGGGAAAAGGAGAAATGCTGGTTACCAGCATTTTCTCCTTTTTCTATGTTTTCTTCCCTTCCCAAAACAAATTTCCATTCTTTAATCAAATTTATTTTGTGGTCTGCAAAAGCTTTTAATTTGGACCAGTCCAAAATTTTGTCATGTGGTAAAGGGTTATTTACTGTAACAATAAAATGATTATGGATCTTACCTGTAAAATTGATACAGCTGGATTTCTGACCAAATTTTTTCAAAGTTCTCAAATTGCAGTACACAATCTGAAAGAAAACAAAGGAAGATATACACTGTTGAATCTTGCAACAGATCATGAACCACCTTGTACATACTATCAGTTCTGTTCGACTGTTTCAGAAAAATAATCAGTAGTGGTGGTTAATAAAGAGTTAACTACAAATTTGAAATTTGTTTTGTGAAGGGTAGAAAACATTGTGGGAAAAGGAGAAAATGGTGGTATCCCACAGGCTTCTTTCTCAGGGGCGTCAAAAGTAGGGATTGTTTGGTAATGGGTTGAAGCATACACAAGGTTTTTGAAAGATCTAGCCAAGTGACCTAGTTATTGACCAAACATGACCCATTTATAATCCAAGATGTTAACAAGAAAAAACATTATGACCAACTTTCATAAATATTGGACTGGAAATGTTGCATCTAGAGCATAAACAAGTTTCTTCACACATTGTTCCAAGTGGCCTTGTTTTTGCCCTGATGTGACCTCATCAAACTCATCCAAAACATCATCAAAACAGTAACTCTGACCAACTTTGAAAATAAGTATTTGACTGAAAATGCAGTCTAAAGAGTACACAAGGTTTTTCTAAAATTTGATCTTCTGACCTAGTTTTTGACAGAACATAACCCGTTTTCACCTCATTTTTGACTTGAAACAACTTATTTTCAAACTAATCCGAGATATTATTAAGGCAAGTATTCTGACCAACTTTCAAAAACACCTAACTGAAAATGTGGAATATACACAATGTTTTTCTAAGCTCTGACCTAGCGTCCATTTTTCACCCAATTTAATCCATTTTCAAGCTTGTCTTAGACAACCATAAGGAACACATGCATTATTAAGTTTTGTCCAATTTTCATGAAATTAAAAGAAAATGCTTTTTGTCATTGCAGTGGGTTATCAGTGCATTGGTGGTCTGGTATCATGGGCAAATAAGAAGCATGCAGAGGTAGATACGATCCCAGCAACTTCTGTTGCTCTTGATCATGTGATCTCCTTCTCCGTTAATGAAGCAACCTCTGGGGATGCATCATTGTCTGTGATAGAGGATAAAATTATGGAAATGGAGGAAGAAATTAGAATAGTTTCTTCCGTCAGTTCCATTACCATGGAAGAGGCATACACTTCCATTACCGTGGAAGAGGCATACACTTCCATTACCGTGGAAGAGGCAGACACTTCCATTACCGTAGAAGAGGCAGACACAGAGGCTATGGATATTGCAGAGGAGATCTTCCGTCAAGCAGATGATGAGGACATCGGGGTAGAAGTTAGCTTTGTTGAGCTAAGTTCTACCTCGGTGTTCTTTTCACCCCTAGATATGCCAGATTTGGAGACCACAGAGGATTGTTTTGGTGGAACTGATGGTTTGTGTGATGGGGAAGCGACTGAGCTTGACTTGGTTGCTCCTCCAATTTGTCAACCTATTACCCAAGATTCAAGCCAAGAGCCGGTAGTGGTGACGCGTAGTGGTTGGCGAAGCCGTCTACTAGACCATTATGGCGACTGGGTTTATTATTAAATACTTTCAAAAATTCATCAGTCGCAGACTAATTTTTTCAAAAGTTTGTCAGTCACAGCCAAATGTTTTCAAAAGTTTGTCAGCCACAAACAAAATGTTTTCGAAAGTTTGTCAGTCACCTACAAATCTTTTCAAAAGTTTGTCAGTCACAAACCAATGCACTGATTCTATTAATAATGAAGGCTTACGTCTTGTCCTTGGATCATTTAGAACTTCTCCAGTCAGTAGCTTGTATGTGGAGGCTAAAGAATCCTCTCTTAAAGGTGGGTATTTAGAATTTTCACATCATACCGAATTAAAAAATATTTATATCATTGAAATTTATATGAAAAAACAAACAAATCATTAATAATTAAGACTCATGAAATTACCAAAAAAAACTTTTTTGGTGGTATTCCCTTAAAAGGCTACGTAGCCTCTTAAGCTATTTTTAGATTTTGTGCCAAAAATCAATAAAGCATTGTGGGAATGTCAAGTGACTGGCACGTGACTAATAATACTTAAATTCCATTACATAACAAACATGTAATAATAATTTTCCATAATGTCTTCTTTGGACGGATGTACGAAACTTCGTCTGTGTTTTCCTGTATTTAAAAGAGAGAATTGATAATCTAAAAATAGAATGTGTCTCCCATTGGTGTCAACCTGGTCCGTAATAA
Organism: Tridacna crocea; assembly: GCA_943736015.1. Taxonomy (NCBI): domain Eukaryota; kingdom Metazoa; phylum Mollusca; class Bivalvia; order Cardiida; family Cardiidae; genus Tridacna; species Tridacna crocea. The sequence goes on from OX031064.1 coordinate 20,542,736, forward strand.
ATCTCTAATTTCTTGTGTTATTGGATGGTTTTCAACTACTGGGGTTTTATGAACACAAATTAAAAGGCTTTGGGAGTGCAAGGATGATTTTTTTGCATTTTTGTAAAATTTGTGTCCCGAAATCTGAAGGGCCACCTTTAATGCCAGAAGGCAAAAGTTGGCCCTTCAATATCTTTTAACCCTTTACCACACAATGCAAACTTTTGACATTCTTGGAAAAAGCTTTTTGAAAACACTGGTAACAGAAGAAAATGCTGGTTACCAGCATTTCCTCCTTTTCCCACAATGTTTTCTACTCTTTCAAAGAAAAATTACATTGTTTGAGCCACAGTGAAATTGTCTGCAAATCCTTTCAATTTGGACAAGACTAAAATTTGGAGAACCCTGAGAAAGAAGCCTTTTGAAAACATTGTAGGAAAATGAAAAAATGCTGGTAACCAGCATTTTTCTCCTTTCCCCTCAATGTTTTCTACCCTTTCCAAACCAAAATCAGTGGCAGATCTTACAGAAAAACAGTTCAATCTGTATTATAGGTTGTTTGTATGTTTAATGACATTTTCAACATCTTTTCAGTTATACTATGGTGGCCAGTGCACTTATCCATACTTTCCCCTAGTTTCTTTTACCAGTACTCTAAGTCCTAAACAATATTGTTACCAAGCCACAGGATGTTTTTCCACATAGTGTAGAAAACATTGTGGCAAAAGGTGAAATTGCTTGTCAAAATAATGATCTGTGATGAGAGGCATAGACTACATCCTGTCACAGGATGAAGTATTAAAAGTATTTTAACCCTTTACCCCATAAGGCATTTCTATGGTGTCTCTAACTGACCCTAAATAACAGCAAGGATGAAGCCGTTTCTTATGTGTATATGACACCTTTTGATAGTGAAGAAAACATTGTGGCAAAAGGTGAAATTGCTTGTCACAAGCAATTTCACCTTTTGGCACAATGTTTTCCATAGGCTCCTACAAGCAATGCGTAGAAAAGAGTATCTATGGAGTAAAGGGTTAACACCAGCCTTGTTTACTGTACCAGAAATAACTTGACAGATGTTGTATGCAGTATGAGTTTCCTTTCTGGTCGTTAGCTTATCCAGTTTGGAGTTACAATCCTCAGTAACAACAGAGACATTACAAAATGTTTAAGTTTCTTGAAAGTTTTAATGGGAAAAAGGAGCAAAACGGTCAAAAATATTTTGATAGTTACGTGCTCCCTTTTAAAATGAGTTTCTATTTTGATAATCAACAATTTTTTCAAGTTTGAAGTAAATATCTTCAAAAGTAATGGAGATATTACAAAATGTCAAAGAAAGTTTTGGCAGGATGGCAACAACGTTGAGGAAGACGCCAGGGCTAAGACAATAATTCTGTGTTCTTATCTTAACCTTTTACTCCATAAATACTCATTTCTACGCTTGCTTGTAGGAGCCTTTGGAAAATATTGTGGCAAAAGGTGAAATTGCTCTTGACGAGCAATTTCACCTTTAGCCACAATGTTTTCTACACTATCAAAAGGTGTCATATACACATAAGAAACAGCTTCATCCTTGCTGTTATTTAGGGTCAATTAGAGATACCATAGAAATGCCTTATGGGGTAAAGAGTTAAACAGTAGAGAAAATAGATGTTCAAAGAAATTGTGGACGATTGACAACAGACGAAGCACTACAGACATTTTGGTGATAACAAAAGCTCACCTTTAGCACTTTGTGCTCAGGCAAGGTAAAAAATACAATGAAAAATCCCAGTGATTCACTGATGGAAATATGATATAGCCAATTTCATTTTTTTAAAAATAATTATTTCTTTAACTGATCACAAATCTTAGAAATCTGACTTGTCCAAATTTATAGCATTTCTAACAACAACTAAAATGTGGCTCAAAATATGGCATTGTCTATGATAGGTCAGAAAGCATTGTGGGAAAATGAGAAAAAATGTGTAATGAGAAAAAATGTGTTAACAGCCATTTTCTTTTCTACCCGCAATGTTTTCTAAAGAAATTTTACTCAGTGCAGTCTAGTTAAAATTTGGGATTGTTGGAAAAGGTAAATCGTTTTTTTTTTCCTTAAAATTTCTCCGAGCTGGATAATGCGGAATCTGGTCGTTCACCAGTGTGGAATGATACATTGATCGGACAGCTTTATCTTCAGTCTTAAGGTTGCTCCGATGTTACTTTTGTAATTGGGTCTCCGTAGAGAAACAATCATAAAAACACCATCGGAGCTAGTCCCCGAATTGGGGGGTAGGATATCTCGTGCCACGTGTCGCGCCAGACGCCATTTTTTTTTAGAAGCATTGGCACTCATTTTTATTTAATATCGTTGCATGTGTGTAACATTATGAGGTCTTCACACATGCCCATATAAGGTTAAAAACATGCAACAATATTAAGCCAAGACCGAGCGCTAGTGGTTGGATGCAGTTACGGAATCGAACTAGGCATTGTATAGTAGGTAAATCTCGGTTCGCACAATGCTGTTTAACAGACTGAATAAATCGAGTGCCTTTCGGTTACAAAGGAATAACAAAATTCAGACAGTGCTTACAGAAGAATGCCAAACTCGCAGTAGATCTATGTGAATCGCTGTAGTTCCTATCCTGATGATCGCCACTTCAGCGAAGAAGTTTTTAATCAGTTGAGTGAAATTTTACGTTAGTCGTGTTGCACCAGTGAGTTGATATCTAACGCTTTTCCTGCCGCTGACGTCACAGCTCCGAAGAGACCTACAGATTCACTCGTCGCTAATCGGTCGATTTCGTAAGGTTATCTAGTGTGTCTAGCGAGTTTTGCCGAATGTCAAGGAAATTTTTAGCTTCTTTCCCCCCCCCCCAAGGCTTTTACACAGGGTTTATAAATGCACGCGGCATGAGAAGGTATGGTGGACCCTCTGGTGTCAACACATTCACCTCTCTTAAGAAAACAACTTGGTTAAATAGTTATCACATAATACCGAGTTTAAAACAAACCTTTTTTTTTTTGCCACATTCAACTCATCGTCTCCAAATGCTGTCAATATGGAGCAGTTGAATATTTTTGTGTGTTAAAGACTTACAGGAGATCTAGATCTATATGGCTTGTGGCTTGGATTTTTCCTTTGCCAAAATGTTTTTCTTTCTTGAATTACAAATAGATCAATAACCCCTTATCCGTAAAGAGGCCTTTAAAACAGCCTTTTCTCCTTTTGCAACCATATTTTACCCATTACCAATAATTCCATCAATGCAGCCAAGTCGGTTCAAAAGAGTATCTGACTCATGACCGAAAGGTATCTATACAAAGTTGAGGAAAACTTCATTTCCGGTAATTTGTAGCCCCTCATCTCTGATGCATGTGAGAAAAGTAGTTGGCGGCTTGGGGGAGGGGGCGGGGGAAATAATGTCAGTCTACCGGTATGAGGAAGCCAGGAAACACGTCCATAGGTAATATGACCTAAGCTGTTATTTAATGGCGTTATACCCCTAACACAACTTAAGCTCCTATGGATATATCGAGTCCTGCAAATGTTTTCAACCAGAGCAAGTACAGAAGTATAGAAATTTGTCCTCTGGTAGAGTTAAGATGTACGTGTAAGAAATAATGTTTTTAAACGGTGAGACGTACGTAGAAAACCTCGAAATTGATGAATTGTATGAGCATTTTATGTCTCTGTAGTGTAGAATATGACCCACATTATCTAGGAATTATCACAATATCACTAATCACAAGAATCCTAAAAATGCAGGATCTCGGTAGGGAAATAAATATGTTAGAAGTAGAAAATCTGTTGATTTAATATCATCGTGACATGTGAAATAGGGCGAACTGTCCCTAATTTTTTTAACTCATTACCACACGAGAAAATTTTGGACTGGTCCAAATTGAAAGCATTTATAGACGACAAAATAAAGGTGACTGAAAAATAGAAATTTATTCTGGGAAGGGTAGAAAACACTGTGGGAAAAGTAGAAAATGCTGGTTACCAGCATTTTCTTCTTTTCCCACAATGTTTTGAAAAGGCGTCTTTTATGAGGGGGTCAAAAGTAGGGATTGTGTGGTAATGGGTTAAGAAAAGAAAAACAGTTCTTGGACAATTTCGTTAATATATGTCCAAAAAAAAAAAACAACTTAGAATGATTATTGGCTCACAAAGTTGTAAAGACCATTTCTTTTTTCATACCCTTTGTTTTCTACTCGTCCATTCTTTTTTCATACCCTTTGCTTTCTACTCGTCCATCATTGTTTTCAGAAGGCTTCTTTTCCTAGGTCGTAAAAACCGGGGATTGTTTGGTAAAAGGTTTAATGCATCTCCGTGATGTATGATACCAAGCAAGTTGTCACCGAATTATGCATCCATATTTCATGCTTTCCGGTAGGATATCGAGAAATAGCACTGAAAATATTTTTCGATCTTACACTGGTACAGCCAGTGAAAATACCGATTTTGACGTTCTTGTTGCCTAGGTAAATTGCGCATGCCTCACAACCAGATAGGAAATATGACGTCATATACCCTATATTTCTCGCGCTTGACGTAATATTGTAATGCGTTGCTATGCTGGAGGGGTACGCCTTTATGAGTACGACCCGATTTTCCTAACCTTCCCCCGGCTGAAAATGGATTTTTAGCTTTTCAATACCCATACTGCTGCTTAAAATGTGTCAATTTTTCTAGAAAAACGATTTCAAGTAATTTGAGTTATTGTTCTTAAGATTCTGGCCGAGGTTAGGTGGAAAGAAATGTAAGTTGTGGGAATTGTGGCCGAAATCGCTCCGAAAATTGCTTCTTTTTTTCGCCCGTTAAGGTTGTAGGGTAGAAATATCGTAAATTTCTCATTTATTAAAGGGTATTAAACTGACATTTTATTACCATATTGTAGTCAGATAACAGTACTACAAAATAAAAAAATATATTAATGAATTCGAACACTATAAATGGTGTAATTTTTCTGTGCGCGGGAGTTACGTCGCGAAAACCCGTGATTTTCGTTTTTCAGTGACCACGACACCGAATTAGTAGAACATTTAGTCCTTATTTATGGAGATATTGATGAAATCTTGGTATCCAAGATCAGACTGCAAATTCTGTGCAGTCTGGTCTTGATCTACACTGTCCGCAAAAAGGTCAGTTAGTCGCGCGAAGCAGCCAAATTGTTAATGTAGGACTGAATTCCTATCTTGCCACCTAACATAGTTGTTGAAAAGCTACCAATACTTTACAAAGAATTTTTTTTTTTATAGAAAGCCAAGGACACTTGGATAGTTGCACTTGGTGTCCGTGGTCATGAAATTAAAACACTGGTGTGAAAACAGCGTTAAACACTAAAACAACAGTTTTGAGGGCATATTAATCAGGACACTATAGAACTTAACTCTTTACCAAACGACAAAATTTCAGACTTGTCCAAATTGAAAGCAATTAATGACGACAAATTAAATATGACGTAAATGATGGCATTTATCTTTAGAACGACAGAAAATAATGTGGAAAAAGGGGAGATAATGTTAGTTGCATTTTTCTTTCTTTCCCACAATGTTCTCAAAAGCCTTCTAGCCGACCAGAGTCATTAAAACAAGGGATTGTTTGGTAACGAGTTAACTCTTTCATTACTGAAAAATTAAATTAAATTCTATCAAAGGCTACCGATACAGTTCTGGTGCAAGATCAAGAGACAGTTCCATCATAATATAGATTTAAAAAGTGGCCAGAGTAGATCAGAGATCGGACTGCACGTTCTGTGCAGTCTGATCTTGATCTACTCTGTCCACAACAGCTTCTGGTGTCACCTATGGTAAGGAAAGAGTTAATGAAATGCCTGTACACATTCGTTTACTGGAGAGTAGCGCCACCACATCTGAACCTTTTCAATGTTAACTTTTAGAGCCCTGGTAAATTCAACAAACATTTAAAAAAAAAAAAATACCAGAATAAGATAAAGTTTTAAAGCTTTCTTTTTACCAAAATATCTCAGCAAAGCGTACAATGCGTATCAGAGATCAGACTTCTCATTTTGTGCAGTCTGATCTTGATCCACATTGTCCGCTGTGAAAAGCTCTTTATAGGTCAACATTTGATCTACTAAATATGGAAAGTTCAAGCTAACCGTGAGTACTACAATAGGAAGAAAAATCGAAGTTCTTCCCAAGGAAGGATCTCACAAAGTGGCGCAGTGCTGATCAAAGATCAGACGTGCACAAACTGTGGAGTCTAATCTAATCTTCACTGTTCACAAAAGCCCCGAGAGTTGCACTCCCTGGCCGAGAGGTAATTGGAACATTTCTGGGGTCCTAGTGATGAGTTTAGGGCTAAGACTAGACGGCAAGAAACGTGCAGTCTGATCTTAGACCATTACTGTCCAATATGGTCAGAATTTACCTGCGAAAAGACAGAAAGAAACTTTCCTTTATTCAGAAATTAAAAATTTACCATACAGACCCGAGTTAGGAGAAACTTGTAAAAAAATGTGAGAAACGAGAAAACGCTGGTAACCAGCATTTTCTACTTTTCTCACAATGCATCTACCCTTTCAAAGAACTTCGAATAATTTGTATCACTTTTAAATAAATTTTGTCGTCTGCAGATGCTTTCATTTTTGTCGAGTCTAGATTTGTCGTTTTCTAAAGAGTTGAGGGGTTAATCTGTGAGTTAATTAGGCCCCGCGGTAACCCGATACGCTTGCCAGTTTAAGATAATTCCAGGCCCTTCGTCGGTAACGGAATTGTACCATCGTCCATCTGCTGTAGTCGATTTCTGTATTACTCTGTAGCAATATTACAAACGATTTGTGACACAGTGGTTAATCCTTTAGCACATAATCCCGTGTTTTAACCCTTTACCAAACAATCCCTGGTTTTTACGACCCTGAGATAAAAGCCTTTTGAAAAACATTGTGGGAAAAGGAGAAAATGCTGGTAACCAGCATTTTCTTCTTTTCCCACAATGTTTCCTACCCTTCTAAAGAGAAATTTCTGTATTTGAGTCACGTTTATTTTGTCATCTGCACGTGCTTTCAATTTGGACCAGTCTAAAATTCTGTTGTTTGGTAAAGGATAAATGACGAAAAAAAGGCCTTTGAGATCTTTGTGGGAAAATGAGAAATTACTGGTGACCGAATGTTTTGTGTTTACCTGTTCAAAGACGAATTCCATCATTTTAGTCACATTTAGTTTATTTTCTGTAGGTTCTCTGAAGTCGGACGAGTCTATGATTTTGTTGTCCGGTAAATGGTTAGGGCTACTTTTCCACTTTCCAATACTTACTTGTCATGTGCAAAATTTACCCAGAAAATAAATACATTTATCACCGTATACAAAGAGGTAGAACATTATTTTCTAACGCTGTGAAAGCGATAATGAGAAAAAAAGAGTTTTTTCTTGTAACAAGCACATTTTCCGACAATGTTTTCGACAGTATAGTGGTGCAATTAAGAGACGTAAAACTTCGACTTTGTATAGAAATACTATAGAGTATGTACAGAATGACACCAAGGGAAGCAACACACAATGGCGGGCCTCTAAATCAAAATGCCAGGGCGACTGCATCGTGTCAAAGCAATCGCCGGACGCTGATCGCCTGTTTAAGATGAAAGTTTTGTGTGGTGATGAGATGCGTTAGAAAACATGGCCTCACACTCTGACATACAGACGAACAAGCCAAAGAGAGAAGTTTCGTATTTCGGGCCTATCTATATTGCGGCATATCCGAAACGCAATGACCCGCAAGAGTCCGAAACATTGGTGGTTGAGCGGAAATTCTCCGGTAAACTTTTTTAAATTTTCTGTCTGTCTTTCTTCCTTTCCCTCTCTCTCCATTAGCATGGAAATTTGCTCATACTTATATCGATGTAGATCAACAACAATTTGAATAATGTAAAGAGGACAGTTCAGAACATTTATTTTCTATACAGTAGAGTCTGAGCCTAAACTGTCTGCGAAAGAACATTGGTAATTTTCTCAGCATCTTGTCAAATTGAGATTATCGATAAAGCTAATTATCTTAACGGTTTTCTAACCCATCAAAAGGCAAATTTCCAGTTTGAGTTGCGTTTATCTTTTTGTCTGTAATTGCTTTCTGTTTAGACTAATTTGAATTCTTTTCGTTTGGTAAAGAATTAAAAAAAACTTTGAATCACGCCTGGCAAGAATGCCAAAGGTTGTTCAAAATCGTTGATAACTACAGCCTCAAGAGAGAGAGAGAGAGAGAGAGAGAGAGAGAGAGAGAGGATCTACGACAATGGAGTTCATTCTCACCCATGCGGCAGAATTTTGGATTGGGTAAAACTGAAACCATTGCAGACAACAAACTGAATTAACCAGATTTTTTTTCCTTTCTGAAGGAAAAGAAAAAAACTGTGAAAGAAAGGAGAAGGTGCTGGTTACCAGCATTTTCTCCTTTTCCGGCAATAAGGTAAAAAGGCTTCTTCCTCAGGGTCGCAAAAAACCCAGGACGTGTGTAGTTGGTTGGTTAATGCAGGCTAGGGAGGGACAGGATCTAAGACAATAGCGTTATCAGTTCTTAATTAAGATACACATAGAACTGTCCACTTAAATGACCGATATAATTGATTTAACCATGGATCCCACTGGGGGCGTGACTTCACATAGTTGTGGTTTTACGTTCAACATCGGCCTCTGATTGAGTGACTTATTTGACTCCACTTCTCCCAACGAAACAATATTCCTGTTTGGAGTTTAAAATCGTTTTCAACATACCTTTGAGCCTACCCATACTTTTCCGAGTTTCTTTTAACAGTTTGTATACACCAAGCATTCTTAAGAACGTTCATAGTCTTATACTTAAGAATCTTACAGATATTGCAGGTAAAAACCAAAAGGTTAAGCCAATCAGAAACTGCAGTATTTCAAATCCACAAATTTTTTGAGAAGAAGAGTAAGACCGTTCTTAAGAATGTTTAGTACGAGGTGAATATGGGACCAGTCTCTTGCACAAAACTCTGTTCAAGACACTCGCTGCTCTTACACAAAAACATTGAAAGAAAGCCTTTGAAAACATGGTGGGAAAAGAAGAAAATCGTGGCCTTTTTCCATCATGTTTTCAAAAGGCTTCTCCATCAGGGTCGTAAAAACCAGGGATTGTTTGGTAACAGGTTAAACCGTGATCCCCCGATTTCAAGTCTTGGGTCCGTCTTCACCAACCTTTCTTACGAAAGCCCTCAGTCTTATTCTTTAGAATTGGTAAAAATTGAAAGTAACACAACATCTGATTAGCTAAACCATTTGGTTTAGCCCATAAGAAGAGGATGATCGTAAGCTGATAAACAAAAAAACAAAAAGCGCACAAAGACTTAAAAGATTAAAGAATCGTACCACTTAGCGTTGTGTTAAAGAAACGTGTATTTTATTTTAAAATTCTCAGCATCGATTGCCATCTAGAAAAGTTGTGCGGGTCTGTACTGAGGCTGTCCGAATCAACGTATCAGGACAATTGCCCCTGGACAATTCCCCTCCCCCCGGACAATTGCCCCCCCCCCCCCCCCGGGACAATTGCCCCCCTGAGGACAATTCCTCCCGGACCATTACCCCACGAGGACAATCCCCCCCGGACTATTCCCCCCCCCCCCGGACAATTTCCCCTTGGAACATTGCCCCCGAGGACAATTCCTTGTCCTCGTGGGGCAATAGTCCGAGGGGGATTGTCCTCAGGGGGCAATAGTTTGGAGGGGAATTGTCCTCGGGGGGCAATCCGGGGGGATTGTCCTCAGGGGGCAATAGTCCTGGGGCGGGGAATTGTCCGGGGGGGGTCAATTGTCCTAGAATCTCGAATCAGATAGGTCAGTATTTGAAAAATGCTACCTTGTGGAAGACAATGAGAACCGCATTCTTTAGCAAGCACATGCAGTACGTGTCTAAGAATTATAATTAATGATGATTAGGTCCGAATTAGACACTAAACGTCAATCACATGATCACAGAAATAGATTATTTATGTTTCAGATAAAGGTACAAGTACTGAGCCGTTTGACATCTCAAAATATAAAATTACAAAAGAGACGGGCAAAAAACAATCGGACAAGCCAGCGTCGCCAAAACGTTCCCCAAAAATATTTCTAAAAAGCATGAAACATGGAATAGAAGAGCGGCTCCATAGACATCATAACTCCACTAACGATGTAAATCTGGAGGCTAAAAAATCTGGAATAATACCGGGTGATAAGAAAGATTTAAAAGTTAGCAAAAGAGCAGAGATACATCGTCCAATTGGTTTGAAAACTTTTATAAATTCCAGACAGTTTATGTTTAATCCAGAGGCGGGAGATAAATTGCATTGCACTGACAATGAAGATACGAACAATTCAGACGAGTGGGTGGTAAATAGAAATTTGATAAAATTCGCAGATTCAGTCGAAGATACATATGAAACTTTTGATGACACGAGTTTTAAGATAAGCTCAACAGAAGACAACTACTTAAAGAACAAGTTAACTTTAAATGAAACGCAGTCAGACACAGATGACAACGGTTATCAAGAGAGCTCACAAAGAATGGATTCATCAATAAGTACTGAAACACCAAACTTTGAACCAGCCATAAGCTCTAAACAAAGTGATCAGAATGAAACTGGTAATGAGTTAGGGACTCATGGCCATCATGGCAGAGAACGGCTCTTTAAACATAGAGAGATGATAGCAAAATTGAAGAGGAAGTTTTTCGAAACACCTCCCAAAAGTATTAACAAATTGGACGTAAAGTCGAATAAAGGTAATATTTCTGGAGATTTAAATAATGCGTGTAATACGAGACAAACAAGCAAAGCTGAGAAGGTGGAGTCTACTTCAAACGAATGCGAGAATGCAGGAGCTAAGCTTATGAATACCAAACTGAAAAAGCATTTTGCGACAGAATCCAGAGCTTCACGCCTGAGAAATTCAGGTAAAAGTTCACAGGGTCGACACAGAAGACATTCTATGGATGGTAGATTGTCCCAAAAGGAATCTGAAACCAACCTGAAAGAGCAGTCGTCAAGGCAATGGTCTGAGTTTGTGGCTGTCGTTGCTATTGACTTCGGTACTACACAAAGTGGTTATGCCTACAGTTTTCTTCATGATCCAGGTATAGATATACACATCCATAATTAGTCTTTGTTTCTTTTCTAGGCTCGATGAAAATCATTTCGACAATATTCAGTATTCTTACGCAGGATATATCGGTGTTCTAATGTTTCTCTGACATCAGAAACGGTGTCGTGTTTCCAGAGAAATGACAAGTCAACACTTTGAATGCATTGGCAATGTGTCGGCAGCTTTAAATCGTATTAATGATAAAGATTATATCCTAAACAATTCCGGCTTAGGCGGCTGTGGTCAGATACTTGAAAACACTATGTTCTTACATGTACGGGTTTACCTTTTATATCACTGTGAAAATAAACACACAGTCACACAAGATAAAATATTTATGCAGCGCTGCCGCAAAAGGTGCTTTGTGCATTTCCGTGATGCATGATACCAGGCAAATGATAATAAAATTTTGTGATAAATAGGACTCATTCAGTCTTATTAAATTTGGTAAATTCGTCCTTGAACATGCAGAAAATTTTCAAAAAGCAAAACGTATCGAGCCATGTATATATATATAAGCCTGCGAATCCCACACAGACTGATACTGGTCGATACTATTTGCATATGCATAAACCCCAATTTTTACAGAGCATGGCTATTGTTTTTCGGTTTTGTAGTCATGTTCATGCTATTCTTCTACATCAGTAGACTGTCAGTCTGTTAGGGTGACCCAAATTACTTCCTTCAATCACAAAATGACTCTTAACCCTTTCCCAAACGACAAAATTTAGACTCTTCTGAACTCAAAGAGTTTGTAGACGATAATTTCAAATGTGATAAAAATGGCAGAAATTTCTCAAAATGGGTAGAAAACACTGTGGGAAAAGGAGAAAATGCTCGTTACGAGCAATTTCTCTTTTTCCCACAGTGCTTTCAAAAGACTTGTACTGCAGACACGTAAAAACAAGGGATTGTTTGGAAAAGGGTTAAACTTTATCCTGCTGAATAACTAACATGAAATTTTCATTGCGATAGTAAAAACCAAAATATTGCCACTTTGAATTCATGTTTTGGAAAATAATAGATCTTTATCGGACAGAGCAGATTCAAGATCAGACTGCACATTCTGTGCAGTCTGATCTTGATCTACACTGTCAGCAAAAGGTCAGTGAGTCGCGCTTAGCAGCCTAGGGGTAAACATTTGTATAAATAGGCAAAGCTTCCTTTTTACCACACATTGCTCTTGTTTAACGTTCTTACACTAGCAGTCTGCTTTGCTGAAAAGTTTTTTCTCGGTCGATCGAATGGCTTATCTCTGAAATGAGATTTTTAATGCAGTAGAAATGGTTCATGAGTACCGCAACTGAATCAGAAAGATAGGTGAATCGCGAACCTAGTAAGGAAAGCGTAACACATAATGTACGTATCTAACGTCTACATAATTTAGATAGTATGTCTAGTAAATAGAAGACTGAAAAAAAAAAAACAGTGATAAACCGTAATTGATCCATGATGGCACAACGTAGTACATTCTTTAAAAACTGCCTATTTCAATATATTCCCCATCACACACCATTTCAGGGACAATCCACACAATGAGGAGACACGAGGGCGGTGAGCCAGGGGTGTTTAACCAAAAGATCCCTACAACCATACTACTTGCACCGGACGGCTCGTTCCACTCGTTTGGGTACTCTGCCATCGACTTTTATCACGATCTCGATCCCAAAGAGTCACCAAAATGGCTATTTTTTGACCGCTTTAAGATGATACTCTTCCACGAGAAGGTCGGTTTTGTTGGTTTGTTGCTCGACGCTATTTTTCTCCGTATTTCAGTTCTCTTACAGCAGATATTGTACCTAGCCTTGCATTCCTAAATATCATTTAAAGAACCAGTACTACACCAAGCTTCCTTTATAATTCATTGACTGCTTCCCCAAGACAAAAAATAGGGGAGATGGATAAATACTGTAGACAAAGCAAAACTCGGGATCGGGTTTGAAAATCTAAACCAGCATCCTGTTGGGTCAGTAAACAAGAAACTCGGTCCGTTTTTGCAACATTTGCTTTCTTGTGAAGTTAAGTGGTACTGAGAAATTTTTGAATTAAATATGTCTGATACTAGTACAATATGAGGGATTAAGGGGTCGCTAGAAGCTACATCCAGTTTGAAGCTACATACAAGCCATCTGTAGGTCATTTAAATCTTCATTTATGTACCTTTTACTTTAGGGCCTATCTATTAATCTATTTATCCATCCAAAGTAATGTCATTTATAAACATGGAATAAGCAAGACAGTTTGTTTTGAAAATGATACTCTAATTTTAAAATCTATATAATAATTCAGTTTCTTTTTCAGGCGCTCAGTAAGAACTGCATGCTTTCAAGCGTGTCGGGAAAGGAGATTAGCGCTATGAAAATATTTGCTCTCAGTTTGGAGTATTTCAAAGATCTTGTCCTTCAAGAACTATCTGACCAATCAGGTTATAGGATATGTTATGACGTCATCCGGTGGGTGATAACAGTTCCGGCGATATGGAGGGCATCTGCAAAACAGTTTATGCGTGAAGCAGCATACGAAGTAATTTTCTCTTTCATTTTTGCAATGACACTGTTATATGGAGCAAATGTTATGATTTTGGTATTCAAATTTGGTCCTAGTCTTTTTTTGTTCAATATTTTGATCAAGTCCGGCGGGGCGTTTTTCGTTTTTTTTTTTTTTTTCCATGATAAGTTCTAACCATATGTTGGACATAGGGGAGACCGGGGCTATATGTTACATTTTTTCGTTTTTCTTGGATAAAAAATTGAAGTATCTGTATATCCAAACATTTTTTATTTTGAAACGAACCTTATCAACAGAGGCAAAATATGAACATTTATATTCGAACAAATTTTGAAAAGGTTTCTCAGAAAATTGATTTTTTCCATCAGAATTTTCTGTAACAGTTTGCCCCACGCTTGGGGCAATGTGTTACAAGGAGTGGGGCAAAATGTTACATGAATTGTTTCAATGGTATCTTGATCTTAAAGGCACTTGCACATTCATAAGCTACTAGATGTACATCTCTCGGAGACAAACCGAAATTATTATTTGCTGCTTTTGTCAGGTCTAATTGATTTTATGGCGTTTAACGCTGTTTTCAACATCATTTCAGCTATATCGCGGCGGCCAGTGCACCTATCCATGCGTCCTGGAGTTTCTTTTACAAGTGCTTCTCACAATTTTCTTTCCAAGCCACTGACTGCTTTCCCACATGATCATCGTCGAAACAATGGTCAGCGGTGGGAGAGGAATGAATCCTGTCGCAGTCGCTATCATCAATCCTCAGAAAGAGGACTATAAGGCACTGAACAAGAGTGACCTTACAAATCATCCTGAAATGAAAATAATGATAAATTTAAATTATTATGTAGTATTACTAACAAGGTCAGTGATCTAGCCTAATAGATTTGACCTAGGCTAAATACTTGTCAAAAGTTTTTTGGAAAAGGAGAATATTTTTATTTTTTTCAAACAGTAATGCAATTCTATTGCACAATCAATTACTTCTTTACACCTGTAATTGGTCTAAATCTAAACAAGCGATTCACATGCATTTGCAATGCTCGGATCCAGGTGCTTTATATTATGATTCGAAAAGGGGTATAAATCATACAAAAATTTCACTCGTATTACCTGTAACATCACAGTGTAGGATCGGAAGTTCGTTTTGTACAGTCATTTGCGCTTGTATAGCGACGTTTGGTCACCGTAAGAGCTCTCGAGTCATCTGATTGTGATCACTTGAGAGCTATCAAGTGACCAACGTCACTCTGCAATCGCAAATGACCGAAAAAATGAAGTTCCGGTCCTATACTTTTAACAAAATGTGTTTGACTTTGGTAGTAAACATATTTTCGGATTTTCGAGTAAATATCTTCATGAATATCAGAGATATTATACAGTAGAGCTCTCAGGGTTTTGCGGAACGACAACGATGTTGACGACGACAACGGAGGCAGGGAGCTACAACAATATCTTGGTGTTTCTCTATACACGGCCGAGGTAAAACAATGCACAACATGAAATAATTGACGGGGTAAACTGTTACAGTGTAACAATATGCCCCATCTCTTTGTAACATTTTGCCCCAAACGCCTTTTTGGACTTTGTGTAAGCCCAAAATCCTAAACGTGGATTTAGTGAATAAAACCCTTACATCGAATGAACTACAAACCATTTCTGCACAGTTACATGTTAAGATATCCAAAATATCCTAACGGGTTACTATACTAGGCGAGTTTTTCAAATATAAGTCAAAATTTACTTACATGCGGGATTTTGTGTTTTTTTATTCTAGTTTGTTACGGTTATATAATTCTTCCTCGGTATGTTACACAAAGTAAGTAAAAAAGATTGCGCTTTTATGTGATAGCAGTTTTGGCGTGATCAAACGCGTCATCATTGAGATATATCTTCTGTAACAGATTGCCCCGTGTATCATTTAGCCCCGGTCTCCCCTATGGTATAAAGTATGATTTCTTTGTTTCACCTCAGTTGCATTATTCATACAGGATAGTTGCTGTCTGCAATGAGATAGACATGTACTAAAACTGGGGTTAATTTATTCATACATTTATTTGAAAACTTTTCTGATATTAAAAAGTTGCACAAATTTTTGCGGAAACAGTTGATGTATTAGACATGTGTAGCTTTCGTTTATTCTAGGCTGGACTTGTTTATCCATCAAGACCGGACCAATTGCTTATCGCATTGGAACCCGAAGCTGCTTCGATATACTGTCGTAAACTTCGCCTGCTTCAAGTGCTCGAGTCACCGTCACCTAGAGGCAATGAGGATGAATCACATGCCGGGGGTCACAATCAATCACGTGCTTCAACTCTGAGTTTACCGGAACTTAATTACACAGATTCAAGCCATATTTCAAATGATCTGAGTGCAGGTCAGTATGTTTTCGTTTGTTCTGCCATTAATATTTCCTAGCATAGAGGAAATCAGCCTCTCTGCAGCAGAGCATGATGTTCGATTTTTTTTTACACAGGTTTCGAGGAGTTTATTTTAACAAAGTCAGGTACTTGTAAACGGCGATCAGCGTTGTATCCTCCACTTGGCACAAAACATCTTTTAGGTTGATTAAAACTGTCATGACTAAAATGCTATTCAAAATGTATGTCGATTTTAATTTTGTTTGTTAGCAGCCATTTCTTTGAAAAGTATAACGAAACAATTCAACTTATCCTTTGCGCACAGGTGGCTGTTTTCAAAAATTTAAATGTTATCTAATGTAGCGAAAATAAAAAAAAGAAATGATTTTCAAGTTGCTTAAGTTTACTAAGTTTGGTCTCTAGATGGAAACTTCCATGTCTAAATCAAGTCTGAACCAAATTGGTTGTTGTTAAGCCTGAGGTGTGGAGGCTGAAACAAGTGATCTAAACTGAACAATCTCTTCAGTGAAACTTGTAAACAAATACATGGGCACGCCTTAATTGTAGAACAAAATAAGTCGTTTTTAAGGCTTACAAATGCATAGACTTTCATTCTTTATTTCTCATTATTGTTCCAAAAGGCACTCGATATTTGGTAGTAGACTGTGGAGGAGGTACAGTCGATATTACAGTTCATGAAATTCTACCGTACGGAAGGCTGAAGGAACTGCACAGGGCCAGTGGAGGACCATACGGCTCGACAGGTAAATAGTTGATAGATTTTATGTTCTCTTTGATCAGTTTAGACATGATCTGTTGAAAATTGTCAACTTTATCCTCCATAGACTAGTCTTTAGCCTCGCAGCAGAATATTTTCGAACAAATAATTATATGAGTCAAGTCTGTACAGTGGGTGTTTAACACATCTCTGTCAAAGCAAGACATTACATAACTGTGGATCAGTAATTATGAGACAGAAAGCTCCTTTTTTGTCTAACAACCAAATCTATCATGAAGTGTGGTATGGTCTCTGGACATGCCGAAATATATGTATTAAAATAACAAAAAAATGTCGATCCATGTCTGCCAACGAGGAATGCGCAGCCTTACATGGGTGGTGACTTTTTGCAAATGTAATAAAAACTCTAATTACAAAGCATGGCTCAGATTTTGATGATGATCTCTAATAATTTTGGAGATTTTTTTTTTATTAAAAAAAATGCATGTTGAAAATTTATTAAGGGTGATTATAAGTATTTTTACCACGCAGTTGTGAATTGTTTATCTAATGCCTTCTTTAGAGCTGTGTCTCAGAAGACAGAATGAGAACTGACTGAAGAACAGTTGGTCTTTAAAGACACGAATCGTCACCTCAAAGTGAGCAATCTTTCTTCTTCCAATATTGCTTTAACTCTTTACCAAACGACAAAATTTTAGACTTGTCCAGATTGAAAGCATCTGCAGACGTGAGAATAAATAAGGCTGAAAACTTAAAATTTGTTCATGGAAGGGTAGAAAACATTGTGGGAAAAGGAGAAAATGCTGGTTACCAGCATTTTCTCCTTTTCCCACAATGTTTTCTAAAGGCTTCTTTCTCAGGGGCGTCAAAAGTAGGGATTGTGTGGTAAAGGGTTAAACGATATGATACGGGAAAATAGACGAAAAACGTAATCTGTTATCCATCGTTTATAACTGTGAGTCCTTTGATTACACATATGTTTCAGGGGTTGACGCGGAATTTGAAAAGCTCCTGTGTAACATATTTGGAGGAGACATCATTTCTAATTTCAAGAAGAAGAGACCTTCAGGTTGGATTGAGCTCATGTCCATGTTTGAGTCCCGGAAGAGGGTCGCTGGACCCTACAGGATGTCCCATATTTCCGTTTCCTTACCGTTTTCGTTCATAGATTTCTATAAGAAATGTCGGGTAGGTTGCTTGATCTTTTACCAAACAATACCGTGTTTTAACGATCATGAGAAGAAAGCTTTTGCAGACATTGTGGGAAAAGGAGAAACGTATCGGCAAGGCTGACGGCGCATTCATCGGTATGTTGAACCTAACGCTCGGAAGGTCAATTACGCGCTTTAACCCTTTGCCAAACAATCCCTGGTTTTTACAACCCAGAAAACCTTCTGAAAACATTGTGGGAAAAGGAGAAAATGCTGGTACCAGCATTTTCTCCTTTTCCCCCAATGTTTTCTACTCTTCTGTAGTCAACTCTCAATTTCTGAGTCACATTTATTTTGTCGTCTGCAAATGCTTTGAATTTAGACAAGTCTAAAATTTTATCGTGTGGTAAAGAGTTAATCCTGAACATGATAGTCTGAAAGAGAAAGAGCAGCAGATAAGATCATGTTAGAGTATGGTCATAACTCACTGGAAAGTTTTTATGTACAATTCACTGTATAGTACACGTAGAAGAAAAACGTATGAAATATGTAGATAAATGATTTATTCATATAGAAAGGCTTGAGACTTTAACCCTTTATCACACAATACCGACCTCTAACGACCCTGAGGAAGAATCCTTTTGAAAACATTGTGGGAAAAGGAGAAAATGCTGGTAACCAGCATTTTCTCCTTTTACCTCAATGTTTTCGACCCTATCAGAAAAAAATGCATCGTTTTAGCCACACTAAAATTGTCGTCTCCAAATGCTTTCAATTTGGACCAGTCTAAAATTTTGTCGTTTGGTAAAGAGTTAAAGACCTAAAATACTGCTGTTGATTTTGGCCAGTTTGTATTCAAAAACCGACCTTTATGAAGACTAGCGGTGAAAAAGAAGAGGTTTTCGAAAGTTTCAGCTTTAGGAGAAAGACGGATACAAAACTCACATACAGGCACAAAAAATATGGTTTACCAGTAGGCCTATATTTATTATTTTGATACAAGGTCTATTGAATTCCTTTGTGTTATGTCTGCGCCATGAATATGCGATTCGGGAAGCAGCTTTTGGCTTCGACAGTTTGGCATGTGAACTAAATCCTATCAGTTAAACTTCAGTTTGGAACGCATGGATCTAGGTGCACTGAAAAACTGTTAAAAAACTGCGTTGAACACCAAATAATACAAGCATAACGTAATTTACTCGTATAGGGTAGTTCTGTCGACTCCGCTGTCAAAAGATTTGGTGACATAAATGTAACTTGGACAAGCAATGGTATGCTGAAACTGTCACCTGGAGCCATGAGACGGCTTTTCTTGCCGACCATTGACGGAATGAAGCAAGCCATCGGCAGCGTTCTCAACAATCCAAACACAAGAGGTAAAATATGTCTCTTAGTAATACGCGTGATTTATCTCTTTTGCCCAAATTGAAAGCATTTGCAGACAACAAAATAAAAGTGACTTAGAGTTTGAAATTTGTTTAGTGAAGGGTAGAAAACATGGTGGGAAAAGGAGAAAATGCTGGTTACCAGCATTTTCTCCCTTTCACACAATGTTTTCAAAAGACGTCTTTCTCAGGGTCGTCAAAAGTAGGGATAACGTGGTAATGGCGTGTAAAGAGCGTTTGAGGATAGGGTACCCAAATGGTATTCCAGTAACATCGCCTGTCGTCGCCAAGTCTTGCGCGTTCGGCAAAAACTCGGGTTACCCGTAAACGACCCGGGGAACCTTCATCTATCGGTCGATCGATTACGGATTACCCGTGTCTAAAGCCGATTGCGTACGGTTCTTTGTCGGCGATGAGAGGCGATGTTATACGTATCCCATTCGGGTACCCTATTCTTAAGACTCTGGAATAAGGTAGCACCATTTAATCAATGAGTGAAATATAAGGAAAGTTTAAAGGTCAGTTGTAATGGATAACAGTAAAACCTGCATAAAGTTACATTTATTCTTTCTTCGATAGGTATGCTTGTAACATGTATCTATTTTGTCGGTTGCTTTGTTGAATCATTGATCA
This sequence comes from Tridacna crocea, assembly GCA_943736015.1. NCBI lineage: Eukaryota > Metazoa > Mollusca > Bivalvia > Cardiida > Cardiidae > Tridacna > Tridacna crocea. Next base: position 20,562,578 of record OX031064.1, read on the forward strand.
CTTATTTCCCTTATGTCATTCAGTAACTTGTATTGAATTAAAAATATGAGGTTGGTCGGAAGAGTCCAAAAAAAAAACCCACAAAAAGACGAAATAAAACTGTTTTGATATTTCATATAAATTTTACAGGTTTGTCCTATATGTTTTTGGTTGGTGGTTTTGCTGAATCGTCTATGGTACAGCACGAGATACGGAAAGATTTCGGAGATCTGCTTAAGATCATAATTCCTCCTGGGGTCGGCATGACTATAGTCAAAGGTATGGAAACTGTGTGCCAGGGTTTATTCGTTTGCATAAGTTAACAAGAATTTAGACTACCAATATCTCATTGATACTACTATGTCCAGTTGATCTTCGAAGCGTATCAGCAGCGTGTAGACTTCATGATAGTGCTTGGCGCGTTTATTCTGGCAATAAATATGATAAAACCTCTCCAAAAAAAAAAAGCTTTTGGGGATGGCTTAGATCAAGACCAGACTGTACAAAACGAGCACCAAGATTTTGGACCTTCATTGTCCGTTTACCGATGAAAGGATATGGCCTAGTCAATTCTGTCGCAGCAGAAATCTACAAGCTAAGTACATTGTCTAGTTAAGCAATCATTTGCCTGGGAAAAAGTTAGTACAGTAGCATTGGTAATGAATTACAAGGTTCACACAGACCTATAAGTGCAGTGGCCGCACAGTAAACGTTATTTTGGATATTTAAGCTTTTTTTTTTAAAGGTATATCTGATTTTTTTTAAATACTTGATCTGTCTATAAAATAATACTAATGAAGCAGACAAATTTTATCGTTGGTTGTTAATAATGCGTATAGAACTTACGACATTCTAGGTGCCGTTTACTTTGGTCTGGATCCAAATGTTGTCAGCGAAAGACGGTCTTGTCAGACCTACGGCGTTGGTGTGTTACATAGATTTGATCCTCAAATACATCCACAAGAAAAGAAAATATCTAAAGACGGCGTAGACTGGTGCACGGACATATTCGACGCGTTTGTATATGTGAACCAATCTGTTGCCCTCGGAGACAAGATTGTCCGAAGGTATACGCCGGTACGTAAAAACCAAACCACAACGACCATCCATATTTACTGCACAGAAAAAGATCATGTAATGTTTATATCAGACAATGAGGTAACGCGTTGTGGTACGCTAAGCCTATCGTTGGATGAGGCAGAAGAACCATGTGGATCGAGGCGGGAAATACGAGCGGAGATGTCATTTGGTGACACAGAAATAAAAGTGTGTGCAACAGATGTGACTTCCGGTTTAAGTGTCGAAGCATACATTGATTTCATTAACGTATGAAAACTTTTCTTTCAGGTGGTTATAAATTCTCTTGTCCATCATTACAAACACCATCATCACCAGGAAAAGATTCAAAGCCTCGCCTCATTGATACATATCAAAAAAGAAATTTCATTTTCTCATGTAGCACAGCGGTGCAGCTGTGTCGGATATCTACATGTATACAAACCCGCACAACTGACCTTTCTGCCGATTTTGATTGATAGGTGTTCCAACGTCTTATCGACCAATGAAAACATAGCATTGGGCGTCATGTAAACAAAAAAGTCTGACACAATTTGTTGTAGACATGCGGTAATTTGATATTGTCTATTTAATTATCAAAACAGGCAACACTATTCGAATTTGTAAGAAAGTTCAGTGAAAAAAAATGTAATTAACCTAGATCGAAATATCAGTTAGAATATTCTAACTGAAATAAACGCTCTTTCTCTTAGTATTCGACGCCATTTTCTAGTTAGCTTGTCAGGCTTTACAACCGATATACCGCGATATTAAGGAGGACGTTTTCAGAAAGGCAAATTCCTTCACAAGAGAAAAGACAACCTTGATATATTTTTTGTTCTTCAAAGATACAAGTCTGTCTACGAATCTTTTACAGTGTTCCAGTAGTTTTGACGATTTTGTCACACCGAGAATGCTATGCATGGTTACATAATTGTGTAAATAGAGACTGTAAATAAATAATATTCTAAGTAGGAGCAATGGGAGTGATACATAATTTGAACCTCTTTCACGACTGTCTTTATCTACTATAAACTTCTTTTCACTTTTTTAACTGTTTCTGTCGTACATCCTATCTTCCTTTAACCCATTACCAAACGACAATATTTTAGACTGGTCCAAATTGAAAGCATTTGCAGACGACAAAATAAAAGTGACTGAAAATTTGAAATTTGTTTTGTGAAGGGTAGAAAACATTGTGGGAAAAGGAGAAAATGCTGGTTACCAGCATTTTCTCCTTTTCCCACAATCTTTTCTAAAGGCTTCTTTCTCAGGGGCGTCAAAAGTAGGGATTGTGTGGTAACTGGTTAAAATTCTAACCACGCTAAAAGTTTCAGTATTCATGCAATCTGCTCAATCGTTTATCTATCGCTAGTCGATGAACAAGAATAAACAAAAATGTAGATGCGCCATTGCACGCCATTCATTCTTTCATCGCGTCGTTCGTTTGCTCAGTCAGGCTGGTCAGTTATTCATCCAAATTGGATTAGCCCTTTACCCCATAAGGCATATCTATGGTATCTCTAATTGACCCTAAATAACAGCTAGGATGAGGCCATTCCTTATATGTATATGACACCTTTTCATGATGTAGAAAACATCGTGGCAAAGGGTGAAATTGTTCGTGACGAGCAATTTCACCTTTTGCCACAATGTTTTCCAAAGGCTCCTACGAGCAATGCGTAGAAATGAGTATCTATGGAGTAAAGGGTTAAAATAACTTGACCTGATATACACTTACAAAAACTGCTGTTGCAATAAACCATGTGTTGATGACAATCGATACAGATATTGCTAAAGGGCATATGCTGAACATTCGGCATGCTGTGCGGCTGTAGCTAATGGTATATATTTTTTGCGCCAGCATAGGTCAAGATCATGCTTCACTTACCAATTTACTGTCGATGGCGCTTGTACGCTTTTAAAACTGAATATACATGTTCATTCATAGCGTAAACCGTCTGAGCGACCAATTTTCTTCTGTGCCATATTTCTATTTGCCATATTTCCTTCGGGAAAAAATTAATACATGCGGCATTGAAAAGTAATCCTTAAAACACGGATGATTGGAAAATAAATAGACAAACGGTTATTTATATAAAGGCTACTCTGGGAAAGCAGGATAGCGTCATCATGAGGATTTCTCGTTTGTAACAATTTGTGTAGAGGCCAACTTAGACTAGATATAGGATCGTTCAATCCTTTCCTCCATTTAACAAAAGCACCGCATGGGCATGCAAAAGCTCTGCTGCAAGTGATCTATCTTCAGTGGAAATTCTAAGTCGAAAAAGGGCTTACTTTGCCAAAATTATTTGATGGTTACCTGCTCCCATTGTATAGGTTCCCCTTAGTTAACAACCAAGTTTCAAGTCATTAGTTTTGGTAACTACAGTATCAGAATAAAATATAAAATAAAATATAGAAGTTTTTGAAAATTATAAGTGGACAAGGGACATGATTGTGTGAAAAACTTATCAAGTTGATGGTTTACCTACTTCTGTTGTATGGGCTTCCCCCTTTGATAGTTAAAGGTGGCCCTTCAGATTTTGGGATCAAATTTTACAAAAATACAAAAAAAAAATCATCCTCATACTCTCATAGCCTTTTAGCTTTCATTCATAAAACCACAGTAGTCGAAAACCATCCGACATCAAGAGATATTAGAGATTTACTAAGGCCCAGTTAAAGAAACCATATTTTCAAAAGGTAGAGTTTTAGACTATGCCAAACAAAGGAGCTGAGAAGTCCTCCCTCCCCTCTCTAAGTAAAAGGATAGTTCAAAGTTTCCTACATCTAAATCTACGCCAACTTCGGTAAGCCAACGACAAGAAAGTCTAACCCTTAGCTACCATACATTTGCTCTTTACATGATAATCTATAATTATCCTGTCGGAATTAGGTCCGAAAATAGTGGAACCACGTTTAAATTTGTCATCTGCAAATGCTTTGAAATTGGACAAGACAAATCATGACTTTGTCGCATGGTAAAGAGCTACCTGTTACACTTGAATAAATTTTGTGTATTGAATCCTAATCAGATTTGTAGATCTAAGTGACTGTATATATTCAATAGTTTATATTCGAACCATGGTGAAAAATACAATCTTAGATCCATTAAGATCTAGTAAATCTACAAAATACTGACCGTTTTTTTGTTAATGTCATTTGGCAACGGTACTCTCAAGTGGAAGAAGAGAGAGAGAGAGAGAGAGATTATGCAGAAACAGAGATAGAGAAGTTTCCGCTTACAACAAACTTACCGTGCTTTGATTTAGTTTCCCGCCATCTTTTTTATTGGTGTATTCTGTGGATTCAATGGTTCCGGGCTTGTTCGTCCCAAAACCAGTTCGTCCCTGGGCTTGTTCGTCCCTGGGCTTATTCGCCCGAGCTTGTTCGTCCCTGGGCTTGTTCACCCGGGATTGTTCGTCCCACAATACCTTATCAAACGTAATGAAAACAGTGCTATGTGCCGTTTGAAATAAAACATAATAACTCCTTTGACCAGAAGTGAATAAAGCTTAGTTATTGTCTTTCCATAGTATTATATGGGGTGCGATGTCCGGTTACGTTTCACAACCGGTCGAGAGCCAGAATAAGGCGGGGAATCACGTAACACAACAACAACAACATTGGCCGACATTTGAAGAAATTCCCCCACTTCAGGTAAGAAAATCTTCAATAATTCCGTTAATACGTGACCGATAGGAATCTGGTTTGAAGCAGAGAAGGCGGGACAACGCCAGGGATTTGCTTGATGTGTTAGATCTTTTAAACTTTACCTGATAAAAAAGTTATTGACGAGCAAACAAAAATTTACTCTGGATAACGTTCACGTCGAAAATAAACACAAAAACAGGCCACATTTCTTCTTTTAGTATTTATTGTGTTCCCGTATGCATAAAATGTGGAGAGCATGAATGAAAAGTCTTGTCACTATCAATACTTTTTTATTTGAATACGATTTTCTATGTTAACAAGGTTATTTTCGAAAATGATATAGTTCACGTCAGAAATTTTTATGATAACGTTCACGTCATAAGTAGTATATAGAATATATATAGATAGGGAAAGAGTTAGACTGAGTGCCGATAAACTTTCACGTCCTTTGGGAATCAGTCAACAATTTCCACAAGAAGTAGTAGAAACCAGGAAGAAACTAATGCCGATTTTAAAAGACGCAAAAAGGAACAAAAAGGAAGCTTATTTATCGGTTGACAAACTCTTCATTGATGGGCAGCTGTATAGAGAGCCTAAAGTGTCTGTATCAAACCTATAGGACAAAAGCGGCGACAGTGTAAGTTGTCTAATATGGAACATTGAAGGATTTACCAAAGATAAACTCTGTAATGATGATTTTTCAACATTTATCAGTAAATATGATTTAATATTTTTAACAGAAACATGGACAAGTAAGAGTTCAAAGATTAATATTTCGGGCTATAAATCTTTTCATTCTTATCGAAAAGTAAATAACAAAAAAGCTAAACGAAATAGTGGAGGTATACTTCTTTACGCTAAAAGTACTTTATCAAAGGGTATAAAACTCGTAAAAAACGATTCAAACTGCATTCAGTGGTTTAAACTTGATAAAAAATTCTTTAATTTATCAAAGGATATTTATCTTTGCTGAACATATATTGCACCGGAAGGGTCGCGAGTATATGATTTTTATGATTTTGATATTTTTGAAAAAAGTGAAAACGAAATTCCACATTTTCAGACGCTAGGAGGGAAGGTTTTTCTGTTTGATGATTTGAATTCACGAACAGCATGTAAAAATGATTTTATTATGAATGATAGACCATTAATTGATCATAACGAGTTTGATTCAAATGAAATCGATTTGATCACACCTCGCGCAGCATGCGATCGAGGGTCAAATAAGTTTGGTGACAATTTATTAGATTTGTGCAAATCTTTGGGCATGAGAATCGTAAACGGTCGTCTTGGGGATGATAGAGGCATTGGTAAATTTATCTATTATACGCACAACGGAGGAAGCACTGTGGACTATGTCATCACTAGTTATAGTAATTTCGATAGTATTTCGGATTTCAATGTTCATGATTTTAACATTCATTCAAACCACTCACCAATTTCACTTGATTCAATTGTAAATACTTTACAGAAACATAATAATTCAAGAAAGACGGAAATCGTCTATAAATTGGATTCAGAATAGACCCATTTTCAAAATGACATAGCATCAAGCATTCATGATTTTAATGAAATCTTGGATGAAATTATTTCTAGAAAATGTTCAACTGATGTGTTGGTTGAAAATTTTACGAACTACTTAAATACGTTGGGTAATCAATATTTCAAGAGATCATTTAAAACAAGAAAAAATGGTTCTTATTATGACAATACTTGTTACAATGAAAAAGAATGGTTTATCGAGGAATGTAACGATAAAAAGATATTGTATCAGGAAGCCTTATCAAACTACAACCTAACAAGAGATGCCGTTAGCAGGACAATTTTTCTTTCCAAAAAAAGGGATTACAAATATTTCTGTAGAAAAAGAAAACGTAAATTTGAAAGAAAAAAGGCGTCGGAGTTAAAAAATTCGAAAAAATATAAGCCTAAGGAATTTTGAAAATTATTTAAGAGAGGCAAAGATGTTAACGATAACTCTGATATTGATCTGGATACTTTCTTTGATCATTTCAAGACTCTTTAGTAAAATATTTCTATGAATGGAGACGAGGAATGTGAAGAGTTTTTTAATAACTTTGATCTAAATAATCAAAATGAACCTATATTTCAGGAGCTTAAGGAATTTTGGAAATTATTTAAGAAAGACAAAGATGTTAACGATAACTTTGATATTGATCTGGATACTTTCTTTGGTCATTTCAAGACTCTTTATTCAAATATTTCTATGAATGGAGACGAGGAATGTGAAGAGTTTTTTTAATAACTTTGATCTAAATAATCAAAATGAACCTATATTTCAGGAGCTTGATGAACCTTTCACAGTTACAGAGTTAAGAAAATGCGTGGAAAACCTTGGTTTGAATAAAACATGCTCAACAGACAATATATTCTATGAATATTTCAAATTTGGTATAGACTATTTAGATACACCTTTGATCAAACTATTCAATTATGTTCTTGACAAAGAAGTACACCTCAAAGCCTGGTCAAGAGGCGTGATCATACCAGTTCATAAGAGAGGGGATATTTCAGATCCTAACAATAATCGCGGAATAACTCTGGAAAAATTGTTTCTCAAAACTTTTCACATCATTAATAAATGAACGCCTTAAGTCATGGGTTAAGAAATATAACATTGTAAGTGATGCACAGTTTGTATTTACGTCTAATTTCAGTACAATTGATTATATTTTTCTATTAAACAATTTTATCCAAAAACAATTTCAAGAAAAGAAGAAATTATTGTTGCTTTATTGACTTGCAAAAATGTTTTGACTCAATATATCTCAATGGATTATGGTTCAAAATGCTTAAACAAGGACAAAGTAGAAAACTTTTTTCCGTAATACGATCTTAATATGACGATGTTAAAATCTGTGTTAAGCACTTTAACAATGTTTCTGAGTTTTATAGTTGTGACGTAAGCTTGTTACAAGGGGAGACAATTTCTCCCATACTTTTTTCACTGTTTATAAATGATATAGAGTTATTTTTGCAATTAAACTCGAACCCATCATTCAACTTACTATAATTTTGCTCTTGTTCGCTGACGACTCAGTCTTAATATCGGAAACTGCAGAAGGACTCCAAAATTTGATAAACACGTTTGAAAAATATTGTGAAAAATGGAAGCTTACGGTTAATGTAAGCAAAACTAAAGTGGTAATATTTCAAAAGAACAGAAGGGTCAACGAATCTTTCGAATTTGCATACAAATCTGAGCCAACTGAAACAGTAAACACGTTTAATTATTTAGGCCTTGTCTTTATAAATAATGGAAGTTTCCAAAATGCTATTAAAACACTAACAAACAAGGCAACCCGGGGAATGAGTAACCTTTTCAATGTAACTAAAAATAAAGAAATTCTAATAAAAATTATGCTTGAATTATTCGACGCTTTTGTCGCGTCTATAATATATTATTCGAGCGAAGTTTGGGGGTTTTTAACAAGCGATCATGTTGAAAGACTCCACAGAAAATTTTTGAAACGTTTAATCTACGTTAAATCATCCACGTGTAATTCGGCACTGTATGGCGAATTCGGAAGATATCCTTTATGTATTAGTATTAAAGTTAGAATAGTGAAATATTTCGTAAAGTTGTTTACGGAAAAACAATCCAACTTCATTTTTCAAACAATAACAAATGCATATACATCTGAAAACATAATTTCAAATTGCTGGTTCGATAAAGTAAAGTTGTTATTACAAAGTAACAGTTTTTGCGATGTTTGTTTATTCCCCTCATCTGTAAATCTAAAGGCCTTTGTGTCCTTATTTCGAAGAAGATTAATTGATAATTACATCAATAATTGGTACAATGAAATAAGCAATAAAACATCATTAACTTTGTATAGAAACGTCAAAGATACCTTTATACTGTCCTCTTATCTAGTTTGAATTAAGATTCCTACGCATAGAAATGCAATAGCCAAAATACGTCTTTCATCAGACCAATTATTAATTGCAACAGGGCGACATAGGAATATAGAACGTAACAAAAGAATATGTACACTCTGCGATTTGAACGATATTGAAGACGAATTTCATTTTCTTCTAGTTCGCCCGTTTTACAATGAATTAAGAGAAATTTACTTAAAAAATATTTCCACAAAAAACCGAACGTGTTTAAATTGGTAGAACTTTTGAACTCTACAAACAATAGAACTCTTAATGGAATTGGTATATTCTACAAAAAAGCTAACATAAAAAGAAAATTTGAAGTAAACAATGTTGGGATTTAAAACAAATGTTCCCATAGTAACACTATTTCCGCATTTTGGTTTAATTTTGATTGATTTTTTTTTCAATCTCTTTGTTGTTGATATTTATTTTATATTGCTCTTATATTTCAATATTCATTGTTAAGTAAAAGTATGTTTGTAACGATGAACCGTATGTGTTCAAGTTCAAATGATAATAAAGTAAAAAAATAATAGAATATGTTTCATCATCTTAGTTGCGTCATGTCTTAATTATCATTTTAATACATCTTAAAATTATGAAACTGTCTTGATTTTAGCCATATTTAAAAGTGTTACGTGCCGTATGTAGCTGTTTAAAGCATGTACAAAATGTATTCTTATTTAGTACTGATTACGCGCTGGGGTCCTACTAAAATACGCCATGGAGAATTTAGCAGTGAAATAATATATTAACTAGTAGAATATATTGATATATGCATTTTACATCGCATGTTTATATTTCATTGATAGAACAATCTTGTTTTGCAAGATATTTGCCTTTGAAATTTTGATAAATAACAAAGGGAGACAACTATTATGACATAAGTATGAGATATGAAACTTTGCTCGCCCGAGCAATAATATATCGATTGAAAAGGACAAAAAAAAATCATTACTATGTAGATATGCTACATTTCTACAGTGGTCCAATCTCAATGCGTAATATATCATAATTACTGTGAAATTTGTCTTCTTTACACACGAAGATCGGGAGAGTACGTAGTTTTGGCTCGCCACGGGAGAATTTCCTCACCAGAGCGTTCCAGCTAAAATACGAGTAAATTACTATAAATACTTTTTTAATTAGTTATTTTTTACTACATGTTTAAATTTCAATAAGATTTATTTTGTATATTGCAGGAAATTTGGAATTACAAATTAACCTGCTCGACGAGTGAAACAAGGGAATTAATACCGTATTTATTAACAGAACACACAAGATATTCTTAATGTGTATTCAACATATCTGATTATAACCTACACTTTCTGAAACAAAACCTGAAATCATCTGACATTGAGAAAGAAAGCCTGTGAAAGCATAATGGGAAAATGCCTTCGAAAACTTTGTGCAAAAGTGAAAAATACTGGTAACTAGTATTTTCTCCTTTTTCCGCAATGTTTTCCTATATTCTCAAAACAAATTTTGATAGGTATGCCTGTTAATTTCTTGTGTAAAGAACAAGACGAAATATTAGCTCAACGCCCCCTCCCCATCCCAATAATTTTGAAAATCATAGTAACTAAAATATGAGTTTTTAGTGCAAGCAAATGCAACAACCACGTAAAAATTCTCAGTATTTCGAAGTTAGCCCCCCACCCCCACCCCCAATATAGAAATGCTTCCCACATGCCTACGGACAAGGGAACCATAATAATAACCTCTAAACATAGTTCTATAGTGGAAAACAAGTGTTTATTCAAAAGAATTCACAACAGTTAGCAACAAAGTGTTGAACGCTTAGCCATTAATAATGTTTTCAGACTCAACGTTACGACGAGGACGTAGCCTTTGCAGCCTAACCAAATGTTACACGAGAATTTAAAGCTTTTGGAAGGATGGCAAATACTAAAACAAAAGGAGATGATCCTGATAACCAGCATTTTTTCCTTTTTCCACAATATTTTCATAAGGATCGTCACTAAGGGAATTTGGAAAACTTATTTTATGGGTGTAATAGTCCAATCATTGTTATTTTTCGATGGTTTAACAAAAGAGAGCGGATTCTGCCCAAAAGTAAGCCGAGTATTCCCAAATTTGCTCTCTCGTGTCTAGCCCAGATGACCGAAATGGCTTTCTTTCTATAAATAATAGTTAATAAATGCATATTAATTTATATTCGGTTATCTAAATAAATTCTGCATGTTATATGATTCTGCAAGTTATAACCCATATTTGATTTACTCTCTCTCTCTCTCCTTTCAAATCACACCAGTATTCATGATAGAACTAATTTAATATGAAATGTTACTTATGACGTGAACTTTATCATAAAAAAATCCTGACGTGAACTATCTAACACATCAAGCAAATCCATGGTGTTGTCCCGCCTTCTCTGCTTCAAACCAAATTCTAATCGGTCACGTATTCACGGAATTATTGATTGGATCTTTAAAACAACACCTGATAAAAAAGTTATTGACGAGCAAACAAATGACCATCACTTAACCCTGAAGGGTCTTTCATGAGTACAAGTGCTTTTGTGGCTGATGTAAATCAAGATCAGAATGCACAAAACATGCAGTCTGATTTTGGTTCCACATTTTTTACTCTGATATTTTATATTTTGAATAAAATCAATCATGTATCAGCAACTGTTTGGGTCTAATTTTCCAACTGAGAATGTCTGGTATTTTATTATGCCTGCTAAGGGTTGATAAAGAAAAATACATGTAATCATTTTCAGAGTGAGTACATTGCCCCATGTAACTGTAGACGAGCCTCTGTGTCAGGATTTGATGGTTCAGCAGGTATTAAATTTGCTGATTTCTTTTATTCGCTAAGCTTTTTTCAAAAAAAAAAAAAAAAAAGACGAGTTGTTGTTGTAGCCCTTGCATTGCTATCTTTGTGCAAAAACTTCAACATTTTGTACTCAAACTCCGAAAAGTTCTCCAATTAGTTTTGAACAGAATCCGCTCTCTTTTGTTAAACCATCGAAAAATAAAAATTGGAGTATTACACCCCTAAAATCAGTTTTCCAAATTCCCTTAGTGACGATCCTTATGAAAATATTGTGGAAAAAGGAGAAAATGCTGGTTATCAGCATCTTCTCCTTTTGTTTTAGTATTTGCCATCCTTCCAAAAGCTTTAAATTCTCGTGTAACATTTGGTTAGGCTGCAAAGGCTACGTCCTCGTCGTAACGTTGTAACGTTGAGTCTGAAAACATTATTAATGGCTAAGCGTTCAACACTTCGTTGCTAACTGTTGTGAATTCTTTTGAATAAACAACTGTCTTCCACTATAGAACTATGTTTAGAGGTTGTTGGCAGCCGCTAGAAAGCGGCTTCCAGTAAGAATGCACCTAAACTATTTACCATGTAGATGGTCAGTAATTATTCGATTGGTCATTATTTTTGGAAATTTTCCAATAATGTTGTGTTGTTGTGACAGAATTACTCCATGTGACTCTTACTGAAATATTCAAACAGACCTACTTGAAAATCAAGTTTGGTTTTCTTGCAGTTTATAGTTTATTCCCAAATAGCAATGAAAAAATACAGAAGAATAAACATCCTTTAATTAGTTAGTCCCCCGAAGTTTTCACACTTACATGATTCCTTCTATTTGCCCAAACGAAGTTTTTATGCTGGCCGTTTTTCACGAGCCTTCACATTTCTCATTGGTTTTCGCATTTGTCTACTTTTTTACTAAACAAAACAATGATGAGTATGATATAGAAAGCATGATAATCAGAAGCAATTTCATGTACAAGTTTTTCGTCTAATCTTCATCTGTAAAGAATAAAACGGCTTAACCTTCGATCAAAATCGAAGAACAAAGAGGAGTCGAGGTCAGCTATTTATAGAATACTCGCAAAGAGATAACCCTTTTTCCTTCCCTTCGTCGACACTTTATGAGCCCTGTAAAATTTAGTACATGTATTTACTGTATTGTGTGTCGAAGCTGTTATGATCAGACTGTACGTGCAGTACAGTGTTGTCCTGATCTACAAAACCCGGAAAAATATATGGATCATGATGTAGCCTACATTGACTACAGAAATTATCATGATGGTGCCTGGTGCTCTATGGGTGAAGCCACTCGAAAATAGCAGCAATAGATGAAGATCAGACAGCACATAGCCTGTGTAATAGTTTTAAATATTCTATAAGATATTGTAAACATAAAAATATATATATTTTTTTGTTTTCTTTACCCAGTGTATTAAATTTCATTGAGTCCAAGGGTTAAAGTTATTACCGAACCTATTATTGTACATATGCAACTATTTACGTCGCTGCTGGTCAAAGGCATGGAATAGCTCTTGAAATTTATATTAGAAGTTTTATAGATTTGTATAAGGGCTATGCAGAAATAGGTTCAAACTACTGTTTATTAAACGAAAATATAAACAGTAATAGTAATTATGTTGTGGCTAAATAGATTCAGATTTTTAAAGACTTAACAGATGTTTCTTTTTTACACGTCTGTGTGGCTACCATTTTAGGAGTAAAAGAAACGTAGTTTGTGCCAACTGTGTAGGCTATGATTAGAATAATTTTGGGGATGTCAGGCAAAAGTTTTTGTTTCTGGTGTAAAATTGTGCAGATTCACTGTGTTGCAAGCATGCATAGATACTTTGTGCCAAGCAGGAAGATCATGTTTTAGAAAAAAAAGTTGTATTTTTTCTTTAAATGAAACCCAAAGAAGAGATCACTGATAGAAATGTAAAAACATGTACAAGTAAACATCATTATGTGAATAACGATCTTAATATCACTTCTGATAATTAGTAACTTAAATAATAATTCCGTAGTATTGCATTTGATGCCGCTACAGAAGTTTTCTTTCTAAGATCATGTTAATAAATGGAAAGTGCTGTACTTGAATGCGCAATTTCTCCATTTTCAAATTTTGAGTAGAAATTTAAAAATTCTAACGCTTTTATGTTTTTATTATTATTATTTTTTTTTTTAACATAAACTTTATCACTTTATAATGATACTAAAAACATTTAAGATTCCTCTCTAAACTTATGTCTATTTTTATTAGAATTTGAATACATGTACAGATATTTTCTGTTTCTTTTTTTCCTTACATTTTAGTACCATTTTGTCATGATTTTCAGTAGGTGTGTGTTTATGTGTGCGTGTAAGTGGGGGTGGGAGTTATAGGTTAAAAACAGATACAAAAAATGTAATCACAGTTTCTCAAGTGAGTCAATATTTCTGAAATTGTTCCTCAAAAGATTGCGGCTTCTATGATGCTATGCATCATAAATTTGTCTTGTTATTATGGTTCTCTTGCCCGTAGGCATGTAGGAAGCGTTTCAAGATTGGGGGGTGGGGGCTAACTTGGAAATACTGAGAATTTTTGCGTGGTTGTCGCATTTTCATTGCACTAAAAACTCATATTAAGTTACTATGATTTTCAAAATTAATCATCAGTCCATTAGGTACGAGCTGAGAAAGTCCATTGAACATAGCCTAAAGCGGGATTCTCACCTGTGCACGTGACCTGATACACGGCGGGGAATCACGTGACACAACAACAACAACAATGACCGACATTGAAGAAATTCCCCCACTTCAGGTAAGAAAATCTTCAATAATTCCGTTAATACGTGACCGATTGGAATTTTGTTTGAAGCAAAGAAGGCGGGACAACGCCAGGGATTTGCTTGATGTGTTAGATCTTTAAAACAATACCTGATGAAAAAATTATTGACGAGAGTAGTTTAAAAAAGAGAGTTCTGGGACATACCGTTTTACATCCCGCGGCACAGTTTTTTTCCCCCGCGGCACACATTTTTTTTTCCCCCGAGGCACACATTTTTTTTTTACTTATGAGAGGTCATGAGAGGTCAAGGTCATGGTGTCAAGGTCAAGGTCAAGGTCATGAGAGGTCATGAGAGTTCTGGGACATACCGTTTTACATCCCGCGGCACACATTTTTTTTCTTACTTTTTTTCTATCTTATAATGTCCCCAAGCTAACGTACTCCCCTTATCATCTAGAATATATCTTTTATCATCTTTTGCGCTTAACGCTACCTTATTAATTTCCTCAGTATATATTTCATGTTCGCGACTTCTAATCAAGTTCATTTTTCTATGTTGATCTTGTCCACTAAACAAACATTTTTTATAATCCTCAAAGTTTATTTTGCGTTTGATTACCTCCTTTTTAATTCCCTTGCATCTTTTTTCCTCTGTACAATCAAACCTTTTATAACCATATAACTTTGCTCTTAAACCAGCAAACTCGGTTATAACCTCTCCCACACTTTCATCTTTAAACATACCTATTAACTTTTTATTAAAACCCGTAGGAATTCCTGAAGGATGATTAACAGGATAGTTACTAGTATCAAACCTATCATAAACATCTTCGGATATATCATTATAGAAATCATCAGTTTCAATCCGGTACACATAACTATCTGTATCAGTAAGGCAAAGCTTCACCTTATCTCCATACTTCTTTTTAATATAATTATAATGAAAATCATACATTATAATTTTACTCAAATAGAGAATGCACATTCCTAAATAACTAGGCTTATTAAATATTAAACTTGTTTTCCCCATATGAATAGATACTAAATTTTCGTTAAAAATAGTACAATGCTTAAAATTTGGTTTAGCAGCTAACTTTCTAGCCTTTTCTTTATTATTAACTAAATGAATATTTTGTCTATTCCTTATATTTTCGCAAGTTTTACCAAAAACCGAATTATTCATTAACTTGAAAAGGTCTTTCTCAAATTCAGAGGTAGCTTTAACTCTTAAATCAGTATTCTTATCAATATATTCCTTCATCCAAGGGCTTTCATTAAATGTAATTCCTCTATGAATTTTTCTTAACTTAAGACCAAAACTTAAATATTGTTTTAAATTCCTATAGTGCAGAACATATTCCTTTTTACTATTCAAGTTAGGAACCAACTTTTCAACCGTATTTACTTTAATACTCTCAGGGGCTAGGGGATAGTCATTATGCGTGTCGTGTAACTCCGTTGGGTATTCTAAATCAGCTTCTAATATACATGGAAAATTTTCCCATTTACCCAATTCGTCTTTGGTCATCCATCTAAATCCACATGTAGGAAGAGGTAAACACATTCCACCACCATATAAATTATTTGCGTCTAAATATTCGATAAATATACTAGGTAAAGTTTTATCATATTGACTTCCCATATACTTATTATTTGCCTTAGCGTATCTATGACTAACCATTGAAACCCCTCCCCTTATCCCTTTTTCAAACATTAAAAGCATATCAATATCTGACAATAACTCTAACTCAACATTCGTTATTGACAAACAAGCATCAAACGCATAACCGGGAAGAGTATAATATTTACCATGCAGGATCTAAATTATATTCGTTATAAAAAACTTGTCTAAAATTTTCATAAACATCAGCTAACAATAAAACGTCAGACGTATTATATAAATCGTGGTAATCCCTAAGATTTTTTAATTTAAATGTATCCCAAACGACTCTCGCATGATTATAATCCTCATCACTAATATCGCTATCATTAAGTCTCGAGTAAAAAGAATCTTTAGGCGGTAACTTAGTTTCATTAAGTTTGTCTAGAGAATCAACATATTCGTAAGGATAAACTCCTTTTCGAAGAAGTAAGTCAAGTTTTTTTACCATTAAAATATTTAGAAACGTTTTTAAATTTAACCTTATTATCCTTAAATTTATTAACTAGCGTATCTAAACTAGCCGATAAAAACTTTAAGCTATCAACGAATCTAATATCAAAAGTTTTATTTTTATCTTTTTCTTCCTTTTGACTATAATAACTTCCTGTAATTACCGTTTTAGTAAAACTCACGTTTTTTCCTCATTTTGAGGAATAACATTAATACAACCATCAGTTATACCGAGATTTGTAATAAATAAATGACTATCATAACCAGTAAGATTATGAAAAAATACGGGAATAAATCTAGCTTTCCTATATTTTAAATTACATGTATTATGTGCAGCTCCCCTAAATTTTCCTGTATAATGACAATGATCCCTTACCTTTTTGTAATTTTTATGAAAGCCCTTTTTACAAATCCAACATTCAGTTGCAGCGTTATATATATCAAATTCTTTTTTACCATTTATCATCTCGGTACTAGGAATATTATCTATTTCACGAGCATCTTCTTCTAATATTTCTAAAAATTTTTTAGATGCGTCTTCTCCAGTATATTGCTTTATTTTTGATTGATAAACGCTTTCATCAAAAGATTTAACGTAAAAGCAAAATCCCGTTGGTTCATGCTTTTGATATTGATTCGTATAGCTCGCTTCAGAATTTGGATCGCAGGAATGCATCGGTTTAGTACAAGACTCAAAATCAGCATATACAACAAAAGGTAACCACTGTGTGCAAATAGGATTCTTAAACTTCAGAATCGTTCCTGGAGGTGGCATATTTACTTGTATTGATGACATTTCATTACACAAACTTCGATGTTTTTCTAGAATTTCTAAAGATTGAAAAGCATTTAAGCAATTCCAACAAAAATATATTTTACCGTTATGATTCGTTAATTGCGAAGATAATAAACGACTAGGTTTTTTGACCAAAGTGTAATGAGTATTAGATTCATCATTAGTTAGCAATAAGAGAACTACTAAATGCTCTCTATTAAAAGTTTTTTGCTTTCTGAGCGGGTAAACTATTTCATTTTCATATCCTAAAACAACGATAGATATCTTTTCGTTTTGTTTCTCAAACGTGTCAATATCGCTTCACTTAACGGGATATTCTATTCCATCCATGTTTAAGGTTTTAATGCTTTCTCTTAAATTAAGATCGATTCTTTCTGGTTTCTCTAGCTTAGGTTTAATTCCCCTTATAACGGCATAAGCAAAACATTTATTATCATTCGTATTTTTCGGATTAATAATGGCCTTCTTTTTTGCGAGTGTAGCTGGAGTAGGAATATATGAATTACCCCTTAATGGTATGTATTCAACCATAAATATTTTTAAATGATCTACTGAAATAAAAACCCAACCGCTACCTTCCCTTTGAAAACTTGCAAGGTTTTCTAAAACTCGATCAACCATAATAGTATATAACTCATCTACATTCGTATCATCTAGATTATATTCATGAAATGAATCAAACTGTCGTAAAACGGGATAATTCTCTATTATACTACCTTCCTTTTGAAGGTAACATGTCAACCTTAGCTTAACCTTTGTTCTACGATTATTTCTTAAAAGATTCCTTACCATTTTTCTTACTGCTTCTAAGAACTCACCTGGACCAAAGTCTTCGACACCATCAATAACATGTTGACTCGTGAATTCCTTTAAAGCAGTTGTTTCTTTTCGAATTTCCAAATTATTAATTGCTTTTTCTTTATTTTCTTTTTTCTTTCTTTTTTCAGCCGTTTGTTTTCTCTAGGTTTCTCTTCTTACTTGTTTAATTTTAGCATCTTTCTTTTTCTTTTCTTTTTTCTTACTTCTATATTCTTCTCTAGCCCGTTCCCTCGGTGTTTGTCTCGGACCTCTAGTTCTATCTCTGTCTCTGATTCTATCTCTATTTATATCTCTAGTCCTTTCCCTACCTCTTCTAGATGGCTGATCATTTCCATCTCTTAATAAAAACTCCAAACTTTCATTTTGGGTTGGAGGTGGGGGTTGATAGGGAGTTGGAGGTGGGGGTTGATAGGGAGTTGGAGTTAATATTGGAGCGTTAATTAACTCATTTTCCCGATCAAGAATATTTCTACCAAATAGTAATTCAATTAGTTCTGCTCGACGAAGCCTCGAATATCCACGTAAACCTCGTTCACGAGCTAATTGTTTTAAATCATTTACTGTGTAATTCATCTTTTTGTATAACAAGATAATATTTTTTTATAAGCAGAATTTTTTTCTTATATTAAAAATTTTATTATAGCAAGATAATATTTTTTTTATAGGCAGAATTTTTTTCTTATATTAAAATTTTTATTATAGCAAGATGATATTTTTTTATAAGCAGAATTTTTTTCTTATATTAAAATTTTATTATATCTGATTAAAAATGATGTTCAAAAACGGTCCATTTCAATATTTTTTAAGATGATCAGACAAAAAAAAAATACGTTTTGATGTATTTGGAATTCTAATATTACTTAAAAAAAAGCTCATTTTATTATAGCGAGATAATAATTTTTTTATATCTTTAACCGCTTTAATTGATTTTACATTAAATTGGTTACTTATTTTATTATGGCAAGATAATAATTTTTTATAAGCAGAATTTTATTATATCTTTATATAGATATATAATAAAATTACTGAATGTTAATTCTATATTTACCTTTCCAAATCCTTCCGTTAGAATTTAGAATAGTTTGAGGGCAACGGTCTATATATTTACTAGCCTTATAAATCGATGGAAAAGATTTTATTTACCCGGTGATGACATCTTCTAAAGTAACTGTTTAAGGATTTTTCATAATAGTCCGTAGTCTATCATACTTAGGGTCTGTTTTCTTTTCTGGTTTAGGCTTTTCCTCTGGTAGTAAGCCGTGTGATCTTACCAACTTAACTGACCGCTTTTTATCCCAGTAAGAACGAAAAGATATATTATTTTTTATAAGAATTTCTTTTAAATCTTGAGACTTTATCATTTTTATATAGTAAAAGAAATATTTAACTTAATACACTACGGACATTTTATTACCATCAGACTGAAAGTTCAATATCCTATCACTAATAATAACAGCATATGCCTCGGTGTCTGCAGGTACATTTTCATAAAAAAATGCCTTGATTTGAATATCGGTAACAGAATATTTTAACCTTTCACTTTGCTTAGAAACATCAAACAAAAACAAAGGATAGAGGGTTCTATAATCCGAGAGGGAAATATTAGGGTTTAATACTAACTCATCCATGTTAAAAAACTTAGATCTAAATAACGCAGCATCGCCATAAGCTCTACTAAATTGCTGCTTTGTAAATGAAAGATCGTAGTCAGCCGCTGGGTATCTTGTAGAATTTAACATAACAGAAATATTTATAACGTTTACGTTGTCGAATATAGCTGGGTTTTGCTCTTGGTCCCCATTTTTATCAGTCTGAAAACCAACAATTATAAAACGAGGCACCTCAGGAGATGATTTAACTGAAAGCCTCCAAGTAAATGATGTTGTCTGAGGAACTGAGATAGAGTCGCACTGTATCATTCTATATCCAACTGGAAATTTTTCTTTTTTCTCGATAAGTTTATAAAGTTCCATTTTCTCTTTATCCATAGGCATCACGTGTGGCATAAACCATGATACCTTTTCCAATGTAATTTTACCAGCATCAACGCCGTTAGCTCTAAAAATTGCGTTATTATCATCATTTCTTGTTAAGGTGAGAGTTTGCTTCATACCATACAAAATTTTATTATAGTCTTCGCAAAAACCAAATATATGTTTTAATGGATCTCTAAAGCTAAATGTTCCTTTTGGGTCTGAATTATTAATGATATATAATTTCCTTATATTCCAACCTACGTTTTGAGCTTGTGCTACAGCTGTTGTATCCTTATACCACAATTGGTTTAGCCCTTGTGATTTAGAAAAATCATCCGGATATTTTAACAACCCGAGCATTGTAGTAGCTTGACCAGGATGTGTTATGGTTTCAATTTCTTGACCGGAAAGTTGATACCTGATATTTTTAAAAAGATACATGAGGGCGTTGTTTGTTAGAGAAATATTGTCAGCATTTGCGTAAGCTGTTCCATCAGCCTTTGTTAAGCGGCCCTCTATAAGTAAATAACTTTCGGTTGGATGCGTAAAAATATCTTGGGTTTCGATGTTAATCCTAGCATCTCCTCCTGAGTTGTTCAACCTTGTGCCCGTAATCGGGTTATACTCAAAGTGTTCATACTCATCAATACTATCATGTTTTACAATTGGTTTGGTGATATTTAAAATGTCCATTTATATATATAGAATTATAATTTTTTTAAATTATAATTACTCTAACCAAAGCTGAGGAAAAGGTTTTCCCATGTTGTTAACCCACACACTTTTAAGCATGATGATTTTTACTGGGATATGTTTTTTCTTCTTAGGGTAAATCGTGTTTCCAAACACGATCGTAACTTGGGAAATACCTTTATCGCTTAAATACTCATTTACCTTTTTCTCAATCTCTTTCATTATGCCTATTTTGTCGGGGGACAAAACGACAACAGCATTTTGGTAATTATATTTTGTATCAATAACTTCAAGTATATCACAATCCTCTACTTTTAAACATGCACCACATACATAAATGTTCTTAGTTCCATATTGATTTTTTTTAGTAAGAAATTTTATTTCCACCATTATCCTTTTTTTATTATAAATATATATTTTTTTAAATTATTTTAATACCCGACCCACAGTTTAATTTTTTAACTAAGTCCTGTATAGCGATTGCGCTCCCATCTATTAAAGTGCTAATGTTTTGCGTTGTAGGACCCGTATGTTTCTCTAAAATTTTGCGTGATTTTGCCGTTAAAGCTTTTTCAACTAATTTTTTCCCCGCGTCTACAGCAGCACTCTTTCCAGCCTCTAAAGCTTTTTTCGCTCCTTCCTTAGCAACACTCTTACCCACATCTAAGGCAGAAGATGCAATTTGTTTAGCCGCGCTACTGGTAAAAAGTCTCGTAAGAAGGTTCGCAATGCTGTTAAAGATTCCGCTACCTCCGTATGCATACCTTTTATTAAATCCTCTTTTCTTAGGCGTTATCATTTTTTATAGTATAGACATTAATTTTTTATAAGCGTTCGAATCTATAACACCTTGCCTTTTTAATTCATCACATATGCTTACTAACTCTTTTCATACATTCGTGTGACCCGCTTCTTTGCTCGCTAACAACAGGTCAAGTCTTTCTATTATTGCGTTAGGATCACACGGAATAAAAACGATACCCTTTCTTTCATACTCTTTTGTATTATCCCAAATACTAGTAGTTTTAAGTAACATATTCCATTTGTATCGTTTACCGCTTTTGGGATAATTACTGTTTGGATCGTTATTACGATAAAGGGTGTTGGTATGTAATATCAACTTCGCGTAATTGTCATAATCATCATCAGTATAGATGTTTCTATCCGGTTTCTTTGCAACAATTAGCTCCCATAGACCAGGGGTGCCCTCATATTCTTCATTGTCAATAATAATATTATCATCACTGATGGCAACTGGTTTAGTACCGATATAAAAGTTACCTTCTTTGTCATATAACCCGTATGTTCTATCAGCTTCAGACTTAGTAGCAAACTTTCTTAGATACTGTTCAGCTATTGGTCCAATAAACTGTGTGTCTTCACCCGTTGGTTTATCATAAGCTGTGATAGATGGAAAGGATGGAAACTTAATAGCTTCTGGTAAGGCTTTTATACCTTCCTTGATAGGTTTAAGTTCTTCTACAACCTCCTTTGCTGTAGCTTTTTGCGTTTCGGTAATAGCTTTAAAGAACTTTGAAAGGTCAGTTTGTAGTTCTTTCTCCCCTGTTCTTTCCGCAAGTTGACTATCCCGGATATTGTTTTTAGTTTCGAGGTACTCTTTTACAATTAGGTCCCTTTTTGCGGGATCGCTTATTTTTAGAAATGACATTTTTTATTACGAACATATTTTTTAAACGCAGTTTTTATCGCAATTTTTATCGCAGTTTTTTAACACGTATCACCGCTAACGCAGCTAAAACTACATTTACACGAAAATTTAATTTTTGGTTTTATTATTCTTTTCAACCAACTTCCGAAAGGACTCGCGCGCTTCTTGCCTTCCTCTCTCGATTAATGATTCTTCCGTTTCAGCCGATACCTTTTTCTTTATTTTTGACCTAACTTCTTCTTTCATTACTTTATACTTTTCCAATTCTTCCAAAATTAGTTGAAATTCTTCGTCCATAACTTTGTTATCACTCAGTGCTTTCGATATATGTGAGGATATTGTGTTTAACTTGGTATCTGCGATTGTTTTAATTTTTTCGTGTTTTTCAGCTTTTGCGGTAGAATTCCGTACGCTATATTTTCCAGCTAAGCTTAAAAGACCAGTAAGAGCAGCAACTGATTCTAATGCTATCACTGCGGGAATCGCGACTACCGTTGATAGCAAACCTATCCTACCAGCCCCTAAACCCATTGTAACCGTAATTAAAACTGTATCTATATTATCTACTATCCTCACAGCTCTAAAATATTTTTTACTTAAGGCTTCCCTTTTGGTTTTTTCATCTTCTAAAAATTTCTGGATTTCGTTAATTTTTTGAAGTCTATATCCTTCCCCGTCATCAATTGGAGGAGCAGAAGGTAATTTTGGGTATAAATTCTCTTTCATCTCCATTTTTTTTTTTAATTAGAATGATATTTTATTTTTAAAATGAGTAGTAAACGAGGCATAGAAGGTCGTTTTTCTCAATTGTTACATTTTGACTAGAATTGTTCGTAATAGTATTTATAATATTCTCAGTATCTTCAAGGATAACCTCATTTTGCAAGCTGCACCACTTAATTTTTAAATAATATGGTAATGAGGTTAAAACGACTCCTTTAGTCATCATAAAACCAAGCCCTAAGAGTACATGTTTAACTTCATTAGGTTTTAGTGTAATATTTTCTTGACAAAAAATTTCCCAGGTTATCGTATTTACTTTTCGAGGTGGGTATTTTAAGTCTTGTAATGGTATCCAATGAATTGTTTTTGGTTGAGTAATATTTGATCTTACTCTCATAACACCGAGTTTATGAATTTCCATTTTTTTTATTATTAGTAATAATATTTATAACATTACAATATATCCCCTAAGATAGGTATATTAGCAAATGGGCTATTAGGACCTAAAAGAAACCCTGTTCCATCATAAAACTGTCCTCCTTGCTTAAAATACAAACCATCGCCAAAAGACTCTAACCCTCTACCTCTAGGAGTTCCCAAATAAAGCCCCTTTTCCATCAGTTTCTACCTGACAAACGCAACCTCCTTTCTTAAGGTATAAACCTGACCCCATTGCTTTTTGTACTCCTGATGAGACTAATCCAGAGAGAGCTCCAACACCTAATGCTGGTAAAACGTTTTTTGCTATCATTGGTAAAGCTCTTGCAGCCAATCCAGCTAAAAGACCTAGAAAACCGCCCTCTATCTTCATGTTATGTTTAAGTTGTTTAGCACTCATTCTAATCGTTATGCCTTTACCATTTTCATAGGCTTTAGTCATTTTCTTTACTTGCGAATCAGTTAATGCTATAATATCATTACCGTTTAAATCGCGATAACCTAAACGAATACTTACTGGACATCCACCTTTAATAGCATGTTGAAGCTTTTGTTTTTGCCCTTCTGATATATTAACTTTTACACTCGTATAACTTCTAATTTTTTTATAAGCAGTATTTTTTTTATCTCGCTTTTCTAATCTTAAATCTAATTGTTAAAGTTTCCCCTCTAAGATTTAGTGAAGTTCCATTTTGGTCTGTAATTGATACTGTCATGTTGTGTATTTCATCCACTGTTATCGGCAAGTATACTAAATTTCGAGGAGTTTCAACAATTTTATACCCAGGGGGAACATTTGGGAAAAAAGAGTAAATCGTATTTTGCGTTGAACCGTTAACATAACTTCCTGAGATAATGTCAGTGTTAACAAATATACTGTTTATATTGAGAATGTTTACAGGATTCTCCGACTCGGAAAATCCTTGCGTATATTTTGCGTGAGTAAATCCTAATACTTTAGAAATTGAGCTTGGATGATTAAAATCTACTTGATAGCCATCTTTTATATCAAGAACTGACTTTAGGGTATTTATGTTTCCGGAAATGTTGATATAATATTCTTCATTAGCTTTATCATAGTGACCGTTTTTTCTCATTTCCTGCTGAATGGTATCATTAATGTCTGAAAGTTCGTAACTTCCTTCTGGTATTTGAACCATGAAGCGCCATTATCCGGAGAAGAAATAAACATGTTGTTTGTTGCATGATGTTTGGAAAAGAATAGTAAGTTTCGAGGTTTATCAGAGCTATTTCATATTTTTTACCCGTGTCCAATTGAATAGATGGGATAAGCCTCGTTGTAATGCGTGTTTTGTTGTCGCTTACTATAATTTGCATTGATATTTTGGGTTCTGTATTTTTTACAATTTGTTTTAAAAGGTCTTCCATTTTTTATAGAAATATATTTTTTAAAAAAATATATATTTCCTCTATAACTTGTTTATTTGTTTTCACTAAGTAGCAACCATTCATTAAATATTTTCCCTAAACTCTTAGATTGGATTTCATCATTGAGACCATTTTCTCTACGAAGTTTCAACCACTCACAAAATATTCCATCCAGCATACGTTTATTTAACCAGTTTTTATTTTCGTTAATATCATCATCAGTATCTATTATATTAAGTTTATGAATGGTACATTTACCATTCCCATCAATAACAATATACCCCTCTGTAGTTTGAACAACTTCAAAATTAAACCCATATTGCTCATTTTGTTCAATATATTTCTTCATATGCATAAGATGTAAATTATAACATTGTTTTGCACAATCGCTTTTAGCCTCACTGATGCAAGCATTTATTTGTTCAATTATAGGTTGTAAACGTTGTTTTAAAAGAGTTCTTTTATAGATTTTTTCGTACAAAGTATACATTTTTATATGGTAAATATAATTTTTTTAACTTGGCATAAAAAAAGTTATCGAAGCCGTCTCTGTACTTCCCATCATGTTTTTTTACTCGTTAAATCAATGATAACGAGACCGTATGGTTTTTCCCAACACTTATA
The DNA here is from genome assembly GCA_943736015.1 of Tridacna crocea. NCBI lineage: Eukaryota > Metazoa > Mollusca > Bivalvia > Cardiida > Cardiidae > Tridacna > Tridacna crocea. Next base: position 20,587,976 of record OX031064.1, read on the forward strand.
GCAAATTTTTCTAAACTCATCCTTAGACATATCTTCACTTACATGATCGCTATAAATATGGTTAATGTTTTTTAGGTCTTGCTGGAAAAGACAGACGAAATTTGCGTTTTCTCTAATAGTTTGCCTCGGTAACCTAAAATAATTTTGTGAAAGGTAAAAGCAATCAACATTACTATGCCTTCCACGAATGTAGAAGCACTCACACTTATTTTGCTTTTCTAAAAGTAAATCGTCAAAAATCATTAAATTTTTGTTTTCTGAACTTAACTCTCGTGGGTCAGGTACATCTCCCGCAGTTTCCAAAAAACTACACTTTATATCCGATTTATTTTTTAACGTTTTTACCCATTCTTCAATCAAAGCTGTTGGTGAAACGTTTAAATTCTGTATTTCATCTCGCAGGTTAAACAACCTTAAAATACCCTCTTTCGGTAGTCTTTCTTCAAAGGCTTTTTTAAGTATGCGATATTCCGGTTGAAAAAGACTTTTTCCAAAAACACATAACTCGTTGTAGTCTAACCAACCCGGTCCAAGCAAAAGATTAAGTAGAAGAGTGGTTTTACCACATCCTGATTTGCCTACGATTAACCCTCTGATACTCTTTGGTAAAAGAGGGTTATTAGATCTCGATACAGCTTCGTTCCATGATAAATCAGTTACATTCATCTTTTTTTATATAACTTTTTTTTATTATATATAAGATGTATTGCGTTAAATGTAAAACAGTTACTGATACGAGTAACATAGAATATACTGTTAGTAAAAATGGAAGAAATATGAGATGAGGAAAGTGTGTGGTTTGTGGAACAACTAAAACCCAGTTTATTAAGGCGCAGGAAGGATCCAAAAAGGGTGGTTCAGTTTTAAACGAAATGATTAACCATATGCCTTTCGAGATGCATATCCCAGGTCACAATTTTACGGGACCAGGCACTAACCTTACAAAAAGATTAAACCACGACTTGGAAGAAATGGAGTAAACCAATCAATCGTGTTGATCATGCCGCCTATAACTATGACGTCTGTTATTTAAAACACGATGATACCAAAACTCGTAATGCTGTATGCGATAAAAATATGTTAGCAGAGCTAAAATGTATTTACAATCCTACTTTAAGAGAGAGAATGGAAAGAGGAATTGTTTCCACCTTAATTGGAACTAAGGCAAAGTTCGGGATGGGGGTTAAAAAAATAAAAAAATCATAAATTTAGCGGAAGAATTACACAAACCCGTAAGAAGAAAATTTAAGAGAAGGAGAGTCGAAGTAAATGGCATTGATAGGATAAGGGCTGCAGATTTAGTAGACATGCAGGCGTTTTCTAAATTTAAGCGAGGCGTAAAATATCTTCTCGCTGTTATTGACATCTTTTCTAAATACGGATGGTTGATACCATTAAAAGACAAAACGGGAAAGTCTGTCGCTACAGCATTGAAGAGTATTTTTAAAGAGAGAAAACCGGAGAAAATGTGGGTGGATAAGGGTAAAGAGTTTTATAACAAGGAAGTTAAAGACTTGATTGAATTATATTCTACCGAGAATGAAGAAAAATCGAGCGTAGTTGAAAGATGGATTAGAACAATGAAAGAAAAAATGTGGAAGTATTTTTCCGCTAACTCTACGAGCGTTTACATTAACGTGTTACAAGACCTTGTTAAAGAATATAATAACACGAGACATTCTTCTATTAAGATGACGCCGGTAAATGCTAGTAAAAAGGAAAATGAAACTAAAGTTTGGAGAAATCTCTACCCCGATCATTTCGAAATAAGAGATATAAAACCTAAGTTTTCCGTTGGAGATAAAGTAAGAATAACTAAAAAGAAAAAGACTTTTGAGAAAGGTTATACTACTAGATGGACCGAAGAGGTTTTTACAGTTTTTGAGGTAAAAAATACATCACCCGTAACGTATAAAATTAAAGACCTTAATGGGGAAGAAATACAAGGTACCTTTTATGAACCTGAGCTTCAAAAAACAAGTCAGGAGTTGTCTAGGATAGAAAGAGTTATTAAAAAAGGAAAAAATAAATCGTTAGTAAAGTGGAAAGGTTATTCCGATGAGTTTAATTCGTGGGTTGATAATAATGATATTGTAAACATTTTAGATTAATAATAAAATGAGAAATATTGCAGTCGGAAACGTAATTTTACCGAATAGACCGTTAAACAATTTCGAATTGGAAAGTGCGGTAAAAAGATTGTTACGGGAGACCACTCCTTCCTGCATGGCATACTCCCGATTTAAAATACAATACCTGGCTACTGCGTCAGAGAGATATCTCTTTGGCTCAGTGGTTAGGTTATTGGCTTTGCGTCCGGGAGTTCGGAGTTCGAATCCCGCTCCGATCCTTATTTCTGCCATGCATTTATTCATTTGTTTTTTTGTTACGGACTTCGTTCGTAAGAAGATTAAAGATTCCTTCTTTTAGAGGTGTGTTTTTACGAAGCACTCTACCGAAAAAGTGTAGAAAAAAAGAATGCGGTATATTAAACCTCGATGACACGAGCGGTTCTGGTACGCATTGGGTTGCTTGGTATAAAAACGGTGAAACTAAAAATTACTTTGACAGTTACGGTATACAGCCCCCCTATCGAAATTATAGAGTACCTAAAAAGTCCAATACATTACAGTAGTGATCAGGTACAACCAGCTGGAGAGGTGTTTTGTGGGCATTTATGCTTGTACGTACTTCAAGAGTTGGGTTTAGGGAATGAATTTCAAGATGTTTTAAATAAATTATCTTGTTAATAAAAAAAATGCCCGTTGATAAATTTGGAAGAATGAGAGATGATGTTACAACAAGCGATGATGGGGTGTCACTCTCTTACATAAATAATAACTTTTTACGAAAAGATGGAACAACCAAAGTTACGGGTTCCATAAATATGAATGGTAACACAATTACGAAGGTTAGTAACCCAGCTAATCCACAAGATGTTGCTACAAAGAATTATGTAGATAATGTAAGAGGCGGTGAGTTTATTGATAGAAATCAGGATGGCAACTTTGTAGCTAAAAAGGATTTAGATATGAATGGTAATAAACTGTTAAATATTCCTCCTCCCGAAAAAGATGGTGATGCCGTCAATTTAGTATATGTAGATACTAACTTAAAAGGCAAGTTAATGCGGTCACCCCATTTACAGTTCAGGAAGGAAAATATACAGCTGTCAACCATCTCGATATGAAAGGTTTTACTTTAGAAAACGTGGGTGAGCCGGTTGACCTAAAAAATGTTGCTACCAAAGAGTATGCTGACAAATACGCAGCCTTTATATGCAAGAATGGAGGAGGATACGAAGCCACTGATAATATATATTTTGGAAAACAAAAGGTTGGCGGTCTAAGAGAACCCAAAAAAGGCGGTGAAGCTGCCAACAAGAGATACGTGGATGGATATGTTGAAAAATACGTGGATGAATATGTTGAAAAATTAAAAGATGGAAATGGAAATCTCGTTTTGCCTTCGGACGTAAACATGGCTGATAAAAACTTTTTGGTTTGCCTACTCCAACTGCACCAAATGATGCTGCTAATAAGGAGTATGCTGATAGAGTAGGTAACGATGCAAAAGAGTATACCGATAGAACGAGCGAGCTTCTTGGAAATCGTGCTCGAAATCTTCCTTTCGCTTTTGTAAAAGAAAACGGCAACTATGCAGCAAATGCTCCTATCAACATGGTTTTTCAACCTTTAGAAAATTTGCCTGAACCTAAAGAAACCACCGATGCTGCTACTAAGAAGTATGTGGATGAGGTACTTAAAACTGTAAATAAAATTGTTGAAGTAGGAGATAGTCCATTGGTTAAAGAAAACGGTGGGTATAATGTTCCTGGATATATAAATATGAATTTTAATGAGATTAGGAACGTTAAAGAACCTGTAAACGATACAGAAGCAGCTACAAAGAAATATGTGGATGATCTAGTAACTTTAAATACTATTTTTACTGTTTTTGGTGTGGCAAAAGGGTCACCTAAAAAAGATACTTTTCCATTTTCCTTTCAGGGTAGTCCAATCGGTAAAGAATTTGGGTTTTTAATACCGTTTAAAGTAAAACTTAGAGAAATAATTTTTCATTTTGATATAGATAATGTTTTCAATTTAAATCCGTTTTTTAATTATAAAATAGTTGGTGATGTAGAAACATTTGAAAGGAGAAAAAATGAAGACGAATTTGGTGCTTTGTCAACAATAAATCGTAATAAAAAGTTACTTACAACTTATCTTAATCATAAAGGTACAGACAAATACTTTTTTATAGGCGAAGGTAGTTTACTAAATGTTGAGATTTTAACTGATATTGAAAATGTAAATTTTTCTTATACTTCATTAGTATTTATGGTTGTTAGTTAAAGGATAGATTATCATGTTTATATTTCACAAACTCAACCATATATCGCATACTTAATTAGGAAATGTATTTTTTTAATTAATTCTTATAAAAAACGTATAAGTACAGTAGGTTACATCATAGGATAACGCATCAGAAACAAACTCAAGCATGTGATGACACATGATGCAACGCGCGTTGCATCATGTGTAAAAGACGAGGTCAAGGTCACCATGAGCCAGATAGGGAAAAATACATATACTGGAGGATAAAATAAGCACTTTGGCGTTAGGTCATTATAAGATAGAGTAAAACATAATTTTTGGCTGAAAACATTACTAATATAAGGGATAATTATATTTTACGTTTGATTGTGGCTTCCTTTCTACACATAGAGCACTTATCCGAGTTATTCAACTTATCACATTCTTCACAAATACATATATGCCCACAGTTACAAAACAAAACATTGCTTTCGTTTTCAAGACATATTATACAATGATCTTCTTTAAAAGATTCTTGTGCCCCTAGACCTAAAAAGAATGGTCTCTCTTCAGTTTCTTCTTCCTCATCCTCTTCATAATTCTCTTCCTTCTCAAATAGTTCTCCTTCGATTAAATTATTATCTAATGATCGGTCTATTTCTATTCCAAGCATAATTTTTTCGTCCATATCATTATCGTAATAGAGGTATTCTTTGTCGCTTAATTCTTCAAATTCTATATATAGTAAAGTACTTCCTGCAAACTGATAACCTCCAGACATCATAAAGGTATAACATTTGTATTTAGACAATGTATTTACTTTTCCTCCTCTAAATTTTGCTACAATTAAATTTTCAGTGTCATCATATTTACCTATTCCTACAGTAATTTTAAATTGTCTCTTAGGATATTTTACAATCATACAACTATTTAGGTAATACAGAAATCCACATACGTCATATGCTTGTATTGTGTTTTTAGAAATTCTATATGGTATATAGTTTTCTATCGCACTGTTTTGACTTTCGTGTAAATCAAACCTAATAATTTTTTCTCCTAAATGCTTTTTTAACATATCTCTTAATATAGCTGTCACCATTTTAACTATATATTTTTTTTAAAAAACAAATATATAATTTTCTCAGTATATCATTTATAGATCAACCACATGATGCAATAAGCGTCCTAGTTTTTCTTAATCGATTAAAAGATATAAGAAAAGAAAAAATGTGTGCCGCGGGATGTAAAACGGTATGAACCAGAACTCTCATGACCTCTCATGAGGAAAAAAAAAAGTGTGCCGCGGGATGTAAAACGGTATGACCTCTCATGACCTTGACCTTGACACCATGACCTTGACCTCTCATGACCTCTCATGAGGGAAAAAAAAAATGTGTGCCTCGGGGGGAAAAAAATGTGTGCCGCGGGGGAAAAAACTGTGTGCCGCGGGATGTAAAACGGTATGTCCCAGAACTCTCTTTTTTTAACTACTGACGAGCAAACAAAATTTTATTCTGGATAATGCTCACGTCGAAAGTAAATAAAACACTAAACCAGGCCACATTCCTTCTTTTAGTGCTTATTGTGTTCCCGTATGCATAAAATGTGGAGAGCATGAATGAAAAGTCTTGTCACTATCAAACCGTATTTACTTGAATACGATTTTCTAAGTAAATAAGGTTATTTTCAAAAATGATATAGTTCACATCTGGAAATTCTGATGATAACGTTCACGTCATAAGTAGTATATATAGAATATATATTTCATCATCTTAGTTGCGTCATGATGTCTTGATTATCATGTTAATGCATTCTTAAAATTATGAAATTGTCTTGATTTTAGCCATATTTAAAAGTGTTACGTGTCGTATGTAGCTGTTTAAAGCATGTACAAAATGTATTCTTATTTAGTACTAATTACGCGCTGGGGTCCTACTAAAATACGCCATGGAGAATTTAGCAGTAAAATAATATATTAACTAGTAGAATATATTGATATATGCATTTTACATCACATATTAACGTTTCATCGATAGAACAATCGTATTTTGCAAGATATTTGCCTTTGAAATTTTGATAAATTACAAAGGGAGACAACTGTTATGACATAAGCATGAGATATGAAACTTTGCTCGCCCGAGCAATGATATATCGATTGAAAAGGACAAAAAATATTATTGTGTAAATATGCTACATTTCTACAGTGGTCCAATCTCAATGCGCAATATATCATAATTACTATGAAATTTGTCTTCTTTACACACGAAGATCGGGAGAGTGCGTAGTTTTGGCTCGCCACGGGAGAATTTCCTTGCCAGAGCGTTTCAACTAAACTACAACGAGTAAATTACAATAACTACTTGTTTTATTAGTTATTTTTTACTACATGTTTAAATTTCAATAAGATTTATTTTGTATATTGCAGGAAATTTGGAATTACAAATTAACCTGCTCGACGAGTGAAACAAGGGAATTAATACCATATTTATTAACAGAACACACAAGATATTCTTAATGTGTATTCAACATATCTGATTATAACTTACACTTTCTGAAACAAAACCTAAAATCATCTGACATTGAGAAAGAAAGCCTGTGAAAGCATAGTGGGAAAATGCCTTTTAACTATAATCGAAAGTCAGTTGGTTTCGGCTTCCGATTCCGATAGTCGATTGAGAAATCCCGGAATCGATTGTAACGTTAATCGGTTCCTGAAATCGCTTGGTGCCAACACTTGAATTCTGGTTTTTAGCGCTTGGTTTTGTGGATTAAACATAGTGGATAACAAACACGGAAATTGACCGGAAAAAATGAGAAAGAAAACTTTGTCCATGGATGTCTTGACAAAACTTGATAACTCGGCAAGCTTCTTAGTTGATCCCTGAGCCCGGGTTTTGACAATTGGAAATTTGAAATGCCTGTAGATTCTATTTGACAATGAAAAATATTTGCCTAAATGTCAAGGCTGACGCATGAAATTATCGTCTAGAGCTTAATTTAACCTAGCCTATGCGCAACCGGCATAATATGGGCTGAGCACTATCGATATAAATTGCGAAGGACACGCAGATGATAATGAACGCGGCTGGCAAGTCATTTATGACCGTGAAAGTAACAAAGGTGCTAATCCTCTTATCCAGTGTAAAGTGACAGCTTTTAAAGTTACCTGTCATTCAAACTGACTAATTGATGTCAAATCATGTAGTAATACTTCTCCAAAAATTAATTGTCGCGAAAAAATAGATCGCAAAAAAAAACAACGTGAAAACCCATGACACTACAATGAGCAGCGTGGCATCTTCCGATCAGACGGACTTTAAACTATCTTCTCATCTTTAATATTGAATTTAAACAATGAAATTACACAACTATCTTTTCATCTTTAATATTGAATTTAAAGAATGAATTTAAAATCTCTGAATAAAGCAACAAGTGGAAACTAAAATTCTGCTCATGTGTGAAAAAAAATGTTGTTCTATGAAATGAAAATATAGACCCGTTGTCTGCACATGTCATATTCTTCGAAGATTCGACTGACTTAAATGACACATCTCTAACCCCAAAAGCGGGCTGACTATAATATTACGCTCTGTAAAGCAGTAATGTAGAAAATAGCTTTAATCAATACGTTTGAGGAAAAATGAGACCTGCTTTAGCTCCAGATTTCTCTATACTGCTGATCATAGCTGAGTAAATTATACGAGGTAGCGTTTTATTAAGTAAACGTTTATTTTAGTTTGAAATTCAAAGTAACGGTTGTCGCGTGGGAAAGTGGTTCGGTTCTGTACCCAGGATGCCCATATCAGATAGATGAGTATTTATAGAATGAGTATAGACCTATAGGAGACGTGGGGTGGGGGTGCCTGGGTCGTCTGCAAATGCTTGAAATATGTCTGATTCTTTTTAACACGTTTTGAAATTAAAATATAAGGAATAAAATGAGTACAGCAGAAAATTTTAATGTAATGTATTTCCACTGACGCATTACCAAACGACAATATTTTATGCTGGTCCAAATCGAAAAGCGTTTGCAGATGACGAAATTTGTTTTGTGAAGGGTAGAAAACATTGTGGGAAAAGGAGAAAATGCCAGCTACCAGCATTTTATCCTTTTCCCACAATGTATTCTAAAGGCCTTTTTTCCAGGAGCGTCAAAAGTAGGGATTGTGTGGTTATGGGTTAATGAAAATGTAGAACCCAACATCTTTACACTCTTAAATCCATGTAGACAATATTGTCACAGTATTTAAAGATAATCCCATTAAGGTTTTCGTTAATTAAATCAATTGGTGCCAAAGGAAATAGACACTTTATAAGTGTTGATAAGATTATCTGCAAGCAAGTTTGTACTAACTGATGCTTTGAAAATTGATTAGATTAGATAAATATTTGTCCCACTAAATAATTATTATAAATAGTATGCGTACTATGTATGAATCGAAATCAAAGGCGCAGATTAGCTAGTCTGCTCATATGTTTTTGCATATAACATGTTTTCTTATGATAGACGCTGCTTATATAATTATATGTATATAATTTACATCTAATGACCGTTTTATATTTTGCAAGACAAATATTTTTTTTTAAAGTAATACATATGTGGCATGCATTCGTTTCTTTCCTATGCTAGAATTTTCAGTCATTTAGGTGTTGACATATATGTCGGGCCTGAACATACGACATACATTCTATTGAAGCATCCCAATCCCCCCCCCCCCCAAAAAAAAACATTTGTTTGGTTTTTGCATCATTTTGTGTAATATGAATCCACACACACCCACACAAAAAAAATTATTTGGTTTTTGACATGATATTGTGTGATATGAATGGAATTGGTAATGAAGTGATTTCTAATTCCATGACAAGCACGCGGGTCATAAATGGGAATTAAATGCAGGTAGTTGATTGGCAATTAATCAAAATGGTGATAAAACATACAACAAAACATGTGTTTGATTATGATCAATTTTGGGAAAAAGTATGCTACTGTTGATAGACGACTTGGTGTCTGAGGACTTTATTGTCACTAACAGATATGATTCTTTGTCCAACATAAGTTTTATTAATCAGCATTAGAAGTCATTATCGATTTTACTGATTATAATTCAGCGTATTTCGTCCTTGCTTGCTACATGTCAAAACAAAGTATGAATATTTGGAGTTCAATTAAACACAGAAACGAATAATAATTCATTATTAATTTACTCTTACAAAAAAAAAGGGTCCTATCGCAATAATACACCTTTTTCTCTAACAGTAAAATATAAATCACAAAGTTAAACAATCAGCAAACTATAACATAATCAAAACTTCACACATATTTTCCATGACAACCTGATCAACGATATGAAATTTGAGGTTGGGGACGATTTCTCCAAATTTTCATTTGGGGACGATTTCACCAGAGAAATCGTCCCCAGGGGTCGATATCTCCTGACACCGAATAAACACATGCAAGTCGGGTACCAAAATTAGCAACCACCACGCCTGGGTAGATCAGGGGAAATAATTTAATTTTTTTCCCGGAAAAATGACCTCACTGAGGCATAGATACGCGCCAGTTATGGAAAACTACGGCTTTTCCTGACGTCGTATGTCACTGGAAGCTTAAGTCTAAAGATAGGAGTTTGTGAAATAGCTTGCCTCTCGCGCGAAACAGGAGCCGAGAGAAAATTTCACGGACCGATATTATTTGGAAAAAAGGCAATTTCACTATTTAAACTGTTATTTTTTATAGTTCGATAATCCATTTATGAAATAGTTAAACGCTAAGAAGTCAAAATTAAACGATTTAAACAGCCAAAAGGAGGGAGAGTAGCGACCGACTGTGGCTGTTTAAATCGTTTAATTTTGAACTTCTGAGCGTTTAACTGACTTAGTCTTTTTCCGCCCACATTACATCCTTGTTAAAACAAGAGATGTTTGTAAAACATGTATGCCCCCCTAATGGCATCCAATTCTAAATATAACATGTGATTATAAACTGTTAAGTTCAAAGTGTAAAAACGAACAAAGGGTAATTACTCAAAAATTATTAATGATAAATTAACAATTCTTGGGCACTGCACTTCCCATTTATGTGAACTATCAACTTTTAAAGTTTCATGATTTTACCTCACATACTTTTTGAGTTATGCTCCGGAAAAAAAAATAAGTACGAAAATCAACAAAGGGCAATAACTGCAAAAATATAATCGGCAGAGTTATGGTTCTTGTGTAATGCACTTCTACTGAATAAGATCTGTACACATATAAAGTTTTAAGGTGATACCTGAAAAACCTTTTGAGTTATGCTCTGGACAAAAATTAAGCATGGTTCTTGTGCACTGCACTTCTCCTTAATAAGTTTAATTCACCTATGAGGTTTCAAGATGATACCTGAAATACTTTTTGAGTTATGCTCTGGACAAAAATTAAGTATGAAAATCATCAAAGGGCAATAACTGCAAAAATATAATGGACAGAGTTATGGTTCTTGTGCAATGCACTTCTCCTGAATAAGATCTATCCATATATAAAGTTTCAAGATGATACCTGAAAAACCTTTCGAGTTATGCTCAGGAAAAAAATTAAGTATGAAAATCAACAAAGAGCAATAACTCCAAAAATATGATGGGCAGAGTTATGGTTCTTGTGTACTGCACCTCTCCTTAATAAGATTAATCCACCTTTGAGGTTTCAAGGTGATACCTGAAATACTTTTTGAGTTATGCTCTGGACAAAAATTAAGTATGAAAATCAACAAAGGGCAATAACTGCAAAATATAATGGACAGAGTTATGGTTCTTGTGTAATGCACTTCTCATGAATAAAATCTATCCACATATAAAGTTTCAAGATGATACCTGAAAAATCTTTTGAGTTATGCTCCTGACAAAAATTAAGTATGAAAATCAACAAAGGGCAATAACTCCAAAAATATGATGGGCAGAGTTAAGGTTCTTGTGCACTGCACTTCTCCTTAATAAGATTAATCTTGAAATACTCCGGACAAAAAATTAAGTATGAAAATCAACAAAGGGCAATAACTCCAAAAATATGATGGGCAAAGTTATGGTTCTTGTGCACTGCAATTCTCCTTGATGAGATCTATCCACCTATGAGGTTTCAAGATGATACCTGAAAAACTTTTAGAGTTATGCTCGGGACAAAAATTAAGTATGAAAATCAACAAAGGGCAATTACTCCATAAATAAGATGGGCAGAGTTATGATTCTTGTGCACTGCACTTCTCCTTAATGAGATCTATCCACCTATGTAGTTTCAAGATGATACCTGAAATACTTTTTGAGTTATGCTCCGGACAAAAATGTGGTCTACGGACCGACCGACGGACCGACCAATGGACCAACCGACCAGTGAAAAGCAATATACCCCCGCTTCTTCAAAGGGGGGCATAATAATGTGCCATATACGGAATCCACTATTCACAAAGAAATGCATTTTTACCCATATATGGAGTTGGCTGATTCGTTCATTGACAAAAAAACGTCATCATTGCATCATCGCTAAAAATGACGTAATTTCCACGTGAATATCGAGACTAAACAACTCGTACACGACCACGTAATATTTAACCCTTTATTAAACAATCCATTGTTTTAACGACCCTGGGAAGGAAGGATTTTGCAATTATTGTTGGAAAAGGAGAAAATATTGGTTACCAGCATTTTCTCCTTTTCCTACAATATTTTCTACCCAGGCAAAAAACTCAACTTCATTTGTTCACTTTCAAAATGGGACATCTGCAGATGCTTTCAATTCGGAATGGTCTAAAATTTGTCGTTCGGGAAAGGGCTAATGGACCCTCATTATCAGCATCTTTTTCCAGTTCACACTTGATAGTCAAATATGGCATAATTTGACCAAGATTTTGGGGAAGTAACGACAGCTTGTTTCAAGCTGCAGGTGGTATGTTTTAGAGGACAACCGGTCATATGGATTGATCGGCTTTTATTACGGAAGAGGGTAGGGTTTAGGTACGCATGCGCAGTAAATCCAGATAAATTCCATATAAACTGCGACGTTTAAATGAATAAATGATCAAAATAAACCTAGTTTATGGAAGATAGACGGTCAAGATTTTTCAAATGTGAGCGTTTGGATTGAATAGTAAAGTAGGACAAAGACTTAATCTAAATTGTGATTTGAAACACAAAAAATCGGGCGTGGATAATTGTTTTTCAGCATTTTTCCGACTTGGTATATAGCGGTAGGGGAGTTAAATCGAAACCGAAAGTGAACACACATTATTTGATAAGACGATCTGTGGCTATTTAACCACTATTTACACCCTAGGTAGATGTTCATACAACGGCCCAGTTTGATAAATTACAACTAATTGAATATGTACATTGTATTTTTTTGTTAGATTTACGAATAAAATTCCTAAAATTGCGTGCATTTTATAGCAAAATTCAACGTACTGTTTCATCACCAGGATCTAACATGAGTACTGCGCATCATGATTGTTTTCATATTCATAATTTTTGGGTTCTCACACAAACCTTGTGTCAGATATATAGATTTCTTTGCATTAATTAGTAATATTGAAATATCAACTGGAATATTATGTTACTACTTATCACAGGAATTTGACATTCAATAACCAAAATAAATTATAAAATATGAAAAGAATCTCCCCTATATATAATATAAACACAAGGAATGCAACGTCTCGATTGCTGGCGCTGGCACCCGACAGCCTTTCCCAACCAAAATCATCCACGAAACGAACATTGATCATAATTTCCTTTAGCCTAGCCACGGTGAGGAAACTACATAGACGGAGCCATTGGCTCTGTTAAGGAAATCTTGTGTGGGTTTTTCCGGTCACGTGCGGCGCCGTCAATATCGGCTGTTTCGGTGGACACGAAAACGTAAGTTTTCCATTTATTGTCAAAATTTGATTTTATACTGAACACTAGCGAGAAAAGGGGAATTGTATGAGGGGCCCATGACTTTCAACTTACTTCCTTGTCCGTAGGGAGTTCCAAGTCGGCGCAGTTTTGTCTGAAACACTTTTGCCGTGAGCCACGGCGAGGTAAACAAAGGTCATTTTCTATAATGACCACAGGCTTTCTATTGCTCTTTCTGCATAAATATTACTTATCTAAATGTTTACACCGTCCGAATGTATGAATTGATTATCTAATCCTTCCCCACTCACGAAAAACAAAATTTGAATCAAAATAAAAAAAAAATGAGAAAAAATAAACAATGGCTCCGTCCATATCGGCCGGCTCTGTCTCCTTAACAGAGCCAATGGCTCCGTCTATGTAGTTTCCTCACCGTGCTAGCGATAGACAACACAATAATGTACCTGCAACATCCGGCGATACCTCAGTAGACACCTTTCAACCGGAGATATCCGTCATGTTTTACAACTTTATCAGAAAATTTTGATTTATCTGGGAGGCCATTCGCTGACGTCACAGGAAGAGCCAGGAACCGTATTTTCGTATCACTTATTACTATTATTTTTTTTCATTTTTAAGATATTTAGGGACATCACATGATAACTAAAGATTTTTCTATAAGTAACTAACAAAAGTATTTGAGCGCATTCCTTTTTAAAGAAAAGATATTTGAAAAAAATAGGTTAAAGGTGTTATGTACATACCCAGTTATTCCTAGCTTTGTTCATGTGTGTATCTATTTTTGAATGGTTTTCCCCTGTTGCTATTTTTAGAACTGGATTCTCTCTTGTGGAATATTGTGCTGGAAGTTTCCAGGCCTTTATACAATCTGATTACTAGAAATTATGCAACTGATTTTAACACGAATTTTCTGGAAGTTTCCCTGTTATTATAAAAGGAAAAGCTTTTTACATCTCAGTGTTCACTAGTTAATACATGATTGCCAGACTACAGTGGGGATTATTTTGTGTTTGTGTCATAATTAGTGCTTGGATTACATTCAGTTTGGATTCGGATCAGACTAGACTAAAGTGAGGATTACTTCGTGTGTTTAGATTACATTCAGTTTGGATCAGGATCGTGTGTTTAGATTAAGACTGGAATAATTTGTCATTTGGATTTAACATCTAAGGTATTGTTTTGTACTATTGTAATATTGTCACTGTCTATTTGATATTTTTGTTAATAAATTCTGTTAATTGTTATCGTTTGTTGCTGGCTTCTTCTTTCTAGTTACGCCTGACTCGTAACAGAAATTGGGGGCTCGTCCGGGATTGGAAAATAAGACTTACGCATTCGTTTTCCTTTTGGGATTAACCATCGATTGGAAAATAAGACATAGACGTTTGCTTTTCACAATTTGAATAAATCTAATACATCCTGTTAGTCAAAATTACTAATCAGTAATTATAATACAATTTTGTACTTGAATCCAGCAACAAACAAACATGTCTTTTGACTTAGATAAATTTACGGCTGAACCGTCTGTGGAGTTACTGAATGTAGGTAAAAAGACTGATTTGCTTAATCTTGCTAAACACTATGAATTGTCTGAAATAAAATCTTTAATGCGTAAACATGAAATTAAGAACATTTTGGTACAATATTTTGTTGATGAGGAGATTTTTAATGAAAATGCGCTTTCCCTGATAGTTGATGTTCAGTCAGTTTCAAGTTCGAAAGAACTTGAATTAAAACTTCAGATCAGACAGTTAGAAATAGAAAGAGAAAGGGAAAGACAGAGAGAAGAAAGAGAAGAGAGAGAGAAGGAAAGAGAAAGAGAAAGAGAAGAGAGAGAGAAGGAAAGAGAAAGGGAAAGAGAAGAGAGAGAGAAGGAGAGAGAATTTCAATTAAGAATGAGGGAAATTGAAATGCAAGAAAGAGCAAATCAGCCCAAGGAAAAGGTTGAATACAATTTCGATGTTACAAAACATATTAGGCTTGTTCCTCCATTTCAAGAAAAAGAAGTTGATAAATACTTCCTACACTTTGAAAAAGTTGCAGAAAACTTAAATTGGCCAAAAGAGCACTGGACTTTGCTCCTGCAAAGTGTTTTGATAGGCAAAGCTCGTGAAATTTATACACAACTAGGTATTGAACAAAGTCATCATTATGAGACTGTTAAAGAACTTATTCTCAAAGGTTATGAGCTGGTTCCAGAAGCATATAGACAAAAATTTAGAAATTGTAAAAAAGATTCTAACCAGACTCATGTTGAAATTGCTAGAAACAAAGAACAGTTATTTGATAGATGGTGCTGTTCTAAGAAAATAGACCAAAATTATGATAAACTAAGACAACTTATGTTAGTTGAAGAATTCAAACGTTGTATTCAATTTGATGTTAAGACATTCTTAGACGAAAAACAAGTTGAAACTTTAGAAGAAGCAGCTCGTCTGGCTGATAATTACTACCTTACACATAAAGTTTCTTTTATTGCTAAACCAAAACCTACTTCCTCACATCCCCAAAATAAATCTATGTCTGGTAATTCATCTGGCATGCCCAGTCAATCCAATACACCCAAACCCAGTTCTACTAGTGAAACCAAAAGTCAATATCCCTTATCTCGACCCACTTGTAACTATTGTAAGAAACCTGGTCACCTTGTTTCTGAATGTTTGAAATTAAAAAGGAAGTTAGAAAGTGATGAAGCCAAACCAACAGGGCTCACCACTCTTAGACCACAGTCTTCTATTAAATCCAATACAATTGACATAGTCACGAAACTCAAGTCTGATTCTACTATGGAGATTTTTGAACCATTTATGTTGAATGGTTTTGTATCACTTTCAGGTGATAATTGCCCACCTACCCCTATTAAAATTTTAAGAGACACAGGAGCTTCTCAATCTCTTATTTTAGCAGATATACTGCCTTTTTCTGAGAAGACTTCTTCCGGTACTAGTGTCCTTATTCAGGGTGTAGAGTGTGGAACTGTTAATATCCCTCTCCATTACGTTAATTTGTCATCAGATTTGGTTACTGGACCTGTGGTTATTGGTATTAAACCTTCCTTACCATTTAAAGGTGTCCATTTACTGCTAGGCAATGACTTAGCTGGAGATAAGGTTGTGGTAAATCCACTTGTAACTGACATACCAAATATAGGTCAAACAGATGACCCTATCGAGTAGGAAATTCCTGACTTGTATCCTTCTTGTGCAGTTACCCGAGCCATGGCTAAAAAGGCCATTTTGAAAAACTCAAACTCTGACATTGACTTGACAGATACTTTTATCGGTCAATATTTTAATAATGAGATTAAAAAGTCTCTTGATCCCAGTTTGTCTGATACTCAGACAGACTCGTCAATGTCTTGTCATTCACCACCACGGTCTATTGACCAAGATCACGACACGCTGTCAAAGTCACAGCTTATCCAGGAACAGCAAACTGATCCTGAGATTTCAAAATTAATTTTTAGGACTTTACCTGCAGATGAAATTTCACAAGTCCCAATGTGTTACTATATAAAGAATGGGATTCTTATGAGAAAATGGCGACCATTTGATGTCCCAGCTGATGATGAATGGGCTGTTTACCACCAAATTGTGGTTCCAAAGTCATATCGTCATGAAATACTAAGTATAGCCCATGAAAGTCCTATGTCAGGTCATCTAGGTATAAACAAGACCTATCACAAAATTATTACTCATTTTTATTGGCCTGGTCTCAAATCAGATGTCTCTAAATATTGTAAAACTTGCCATACATGTCAAATGGTAGGTAAACCCAACCAAACCATTCCCAAAGCTCAATTACAACCTATTCCTGCTTTTGATGAACCTTTCAGTAGGATACTTATAGATTGTGTTGGTCCTTTACCTCGAACCAAGTCAGGAAATGAGTATCTTTTAACAATTATGTGTACTTCTACACGTTTTCCTGAAGCTATTCCTTTAAGGAACATCAAAACAAAGTCAATAGTCAAAGCTCTTATAAAATTTTTCACATTTGTTGGTCTTCCAAAATCAGTTCAGTCTGATCAAGGGTCAAATTTTATGTCTGGTATATTCCAACAGGTTATGCATGAATTAGGGATCAAACAATACAGGTCATCCGCTTATCACCCTGAAAGTCAAGGTGCTTTAGAAAGATTTCACCAGACATTAAAAAATATGATAAGATCATATTGCTTTGATACTGAAAAAGATTGGGATGAGGGCATCCATTTGTTACTATTTGCAGTCAGAGAATCTGTACAAGAATCTCTTGGTTTCAGTCCTTTTGAATTAGTTTTTGGCCATTCTGTTCGTGGACCTTTAAAACTTTTGAAGGAGAAATTTCTCTCAAATGATGAAACACCTTTAAATTTACTACAGTATGTTTCTGACTTCAGAAATAGACTGTCTAGGGCATGTGAGGTTGCTAGGTCTAATCTTAAAACGTCTCAGGGCAAAATGAAAGCAAGATATGACAACCATGTTATTGATAGAAAATTTAAACCAGGTGACAAAGTCCTTGCTCTTTTGCCAATACCTGGCAGACCTCTACAGGCAAGATATTTTGGACCCTACACTATTGACAAGAAAACTCAAGGGGGGAAGTGTTATGTACATACCCAGTTATTCCTAGCTTTGTTCATGTGTGTATCTATTTTTGAATGGTTTTCCCCGTTGCTATTTTTAGAACTGGATTCTCTCTTGTGGAATATTGTGCTGGAAGTTTCCAGGCCTTTATACAATCTGATTACTAGAAATTATGCAACTGATTTTAACATGAATTTTCTGGAAGTTTCCCTGTTATTATAAAAGGAAAAGCTTTTTACATCTCAGTGTTCACTAGTTAATACAAGATTGCCAGACTACAGTGGGGATTATTTTGTGTTTGTGTCATAATTAGTGCTTGGATTACATTCAGTTTGGATTCGGATCAGACTAGACTAAAGTGAGGATTACTTCGTGTGTTTAGATTACATTCAGTTTGGATCAGGATCAGACTGGAATTAAGACTGGAATAATTTGTCATTTGGATTTAACATCTAAGGTATTGTTTTGTACTATTGTAATATTGTCACTGTCTATTTGATATTTTTGTTAATAAATTCTGTTAATTGTTATCGTTTGTTGCTGGCTTCTTCTTTCTAGTTACGCCTGACTCGTAACAAAGGAGATTATGATCAATGTTTGTTTCGTGGGTGATTTTGGTTGGGAAAGGCTGTCGGGTGCTAGCGACAGCAATCGAGACGTTGCATTCCTTGCGTTTATATTATATAGGGAAGGCTTTTTTTCATATTTTATCATTTATTTTGATTATAGAATGTCAAATTCCTGTGCTACTTATTATCCCCCGCCGTAGGCGGAGGAATATAGTTTTAGCGTTGTCGTCCGTCCGTCCGTGTGTCCGTCCCGGCAAATATCTCCAATACCATTGGACGGAATTTCGTGAAACTTTATACGCATGTACAATGACCCATTCTCCCGAGACACTTTTTTTTGTGTGTGATTCGATGCAAAATGGCCGACTGAGAGCGATTTAATGTTTCACTTAAGTTACACTTAAGAACACTTGATGTTTGGAGTCTTGTCTTCAAAACTATACAAAGTTTTTACATTGAACTTGTCACATCTGTCAACCTCCATTAGAAAATGCAGGAAAAAAAGTTTCACCTACATTGACCGTGCAACACCACAGTTATTTGCCCTTGTTTTTGTAATAAGGTGTCATGGAAAAAGGGGGTTTCATGTTATATTTCATTCCATTTCTTGTGAAGGCAACTCCTTCCACATTTCTTGACGGAATTGAATGGAATTTTGACAGAATGTTTCTTGTAATGTGACCTATTGCATATTGTCAATATTTTGCGATTTGTAGCTGCGTCATGAAAAAAGGGGGCTCCATGTTTTATTTCATTTTATTTCTTGTGAATGCAACTCATCCCATATTTCTTGACAGAATTGAAAAAAAAAAATCACAGAATGTTTCTCATCATATGACCTATCGCTTTGGGATTTGTAGCTGCATCATGGAATAAGGGGGTTTCATGTTATAATTTCATTTTTCACCAGAATCTCTTGAATTACTTGACATATCTCAATAGATTTGGATGAGATTTTCACAGATCATGCGACCTATCACATGTTGTCAGGGTTTTGCAATTTATCACTGTATCATGGAAAAAGGTGACTTCATGTCAAATTTAATTTTTTATCAGTGTATCTCCCAACTTTTGCACATATTTTTACAGAACTTCAAATTTTTACTGCTTGATCAAAGCCAGTGACCAATGAGTCAATTATGCATTTGTTTCTCCATGCGTCAGTCTGTTCGTAAACCTTTTACATCACAAGTAATACCATATATCCATTCAGCTACCCAGGCAGGTGCTTCAAATTTCAACACTTTAGTCTCTAGCTACCTGCTTGAAATGGCAGCAGTGTGGCGGCTTATATTGTGAGAGGTATATCTTTTAAAGTCCTTGAGATAAACTGATGAAACTTCATGCATGTTTTTCATTGGATAGTCTGTTGATACATTTTTCCCCCACATATATGAAATCCTGACATGGGTACTTAATGTACAATCCTGTTATGGACCTCTTTTATATTTTTTTATGTAATGAAATCCTGTGCTATGGAACAAGGGAGCTTAATGTATAATTTCATCATGGACCAATAACAAAAAGGCACATGTACATGCAAAACACAATACCTCTTATACGTTTGTATCAAAAAAGGTCTTTTTCGGCGGGGGATATCATTTCAACGAAATTGCTTGTTAAACTTTAAAGTATTGGCAACCATTGATCATCTTTTTCTTTAGTAAGTCAAATCTCCGAACATTTCCTCAATTTTAACTTTCAATTTAATCTATTGCAAGGTACAAGCAGTACTGGAAATTTTCTATTTTTTTATTTCACTGTAAGGACAAGTAGTATCTAAATTTTCAATTTTTTAACGTTCAAATGGTATGAGAAACATTCTGTTTATTATTTTATTATAAGGCACAAAGTAGCACCAGAAATCTTCATTCAATCTAAAAGAAGTAGTTTTTAGCTGTTTAATCTTCCAATCTCAGGCTTATTATAGGATCACTGAACATTTATACTTATGGTACTTAACTAAGTAAATATGCATAATTAAGTATGCATTTGAAAATGTACGACTTTGTATTTGCAGACTAAGTTAGCAAGTCTCAATCAGCATGTTCATAGGCAGTCTGATCAGAGGCTACACATTTTGTCAGAACCAGCTGCATAGCTTATCATTTCATATGCAAGCAAATAAATCAATGGAGGCATGTACAGATTACAGATTATATGTGGTTCAAATGATAGAATTTGTCTATGATATGGTAGAAAACATTGTGGGAAAAGCAGAAAATACTGGTTACTACCCTTTTTTACAGATTGTTAAAAATCCTGATTGTCTGATAAAGTGTTAAAAAAAACTACTATCACTTAAAATCAATAGGTCTCTTCCCAAATTGACAGAATTTCAATCAGTGTTACAAAAATTCCATTTTCTAATTCAATAAATCCTTCTCTCAAGACTGGTTTTAGATCTAAATAATCTGTTATGCACTGTAGTATACTGAAATAGAAAGGAGAAAAAATAGATAAGAAATAAGTGTCATGTTTTAAATCATAACTATGGTTCATACATTTTCAAATTAGTCAATTTTTCTAATTCCATTAACCTGTATTTTCCCCATTGTAAAATGGATGGGTGGGATAATGTTATTGCCTTTATATAACACGTAAAGCATTTTTTTTGTGCATAAACCTTTCAAAACAGAATGGAGGATCATTTTATCATTTAAAGGTTATGACATGTCATCTAGATGACATTAACTAAGCTCAAAAACCTTACATATTGTAGAAAGTGTGCTTTATCTCTTTTTAAGTATCAAAATGGGTTTCAGTCTGACAGATATTACATCAGAAAAAGACACAGTAAAATCACCTAACAGCTAAGCTAGAGTATTATAATTAATCATTGATGTTCTGCCCACCATGTGGAATCTTCAGTAACTGCATATCAAGCAGACTATTATAGTTAGAGAGTGTGGTCATTTTTTCCTGAAAAATTAAAATTTGCGTTCACAGAAACTTGATTTTTTTTGCCTTTTGTCAAGGTATTTTTGGCGTAAAGAAATCATACAACCCATATTAACTATATACATGTATTTCCTGATTTGTATTGATGAGATTTTTCAGAAAATGTATTGTTTTTACAGATTATACTCCTTTCAGAAAAAGGGTGGTGGTTGCTACCAAAATCGTGTCTGAAACATTTCCCGCGGTTTCTGTAGCGCAAGTCCGTTTATTGATGTTTGCAGCAAGAACGACAGCCAGGACTTGCAACAAAATGAGTGGACAGATGAAAATAACCAGATTCTTTACAGTAACTCCCAAGAGGGCAGCAGAAGACCAAGTAATATTTTACCATCTTTAGTAATTCTTCGATGTTTGGTCCCCTAAATGATTCGCCCCCTCTGAAATAGATTTACCCTTTACCACACAGTGTCGACTTTTGACGATCGTAAGGTAGATGCCTTCTGAAAACATCGTTGGAAAAGGAGAAAATGCTGGTAAACAGCATTTTCTGGGCCATTATCTCCTTTTCCCATAATGTTTTCTTCCCTTCCTAAACCAAATTTCAATCTTTCAGTCACATTTATTTTGCCTGCAAATGCTATCAATTTGGACCAGTGTACAATTTTGTCATTTGGTAAAGAGTTATGATATAGTTCATTTTGAAAAAGATTTCAAACTAATATCAGTCTCAATCACTCTCAATGAATCTTTGATCAGATCGGTAGCTCAGATGTTACGTTTTGCTTGTGTGTCCTATCTTCTTTGTGGCAACCAAATGCTCCGCTTCTTCATGCAACCAAATGCTACTCAAAATTCCAAAATCTTATCTATAATGTTCAAGCCAAATGGATGTGTCTTAACTCATCAACTATATTTTTCTTTGCGTATTTTACTACAAGTATACTAACAGAATAAGAGTTGTCTTGAACTCACAAGTGTTTCCGTATGCAAAATGCCTTTAAATAAGTAACTGGCAATTTTTTGGACACATATATTTATCCATGTACAGACTAAACAAGAGAAAATTTCTTGTTTACATAATGCTCTTAACTGTTAACCACACAGAAAATTTTAGACTGGTCCAAATTGAAAGCATTTGCAGACGACAACAAAAATTGAAATTGTTCTGGGAAGGGTAGAAAACACTGTGGAAAAAGGAGAAAATGCTGGTTACCAGCATTTTCTCCTTTTCCCACGGTGTTTTAAAAAGGCTTCTTTCTCAGGGGTGTCAAAGTAGGGATTGTTTGGTAATGGGTTAATTTAACTTTGTGTCCTGGGTTTCAAAGATAATGATTGCTGACTGCTGATGTATACCATGCAGATACTTGACTCACTTTTGGCATGGTGTATTTTCGATGATGAGGTGCATATAAAGATAATCATTATTAATCTGTTCAGATTTATTTTTGAGGTTTTTTTTTAATCAACACAATTTACAAAATGTTTCATCTCCGAAGTTTATAAACTGTAAATATGTTTAAATTTTTCTCTGATGTTGGTGAAGCAGTAAAACGGTTTCAAAATGAGGTGAGGTTTAACACTTTACAAAACAGCAAAATTTCATACTGGTCTTCATTGAGGAAATTCTCAGAGGAAAATTCACATATTTTCAAATAATGATACTTGCTCTTGAATTGGTAGAAAACATTTGGGGGAAAGGAGGTAACCAGCATTTCCTCCTTTCCCCCAAATGTTTTCTACCAATTCAAGAGCAAGTATCATTATTTGAAAATATGTGAATTTTTCTCCTTTTCCTACAATGTTTTCGAAGGCTTTCTGTCTGAGGGTCGTTAGAAAGTGGGATTGTGTGACAAAGGTTTAAACATACAAAACCTTTTTTTTTCAGGGAGGTAATAATTATCTTAAGAGAAAGAAACTCGAGACAAACATACCATCATCACCTAACAAGGAAAATTCAGATCAAAATGTGCAGCAAGTAGACGACAAGCTCAACTGTACACCTGAGAAAGAACAAATTACAGACAGTATAACTGATCAACACAATCCTCCTGTAAAGCTGAGTCCTGAACAGGAATTGAAAACAGATGAAAACAGGTTAAAAGATGTTGGTAAACTGTTTGAGCAACAGACTTCCGGTTTGGTCAGAGATGTTGATGTGTCATGGTTGAAAGTATTAGAGCCAGAGTTCAAGAAACCGTACTTTCAAAAGGTAGATTTATAAGCAGGGAAATGGTCGTGCAATGCAATAAGGGGAGAGTAGTGGCTTCACCAATCTATACTGTATCTAAATTACCCTAAAAAAATCTTTAAAAAAAATGTGGGAAAAGGAGAAAATGACAGTATCCAGCATTTTCTCCCTTTTTCCGCTCAGTCTTTTCTACCCTACAAAGACAAATCGTAATATTTCAGCTCCATTTGATTTGTTGTCTACCAATCCAGTATATTGGTTAGGTAAATAGTTAACTCATTACCAAACGACAGTATTTTAGGCTTGTCCAAATTGAAAGAATTTGCAGACAACATCATAAAAGCGACTGAAAATTTGAAATTTGTTAAGAGTAGAAAACATCGTGGGAAAAGAAGAAAATGCTGGTTACCAGCATTTTCTCCTTTTCCCACAATGTTTTCTGATGGCTTCTTTTTCTGGGGCATCAAAAGTAGGGATATTGTGGTAATGGGTTGACTCATGACTGCCATTAACTCATGCTATCTGTAGACGTATAGAAAACAACTGTCAATTGCGCAAATGGTATTTTTGATCCTTTTATGGTTATGAATTAAATCTGCACTGCTCGTTTGTGATTGAATTTTCAAATGTGATTTCTGCTATTCTAATTTTCAGCTGGAACAGTTTGTAGAGATGGAGAGACAGGAGAACAATGTATTTCCTACCCCAGAAAATGTATTTAGTTGGACCAGAGCATGCACTGTCAAAGATGTAAGATTTCAGATTTATAGTGAGAGTAGGAAATCAGGGTTTTCCTTCAACTTTCTGTAGAAGGGGTCACAATGACCCCCTTCATATGAATTAAAGAAGGTAGAATAATAAATTTTGGGGGTCATCTAGAAAATTTGGGGGTCAAAAATTCAAAGAAACGAGGGGGTCATCGAAAACCCTGGAAATTTTACACTTACTCAATATCAGGGTTGAGGAATTTTCGGAAATTTGTACTTGTACATGGGACAAGTAAATTTTCAAAAAATCCGCAAGATACTTGTCCAGAACAAAACAGTTTTAAAAGTCATTTAACTCTTTACCAAACGACAAAATTTTGGACTTGTCCAAATTGAAAGCATTTGCAGACGACAAATAAAATGTGAATCAAAAATTGGAATTTGATTTTGGGAAAGGTAGAAAACATTGTTTGGAAAGGAAAAAAAGCTTTCTTTCTCAAGGTTATGTTTTAGTGAAAATATCTCCTTATGGAACAGTGTTGATCAAAGATCAGACTGCACATTTAGTGCAGTCTGATCTTGATCTACACTGTCTGGAAAAGTTCAGTAAGTCACACGTAGCAGCCTACGGGGTTAAAAACGTACTGTCCACTTCTTTTTTCATATTCCTTGTTGCAGTACATTTTATATTTATGTTTATAGCTGCCGGATACTTCGGAGGTCTCATACTACTCACATTTTCTTTGATTTAACTCACAGGCACAGTATCCCCGGTTTTAATGACCCTAAAAGGAAAGGGGCCTTTGAAAACATAGTGGGAAAAGAAGAAAATGAAGTAACCAGCATTTTCTTCTTTTCCCACATTTTCTGCTGTTTGAACAACAGATCTTATGTGTTGAGTTAACCCATTACCACACAATCCCTACTTTTGACACCCCTGAGAAAGAAGCCTTTTGAAAACACTGTGGGAAAAGGAGAAAATGCTGGTAACCAGCATTTTCTCCTTTTCCCACCATGTTTTCTACCCTTCCCAAAACAAATTTCAATTTTTCAGTCGCTTTTATTTTGTCGTCTGCAAATGCTTTCAACTTTAACCAGTCTAAAATTTTGTCACGTGGTAAAGAGTTAACCCTTTACCAAACAATCCCTGGTTTTTATGACCCTGAGATAGAAGCCTTTTGAAAACATTGTGGGAAAAGGAGAAAATGCTGGTAACCAGCATTTTCTACAATGTTTTCTACCTTCCCCAAAGCAAACTTTAATTTTTGAGTTATGTTTAATTTTTCATCTGCAAATACTTTCAATTTTGACTAGTCTAAAATTTTGTTGTTTGGTAAAAAGTAAAAGATGAGAGTTCCATTCGTCTGCAAATGCTTTCATTTTGTACCAGGCTAAAATCTTGTCTTGTGGTAAAGAGTCTCATTACCAAAAGACAACTTTTTAGGTGTGTCCTATTGGAAAGCATTTGCAGAAGACAAAATAAAAGTGACTGAAAATTTGAAATTTGTTTTGTGAAGAGTAGAAAACATTGTGGGAAAAGGAGAAAATGCTGGTTACTAGCATTTTCTCCTTTTGCCACAATGTTTTCTCAAGGCTTCTTTCTCAGGGTCATCAAAAGTAGGGATTGAGTGGTAATGGGTTAATAAGATTTAATAGAAAACTTGGAGTTTCTCTGATTTTACTTATCCATTGATTAGTTTGAGATGGTTTCCAGCAGAGGAGTTTATGGTTAAAACATGGCTCATTCGCACCAAAGGTGTGCCATCAGATTAACCCTTTCCCAAATGACAAATTTCAGACTCTTCCAAGTTGAAAAAGTTTGGAGAAGACAATTTTAACTTTCATAACAATGGCAGAAAGTTATCTGTAGGGGCAGAAAACACTGCGGGAAAAGGAGAAATTGCTCGTTACGAGCATTTTCTCCTTTTCCCACAGTGTTTTCAAAAGTCATGTACTGCAGACATGTAAAAACAAGCCTTACAAGGGCTTGTTTGGAAACGGGTTAAAGGCTAAGATACATGTGTGACAGTTGTATAAGATCTTCGAATTAGTGCTAAAATTACTGGTAAAGTATTTTAATCCTCAATGATGATCTTGAAATTTTTCAGACCATTTTCAAAGCAAAAAAATGGATGTGCAAACACAGCTACATATTATACTCACCCTGTCGTATGTTGTAAATGCAGAGGTAGACCAAATGTCAATTTTGGGTGTCCAGAAATCAGGGATTAGCTCTGGCTGCTATTTATCATTGGATTGTCATTTTGTATGAAGGGTGAAAAATTGTATTGCACCACATACTATATCAAGAGAACTTTGTTTTAAAATTTTACCTTTACATGTGGATTTTCTAATGTCAGCAGACAAATTTATTGAAAAAAGTCTCTTATGACAGAAATTATCCGGAGTCAGACAAGATGGACATGAGATTTCTACACCCCAGCTTATAAATAACCTCAAGTGGAAATGTGTATGCCAATAGACGATTTGCCAATTAAATTTGATATAAGCGATATTTCCATTTTATCGTAAGAGGCGCACCGGAAGCATCACGTGACACCGGACAATCAAAGCATTATTTCAATAACAAATGCCGTATGTCCCGTTCACAAATCCTTTAAATTTGGATAAATTCATCAATGAAAAAAAGTGACATAGTAAGAAATCTATATGAAATCAATTCTAACACAATTTATTCATATTTCATGACATTGCTTTTGAAAAAAATAATCAAGAATAGACAAAATACGCATTTTATGAGATCGTATTGAAATAAAGAGCATGTAGAAAGTAAGAATGAACTTACCCTCTGTAACCTGTATAAAATTCATAATCCCATCCACTAATGATCACCAAACGGGTAAATAAATATGGAACAAAAGATAGGAAGGGTCAATTTAATGTGACACGTGTGTATTAATCTGTAAGAAGTAAGTACATTACAGCTGTTCTAAAGGTCTTCCGCCCTGTCCAGCACAGTGCGATACCGAGATCAAAGGAACACCGAGTTAACCCTTCACCCATTATTTTTTTTTTTGTATAAAACGTCATTAGACGCATATTTTTAAATACATATACTCAAAATGAAGCTTGAATAATTATTTTGTGAAGAAGGTATGGAAGGTTTGAAATTTGAAGCCACGTTTCTTTCGTTCATGATCTATAACATGAAGTCATTCGTCAATAGGAACATGCCTGAAAATGCAACAAACACGTTTGATAATAGTGCTATAATATCAGTAAATGGACTGTCCCTGTCTTTCTGAAGACACTGGTTAGCTATTTAACCTTTTACCAAAGTAATCTTTTACTAAAGTATTCCGAGTTATGGGGATCCGGAAAAAAATGGGGCAGACGTGCGGATTTTGCTCATTTTATTGAGTCGCCTGTTTGCGTAGCAAACAGGCTCTCATTGTTATTGTCCTGATCTATGGGGTGACGTAAGCATACCTCCAGCCTTGTACTGCTTCCTGTCCCAAGTTTCGGTTTACGAGATAAAACAGTTTTCTAATAATTCGGTGAACAACCCAGTTTTTTTCTGTTGTAAATAATTTACAACTGTGCCTTTGTGATAATGAATATGTCTATAAAGACTGAGCTGTTTAACGGTTCAAACTTTTGAAACAATCATTTCGTCCGCAAGGGTACAAATTAGCCTGATGTCTGTGTGTAAGACATCATCTCTAAAAATAGCGCATTACGTATATATAAAAATAGCTGCCGCGAACTAAACAAGTCTGCGGAAACGCTGAGAAATCTTCAACTACAAACATCTTTTCTGCTTCTATTTGTGGACAATTCTCAGTGAAAATTGTTTGATAATTACCCATTAGAAGTACACTCTAACTCTTACAATCCTAACTGCAAGCCTTATTTCAATTCAACGCTTAACCTATGATCGGACAGAGAAAGGCGATGCCGAGTTAACATATTGCTTTTTTTCTCAACAGAAGGCTATTTTTTTTTAACGAATTTATAACGACATGGAATGGTTGCATTGCCTTCTTAGACATTCTTACACGTTGCTTCTTCCCAGCTTTTTAAACAGACTTTAAATACTTTGCACACCCATATTCTAGGTGCACCAGAGATCGTACATAGCGTTGCAATATGCACGGCCCTAGGCTGTACCAAGTTATCGCATTGCAGGTGTTTTCTGGAATGTAGCTTTGCGACAAATATAGATCTTGTAATCACGTGACGTATAAACGTCATTTGCACCACGGAAATCTTAATGAATTTACATATTTATGAATCAGTCGCTGAACCGGCCTTTACTTTCAGCATGCACTGACCTATGTAGACAGAGTGCTTTGAAATTTACTACATTTAATTGGTTTTCGTTCATAAAGACGGCCAACTTTGTTAAAGTCTGCTTTTTTTTTCAATGAGCGATTAACTTAGATCTAGTATTTATTAAACAACAATTTATTAGTGTGAGTGTTAGAACACAAGGTGCTTTTGTAACTGCCAAAATTTGAATTTACACTAAGCAGTTCTAACAACCAATCTGAGAAATTGACTTTTTACTCCGCTATAATTCAAATATAATAGAACAGATCAATGTTTACCCGCTCGAACAACAAGTTCTTTATTGGAGAGTTTGTAATCTTGTGAGGGTTTTTTGTAAAGGGTAATAAAGCGAATCGCAAGCATTTAATTTACACCAAAGCAATATACATGTAGACAATTTTCGATTGGTGTGGAAGCACTATAATCCCTTGGACGTTATAAAACGCAGACAAATATCAAAAGCTGATGATCATGCTGTTGGGTGATAGATTTTATTGAGTTGTAGCAGCCACATTCATAGAGTCCATTGCTGGACATAACCTCAACCTTGACAACAACAAAAACAAATTATTTCCAAAGGACAGGTGGATCACTGAGTCAAATATTTGTTTGTGCTCCAAAGGCTACAGTTCAGTCCAATGATCATGAAATTGCCCGGCTGTTTGTCTCAATAATTTCTTTGACAAAATTGAATATAGGTCACCTGGGGATAAAAGAAAAAGCCTAAAGGTTGTCATTAGGTCAAATCAGACGAAACCGTAATAGAGCTGTAGAATCCATTTATGTTCAGTGTAATACTTATGAAACTTTGTCATACTGCTAAGATTAGATATGAGCAAGTTGCAAAAGGGCATTTTTTGTCTTAAAGTATGTCACTAGATCCTATACCAGAAGATAATCTGGTCTTTATTTGTAAAGGGTTGTTGTCTGTGAGTAAAAAACATTGAACTTATTAAAGCTGGTCCTGGTGCCAAAATTTTAATTTCCACCACATTTTTTTAAATGTAAATTTTAATACGGATATTTTGAATTTTTAGGATGACAACTCAGAATATGCCTGCATATAATACTGTCTTGTGGTTAAGTTATTTTGTATCTTGAATGTTTTTAATAGATATCAACAAAAAAGGGTGAAAACTTCTAACCCATTACTCTACAGGCGACTCTCAGGACTATCAGTCCTTTGATGTTATTTGTCTCACTTTCTCAACCTTAACACATTTCTTCCCCCCCCCCCCAAAAAAAAAAGAAAAAAAAAAAAAGAAAAAAAGTAATCAATATATAGTTCAGAGACATCTGTGAAAAATGAATTTTCAGTGTGAGAGAAAATATTGTGGGAAAAAAGTAAAGTATTACAATAAGCACTTTCTCCTGTCCCAACAATATTATTTTACTTTTTCAAGGACAATTTCAACCATTTGGCCTTTTTTTATTCGATCGTCTCCATATGCTAAGTATCTGGACGAGTCCAAGGTGTTGGCGTCGGGTGAAAACATTCACGGTAACTATTTAACCTTTTACCAGACGACAAAATTTTAGACTGGACAAAATTGAAAGCACTTGCAGATGACAAAATACGTTACTCAAAAATTGACCTTCGATTCCAGCAGGGTATGAAACATTGTGGGAAACGGAGAAAAATGCTAGTTACCAGCATTTTGTCCTTTTCCCACAATGTTTTCAAAAGGCTTCTATCTCACGGTCATAAAAACCAGGAAATGTTTGGTAAAAGGTTAAAACCCTATACCACATAACCCAAGCTTTTTACGAACCTGAGAAATATTGCTCTTGAAAATGTTGTTAAATGGGGATAAAGTTCTGGTAACCAACATTTTCTCCTTTTTCTTTGCTATTCAAATAGCGAAAAAGGGGGAAAAATAACATTTATATAACTGCAATAGACCTTCCCTATTTTTATGTCTGATTGGTCAACTAATGTTTGCCGAATTCCGTAGCTAAGTTTGTAACGTACAGGCTCGAAATCCAGGGGTTGGTGGTTTGAATTATTTAAACTATTAACCCATTACCACACAATCCCTACTTTTGACGCCCCTAAGAAAGAAGCCTTTTGAAAACACTATGGGAAAAGGAGAAAATGCTGGTAACCAGCATTTTCTCCTTTTCCCACAGTGTTTTCTACCCTTCCAAGAACAAATTTCTATTTTCTAGTCACCTTTATTTTGTCGTCTGCAAATGCTTTCAATTTGGACCAGTCTAAAATCATGTCGTTTGGTAAAGAGTTAAAGTGATAGTAATTCTTTTTTTTTTTAAATAGTTCCAGTATCTGCAAATAGACAGACACAGTCCATTTACCAAAAACTTTGTACAGTTTGAATTTACGGGATTCATTTTCAGTGGGCAAGTACGTACTATACTTGTTTTCATTGAAAAGCTAGTAAAGGGTTAGCTGGGTGTTCTTTTGATCTCGGTATTTCATCGTCAAAGTGGGTGCATCTATTTAAAAAGCTGTTATGCTCTTCTTAGGCACCGACTAACACACACGTGTCATAATTGTTTATTACGTTCAGTCTGACGTTGATCACATGTAAAGGTTTGGAATTGTTTAAATCTGTTACAGGGGGTAAGTCTATTCTAATCATTGGTCCCTTCAATTTTTTGTTTTCAAATGCATTATTATGTAACCTGATTTAACTGGTCTCAGTTTAACTGTATATTTGCACTCATTTCTTTCGGAATTGGAGGGGAATTTGATTTTCAAGTTATTAAACCTTATCCTACTAAATAATAATATGACACAAATTTTAAAGTCGATAGTAAAATCCAAAATATTATTTTAAAGGAATATCTCCAGGTAAAATATCTCCGTTTCGGACAGTGTAGATCTAGGATCAGACTGCACGTTTTTCGTAGTCTGATCTTCATCTAAATTATCTGCAAAAAGTCGTTGAGTTGCGCTTCGCAGCATAAGGGTTAATGCAGTCTGCATACAAAAAGTTCTATCAACCGACAGGAGACAGCGCTGCTTATGATCTCTGAAGTTTACTGAAAGATTGACAAAACGATTTTTTTTTTAGTGTGTCTTCGAAAAAGATAATTGATAAAACTACTGGCATGGCCGATTTGGGGTTTTTGTTGTCTTATTTATCACGTTTAGGGTGAATTCCATTTAAAAAATATGACCTTTTCACTATTCGGTATATTCAAGATTGGGAAAGATTGTCCGGTGGAGAGTACTCGCAAGGGAAGTAACTCGTGGTGACGCGTCAGTGATGGAATTTGGCAGATGGTCTATTAAGTTCACCTTTCCAACCAATATTTTATTGATCTGCATGCCTATTGAACCCCTTGTCTATCAATCCTATGTTTTTGTGGCCATAAGGATGTACATACTTGATAACATTGTGGGAAAAGGAGAAAATGCTGGTTACCAGCATTTTCATTCTTTTACCACAATGACTTTTACCCACCCATTGACAATTTCTATTGTTTGAGCCAGATTAAATTTTTCATCAGCAAATGTGTTCAATTTCAGCATTTTGTTGTATGGGAAAGAGTTCATGACCAGTACTGGAGCAGAGAAATGGGTACCAGACAGTTTTTCTTTTCATCCAATTTTGTACCAAACATGAAAATAGAATGTTGTTCTTTGTTGTACATGTATTTTGATTAATGCTGACTTAATGTTGCATGAAGTTCTATCAATTTTCCCAATAAGACGGGCTATTACAATACTAATACGGGCTAATCATTTGTACCACATTTTCTTTGTTGTCTGCGGATTCTTTCAGTTTAGCCCATTACCAAACGACAATATTTTAGACTCGTCCAAATTGAAAGCATTTACAGACGACAAAATAAAAGTGACTGAAAATTTGAAATTTGTTTTGTGAAGAGTAGGATACATTATGGGAAAAGGAGAAAATGCTGGTTACCAGCATTTTCTCCTTTTCCCACAAGGTTTTCTAAAGGTTTCATTCTCGGGCGTCAAAAGTAGGGATTGTGTGGTAATGGGTTAAACAAAACCAGAAATTTTTTGTTTGGGAAAGAGCTAATCACATATATATATTATTTTCTTCTTCAGGTTAAGGTTGTCATTCTCGGACAAGACCCTTATCATGGCCCGAATCAGGCTCATGGTTAGTAGATCTTTTTCACATTCAAGGTGGTAGGTGGCAGTGTGGGGGCATCAGTGTCAGTGGCACATTGCTGTTTTTTAGCTCCGTTGGCCAAAGGCCAACGAGCTACTGTCCTGGCGTTGTGTCCGTCATGCATCCGTCCGTTCGTCCATGTGTGCATCCGTAAACTTTTTCTTTAAAAAACTTCTCCTCAGAAACTATTGACAGGATTTTTACCAAATTTCACAGGAATGTTCCTTAGGTGGTCTTCTTTCAAATTCCTTCAAATAATTGTGTTCCATGAATAATTCTGGTTGCCATGGCAACCAAAGTAAAAAACCTTTAAAAATCTTCTCCTCCCAAACTGCTAATTGGATAGCATTATTATTTTGCAGGAATGTTTCTTAGATAGAGGTCTACAGAATTCCTTAAAAAAAAAAACAATCCGTCAAAAAACATGGCTTTTATGGGAGACTCATTTTCCTTTTATGGTAGAAAGTAAAATCTTCAAAAAATTTCTTCTCTCAAACTATTGGTTGGATTTCATTGTTGTATTGCAGGTTAGTTCCTATGGTGGTAAGTCTTTACTATACAATCCTGACTTTTAACGACCCTAAAGAAGAAGTCTTTAGAAAACAGTCTTGGAAAAGAAGAAAATGCTGGTAATCGGCATTTTCTCCTTTTCCCTCAGTGTTTTCTACTCTATCAAAGAGAGAAACCATCATTTCATCAATGTTTAATTTGTTGTCTGCAAATGCTTTCAGTTCGGTCACATCCCAAATTTTGTCGTTTGGTAAAGAGTTAAAAGATGGTTGCTTTACATAATCTTTAATCCTTTTCATATAAAACAAGAGAACCTCTGCACCTTTATTAGTTCTGGTAAAGGTTTGTTGACCTACTGGTGACCTAGTACAAAGAGGGGCAGGGCTTTACTGTTGTGATAAGGCATTTTGTTATCCAATCAAACTGATCCTGCAACTTCAATAAAACAATTGCCACAATACATATTTTCTATATTTTGATGTTTCCCCACCCA
This sequence comes from Tridacna crocea, assembly GCA_943736015.1. Classification (NCBI taxonomy): domain Eukaryota; kingdom Metazoa; phylum Mollusca; class Bivalvia; order Cardiida; family Cardiidae; genus Tridacna; species Tridacna crocea. The sequence goes on from OX031064.1 coordinate 20,621,515, forward strand.
AAATGGTTTGTACCAAGACCTTCTTTAACTATAACCAGAAGACAAAATTTTTATAACTGGTCATAATTGAAAGATGTTGCAGACAACATAATAAATCTTCAAATTAGTAAAACTTGTGTCAAAAAGGGTAGAAATTATTGTGTAAAACTAAGATAATGCAGGTTACTATTATTTTCTTCTTTTCTCACAATGTTTTTCATAGCTTTTTTTCTTCAGTGACCTAAAATGCAGGAATGAATGGTAATTGTTAAAAACTTCCCTTCACCGTTACAGAAAAATAAGGCCTGTGGAGCGATACAGGCGCTCATTAACGTCTCTAGTCCTCTCCTCTGGTACTTCTTGACCATTTTGGTTGAAATTTTATAGGAAACCTTCCTATTGCGGGAAATTAGGCATATGTGATTTTAATTATGATTGATTTTGTATTGTATACTTCACATAGACATATATCTATATTTTAAAGTCAAATGGAAAAGCTGTTTTGAATGACAAAATGATTACCCATATACTATTTTTAGATTAACATAAATTGAATTAATTGACTTACTTATTCATTTGGAATGGTTACATAAAAGAAAAGTGAAATAAGAAAATAATTAAACCTCTGGAATGTGAAAAAAAAAGTTTGTAACACTGAATATGCACTGTATGTTAAAGCTTGAAGTAGAATGCACCACCTGTAAGAGCTTATTGTGTACCAGTTGACAAAATTTCACACTTTCTCAGACTGACAGCACTTTCAAACATGAGGCTCAGTTGACAAGATTAGTCTTCGGAAGGGTAGGAAACATGGAAAAGGAGAAAATTCTGATCAGCAGCATTTTATTCTTACATGCTGTTTCCAAAAGCTTTCTGCACTTGGGTTATTATACCCCCAACAACGAAGTGGAGGTGGGTACACTGGAATCTCCATGGCTGGCTGTCCGTCCAAATTTGTTCGGAGCGATACTCCAACACTTTTTAAGATACTGAACTCAAATTTACACATGTTGTTCCTATATACATGAAGTTGTGCCTGTGCAAATTTCATGACCCAGCTGGGATTCGTTGTGCAATTATCTCCTCTTGAACTTTTTTCAACTCTTACTTCTGTTCTATATCATTCTGTGACAAAGACCTGTTTTTGTGACAAGGAGCTGGTGGGTGTTATAATCAGGTTTATTGACAGCTCTAGTTGAAACCTGGTACTGTGTGGTAAGGGGTGAATGTATAACCCTATATCAAACAATCACTAGTTTTTACAACGCTGGGATAGAAGACTGTTGAAAACATTGTAGGAAAAGGAGAAAATGCTGGTTACCAGCATTTTCTCCTTTTCCCACAATGTTTCCTACCCTACTCAGCTGGAAACAAATTTCAATTTTTGAGTTTAGTCTATTTTGTCGTCTGCAAGACTTAGTGCTTTCAGTTTAAACAAGTCTAAAATTTTGTAATTTGGTAGTGGGTCAAGGAATTACCAGTAATATGTTTGTATTGCTGAATATGATTACTTACACCTCTTCAATTGTCGTTTCTTTCTGTTTTCATTTTAAGGTTTGTCATTCAGCGTTTTACCAGGCAAACAAGCACAACCAAGGTAGTAACAGTTTTATTATCATGAAAGGTTGGGGATAGGAGGACATATTTTGGACAAGGAGGGGTGGGGGTGCGGTGTGTGTGGGGGGGGGGTTAATAAAACTGGGTCATATTCTTGACCCAAGCAGAATTTTTTCTTTCTTGTAAACAAAATTTAAAAACTTTCCAGTTCTTTTTTTTTCAACAACTTTACATCTGTAATACACGTCTTATATAGGTATTAGTTGTCAAAGAAATGTGTAAAAGTAATGCTTCACCAGGTATTGGATGGTTTAAATAAAAAAGCTAGACTCTTTAGTTTTATCACTTTTTAGCTCCACTGGCCAAAGGCCTGGAGTGAGCTATTGTCATGGCGTTGTGTCCGTCGTGCGTCCGTCGCCTGCCCGGGTGGCTCAGTGGTGAGTGTGTCGGACTCACGACCAGGTGGTTGTGAGTTCGATACCCCGTTGAGGCGAACTTTTTCTCAGGCGTATTTTCGCCTCTCACCTCTGCTGAAGCATGTGAGAAAGTAGTTGGTGGCTTTGGAAAGAAAGTAGTGTTAGTACTGGTATGAGAAAGCCAGGAAACACATGTGCGTCACCGACCGGCATATTTTTGCCTCTCACCTCTGCTGAAGCATGTGAGAAAAGTAGTTGCTGGCTTTGGATAGAAAGTAGTGTTAGTACTGGTATGAGAAAGCCAGGAAACACATGTGCGTCACTGACCGCCATGATATGACCTTAGCTGTTAAAGTGACGTTAAACCCCAACACAACCAACCAACCGTTCGTCCGTCCGTGTGTGCGTCGGTAAACTTTTTCTTTAAAAAACTTCTCCTCAGGAACTATTGACTGGAATTTTACTAAATTTCACAGGTGGTCCTCTTTCAAATTCCATCAAATACCCCCTCATCTGTACGTCCGTGCGTGCATCCGTAAACTTTTTCTTTAAAAAACTTCTCCTCAGAAACTTTTGACTGGATTTTTACCAAATTTCACAGGAATGTTCCTTTGGTGGTCTTCTTTTCAAATTCCTTCAAATAATTGTGTTCCATGAAGAATTCTGGTTGCCATGGCAACCAAAGTAAAAAACCCAACACAACCAACAAACCGTTCGTCCGTCCGTGTGTGCGTCCGTAAACTTTTTCTTTAAAAAACTTCTCCTCAGGAACTATTGACTGGAATTTTACCAAATTTCACAGGTGGTCCTCTTTCAAATTCCTTCAAATAATTGTGTTCCATGAAGAATTCTGGTTGCCATGGAAACCAAAGTAAAAAACCTTTAAAAAATCTTCTCCTCCCAAACTGCTAATTGGATAGCATTATTTTTTTGCAGGAATGTTTCTTAGATAGAGGTTTACAGAATTCTTTTGAAAAAAGATCCCTCAGAAAACATTGCTTTTATGGGAGATTCATTTCCTTCTATGGTAAAAAGTAAAATCTTCAAAAAATTTCTTCTCTCAAACTATTCGTTGGAAATTTCTTTGTTGTATTGCAGGTAAATTCCTATGGTGATAAGTCTTTACCACACAATCCCAACTTTTAACGACCCTAAAGAGGAAATCTTTGGCAAACACTCTTGGAAAAGAAGAAAATGCTGGTAATCGGCATTTTCTCCTTTTCCCTCAGTGTTTTCTTCTCTGTCAAAGAGAGAAATCATCATTTCATCAATGTTTAATTTGTCGTCTGCAAATGCTTTCAATTTGGTCACATCCCAAATTTTGTTGTTTGGTAAAGGATTAACTCATTGCCAAACGACAAAATTTTAGGTTTGTCTGAATCGAAAGTATGTTGCAGACGACAAAATAAAAGTGACTGAAAATTTATTTTTTTTTGTGGAGGGTAGAAAACATTGTGGGAAAAGGAGAAAATGCTGGCAGGGTTTACCCTCGGCTCTGAAAATTGGGGGTCATTGTGATCCCCTTCCTCATTAGTTGAGGGTCATTGCCTTAATTTAGAGGCTCAAAGAATGGATCTCCTCATCATCAACTTCAAGCACGATTTACAATGCATTTTACCTATAAACGCCAACTTCCAAAATTGAAAAGTCGGTTGATCATTTCTGACAGAAAGGTCGATGTGACTTTTTGTCAGACCAAACACTCTCATTTCGTGGCTTGATCAGCGGTAGTAGGAAGCAGACGATAGTAGAATGCTACAGTTTTCTTCTTCATGACGTTAATTTTCTGCTAACAGCACAGACCGTTAATGTGTACTTGTATATACCGGAAGTCATGTAAAATATGCTATGAAATACAGAGAACCCAACCACAACTTCGACTGGGCCCTTATTTACGACATGTGTCCAATATACTTTACACCAATAATGCATAAACCAGTCTTATTCTGTAAATAAATTACCGGAAAACCATTTTTATCTAAAATAAACCCTGTAGTTAAAAAAGAAACGGTGTTCATCTGACATTGAAGCAAGAACAGACTTAGAATTATGACGCTTTATACTGTTGCGTACAGTATTTAGATCTTGGAAAGTTGCGTCACCGTTGACGCACTGTTACTTATTTTGGGGGTCATTTGAATTAAAATTGCATCTATGACGCAGAATTTGTGCGTCATGGAAAACCCTGGCTGGTTACCAGCATTTTCTCCTTTTCCCACATTGTTTTCTAAAAGCTTCTTTCTCGGGGCGTCGAAAGTAAGGATTGTGTGGTAATGGTTAAAGAGGGTTGTTTTACATAATCTATAGTCCTTTTCATATAAAACAAGAGAACCTCTGCACTTTTTTTAGTTCGGTAAAGGTTTGTTGACCTACAGGTGACCAAGTACAAAGTGGGATAGGGCTTTACTATTGTGATAAGGCATTTGTTATCCAATCAAACTGATCCTGCAACTTCAATGAAACAATTGCTGAAATACATATTTTCCATATTTTGATGTTCCCCTGCCTAAAATGGTTTGTGACAAGACCCTCTTTAACTATAACCAGAAGACAAAATTTTTATAACTGGTCATAATTGAAAGATGTTGCAGACAACATAATATATCTTGAAATTAGTAAAACTTGTATCAAAAAGGATAGAAATAATTGTGGAAAACTAAGAAAATGCAGGTTTCTATTATTTTCTTCTTTTCTCACAATTTTTTTCATAGCTTTTTTTCTTCAGTGACCAAAATTGCAGGAATGAATGGTAATTGTTAAAAACTTCTCTTCACCGTTACAGAAAAATCAGGCCTGTGGAGCGATACAGGTGCTCAAGCACCTCTAATTTAGCAATTGATGTCAGTTCTCAAACAGAAGTATATCAGCATTAAAATTCCTCATGTCCCTTTGTTTTGCGATTTTCACTGAAAAGTAGCCTCAGCCCAGCTTTGTTAGCTGCATACTGTGATCTCATTTAAGATTGGTATAATAGTACATGTAGATGGTAGACAAAATTGAAGTTCTGGATCGAAATTTTTTTTGTGTGTGTGATGACTTGCATCAGAGAGATATCTTAAACCTCTGCAAGAAAATGTCTTAAATTATGAAATATTGATAAAACTTTTTTTTTTTTTGTTTCAGCCTCCAAAATATATACAAAGAACTAGAGAAAGACATAGACGGATTTACAACACCCAAACATGGCTATTTACAAGGCTGGGCTAAACAAGGTTATTTTCTGTTATGCTTTAGTCTAGTTTCACACATTTTTTCATCTGCTGATAGAAACCATAAATGCATTTTGCTTTAATCAGGAAAGGATTCAACATTTGCAAAAAGCATTAGCTCTAGCTGCCAATGTTTTTTCTGAGGGTTGATGAAGCTGTTTTCACTTATATCAAGATGGGAGGGAATCATGGCTTAGAATTTTGTTGATCAGCAGCACATTGCTCAGAAATACTTGCAGTGTTGTGTGAAGCACTGGTAAAGGAAATCCAGAAAGGCATGGTACCCAGGCTTATTTGACTGAAATGCAGTTGAAATACTAAAGACGAGAAATGTGGGTCAAGCAAAGTATGATAATTCATAAATGACTGATTTTTTGTTGTTATCCTCCGCCATAGGTAGAGGGATATAGTTTTAGTATTGTCCGTCCGTCTGTCTGTCCATCCGTCCATCTAACTGTCCGCCCTTCCTTCCGTCCGTGTGTCCGTCCCGGCAAATATCTCCAATACCATTGGACGGAATTTTGTGAAACTTTATACTCATGTACAATGACCCATTCTCCTATGACAGTTTTTTTTTTTTTTTTTTTTATTCAATGCAAAATGGCCGACTGAGAGCGATTTAATGTTTCACTTAAGTTACACTTAAGTACATTTATGATGTTTGGAGTCTTGTCTTCAAAACATACAAAGTTTTTACATTGAACTTGTCACATCTGTCAACCTCCATTAGGAAATGCAGGAAAAAAAGTTTCACCTACATTGACCTTGCAACACCACAGTTATTTGCCCTTGATTTTGTAATAAGGTGTCATGCAAAAAGGGGGTTTCATGTTATATTTCATTCCATTTCTTGTGAAGGCAACTCCTTCCACATTTCTTGATGGAATTGAATAGAATTTTGACAGAATATTTCTTGTCATGTGACCTATTGCATATTATCAACATTATGCGATTTGTAGCTGTGTCATGAAAAAAGGGGGCTTCATGTTTTACTTCATTTTCTTTCTTGTGAATGCAACTCGTCCCATATTTCTTGACAGAATTGAAAAGAATTTTCACAGAATGTTTCTCATCATCTGACCTATCGCATATTCTCAAAGTATTGCGATTTGTAGCTGCATCATCAAAAAAGGGGGCTTCATGTTTTATTTCATTCTATTCTTGTGAAGGCAACTCCTCCCACATTGGCAGATTTGAATGGAGTTTTCACATTATCATGTGATCTAACGCAACGCCTCCCACATTTTTGGCAGATTTAGATGGAATTTTCATATGATCATGTGACGGCATATTGTCAAGGTTTTGAGATTTGTAGCTGCATCATGGAATAAGGGGGCTTCATGTTATAATTTCATTTTTCACCAGAATCTCTTCAATTACTGGACATATCTCAACACATTTGGATGAGATTTTCACAGATCATGCGACCTAGCACATGTTGTAAGGATTTTGCAATTTATCACTGTATCATGGAAAAAGGGGACTTTATGTCAAATTTAATTTTTTATCAGTGTATCTCCAACTTTTGCACGTATTTTCATAGAACTTCATATTTTTATTGCTTGATCAAAGCCAGTGACCAATGAGTCAATTGTGCATTCGTCTCTCCATGCATCAGTCTGTTCGTAAACCTTTTAGATCACAAGTAATACCATATATCCATTCAGCTACCAAGGCAGGTGCTACAAATTTCAACAGTTTAGTGTCTAGCTACGTGCTTGAAATGGCAGCTGTGTGGCGGCTTCTAGGGAGAGGGATATCTTTTAAAGTGTTAGACAAAATTTGATGAAACTTCATGCATGTTTTCCATTGGATAGTCTGTTGATACATTTTTTTCCCGCAAATATGAAATCCTGAAATGAAAACAAATAAAGAAAATATACATAAACCCCCCTTTTTCCCTGACATGTCATTATATATGACATGTCATGGAAAAAGAGCTTTTTTATGAAATGCAGAGTTCTGCAAAAAGGGTACTTAATGTATAATCCTGTTATGGACCACTTTTATATTTTTTATGTAATGAAATCCTGTGCCATGGAACAAGGGAGTTTATTGTATAATTTCATCATGGACCAATAATAAAAAGGCTACATGTACATGCAAAACACAATACCTATTATACGTTTGTATCAAAAAAGGTCTTTTTCGGCGGGGGATATAATTTCAACGAAATTGCTTGTTAACTCTTACAATGCCAGATATAAAAATTCCACATTTTCCTACAGCTGAAAACATGAATCCCTTGAAACTTGAACTCTGAACTAAATGTTTTGCTAGGGGAGGGGGTGACGTATCTCTTTACCTGACAACAAAAATTCATACTCGTAAGTATTGTAAGCATTGTAAGCATTGGCAGAGGATGTATTAACAAGAGCTTCGCAGAGCAGCCCACATACTCCAGAAGGGGCTTGTCGGTGAAATGGATTAAAATGGAGAATGCCTCAAGGGATCCAAATTATAAGTCACATGCACTGCTACACATCATAGAGATTCATTGAACTTATTCCAATGGAAACTGTAGGAGGAATTGCACACACAAGAAATTGCTAACAGACACACAAATAGATGGATGGATGGAAGACTGGGGCGATAACATGAAACGACCCTTCGGGTATGTAAAAAAGGAATCCAATGATGGTGTTTGTGGTTGAAATTGGGAAAAAATGTTGGAATGCAAGGAAATGCTGCCTATCAGCATTTTCTCTTATTCCCACAATAATTTACCATATTGTTCCTGAGGACCAATCAGAATCAAATTTTTTCAATTACTAACCCTTTCCCACACAATCACCACTTTTGACGACCCTTGGAAAGAAACCTTTTGAAAGCACTGTGTGAAAAGGAGAAAATGCTAGTAACTAGCATTTTCTCCTTTCCACGCAATGTTTCCTACCTAATTAATAAACAATTGCACTTTTTGAGCCACATTGAAATTGTTGTCTGCCGACAGGGCTAAAATTTTGTTGTCTGGTAAAGAGTTAACTTGTTGTTTTTTCCAGGTGTGCTGATGTTGAATGCAGTTCTAACAGTTAGGGCTCATCAAGCAAAATCTCATCGCGACAAGGGTTGGGAGAAATTTACTGATGCTATTGTATCCTATCTCAACAAAAACAGAAGTGGACTTGTGTTCATCTTGTGGGGTTCACATGCACAAAAAAAACGGTCACAAATAGATAAGGTAAGGCTCAACCAGTTGTCAAACAATCTGTAACACATCATGAAAAAATGGACCATCTGGGAAATGTGAAAAGTGTCTGACCAGGGTCGACAATTTTCACTTTTGTTATATTTTCTGTATGAAAAGAGGTCACTCTACCTTGTTATACAATCATTCTTGAAGTATCAGCTTAAATTGACCTGCACTATCATTGATCTGTTTTCATCTAAAATTGATATGCGGAATTCCCAGATTATCCCTTCTTGCGGCCCACCCAGGTGGCTCAGTGATGAGCGCGTCAGGCTCTCAGGACCTGGTGGTTGTGAGTTCAATACCTAGTTGAGGCGAACTTTCTTTTCGGCGTATTTCCTCTCACCACTAATGAAGCATGTGAGAAAAGTAGTTGGTGGCCTTGATAAAGAAAGTGGTGTTAGTACTGGTATGAGAAAGCCAGGAAACACATGTGCGTCATCGACTGTCAGGATATGACTCTAGCTGTTAAAGTGGTGTTAAACCCCAATACAACCAACCAAATCCCTTTTTGTGTGATGGGTCACGTTTTAGCTAAATGTATGATACTATGAGAACAGGTTGTTTTTTTTTTTTAAAAATTGGTGAAAGAAAAAATTCTGGTTAATACATTTGCAAAAAAAAGATCCCAATATACACGTATGAGCCAATTATGGTATGAATAAAAGCAATGATGGATTTTTTTTAGCTCACTCGAGTAAAAAGTGCTTAACCCTTTACTCCATAGATACTCATTTCTACGCATTGCTTGTAGGAACCTTTGGAAAACATTGTGACAAAAGGTGAAATTGCCTGTGACAAGCAATCTGACCTTTTTTCACATTGTTTACTATGCTTTCAAAAGGTGTCATATACACATAAGAAACTTGTTGTTAATATTTAGGGTCAATTAGGGAGTGTAGCGGATAATTTCTAAGGAAGAGTAAGTACTTCGCGTGTGTGCAGTTCGATCCTTCATTTACAACTATTTTATAATTTAAATACAAAACTTACAATTACAAACATGTATACAATAACAACGTGACGTCAAGACAGCATACGAGAACGCACACAAGAACTAAAACAAGACGCGGGAAAGACAAAACGACATTGATGTGTTCACGACATTCTCCGGGCAACACAATGATTTATCACGGAATCTAAACAAACACAGTACATGTATAAATATCAGATAATTCAAATGTCCTATAAATCTTTAACGGTAAGAATGTGCACATATGAAGTTCACTATATCTAACTAGTGTTCGTTATTTCCAACGGATACAATTTAATGACTGGTCTGTTGGTATAACCAGTGTTAGTTCTCAGCTTTACGGCCCTAGTTATACTGTCGTTTCCCGTAAGTAACTTGTCAACCACGCCAAGTTTCCACTGTTTTCTGGGCTTATCGTCATGTATTTGGACGACGTCGCCAACTTTTATTGTCTTCGACGGGTGTGTTGATTTAGAATAACATTCTCTCAGTGCCGTTAAATATTCATACTTCCAATGGTTCCGGAACTGTTCGATAGTGTGATTTACAAATTTACACCTTCTTTCTACTGTATCGCTGTCTGACTTTGGAAATACCTGTGTATCAAGTGGTTCACCGTAGGGTAACGTCACTATCCTCCGCCCATACAAAAGGTGAGAAGGTGTGATTGTTTCGGATTCAAGAGGTTCACAAAAGACATGTGTTAAAGGGCGATCGTTTATAGTGGCTTCAACCTCTGAACAGACAGTTTGTAGTTCTTCGAGAGTAAGGTTACTCCGGGCTAGTACCTTTTTTATCACTACTTTCTGTTGGGGTTCAACTGGATCTGACGTATCATATATTTGTTCAATAATACCTCTAATTTCGTTGTCAGCTATACTGTAATTTCTCCATATTTCTTAAATATTTGTTGGTTCTCTCTCAGTTGTCGTATGGTGGACTCTGTTCTTCGTTTAGGTATAGAGTAGTAGTTTGTGGGCAATGTCGGATGTTCTTCCTTCCAGGGCAACTTTGCAATGTATTTTTTCCCATCAAATGTTATGGAATCTTGCTGGTATTCCTCTAAATAATCTGTATCTTTAGTTTTAGGCTCGTCTGTAATTCCAGTACTCTCCAAAGTCCAGAATTTCTCTAGTGTACGTTCTTCTATTTCATTGGAGGTAATTACGTTCAGCATATGACTATTATTAGCCTGACTCTCTTGCATAGGTCCCGAAAGTAAGTATCCAATTTTCGACTTCACTGCGGTGGGACCGTTTCCGCGAATAACTTTGTCTTCAACAACTGACCAGTACTGATCTGCACCGATTAACAATGAAATGTCGAACTCGTTGTCACGTGTGACAGGGTGCACTAACTTAATTCCCTTCAAGTACTGTAATTTTGATGCGAGTTCCTGTGCTCGCATTCGTAAAGGTACTGCTATAGTAGGGACTATGATTACACCGAGTTTCACTTTCTCTTGGCTGTCGGTTTTCAAATAGATCTCGGCTCGATCGAGGCGTCAGTGGTTCAAGTCTTCGTTTTTACTGCCAAATGATGCTAGTCTTATAGTATCCGTCCCTTTGCTTCTAAGATTCAGCTCATCTGCCAGTTTTTGTGTTATGAAACTTTTCTTGGCTCCCTCGTCAAATAGAATGTTCGCATATGAACAGTAACCTTCGCTCTCAACTTCTGCTATTGCCGTTTTAATAGAATGTCTGATCTGTTTTGATTTCCGTACATAATTGTACTTTTTTTGTCGGACTTGAATAATGGGTTCTTCGAACATATGCTTGAGTGATGTTTCGTATTACAAAAACTACACATTTTCTTTGACAAGCAGACAGCGACCTGATGTTTTCCAAGGCAATTAAAGCACAGTTTATTTCGTTTCACTTGTTTCATTCTTGAGTCCAAATTTCCAAATTCTTTACACTCATTACTGTAATGATTCTTGTCACAATAGGCGCATTTCAAGACCCTTTTTTCTGTTTCATTGGAATTTCTTGTAAACCTGTCCTTACTTTGTGTGTGGAACATTGCTGTTGCTTTTTGTTCCATCAGATTTGTGCTGGAATTTCTGGCCTCCAAAATGTTAATTTCTCTGTCAATAGCCCTTCTTAAATCAATCAAATTCCAGTTGTTGTGCTCATTTTCTCGGGCGAGATTTTTTCTCATTTCATTGGGTAACTTGTCCAATAAGATCGGCACTAACAGACTTCCATAAGTTTCTTGATTTTGATTTAGGGACTCTAATACGTGAACGTAACTCTCCATTTTATCATAAAAACTTCTAAGGCTCGGAATATTTATGCAGGGGCTTGGTAGTTGAAGTAATGCCTGCATAGTAGCATGAATAATCTTGTGATGTTGTCCGTAATGCTCACGCAACAAGTCTATAGCTCTGGAGTAATTTCCATGTGTTAACGAAAATCCTTCAATTGTCATGGCGGCTGACCCTTCTAACTGAGATTTCAGGTAGCTAAACTTCTGGACATCACTTAGGTTTGTGTTATTATGCACGCTTGACTCAAAACTCTCCCAGAAAGTCTGCCATTGTAGTATACTACCATCAAAGGCTGGAAGTATTAGTTTCGGAAGTTTATGATGACTTGATGTAGAGTAAAAAGAGGCGTTACTCACAGTTGGATGATCCCTATTCATTTCAGTTCCCTGACTTACACTTAAACCTGGCGCGGTGCGCTCCTCTCCCCGGTAAGTAGATTCAGTTGATCGATCGTTAGTCGTAGGTACTGGTCTATACTCTCTCTCCCCAGTGATTTCTGGAATCTGTTCGTTACTTTGAACAGGCTGACGTGTCAAAGTAGTGGTTTGTCGTAAAACCCTGAGCTCCTCTAAGCATATCTCCAGCTCTAACGAATATTCGTCTGTTTCAGTGATTTCTTCTTCCATCCCGTCTTCGTCCATAAGCGATAATATCTTCTCGTTGAGAGTTGTAAGCAAGTTCCACTTCGCTTCTAAGTTTTCCAGAAGTTTGTCGAACTCCGTGCGTTTTTCATTTTTCTTTGCGTCTTCAATTTTCTCTAACAGCTTCGAAGTAGTTTTTCTGTGAGCAGAACGCTGTATAATGAGTTTACTTAAGGTAACTTTAGACATCTTCAGGTTTGGTCACGGCACCAAAAAATGTAGCGGATAATTTCTAAGGAAGAGTAAGTACTTCGCGTGTGTGCAGTTCGATCCTTCATTTACAACTGATTTATAATTCAAATACAAAACTTACAATTACAAACATGTATACAATAACAACGTGACGTCAAGACAGCATACGAGAACGCACACAAGAACTAAAACAAGACGCGGGAAAGACAAAATGACGTTGACGTGTTCACGACAGGGAGACCATAGAAATGCCTTATGGGGTAAAGGGTTAAGCGAACCCTCTACCTTACAAATCCAACTTTTAATGGCCATGAGGAAGAAATGTGAAAGCATTTTGGAAAAAGTGACCAGCATTTTCTCCTCTCCACAATGTTTTCTTCCCTATCAAGGACAAGTCTTGTCATTTGAGCCGCCTATAATATGTCATATTTAATATTTTTCATAGGAGTGTCCTTTGGCAAGACACTTCAGAGCCTAGTCCAGTAACCCAGGGAAACATGTGTAAATGAGCTGTCTCCGTGATATAACTGAAATAATGTTGAACATGGCATAAAACACAACCAAAACAAACAAATCATCTTCAAATACTTTTAGTTGGCACATTTCTGAAATTTTACCATATGGTAAAAGAGTTCAGCTAAGCTGCTGGAATCAGGTCTTCGCAAGCCAAGGGTTATGATCAACTAGGCTACTCTACCCTTGGCGGATTGAGCTTGATTTCAACAATCACCCGAAATGCATTTTCATTGGTTGCAGCTAGGTCTAAATTCATCAAATCAAATCGCTCGTAGCATTTCATTTTTGATTAAAATAGAACAGGGTCGCGATAAAACTATAAGGTAAACAGAAATACATCCGTGGAAATGTGCAGGATCTGTAATGATTTATTGCCAAAGAAAACATAGACGAACAATATTTACATAAAGTTTCAATGTGACCAATCAATTATCAGATGTTTTATGTTAAATCCAAGCACCTCTGTTGAATTATTGTATACGTAAGTGATTTGTAAAAGAACTTTTCATTGGCTGTAAGAAATAAGATGTAAAGGGAAATAAAAAGCAGCATCCAATAGGGGGCGTGTCGCGTGAATCTCAAAATCGGGCGTGATCCACCAAGGTAAGATCCTCGTAGTGATTGTAACCTTGGCTCGCGAAGATGCTGTAGTCCACTTCATAACATTTTAGAGGTCATTCCTTATAGCGCTATCAGAAAACACAAATTTAGACTTGTCCATCTCAGCAGAGCTACAGATACACATGGCTCTAATGGTTTGAATTGTCTCTGAAAGAAAAGAATGACTGGAAAAAATCCTGTTATCCCCATTACCGAACAACAATATTTTAGGCCTGTCCAAATTGAAAGCATTTTCAGACGACAATATAAAAGTGACTGAAAATTTGAAATTTGTTTTAGTGAAGGGTAGAAAACATTGTGGGAAAAGGAGAAAATGCTGGTTACCAGCATTTTCTCCTTTTCCCACGTTTTCTAAAGGCTTCCTTCTCAGGGGCATCAAAAGTAGGGATTGTGTGGTAATCGGCCAAGGGGAAAAATGCTGGTTCTCCATCTCCAACAATGCGTAAAAAATAGGGATAGCAGCGGTTAACCAGTAAACTGATCGAATATCCAAATAACCGGTTAGGAAATCGGTAACCGGTTAACCAGAAAAAATATATATATTATCAAAAGTTTACCAAAATAATCGTTATAGTGAAAAAGTAAAATACAAAGTTAACTTTGCCTGTTCTGACAACCAAAGGTGCATCATACGCACATCCATGTCGCTACTTTAAGACGCGGCGAAAGTTTTGCACACAGTTTGACATGTCTGTGCAATAAACAATGTTAATCCCCTAATAAGGTCCCAGTCTCCGATAATAAACAATCACAAACAGGTGTCCTCTTCGAATTAAAGGCACTGGCTTATCGTGGATGATTTGGATTTTTTCATTAAGTGCCCGCCCCCAATCAAATATAATATATGCATGGATTGAATCAGCATAAGAGGGATTGAAATCAAGTCAAGAAATATGTGGTCAAGTACACTAAGGGATTTCTATTCGTCCGTCCATTATCAGTTCGATAAGTATCTTCAAAAATCGTAATATAGTGCAGTGGCCTTTGAAATTGGAAGGGTCTAGAATTTGAGCCTGTTGGTTTGGTGATAGTTAATACCACCCGATTCACTTAGCCACTTAGGAATGACCCCTTCATTTCACGATCAATAACCATACCATCATCTGCGTTCAAAGTCTGACATGTTGATATATCTATGGAAATTTACTGCTCAAAATCATTTAAAAGATGAAAAGACGGTCTGAAGTGACGCTGATCGGACAATGTTGAAAGGAATATTTTCTTCTATCATGGGTTTCCGTGTTTTTTGCATCGATCATTTTTTCATGTGTGTTAATCTATGGATAGGTATTTCCGCCTGATTTGACACTAATTTATTAATGGGGTAGCAAGTAACTTCAAATCCTGGTATTTTACTCAAGTTAACCAGATATTTTTTTTTTCCTGAAGTGAGGTCTCGCATGAAACCAAACTTTGTTACGAGAATTTCAGGTCTATTACGTAATTAACGCAGTGATATGCGTGTCAGAGTGGAAACACTGAAATAGCCCGAGAATTTCTAGTCCTCTAAAGAAAACATTGTGGAAAATTTATTATATTGCTGAGAGGGGGGGGGGGGTCGTCGATTGATTCGCCGTCTTCTGTGCCATCGTACAAGAAATACGAGTAGTAAACGTCACAGTACTTAATGCATTAGTCACGCACCGGTTATCATCGTCAACATATCGAGCATGTACCTTCATTTTAAATGTTTTTTCATGGTCGTTCGGTTAACCCGTTAGCAAATCTACTAACTGTTGCCATCCCTAATAAAAAAATTCTTCTCTTTATGAACATATTAAAACTACTTAAAACATTATTGCTGTTAAATCATAGCAGCCAGAGCGTCTGCCTATCCATGCATTCTTGGGGTTAATTTTATCCGAAGAACAAATTAACGGTCTTTTTTCTTTGACAAAGCAAATAAAGATAAGGCTGAACAACATGCATTCTGGGTTGGTGTATTCATTATCTATTCCTGAGAACACTCTTTAAAGTCAAATTCTCAAAAAGGTGCTTAATGCCAAAGTAACATAACTTCTCATTGGCTAAACCATCAGGGATTGTGTTACTTTCTAAATCTATAATTAAACTAGAATATTATATTAAAAGAATGTTTGTTGGATACAGACGCAGGCCTTGAATCAAATATGCCAGTAATTACAGATGTTCTCTCTGGCGATTAATTATTCAGTGAAAATTAACAAATGTTTCAGGAGTATACTGGAATTAGTATGTCTGTCCCTGTGTCTGTTCCTTTGTCCATCTGTGTACAAAATACTAGTAATTGCCTGTTTCTGTCAAAGTGCTGGCAGGGGTATTAAGTCACATTTAGTGACAGCTCTAGTTTATTTAGGAACGAGTGCCTTAAGCATTCATCATAAAATTTCAGATTTCTTTTGCCCAAGGGAGACAGCTTAACCCTTTATCACACAGTCCTGATTGTTGATGACCCTGAGATAGAAGCCCTTAGTTTGAAAACAACGGGGAAAAAGGAGAACATTCTGGTAACCAGCATTTTCTTCCTTTTTCCACAATGTTTTATACCCAGCTGGAAACAAATTTCAATTTTTCAGTTACGTTTATTTTATCGTCTGGTAGTACTTTCATTTTGGACCAGTCTAAAAGTGGGTTAAAAGCCGGGTTAACACACCTTCAGAAAACATGTATTGGCGTGAAACTGTGGAGTCTCTGCAGACAGACCTACATCAAAACTTTTGGCTGCTGGTCAATTTTCTGCATGTTAAATGACCATTCTAGCTCATGAGTTTTCAAAAGCTTTTTCACTTGAAACAGAGGAGTGTGTGTTAAAGGGGAAAAGAAGGTAAATATCGATTTTTGTTTCCAGAAGAAGCACTGTGTTCTAACCGGAGTCCATCCTTCACCGCTCTCTGCCCACAGGGGCTTTTTTGGCTGTAAGCATTTCTCCAAATGTAATGAATACCTTCAGCAGTGGGGGAAAACACCAATAGACTGGAATGATCTACCACTACAGTGAATGGAAAGTGAACAAATCAGTGGCATGATTTTCATGCAAAGATCACCATTTCTGTGCCAATATGTTTAGTGTAGGTTCTCACATGGGCTGTTCCAAGGCAATTTATATAAGTACACGCAGCATTTTAACTCTACCAGACAATCTTCGGTTTTCTCGAAATACTGTGGAAAAAGTAGAAAATGCTGGTAACATTTTTTTCCTTTTTCCACAATGTTTTTCTACCCTCCCTAAAACAAATTTCATATTTTGAGTTACATGAATTTTGTTGTCTGCAATTTCTTTCCAATTGCATGTTTTTTTGGATGAGTCTAAAATTTTGTTGTTTCGTTTGGGATTTTGTTAATAAGTCTTTGTTACATTCAAAATGTGTTGATATTTCTACGATTCTATTATCTCAGCCCAGAGAGAAATATTGGTACCCAGGGCAAAAAGCTTTGTTTTATTAGGATCATTCCATGTGTGGAGTGAGGACTGGTTCAAGTGTTAAAAGTGTTAAAACTGGAATGTAAATATGATATATAAATAAATTGTTATTTAATTTGGAAACTAGACTATGTACAAGCTTTAATGGTTATGTTTTACTGAAAAATGTTGTTTTTGGTCACATTTAAGAGTGTGGATGTTTCAGTGATTCTTTTTTAGTAGGCCTGAGAGAACTTTCCCACAATGTTTTCTTCCATTCCTTACACAAATTTAAATTCTTTTTACTCACATTCATTTTGTTGTCTGCAAACGCTTTCACTTTGGACAAGTCTAAAATTTTGTAGTTTGGTAAAGGGTTTATGCTTCTCTGTGATGCAGTGTATCAAGTCAAGTGGCACATGATTATGGATACATAGAATCTATTTGGGCAAGAACCTACTGAGTCTGTAGGAAGACTGATCTGTTTTGTTTTTAGCTCACCTTAGCACAAAGTGCTAAAGGTGACCGTGAGCTATTGTGATCGCCCAATGTCCGTCGTCCGTCAACAATTTCTTTAAACATCTTCTCCTCCTAAATCACTGGGCCAATCTTCATGAAACTTGGCAGGAATGTTCCTTGGGTGAAGCTCTACTAAAATTGTTAAAAGAATTTAATTCCACCCATAACTCTGGTTGCCATGGCAACAAAACGAAAAATAAACTAGAAGGCCCTGAAGGGCCTGAATATGCTCTACTGGCAGAGAGTTTCTTTTAAACAAAGCATACATTGGAATTCATTACGCAAAAAGACAAAAAAGTTGACATTTTCAACTCAAAATGGCTACTTTTCCATTACTGTTTGTTGAATTTTTTCAAACTCAAAGGGTTAAAAAGCCATTGATGGGATAAACAAGCTGAAAAATTCATAAAAATCTGATCACAAATAAATAGTTTATCATGTAAACAGGCAATGAAATTGTTCAATTTGAAATGGCTACTTTTCCCATACTGTTTGTCGGATTTTTTTCAAAATCAATAGGGCTAAAGCTATTGATGAGATAAACAAACTTTGTAAGTTTCACAGAAATCTGGCCAAAAATGAATACTTTATCGCATAAACAAGAAATGAAAATTTTCAACTTGAAATGGCTACTTTTCCCATACTGTTGGTTGGATTTTTTTCAAAATCAATAGGGTTGAATCAATTGATAAGATAAACAAACTCTGCAAGTTTCATGGAAATCTGACCAAAAATACAGACTTTAACGCGTAAACAAGAAATGGAAATTTTAAACTTGAAATGGCTACTTTTCCCATACTGTTTGTCAATTTTTTTTCAAAATCAATAGGGTTAAAGCTATCGATGAGATAAACAAACTATGTAAGTTTCACAGAAATCTGATTAGAAATGAAGACTTAATTGCGTAAACAAGAAATGAAAGTTTTCAACTTGAAATGGCTACTTTTCCTATACTGTTTGTTGGATTTTTTTTTTCAAAATCAATAGGGTTGAAGCTATTGATAAGATAAGCAAACTCTGCAAGTTTCATGGAAATCTGACCAAAAATACAGACTTTATCGCGTAAACAAAAAATGGAAATTTTAAACTTGAAATAGCTATTTTTCCCATACTGTTTGTCGGAATTTTTTCAAAATCAATAGGATTAAAGCTATTGATGACACAAACAAACTGTGTAAGTTTCACGAAAATCTGACAAGAAATGAAGACTTTATCGCGTAAACAAGAAAAAGACTAACGGACGGACGGACGACGGAAACCACGCCATGACATAAGCTCTGCTGGCTGAAAGCCAGTAGAGCTAAAAACCGAAATCTTTGAAAATCTTCTTCTCTGAAACTAGAAGGCGTAGAGCTTTGATATTTGGTATGTAACATCTAATGGACCTCTACCAAGTTTCTTCAAAATATGCCCCTAGGGTCAAAATTGGCCCTGCCCCGGGGGATAAAGAGTTTGAGCATAGGAACAAAGAAGGAAAACTTTAGAAATCTTCTCCTCTGAAACTTCAAGGCGTAGAGCTTTGATATTTGGTATGTAGCATCTCCTAGTGGACCTCTACCAAGTTTGTTAAAATTATATCCCTGGGGTCAAAACTGGCCCCACTCCAGGGGTCACAAGTTTGAGCATAGGAACAAAGAAGGAAAACTTTAAAAATCTCCTCCTCTGAAACTTGAAGGCGTAGAGCTTTGATATTTAGTATGTTGCATCTCCTAGTGGACCTCTACCAAATTTGTTCAAATTATGCCCCTGGGGTCAAAACTGGCTCCACCTCGGGGGTCACAAGTTTGAGCATAAGAACAAAGAAGGAAAACTTTAAAAATCTTCTCTGATGAAATTTGAAGGCGTAGAGCTTTGATATTTGGTATGTTGCATCTCCTAGTGGACCTCTACCAAGTTTCTTATCCCCCGCCAAAGGTGGAGGGATATGGTTTTAGCGTTGTCCGTCCGTCCGTCTGTGTCTACGTCCCGGCAAATATCTCTAATACCATTGGATGGAATTTCGTGAAACTTTATACACATGTACAATGACCCATTCTCCTAAGACAATTTTTTTTTGTTTTTGTTTTTATTCGATGCAAAATGGCTGACTGAGAGCGATTTTAAGTTTCATTAAAGTTACACTTAACTACACTTTTGATGTTTGGAGTCTTGTCTTCAAAACTATACAAAGTTTTTACATTGAACTTGTCACATTCTATCAACCTCCATTAGGAAATGCAGGAAAAAAGTTTCACCTGCATTGACCGTGCAACACCACAGTTATTTGCCCTTGTTTTTGTAATAAGGTGTCATGCAAAAAGGGGGTGTCATGTTATATTTCATTCCATTTCTTGTGAAGGCAACTCCTTCCACATTTCTTGACGGAATTGAATAGAATTTTGACAGAATATTTCTTCTCATGTGACCTATTGCATATTGTCAACATTTTGCAATTTGTATCTGCATCATGAAAAAAAGGGGGCTTCATGTTTTATTTCATTTCTTGTGAATGCAACTCGTCCCATATTTCTTGACAGAATTGAGAAGAATTTTCACAGGATGTTTCTCATTATCTGACCTATCGCATATTCTCAAGGTTTTGCGATTTGTAGCTGCGTCATGAAAAAAGGGGGCTTCATGTTTTATTTCATTCTATTTCTTGTGAAGGCAACTCCTCCCACATTTCTTGGCAGATTTGAATGGAATTTTCACATTATCATGTGACCTAACACAACGCCTCACACATTTCTTGGCAGATTTGGATGGAATTTTCACATGATCATGTGACCTACAGCATATTGTCAAGGTTTTGGGATTTGTAGCTGCATCATGGAATAAGGGGGCTTCATGTTATAATTTCATTTTTCACCAGAATCTCTTCAATTACTGGACATATCTCACTAGATTTGGATGAGATTTTCACAGTTCATGCGACCTAGCACATGTTGTTAGGGTTTTGCAATTTATCACTGTATCATGGAAAAAGGGGACTTCATGTCAAATTTAATTTTTTTATCAGTGTATCTCCAACTTTTGCACATATTTTCATAGAACTTCATATTTTCATTGCTTGATCAAAGCCAGTGACCAATGAGTCAATTGTGCATTTGTCTCTCTATGCATCAGTCTGTTCGTAAACTTTTTAGACCACAAGTAATACCATATATCCATTCAGCTACCCAGGCAGGTGCTACAAATTTCAACACTTTAGTCTCTAGCTACCTGCTTGAAATGGCAGCAGTGTGGCGGCTTATATTGTGAAAGTCCTTGACAAAAATTGATGGAACTTAATGCATGTTTTCCGTTGGATAGTTCGTTGATACATTTTTTTCCCGTATATATAAACTCCTGAAATGAAAAAAAAAAAATAAAGGAAATATACATAAAACCCCCTTTTACCATGCCATGTCATTATGAATGGCATGTCATGGAAAAGGGGGGTTTTATGTGTATTTCTTTTATTTGTTTTCATTTTATGAAATGCCGAGTTCTACAAAAAGGGTACTTAATGTATAATTCTGTTATGGACCTCTTTTATTTTTTTTTATGTAATGAAATCCTGTGCCATGGAACAAGGGAGCTTAATGTATAATTTCATCATGGACCAATAACAAAAAGGCCACATGTACATGCAAGACACAATACCCCTTATACGTTTGTCTCAAAAAAAGGTCTTTTTAGGCAGGGGATATCATTTCAACGAAATTGCTTGTTTAAGTTATGTCCCTGGGGTCAAAACTGGCCCCAACCCGGGGGTCACAAATTTGAGCATAGGAACAAAGAAGGAAAACTTTAAAATTCTTTTCCTCAGAAACTAGAAAGCGTAGAGCTTTGATATTTGGTATGTTGCATCTCCTTGTGGTCTTCTTATAAGTTTACTCAAATGATGTCCCTGGGGTCAAAACTGGCCCCACCCCGGGGGTCACTAGTTTGAGCATGAACAAAGAAGGAAAACTTTAAAATTCTTCTCCTCTGTAACTAGATGGCGTAGAGCTTTGATATCTTGTTTGTGGCATCTCCTAGTGGACTTCTACCAAATTTGTTTAAATCATGCCCGTGGGGTCAAACCTGGCCCTGCCCCGGGGGTCACAAATTTGAGCATAGGAACAAAGAAGGAAAACTTTAAAATTCTTTTCCTCAGAAACTAGAAAGCGTAGAGCTTTGATATTTGGTATGTTGCATCTTCTTGTGGTCTTTTTATAAGTTTACTCAAATGATGTCCCTGGGGTCAAAACTGGCCCACCCCAGGGGGCACTAGTTTGAGCATAGGAGCAAAGAAGGAAAACTTTAAAATTCTTCTCCTCTGTAACTAGATGGCGTAGAGCTTTGATATCTTGTTTGTGGCATCTCCTAGTGGACTTCTACCAAATTTGTTTAAATCATGCCCGTGGGGTCAAACCTGGCCCTGCCCCGGGGGTCACAAATTTGAGCATAGGAACAAAGAAGGAAAACTTTAAAATTCTTTTCCTCAGAAACTAGAAAGCGTAGAGCTTTGATATTTGGTGTGTTGCATCTCCTTGTGGTCTTTTTATAAGTTTACTCAAATGATGTCCCTGGGGTCAAAACTGGCCCACCCCGGGGGTCACTAGTTTGAGCATAGGAACAAAGAAGGAAAACTTTAAAATTCTTCTCCTCTGTAACTAGATGGCGCAGAGCTTTGATATCTTGTTTGTGGCATCTCCTAGTGGACTTCTACTAAGTTTGTTTAAATCATGCCCGTGGGGTCAAACCTGGCCCTGCCCCGGGGGTCACAATTTCGAACATAGGAACAAAGAAAGAAAATTTTAAAATTCTTCTTCTCTTAAACTAGAAGGCATAGAGCTATGATATTTGGCATTTAGCAATTCCTAGTGGACCTGCCAAGTTTGTTCATATTATGCCCTTGGGGTCAAAACTGGCCCTGCCCGGAGGGGTCACAGATTGGAACATAGCAACAAAGAAGGAAAACTTAAGAAATCTTCTCTGAAACTTGAAGGTGCAGAGCTTTGATATTTGATTTGCAGAATCTTCTAAAGGACCTCTACCAAGTTTGGTCATATGATGTCCCTGGCATCAAAACTGGCTATGCCCCGCAGGTCACAGGTTGGAACATAGGAACAAAGAAGGAAAATTTAAATTTCTTTTTCTCTTAAACGGGAATGTGTAGAGCTTTGATATTTGGTAAGTAGCAATGTGATAATGTCACATTATTACTTTTTAAACTCCTTTAAACAAATCTTAAAAAGGAAACAGCCTGGTAGTAACTATTACTCATAAGAGCAATGATTTTTTTTTGTCATATTGTTTTTTTTTTTTCCTTACTTTTGTATGTTCCATTTTGTTGAAAGAAGAATAAATTCAATCATCCATTCATATGAAATTTAAACAGTATAATGAGTAATTATTGCTTATAACAGCAATGACTTCCTTGTCACACTGTTTTCTTACAATGCTATCCCTATATTATAAGATATATATCTCAATCAATATGAAAAAAAATATACAGTTTTAAATAATCAATTTTCAATAAGAAGAAATCGGTATGATAATTTAGTCGTTGCTCCTATAGAGCAGTGACTGCCTTTATCCCACTGTTTACTTCTCTAAGTGTCCTAATAACTGCTGGAATCTAAGTGGTAATTCTTTCTCTCAAATTCGAGATATAATGATCATGTGATAATTACCTAAAACCATTTTTTTTTTATTTAAATTCTTCTTATGATTAAAGTTAAATGAAATTAAATGTATTAATTTTCAGTTTTAAAGAGATGTTATTTACCTGTAGTTTATCATCATAACTATTCCCTAAATAGACCACCTAATCCCCATTTCACACCCTATGTTATTTCATAGGAGTAGGCGTTCGGGGAATAAATCGGTTTATTTAACCCATTACCACACAATTCCTACTTTTGACGCACTTGAGAAAGAAGCCTTTGGAAAACATTGTGGGAAAAGGAGAAAATGCTGGTAACCAGCATTTTCTCCTTTTCCCACAAAGTTTTCTAACCTTCACAAAACAAATTTAAAATTTTCAGTCACTTTTATTTTGTCGTCTGCAATTGCTTTCGATTTGGAAGAGTCTAAAATTTGTTGTTTGGGAAAGGGTTGATGATACAAACGTCCATAGGGTGTATTCAGTGCTGAAAGGGTTTAGTCTTTACCAAACCACAAAATTTTGGACTGTTCCAAATTGAAAGCATTTGCAGATGACAAAATAAGTATGACATACTGAAATTTGTTTTGGATTTTGGAAAGTACAATCTTTGTGGGAAAAGGAGAAAAATGCTGGGTTACCAGCATTTTGCCACAATGTTCTTTTAACTCTATACCAAAAGACAAAATTTTGGACCAGTCCAAATTGAAAGCACTTGCAGACGACAAAATAAATGTGAATCGAAAATTGAAATCCGATTTGGGAAGGTAGAAAACTTTGTTGGAAAAGGAGAAAATGCTGGTTACCAGTATTTTCTCCTTTTCCCACAGTGTTTTCAAAGGGCATCTTTCTGAGGGTCGTCAAATGTCGGGATAGTGTGGTAAGGAGTTAAAGGCCTCTTTCTTAATGTCGTTAATTAACTCTTTCCCAAACAAGCCCTGTTTTTTACGTGTCTGCAATAAAAGTCTTTTGAAAACATTGTGGGAAAAGGAGAAATTGCTCGTTACAAGTTTTTTCTACCGTTTTTTGATAACTTTCTGCCAAGATGATTCGATTTTCAAGTCTGTAAAATGGGTGTTAATCCCATCACCACACAATTCCTACTTTTGACGACCCTGAGAAAGAAGCCTTTGGAAAACATTGTGGGAAAAGGAGAAAATGCTGGTAACAAGCATTTTCTCCTTTTCCCACAATGTTTTCCGCTCTTCACAAAACATATTTCAAATTTTCAGTCACTTTTATTTTGTCGTCTGCAAATGCTTTCAATTTGGACAATTCTAAAATATTGTTGTTTGGTAAAGACTAAATACATCTCTGTCAAAGCAAGCAAGACATTGTACATAACTGTGGATCAGTAATTATGAGACAGAAAGCTCCTTTTTTGTCTAACAACCAAATCTATCATGAAGTGTGGTATGGTCTCTGGACATGCCGAAATATAATGAGTGTCGATCCATGTCTGCCAACGAGGAATGTGCAGGCTGACATGGGAAGTGACTTTTTGCAAATGTAATAAAACCCCTAATTACAGAGTCATGCTCAGATTTCGATGATGATTTCTAATAATTTTGAAGATTCTTTTTTATTAAAAAAAAAAACGTATGTTGAAAATTTATTAAAGGTGATTATCAGTATTTTACCACGCAGTTGTGAATTGTTTATCTAATGCCTTCTTTAGAGCTATGTCTCAGAAAACAGAAGTGAGAAGTGACCGAAGAACAGTTGGTCTATAAGGATACGAATCATCACCTCAAAGTGAGCAATCTTTCTTCTTCCAATAATGCTTTAATCGATATGATACAGGAAAATAGAAGAAAAATATAATTATCTGTTATCCATCGTTAATAACTGTGAGCCCTTTGATGACACATATGTTTAAGGGGTTGACGCGGAATTTGAAAAACTCCTGTGTAACATATTTGGAGGAGACATCATTTCTAATTTCAAGAAGAAAAGACCTTAGGTTGGATTGAGCTCATGTCCATGTTTGAGTCCCGTTAGAGGGTCGCTGGACCCTACAGGATGTCCCATATTTCCGTTTCCTTACCGTTTTCGTTCATAGATTTCTATAAGAAATGTCGGGTAGGTTGCTTGATCTTTAACCAAACAATACCGTGTTTTAACGATCATGAGAAGAAAGCTTTTGCAGACATTGTGGGAAAAGGAGAAACGTGTCGGCACGACTGACGGCGCATTCATCGATATGTTGAACCTAATGCTCGGAAGGTCAATTACGCGCTTTAATCCTTTACCAAACAGTCCCTGGTTTTTACGACCCAGGGGGAAAAACCTTCTGAAAACATTGTGGGAAAAGGAGAAAATGCTGGTACCAGCATTTTCTCCTTTTACCACAATGTTTTCTACTCTTCCGTAGTCAACTCTCAATTTCTGAGTCACATTTATTTTGTCGTCTGCAAATGCTTTCAATTTGGATATGCTGTCTAAAATTTTGTCGTGTGGTAAAGAGTTAACACTGAACATGGTGGTCTAAAGGAGAAAGAGCAAAAGATTAGATCATGTTAGAATATGAGGTCATAACTCATTGGAATTTTTATATGTACAATTCACTGTATAGTACACGTAGAAGAAAAACGTCTGAAATATGTAGATAAATGATTTATTTATATAGAAAGGCTTGAGACTTCAAAGACCTAAAATACTGCTGTTGATTTTGGCCAGTTTGTATTCAAAAACCGACCTTTATGAAGACTAGCGGTGAAAAAGAAGAGGTTTTCGAAAGTTTCAGCTTTAGGAGAAAGACGGATACAAAACTCACATACAGGCACAAAAAATATGGTTTACCAGTAGGCCTACATTCCTTATTTTGATACGAAGCCTATTGAATCCCTTTGTGTTATGTCTGCGCCATGAATATGCGATTCGGGAAGCAGCTTTTTACTTCGACAGTTTGGCCTGTGAACTAAATCCTATCAGTTAAAGTTCAGTTTGGAACGCATGGATCTAGGTGCACTGAAAAACTGTTAAAAAACTGCGTTGAACACCAAATAATACAAGCATAACGTAATTTACTCGTATAGGGTAGTTCTGTCGACTCCGCTGTCAAAAGATTTGGTGACATAAATGTAACTTGGACAAGCAATGGTATGCTGAAACTGTCACCTGGAGCCATGAGACGGCTTTTCTTGCCCACCATTAACGGAATGAAGCAAGCCATCGGCAGCGTTCTCAACAGTCCAAACACAAGAGGTAAAATATGTCTATTATAGTAATACGTGTGATTTATCTCTTTACCACACGACAAAATTTAAGGTTTGCCCAAATTGAAAGCATTTGCAGACGACAAAATAAAAGTGACTGAGAGTTAGAAATTTTTTTAGTGAAGGGTAGAAAACATGGTGGGAAAAGGAGAAAATGCTGGTTACCAGCATTTTCTCCTTTTCACACAATGTTTTCAAAAGGCTTCTTTCGCAGGGTCATCAAAAGTAATGATAGTATGATAATGGGTTAAATAAATCTGGAATGAAGTAAAATTGTGCAATAAATAAACAAACCATACTCTGCGAAAAAAGGGGGTTCAACGCGCGGTATCCTCGGTGCTGCGTATATAGGCTAAACTAGGTCGTCACCTTTAGCTGTTGGTCAGTTTTCTGCATATCAAAGAACCATTGCACCTTGCATGACTCAGTCTGTTGTTAGACAAACTGGATTTGATTGGTCCAAAATCATAATTATGATTATTTTATTGTTGTAATGTATCACGGAGATTCAACTAAACCCCCATTTTTACCAGAACACTTTTGTAAAGAGCGTTTGAGGATATGGTACCCACATGGTATTCCAGTAACATCGCCTGTCATCACCAAAGTCTTGTGCATTCGGCAAAGACTCGGGTTATCCGTAAACGACGCGGGGAACCTTCGTCTATCGGTCGATCGATTACGGATTACCCGTGTCTTAAAGCCGATTCCGTACGGTTTTTTTTTTCGGCGATGAGAGGCGATGTTATACGTTTCCCATTCGGGTACCTTATTCTTAACCCTTTATCCCATAAGGCATTTCTATGGCACCTCTAATTGACCCTAAATAACAGCAAGGATGAGACTGTTTCTTATATGTGTATGACACCTTTTGATAGCATAGAAAACATTATGGCAAAAGGTGAAATTGCTCGTCACGAGCAATTTCACCTTTTGCCACAATGTTTGCCAAAGGCTCCTACAAGCAATGCGTAGAAATGCGTTTCTATGGAGTAAAGGGTAAGGCTCTGGAATGAGGTAGCATCATTTAATCAATGAGTGAAATATAAAGAAAGTTTAAAGGTCAGGTGTAATTGATAATAGTAAAACCTGCATAAAGTTACTTTTGTTCTTTCTTCAATAGGTATGCTTGTAACATGTATCTATTTTGTCGGTTGCTTTGCTGAATCATTGATCACTTATTTCCCTTCATCTTCGCGAGCCAAGGTTACGATCACTACGTGGATCTTACCTTGGCGGATAGAGCCCGATTTCGAGATTCCTGCGATGCGCCCTCTATTGGATGCTGGTTAAATTTCCCTCCTTTACATCATATTACTAAAAGCCAATGTAATATCGTTTTACAAACCGCTTACGAATACACATGAAGCAATAAGCAGACAGCCACGTGGGGTTCCATTTTACCTTCTATTCGAAAGGTAGCAACGTTGTTCTATTTTTATCAAAGATGAAATTCTACCAGCGATTTCATTCGTTGCAGTTAGAGCTGGCTGCATCCAATGAAAAAGCGTATCGGGGGAATGTAAAAATCAAGCTCTATCCGCCAAGGGTAGAGTAACGGTAGTGAATCGTCAGTCTTGGCTTGCGAAGGTGATTTCCCTTATGTCATTCAATAACTTGGAAAAATATGAGGTTGTTCGGAAGCGATGTCAAAAAAAAAACACACAAAAAGACGAAATAAAACAGTTTTGATGTTTCATATAAATTTTACAGGTTTGTCGTATATGTTTTTGGTTGGTGGTTTTGCTGAATCGTCTATGGTACAGCACGAGATACGGAAAGATTTCGGAGATCTTCTTAAAATCATAATTCCTCCTGGAGTAGGCATGACTATAGTCAAAGGTATATATTCTTTTGCATAAGTTAACAAGTATTTAGACTTCCAATATCTTATTCATACTACTTTGTCCAGTTGATCTTCGAAGCGTATTGATCAGCAGTGTGTAGACTTCATGATAGTGCTCGGCGCGTTTATTTTGGAAATAAATATGATAAAGTCTCTCAATAAAAAGCTTTTTCGGATGGCTTAGATCAAGATCAGACTGTACAAACCGAGCACCCAAATTTTGAATCTTCCCTGTCCGTTTACCGATGAAAAGATGTGGCCAAGTCAATTCTGTTGCAGCAGAAATTTACAAGCTAAGTCTATAGTATACTTTATTTAACTCATTACCAAACGACAATATTTTAGGCTTGCCCAAATTTAAAGCATTTGTATACGACAAAATAAAAGTGACTGAAAATTTGATTTTTTTGGGCGAAGGGTAGAAAACATTGCGGGAAAAGGAGAAAATGCTGGTTATCAGCATTTTCTCCTTTTCCCACAATGATTTCTAAAGGCTTCTTTCTCAGGGTCGTCAAAAATAGGGATTGTGTGGTAATGGGCTAAGCAACCATTTGCCTGGGAAAAGGTTAGTACAGTAGCATTATATAGTAATGAATTACAAGGTTCACACAGACCTAGAACTGCAGTGGCCGCACAGTAACCGTTATTTTGGATATTTAAACATTTTTTTTTTTTTTAAAAAAAGGTATATCTGATTTTTTTTTTTAATACTTGATCTGCCTATTAAATAATATTAATGCAGCAGACATCTTGTTATCGTTGGTTGTTGATAATGCGTATAAATTTTACGACATTCTAGGTGCCGTTTACTTTGGTCTGGATCCAAATGTTGTCAGCGAAAGACGGTCTTGTCAGACCTACGGCGTTGGTGTCTTACATAGATTTGATCCTCAAATACATCCACGAGAAAAGAAAATATCGAAAGACGGTGTAGACTGGTGCACGGACATATTCGACGCGTTTGTATATGTGAACCAATCTGTTGCCCTCGGAGACAAGATTATTCGAAGGTATACGCCGGTACGTAAAAACCAAACCACAACGACCATCCATATTTACTGCACAGAAAAAGATCATGTAATGTTTATATCAGACAATGAGGTAACGCGTTGTGGTACGCTAAGCCTATCGTTGGATGAGGCAGAAGAACCATGTGGATCGAGGCGGGAAATACGAGCGGAGATGACATTTGGTGACACAGAAATAAAAGTGTGTGCAACAGATGTGACTTCCGGTTTAAGTGTCGAAGCATACATTGATTTCATTAACGTATGAAAACTTTTCTTTCAGGTGGTTATAGATTCTCTTGTCCATCATTACAAACACCATCATCACCAAGAAAAGATTCCATGCCTCGCCTCACTGATACATATCAAAAAAGAAATTTCATTTTCTCATGTAGCACAGCGGTGGAGCTATGTCGGATATCTACCTGTATACAAACCCGTACAATTGACCTTTCTGCCGATTTTGATTGATAGGTGTTCCAACGTCTTATGGACCAATGAAAACATAGCATTGGGCGTCATGTAAACAAAAAAGTCTGACACAATTTGTTGTAGACATGCGGTAATTTGATCATGTCTATTTAATTATCAAAACAGGCAACACTATTCGAATTTGTAAGAAAGTTCGGTGGAACAAAATGTAATTAACCTAGATCGAAATATCAGTTAGAATATTTTAACTGAAATAAACGCTCTTTCTCTTAGTATTCGACGCCATTTTCTGGTTAGCTTGTCAAGCTTGACAACCGATATACCGCGATATTAAGGAGGGGCATTTTCAGAAAGTCCATTTCCTTCACAAGAGAAAAGACAACCTTGTTCTATTTTTTTTTTCTTCAAAGATACAAGTCTGTCTACGAATCTTTTACAGTGTTCCAGTAGTTTTGACGATTTTGTCACACCGAGAATGCTATGCATGGTTACATAGTTGTGTAAATACAGTCTGTAGTTAAATAATATTCTAAGTAGAAGCAATGGGGGTGTTACATAATTTGAACCTCTTTCACGACTGTCTTTATCTAATTGTAAACTTCTTTTCACTTTTTTAATTGTTTCTGTCGTACATCCTATCTTCCTTTAACCCATTACCAAACGACAATATTTTAGACTGGTCCAAATTGAAAGCATTTGCAGATGACAAAATAAAAATGACTGAAAATTTGAAATTTGTTTTGTTAAGGGTAGAAATGAGTATCTATGGAGTAAAGGGTTAAAATAAGTTGACCTGATATACACTTACAAAAACTGCTTTTGCAATAAACCATGTTTTGATGACAACCGATACAGATATTGCAAAAGGGCATATGCTGAACATTCGGCATGCTGTGCGGCTGTACCTAATGTTACATATTTTTGCGCCAGCATAGGTCAAGATCATGCTTCACTTACCAAGTTACTGTCGATGGCGCTTGTCCGCTTTTTAAACTGAATATACATGTTCATACATAGTGTAAACCATCTGAGCGACCAATTTTTAGCATTTCTTTCTGTGCCATATTTCTATTTACCATATTTCCTCCGGGAACAAATTAATACATGCAGCATTGAAAAGTAATCCTTAAAACACGGATGATTGGAAAATAAATAGACAAACGGTTAATTATATATAGGCTACTCTGGGAAAGCAGGATAGCGTCATCTTGAGGATTTCTCGTTTGTAACAAATTGTGTAGAGGCCAACTCAGACTCACTATATGTAGGATCGTTCAATCCTTTCCTCCATTTTACAAGAGCACCGCATGGGCGTGCAAAAGCTCGGCTGCAAGTGATCTATCTTCAGTGGAAATTCTAAGTCGAAAAAGGGGCACTACTTTGCAAAAATTATTTGATGGTTACCTGCCCCCATTGTATAGGTTTCCCTTAGTTAACAACCAAGTTTCAAGTAATTAGTTTTGGTAATTAAAGTATCAGAATAAAATACAAAATAAAATATAGAAGTTTTTGAGAATTATAAGTGGACAAGGGACATGACTGTGTGAAAAACTAATCAAGTTGATGGTTTACCTACCTCTGTTGTATGGGCTTCCCCCTTTGACTTTGGGATGAAATTTTACAAAAATACGAAAAAAAATCATCCTCATACTCCCATAGCATTTTAACTTTCATTCATAAAACCACAGTAGTCGAAAACCATCCAACATCAAGAGAAATTAGAGATTTACTACGGCCCAGTTAAAGAAACCTATTTTCAAAAGGTAGATTTTTAGACTATGCCAAACAAAGGAGCTTAGAAGTCCTTCCTCCCCTCTCCAAGTAAAAAGAGAGTTCAAAGGTTCCTACATCTAAATCTACGCCACCTTCGGTAAGCCAACGACAAACAAGTCTAAAGCAAGGCTGACACTTGCACGACTTTTGGCCACGATTTTGTCATGGCAAGTCGTGCCATTTTGGGGCACGAGCTGGGAGGCTCGTGTCTGCTTTGTTTTAGACAACTTGTCTCTGTGATGTTTGTTCGCTGGCGATCTCTGGAGTGGCGAGCAGTGTTCACTGGAAGCCCTATATATAGGCCTAGCCCCGCACCGACGCGAGCGCCACTGTCGCGCAGTAGTCGTGAACTGCTCGTGAACATGTCGTGAACTATTCGTGAACTCGACGTGAGCTGTTCGTGAACTATTCGTGACAGTCGTGGAATGGCGCGCACTGGCACGCATCCTCCCGCATCGTCCCGACGATTTCACGAACAGTTTGCGCATAGTTCACGAACCGGTCGCGAAATTTTGTCGTGACCAAAATTTTGAACATTTCAAAATTTTTCTCCCGACATGGCACGCAGTCACGACGTGTTTACGTACACTTCACGCCAGTTTACGACTAGTTTGCGCACTGGCACGACTCGAGTCGTGCCAATGCGTGTCACAGAATCGTGCAAGTATCAGCCTTGCTTAACCCTTAGCTTCCAAACATTTGCTCTTTACATGATAATCTATAATTATCCTTTCAGAATTAGGTCCGAAAATAGTGGAACCACGTTTAAATTTGTCATCTGCAAATGCTTTGAAATTGGACAAGACAAATCATGATCGTAAAGAACTGCCTGTTACACTTGAATAAATTTCATGTATTGAATCGTAATCAGACATGTAGATCTAAGTGACTATAGATATTCAATAGTTTATATTCGAACCATGGTGAAAAAATATAATCTCAGATCCATCAAGATCTAGTAAATCTACAAAATACTGACCGTTTTGTTGTTAATGTTATTTGGCAGCGGTTCTCTAAAGTGGAAGAAGATGAAAGAGAGAGAGAGAGAGAGAGAGAGAGAGAGAGAGAGAGAGAGAGAGAGAGATTATGCAGAACTGTGACAGAGATAGAGAAGTTTCCAACTACAAGAAACTTACCGTGCTTTGATTTAGTTTCCCGTCATGGTGTCGCACCACTGAGAGATTGCTTCCGGGTCGTAGTGGTCAAAAGTAATCCTATGTGAAATTTTGTAGTAGCACTTTTGTTGCACTGTTACACGGAGCCGAGATGGCTTGGAGGTATATGATTTAGATTTGCTTAAAAATTTGGGCAATGGGAGACCACTTAGATGTGTTTTTATTGTGCACTGACAGGACTACTTTGTATTAGTGGAGGAACAAAAACTTGGGGTCATGGCGGTGAATAGGTGTTCCTGAGAGGATAAAATTTAGGGTGCATAAGTTGGTTGGAAATTCGCGAAAAACGCAATCGGTTGACATGTTGTTTTTTTTTTTTGCATTTTTTTGCAGGCCTATGGTGGTACTTTTCAGAGTAAGAAACGGACAAGCAATAATTTGCCGTCAAGCAATATGCGAAGCTTCAAATATGGTCAATTTTGCTCTATATTCAATTAGGGAAAAAACCACAGGTGTGACACCTCATCTTTTTTATTGGTTTATTCAGCGGATTCAATGCTTCCGGGCTTGTTCGTCCCAAAACTAGTTCATCCCTGGGCTTGTTCGTCCCTGGGCTTATTCGCCCGAGCTTGTTCGTCCTTGGGCTTGTTCAGCCGGGCTTGTTTGTCCCACAATATCTTATCAAACGTAATGAAAACAGTGCTATGTGCCGTTTGAAATAAAACAATAACTCCTTTGACCAGAATTGAATAAAGCTTAGTTATTGGCTTTCCATAGTATTATGGGGCTGCGATGTCTGGTTACGTTTCACAACCGGTCGAGAGCCAGAAGTTTTCTTTCACACGTCAGTATAACAATCGCCATCTTCAGCTCAAATTCTCGTAATCTTATTTATAACCATAAAAAAGAGCACAAAAGGTATTTTTCTAGAGTGGATTCTTTTGACAAATTTGCCTGAATTATATGGGCAAAGGAGAAAATGCTGGTATCAAGCATTTTGTCCTTTTCCTACAATGTTTCATACCCTGCTGGAATCGAATGTCAATTTTTGAGTTACGCTTATTTTGTCATCCGCAAGTGCTTTCAATTTTGTCTAAAATTTTGTCGTCTGGTAAAGGGTTAAATAGTTACCGTGAATGTTTTCACCCGACGTCAACACCTTGGACTCGTCCAGATACTTAGCATTTGAAGAAGGTAGAATAAAAGGGGGCCGGTGTGCGGTAAAAATGTCAGAGGTAAAAATGCCATGGGAAAAAAATGTCAAAGGAAAAAATGTCATCGGTAAAAATGTCAGAGTCAAAGTGGTAAATATGCCATAGGTAATAATGTCATAGGTAAAAATGTCAGAGATACTAAGTGCATGATATATATAAAAAAAAAAACTTGGCTCTGGCCTTTTACCAGATCCATTGAAGTAAAGCCATTCTTTGTAGATTTGATAATTTACCAGTTGTCCTATACATTTATTTATTATTTATTTATTTACCTTCATTGTATCCATGCTATACTATGAAATATAATTATCTGTTTCATTCTGCAATGATAACATTATATGTTGCCGATTTAACCCTTTACCAAACGACCCTGAGATAGGAGCCTACAAAAAAAAACTTCGTGGGAAAATGAGAAAATGCTGGTAACCAGCATTGTCTCCTTTTCCCGCACTGTTTCTGCCCTGCTGGAAACAAATTTCAGTTTTTGAGTTGATTGCAAACATTGGTAAAAACATGTGATCTTAGTTCTTCTGTTAGTCCATATACCAATCTTCGTTTTGACTGACTGCTATCTCAGATGATTCAGAGGCCAGAAATAAGTGAACCCTGACAAGATTTCGAACTAG
The DNA here is from genome assembly GCA_943736015.1 of Tridacna crocea. NCBI lineage: Eukaryota > Metazoa > Mollusca > Bivalvia > Cardiida > Cardiidae > Tridacna > Tridacna crocea. The sequence goes on from OX031064.1 coordinate 20,655,821, forward strand.
CTAAGCCTTGACCAACTGAGCTAACCGTATATGTTTATACTGTGATAAATACATCTGACATTTTTGCCTATGACATTATTATCTAGGACATATTTACCACTTTGACTCTGACATTTTTACCTATGACATTTTTACCTATGACATTTTTTCCTATGGCATTTTTACCTCTGACATTTTTACCTACATTCGAGGGGGCCAAATGGTTGTAATTTTCCTTGTAAAGTAAAAGAATATTGTTGAAACAGGAGAAAGTTCTTGTTGCAAGCCCTTTCTTTTTTCCACAATACTTTGTCTCACACTTTGAAAATTCATTTTTCATAGATGTCTTTGAACTGTATATTGATTACTTTTTTTCGTTTTTTTTTTTTTTTGGGGGGGGGGGGGATGTTAAGGTTGAGGAAGTGAGACAAGTAACATAAAGTGGGCAAAATCAGTATGTCTGCCCCTTTTTTTTCTGGATCCCCAAAACTCGGAATACTTTGGAAAGGTTGAATAGCTGTCTAGTGTCTTCAGAAAGACAGGGACAGTCCATTTACTGATATTATAGCACTGTTATCAAACATCTTTGTTGTACTTTCAGGCATGTTCCTATTGACGAATAACTTCATATTATAGATCATGAACAAAAGAAACGTGGCTTCAGATCAAATTTCAAACCTTCCATACCTTCTTCACAATAATTATTCAAGCTTCATTTTGAGTAAATGTATTTAAAAATATGCGTCTAATGAAGTTTTTACAGAAGAAAAGTAATGGGTGAAGGGTTAACTCGGTGTTCCTTTGATCTTGGTATCGCACTGTGCTGGACAGGGTGGAAGACCTCTAGAACAGCTGTAATGTATTAATATATACATGTATATATAAAAAAGCCAATCCTAGATTAAGGTTAAAATTCAGGACAAAAAAAAAATAGGGAAAAGAATCATTTAGAACTGTATCTCCTTTTGTCACGATGCTGATCACCTACGTATAGAATACAAAGATGATGCACCACATGACGCCGACCTGATCTCGGTCTTTACCTCTCTTTCACCTTCTAGGTTAACTTTTAAAAGACTAATGACACCCAAAATTGTTTTCTGCTTGAAAGAGTCCACCGTGTTGTTGGTCAAAAGGCTACCACGTGTCGTCATAATCCTATTAGGCCACTGATTATCAACTCCTTAATTACGTATTACGCAATCTTTGTCAATTTGACGTTGCTACTGTGAAGTCGCATAATTGATTACGTAATCCTTTGTCACATTGTGCATTACTTTCAATATTGGCTGCACCAATTTTTATCAAAAGGTATAGTTGCGTTTATATATCTTATGTAGAAATACAAATGTGTAAAGAGATTTCACTGTCTTGATTTATCATTTATATTTCTGAGGTTCATCGTAAAAAGGGTTGATATTATATAGAAAAGTTGTGAACTTCAATCCAGATTGCGTCCTTCTGTTCGTCTCTCTGTTCGTCCGAAGCCATTTTTCCACAACCCCTGGACTAAATTGGATGAAACTTCATATATGAAGGATCTTGCGCCGATGTATTTTTCTCGGTTATCCAATTCGACGCCCTGTCATGGAAAAAGGGAGTTTCTTGTAAAAAAAAAAAAAAATCCAATTTCTACTAATAACTGTCAGTTTTCGTCAAAATTCCATGAATCTTCGCATTCATATTGTTTATGAAAAGTTTCAACATGTGCCCTCCCCCCTTTTTTAATCTATGTCAAACCATGTTACGGGAAAAGGATGCTTAATGTCTGATAAGTTGTTGCCCTTATTGCCCTTAGTAAATTGAACATTGGCAAATGCTGTTTGGCAGACGGGGCCAAACACAAGTTGCCTGTTTCACCCCCACCCTACTCTCCTGTGACCAACTATTTACCGACAGCCTTCACTTTCCTAAACAGAGACCTGTTCGGGGAGCACAATCCGCCGTCTACGATGGCTCTTGTTTTACTCTTTATTATTTCCATGTACAAATAACACAAAAAGGGGAGGTGTTTTGGTAAAATGCAATAACCGTTGATAGCCTGGTACTTGAAAGAAAGCGATTTAAAACAATGTGGAAAAAAGGTAAATGCTGGTTACCATGCAGTATTTACTCATCTTTTCATTGAATTAGACTATTCAGACACTAACATCATAATTTGAGCAACTCTTGATACTTCCTTTTTTTCTCTCAGTAACCGAAAAATTGGCCGTTGTAAAGCTAGGGTGATGATTCATTCATTAATAGAAGCTTTTTTGCTTTCGTTTTAATGTAACAATTTTTACCATAGGAATAAGAATTAAAATTTTGATGAGGGTCTCATTGTCCAAATTATGCAAATGCCAAACAAAAAATACATATTGTGTTTCTTAATATTGTCCTGCTATTAAAATTTATAAAAGTTCTAAGGTGCAATTGAGCTTTTCTTGAACAGGGGGCGAAACGATTAGGGGGGAAACAACGGGGGGGGGGGGGGGCAAACGACCAGTGGGGGCGAAACGACCTGGGGGGAAATGTCTTGGGGGCGAAACGACTAGGGGAGGAAATGGTTTTGGGGCGAAACGTCCCGGAACGGGTATGACTAGATACCGAAAATAGCCTATTTTCGCGAAAACAGCTTTTCCTGTACGAAAATAGCTTCCATCAATTGCTGTCTGGATGTTTGATTGAATATATTGCTTTTATTTGTTATTTTTATATACTATCTTTCATCATAGATATTGCTGACGTGTTGAAAAAAGTGTGAATTGAAATTAATTGATCTTAATAGAGGTTTTAGACAACTGGACTTTATGCATATGCACGGCCATAGAAGACCGAAAACGATTATCGCAAGTGTGACATTGTTAACACATCATTAACAGAGGTGTTTTAATCCAATCAAACTATTTTCGTACGTTCGTCATACAGAACTATTTTCGTGGTAACTCCCTTTAAACAGAAGCTATTTCCGTTAGGTTCCTATTTTTGCATCGAAAGGGAAGAGTTATTTTCGTACATTAAATGATATATAAATATATGGTTGAATACATTGCTTTTATTTCTCTTTTTCTTATACATTATCTTTCATTACATACCAGAAACGTATACATTTAAAAAGCGTGAATTGTAGAACAATAGGTCTCAAAAGAGTTGTTATATGACCGGAATGTACATGAATAGATATGTATCCTTTTTTCTTATACCTTCAAAAACAATTGATTTTTCTTCCTAATTTTTATACAATATATTTTCATCCTAAGTTCTTTGTATTTATTCAAATAGAAGCCCGAAAACGATTATCGCAAGTGTGATATTGATAACACATAATTAACAGAGGTGTTTTAATCCAATCAAACTATTTTCGTACGTTCGTCTTACAAAACTATTTTCGTTGTAACGCCCTGACGAAGCTATTTTCGTCAGGTTCCTATTTTTGTATCGAAAAGGAAGAGTTATTTTCGTACGTTGTATGATATATTTATAAATATATGGTTTAATGCATTGCTTTCATTTCTCTATATTTCTTATACATTATCTTTGATTGCATACTAGAAGCGTATTTAAAAACGTGAATTGTAGAACAGTAGGTCTCAAAAGAGTTGTTATTTGACTGGATTGTACATGAATAAGTGCAGATACATGTATGTATCAAATGTTTTCCCTTTTTTTTAATATCTTCGAAAGCAATTGATTAACGCCTTTTCTCCCCATTATATGATATATTTTCATCTTACGTTCTTTGTATTTGTTCAAATAGAAGACTAAAAACGATTATCGCAAGTGTGACATTGATAACACTTCATTAATAGAGGTGTTAATTTAATCTAATTAAAACTATTTTCGTTGTAACTCCCTGACGAAGCTATTTTCGTCAGGTTCCTAATTTTGTAGCGAAAGGGAAGAGTTATTTTCGTACGTTTTATGATATATTTATAAATATATGGTTGAATACATCACTTTCATTTCTCTTTTTCTTATGCATTATCTTTTATTACATACCAGAAACGTATTTGAAAACGTGAATTGTAGAACAATTAATAGTTCTCAAAAGAGTTGTTATATGACTGGAATGTACATGAATGCATGTAGATGTATCAAATGTCTTTTTTTTTAATATCTTCGAAAACCATTGATTAACGCCTCTTTTTTTTTCCTAATATATACCATAAGTTATCATCTTACGTACGTTCTTTACATTTGTTCAAATAGAAGACCGAAAACGATTATCGCAAGTGAGACATTGATAACACATCACAAATAGAGGTGTTTTAATCAAACCAAACTATTTTCGTACGTTCGTCTTACAAAACTATTTTCGTTGTGACCCCTTTTAAACAGAAGCTATTTTCGTTAGGTTCCTATTTTTGTATCGAAAGGACAGTGTTATTTTCGTACATTAAATGATGTATATGAATATATCGTTGAATACATTGCTTTTATTTCTCTTTTTATACATTATCTTTCATTACATATCAGAAACCTATTTGAAGTAAAGCATCAAATTTATAGAAGACCGAAAACGATTATCGTAAGTGTGACATTGATAACACATCAAAAACTGCTGGAGGTGTTTTAATCCAATGTAAATATTTTCATACGATCGTCTTACTTACAGACAAAATAATGTCCGCGAAAAGTATTGAACGGGGTCGACCCGTACGGACTGTGCAGTGCAACCCAAGTCTATAATTTTGTGCCAGTATATGGAGTTCCCTTTCCCATTCTCCGATTAAGTTAAAAAAAAAAAAGAGATCTTTTGACAATTTTAATTATGATCATTGAATACAGCATAAACTCTTACTACGCATAATTTATTCATATAGAGAATAAAAACATTGTGGGAGAAGAAGAAAATGCTGGTAATCAACATTTCTCTCTCATCCTTTAATGATGACCAAATAAACCCTCGTTTTAAGAAAATTGCTTATGTAATTTTGTGTGAAATTTTTTAAATGCGGGTAACCTGAACTTGATACTTATTCTTCTTTCCACAATGTTTTGCACCCTTGCAGAAACCAGCCCTATTACCTTATTTGCAGCTTGAGGATTCAATATGCAAAGAAATATTTTCATTGCAGGAAAATGAGAAAAAGCTTTGTAATAGTAATGCCTACTGAAGATGGAGGTTTTGCGTGGCTTAGTGCTCAAGTATATGCGACTAATAACTTGGAGACCCGGGTTCGAGCCACTTCAACTGCCATATTTGCGGGCTTTTCATGGAGGTATCTGTGGGCAAGACGCTTCGGAGTTCCAGCATTGGGTTGGTAAAATCCAGACAATGTGTATAATTTTGCTGTCTCCGTTATAAGATTGAAATAATGTTGATAGCACATAAACTTTTCACGGTACCCTTTTCATCTGGCTGAGCCTCTGTAAAACATTGCTCTGTAATCGAAAATAACGTGCTTGCAGCTACTTTTTACTAGTTTATTTCTCTCTCTTAAAAAAAGTAACTTATCCGATTCGATTCAAGAATAGAAACAAATGTCGCAATGAGGGTGTCCGTGGACAACACACTTCAGAACCTTAAGCTAGTGCCTCTACGAAAATATTTCTCGTTCATATATACAAATCAATGTCTAAATATATTGTTTTCATCTGTCTTTTTTTATGTACTACCTGGAATTATATACAGCCAACAGGAATTGTTCAGTATTTGTAAACACTGATTTTTTTCAGTTACCGAACATTAAAGATAGATGTATTCCACGACAAAATTAGCATAATTTACATTTACGAAAAAGGGCCAGGAACTAGAATTTCCACCCGACGATAATAACTATCCTTTTCTATTTCATTTTTTTCTGGTGAGTACATGTATATCCTAATCGGACAGTATATATTAAAGGTCATACTGGAAATTCTGTACAGTCTAATGTTGACCTACACTGTCAAAGAAATCTGCGCTTACCAGCCTAAAGGTTAACCTAATCTATTTTCGTTCAAAGATTGCTATTTCGGTATCGAATAAGTAAGCTACGAAAATAACCGTCCCTTTCGATATAAAAATAGGAACCTGACGAAAATAGCTTCGCCAGGGAGTTACAACGAAAATAGATTTAAAAGACGAACGTACGAAAATAGTTTGATTGGATTAAAACACCTCTATTTAATGGTGAGTTATCAATGTCACACTTGCGATAATCGTTTTCGGTCTTCTATTTGGACAAATGTAAAGAACGTAAGATGAAAATTTATAGTGTATATTAGGAAAAAAGAGGCGTTAATCAATTGTTTTCGAAGATATTAAAAAAAGAAAACATTTGATACATATATCTACATGTATTCATGTACATTCCAGTCATATAACAACTCTTTTGAGAACTATTGTTCCACAATTCACGTTTTTAAATACTTTTCTGGTATGTAATAAAAGATAATGCATAAGAAAAAGAGAAATAAAAGCAATGTATTCAACCACATATTTATAAATAAATCATTTAATGTACGAAAATAACTCTTCCCTTTCGATACAAAATTAGGAACCTGACGAAAATAGCTTCGTTAGGGAGTTACAACGAAAATAGTTTTGTAAGACGAACGTACGAAAATAGTTTGATTAGATTAAATTAACACCTCTATTAATGAAGTGTTATCAATGTCACACTTGCGATAATCGTTTTTAGTCTTCTATTTGAACAAATACAAAGAACGTAAGATGAAAATATATTGTATATTGGGGAGAAAAGGCGTTAATCAATTGTTTTCGAAGATATTAAAAAAAAGGGAAAACATTTGATACACACATGTATCTGCACTTGTTCATGTACAATCCAGTCAAATAACAACTCTTTTGAGACCTACTGTTCTACAATTCACGTTTTTAAATACGTTTCTAGTATGCAATAAAGGATAATATATAAGAAATATGGAGAAATGAAGGCAACGCATTAAACCATATATTTATAAATATATCATACAACGTACGAAAATAACTCTTCCTTTTCGATACAAAAATAGGAACCTGACGAAAATAGCTTCGTCAGGGAGTTACAACGAAAATAGTTTTGTAAGACGAACGTACGAAAATAGTTTGATTGGATTAAAACACCTCTGTTAATTATGTGTTATCAATATCACACTTACGATAATCGTTTTCGGGCTTGTATTTGAATAAATACAAAGAACTTAGGATGAAAATATATTGTATAAAAATTAGGAAGAAAAATCAATTGTTTTTGAAGGTATAAAAAAAAAAAAAGGAAACATATCTATTCATGTACATTCCGGTCATATAACAACTCTTCTGAGACCTTTTGTTCTACAATTCACGCTTTTTAAATTTATACGTTTCTGGTATGTAATGAAAGATAATGTATAAGAAAAAGAGAAATAAAAGCAACGTATTCAACCATATATTTATATATCATTTAATGTACGAAAATGACTCTTCCCTTTCGATACAAAAATAGGAACCTAACGAAAATAGCTTCTGTTTAAAGGGAGTTACCACGAAAATAGTTCTGTATGACGAACGTACGAAAATAGTTTGATTGGATTAAAACACCTCTGTTAATGATGTGTTAACAATGTCACACTTGCGATAATCGTTTTCGGTATTCTATTTGATGCTTTACTTCAAATAGGTTTCTGATATTTAATGAAAGATAATGTATAAAAAGAGAAATAAAAACGATGTATTCAACAATATATTTATGCCTCATTTAATGTATTCTATTTTCGTAGAGGGAAAGTTATGTTTGCGAAAATGGGCTGTGCATATATGCATAAAGTCCAGTTGTCTAAAACCTCTATTAAGATCAATTAATTTCAATTCACACTTTTTTCAACAAGTCAGCAATGTCTATTATGAAAGATAGTATATAAAAATAACAAATAAAAGCAATATATTCAATCATACATCCAGACAGCAATTGATGGAAGCTATTTTCGTACAGGGAAAGCTATTTTCGCGAAAATAGGCTATTTTCGGTATCTAGTCATACCGTCCCGGGGTTCCGGGCTTGTTCGTCCCAAAACCAGTTCGTCTCTGGGCTTGTTCGTCCCTAGGCTTATTCACCCGGGCTCGTTCGTCCGGGCTTGTTCGTCCCACACCACCGTTTCGATCTTGTTGGAATTTAATCGCTATGTGCCCTCCAAAGTAAACTTTTATTTTTAACATGCAAGTACTTTGAACAAAACTTAGTTATGCTTTTTTTTTGCCTCACTTGAAGTCGTATTTTGAACAGAACAGAAACTGAATTAATGATTCAAGACTTTAACACAATTGTCTCCGCATCGCCTCTTGCCTAGACTAGCGGCCTTACATTACAATATTCATTGAAAATCCATATGTACATATACATGTATGTATATATGATTTGTTATTTAATTTCTTTCCTAAATACCATGTTGGGGATGACGTCTCTGGCATATTTCATTTACTTTAGTTTCTTCTCTAAATGTAACGATGGAATGACACCATTGATATTTTTTCTTTTACTTAGTTTAGTTTAAAAATATTTATTTTACATCGATTGAGAAACAATCTGACAAGTTATACTAATCTCTCTCGATTCTGCTTCCAGGGAACTAAACCAGTACTCGCGCCAAATGTGCATGTGGGCCGATGATAAATCCTTAAGTTGACACCCGCTCCCGGGAATCAAACTCAGGACATTTTGGTTACGAGGCCGATGCTCTACGTCACGACCACGGACACCACATTTCTTTCACTTTCGTTTCTTCTATAAACGTGATGGGGATCTTTTTTGTACAGTTATAATTAACTTTGGTTGAGTAAAATGGAAGGCAATAATGCGCAGTTACAACCTTTTCAAAACCAGTGAAGAATTCACAATAGACACTTTGGTTGGCAGATACATAAGTTGGGACGAACAAGCCCTGATCAACGAGAAATCAGTTGGGACGAACAAGCCCGGACGAATGAGCCCGGACGAACAAGCCCGGGCGAACAAGCCCAGGGACGAACAAGCCCGTTACCCCGTCCCGGAACCCTTACGATAAAATGGAAATATCGCTTATATCAAATTTAATTGGCAAATCCTCCATTGACAATAAATAAACTTGTCATTATTACAACAAAATATGTGTTTGATTAGGATCAATTTTGGGGAAAAGTATTCTACTGTTAATATACGACTTGGTGTCTGAGCACTTTATTTTCACTAACAGGTATGATTCTTTGTCCAACATAAGTTTTATTAATTTACATTAGAAGTCATTATCGATTTTACTGATTGTAATTCAGCGTATTTCATCCTTGCTTGCTACATGTCAAAACAAAGTATGAATATTTGGAGTTCAATTTAACACAAAAACGAATAATAATTCATTATTAATCTAATCTTACAAAAAAAAAAAAAAAAAATTGGGTCCTATCGCAAAAATACACCTTTTTCTCAGACAGTAGAATATAAATAACACAGTTAAACAATTGGCAAACTATATAACATAATCAAAACTTCACACATATTTTCCATGACAACCTGACCAACGATATGAAATTTGTAGTTAGGGACGATTTCTCCAAATTTTCATTTGGGGACGATTTCACCAGAGAAATCGTCCCCATGCAGTTTGGGGCCGATTTCTCCAGGGGCCGATTTCTCCTGACACCGAATGAACACATGCAAGTCGGGCACCAAAATCGTGTCTGAAACATTTCCCGCGGTTTCTGTAGCGCAAGTTCGCTTATTATTGATGTTTGTAGCAAGAACGACAGCCAGGACGTGCAACAAAATGAGTGGACAGATGAAAATATCTGGATTCTTTACAGTAACTCCCAAGAGAGCAGCAGAAGACCAAGTAATATTTTACCATCTTTAGTAATTCTTCGATGTTTGGTCCCCAAAATGATTCGCCCCTCTCGGCCTCTGAAATAGATTTAACCCTTTACCACACAATGTCGACTTTTGACGACCGTAAGGTAGACGCCTTCTGAAAACAAGGTTGGAAAAGGAGAAGATGCTGGTAAACAGCATTTTTTCATTTTCCCATAATGTTTTTCCCTTCCTAAACCAAATTTGAATCTTTCACTCACATTTATTTTGCCTGCAAATGCTATCAATTTGGACCAGTCTACAATTTTCTCATTTGGTAAAGAGTTATGATATAATTCATTTTGAAAAAAGATTTGGCATAATACCGTAAAACGCCCCTCTGCTATACAGTCAGTGCTTTCATGTGGCATTGTTTTTTGAGTTAAAAGAAGAAATTAGATGAAATATTCAGCTTCATTTCATTGAAAAATATTGTATTTGATGTTTACGAAATGAATCCATAAACCAGTTACAATTTTTTGACACATAATTCTGATTTTCATGGGTTTTCGCGATTTATGGAGGGGCATTTTACAGTATTATGCCAAAGATTTCAAACTATTATCAGTCTCAATCACACTCAATGAATCTTTGATCAGATGGGTAGCTCAGATGTTGCGTTTTGCTTGTGTGTCCTATCTTCTTTGTGGCAACCAAATGCTCCTCTTCATCATTCATGCAACCAAATGCTACTCAAAATTCCAAAATATTATCTGTAATGTTCAAGTCAGATGGACATGTCTTAACCCTTTACTCCATAGGGCATTTCTATGGCATCTCTGATTGACCCTAAATAACAGCTAGGATGAAGCTGTTTCTCAAGTGTAAATGACACCTTTTGAAAATGTAGAAAACATTGTGACAAAAGGTGAAATTGCTCCTTTTGCCACTATGTTTTCCAAAGGCTCCTACAAGCAATGTGTAGAAATGAGTATTTATGGAGTAAAGGGTTAACTCATCAACTCTATTTCTATTTGCGTATTTTACTACAAGTATACTAACAGATATAAGAGTTGTCTTGAACTCTGAAATGTTTCCGTATGCAAAATGCCTATAATAAGTAACTGGCAATTTTTTGGACACATATATTTATCCATGTACACACTAAACAAGAGAAAATTTCATGTTTACATAGTGCTTTCTACTCTTTACCACACGAGAAAATTTTAGACTAGTTCAAATTGAAAGCATTTGCAGACGACAACATGAAGCTGACTCAAAAATTGAAATTTGTTCTGGGAAGGGTAGAAAACACTGTGGAAAAAGAAAAAAATGCTGGTTACCAGCATTTTCTCCTTTTCCCACAGTGTTTTCAAAAGGCTTCTTTCTCAGGGGCATCAAAAGTAGGGATTGTTTGGTAATAGGTTAATTTAACTTTGTGTCCTGGGTTTCAAAGATATTGACTGCTGACTGCTGATGAAGACCATGCAGATACTTGACTCACTTTTGGCACAGTGTACTTACGATGATGAGGTGCAAATATTAAGATAATTATTATTAATCTATTCCGGTTAATTCTTGAGGGTTATTTATCAACACAATTTACAAGATGTTTCATCGCCTAGGCTTATAAACTGTAAATATGTTCAAATTTTTCTCCGAAGATGGTGAAGCAGTACCACAGTTTCAAAATGAGATGATGTTTAACCCTTTACCGGACAGCAAAATTTTTATACAGGTCTTCATTGAGGAAATTCTCAGAGGAAAATTGACATGTTTTCAAATAATGATACTTGCTCTTGAATTGGTAGAAAACATTTGGGAAAAGGGGAAAATGCTGGCTAATACCAGCATTTTCTCCTTTTCCTACAATGTTTCCGAAAGCTTTCTTTCTCATAGTTGTTAAAAGGTGGGATTGTGTGGCAAAGGTCTAAACATACAAAACCTTTTTTTTTCAGGAAGGTAATAATTATCTTAAAAGAATGAAACCCGATGCAAACATACTATCATCACCTAACAAGGAAAATACAGATCAAAATGTGCAGCAAGTAGACGACAAGCTCAACTGTACACCCGAGAAAGAACAAATTGCAGACAGTGCAACTGATCAACAAGATCCTCCTGTAAAGCTTAGTCCTGAACAGAAATTGAAAATAGATGAAAATAGATTAAAAGCTGTCGGTAAACTGTTAGAGAAACAGACTTCTGGTTTGTTCAGAGACGTTGGTGTGTCATGGTTGAAAGTATTAGAGCCAGAGTTCAAGAAACCATATTTTCAAAAGGTAGATTTATAGACAGGGAAATGGTTGTGCAATGCAATAAGGGGAGAGTAGTGGCTTCACCAATCTATACTGTATCTAAATTACCCTAAAAAAATCTTTTAAAAAATGTGGGAAAAGGAGAAAATGACAGTATCCAGCATTTTTCTCCCTATTTCCGCACAGTGTTTTCTACCCTTCAAAGACAAATCGTAATATTTCAGCTCCATTTGATTTGTTATCTACCAATCTCGTATATTGGTTAGGTAAATAGTAACTCATTACCAAATGACAATATTTTAGGCTTGTCCAAATTGAAAGCATTTACAGACGACATAAAAGCGACTGAAAATTTGAAATTTGTTTTGTTAAGGGTAGAAAACATTGTTGGATAAGGAGAAAATGCTGGTAACGTGGTTACCAGCATTTTCTCCTTTTCCCACAATGTTTTCTAAAGGCCTCTTTTTCTGGGGCGTCAAAAGTAGGGATATTGTGGTAATGGGTTAACTCATGGCTGTTTATGCTATCTGTAGACGTATAGAAAACAACTGTCAATTGCGCTAATGGTATTTTTGATCCTTTTATGGTTATGAAATCTGCACTGCTCGTTTGTGATAGAATTTCCAAACGTGACCTCTGCTATTCTTATTTTCAGCTGGGACAGTTTGTAGAGATAGAGAGACAGAAGAACAAAGTATTTCCTACTCCAGAAAATGTATTTAGTTGGACCAGAGCATGCACTGTCAAAGATGTAAGATTTTAGATTTATAGTCAGAGTAGGAAATCAGTGTTTTCCTTCAACTTTCTGTAGCATGGGTCACAATTACCCCTTCATATGAATTGAAAAAGGTAGAATAATAAATTTTTGGGGTCATTTAGAAAAATTTGGGGGTCAAAACCCTCAAAATTCTAAGAAACGAGGGGGGGGGGGGTCATGGAAAACCCTGGAAATTTTACACTTACTCAATATCAGGGTTGAGGAATTTTTGGAAATTTGTACTTGTACATGGGACAAGTAAATTTTTTTAAAAATCCTCTCTACCTGTCCAGAAAAAATCAGTTTTAACCCTTTACTAAACAATCACTGGTTTTTACGACCCTCAGATACAAGCCTTTTGAAAACATTGTGGGAAAAGGAGAAAATGCTGGTAACCAGCATTTTCTCTTTTTCCCACAATATTTTCTACTCTACTGGAAACAAATTTCAGTTTTTGAGTTATGTTTATTTTGTCGTCTGCAAGTGCTTTCAACTTGGACCAGTCTAAAATTTTGTCGTTTGGTAAAAGGTTAAAAGTCATTTAACTCTTTACCAAACAACAAAACTTTGGACTTGTCCAAATTGAAAGCATTTGCAGACGACAAATTAAATGTGAATCAAAAATTGGAATTTGATTTGGGAAGGTTGAAAACGTTGGGAAAAGAGAAAATGCTGGTTAGTTACTTACCACCATTTTTCCTTTTTCCAACAATGTTTTCAAAATCTTTCTTTCCCAGGGTTGTTAAAAGTCGGGATCATTTGGTAAAGAGTTAACCACAGCAGGGATGTAAAAATTTTTCTTTGTCTACTTGTCCTGTAGGACGAGTGAGTAGCAAAAGTTACTTGTCCTTATGACATTATCACTCGTCCAAACTTGCGGACTTGAATGACCATTTTTACTGCATATATGCCCTTTTCTCAAAGATGTGTGAACCTTACTGGTGTTTTCCATCTTTCAAAGAGACAAACAAAGCAATGATTTAATTCTGGCACATTAATAGACCACAGGAATTTGACATTCTATAACCAAAATAAATGATAAAACATGAAAAAAAATCTCCCCATATAATATAAACACAAGGAACGCAACGTCTCGATTGCTGGCGCTAGCACCCGACAGCCTTTCCCAACCAAAATCACCTACGAAACAAACATAGATCATAATCTCATTTAGCCTAGCGATAGACAAGACAATAATGTACCTGCGACATCCCACGATACCTCAGTAGACACCTTTCAACCAGAGATATCCGTCATGTTTTACAGCTCTATCAGGTCATTTTGATTTCTCCCGGTAGCCATTCGCTGACGTCACAAGAAGTGCAAGGAAGCGTATTTTCGTATTACTTATTACTATTATTTTTTTCGTTTTTAAGATATTTATGGACACCAAATGATACTTAAGATTCTAGAAAAATCTTTAGTATCATGTGATGTCCATAGGAATCTTAAAAACGAAAAAAATAATAGTAATAAATAATACGAAAATACGCTACCTGCTACTTTCTGTGACGTCAGCGAATGGCTACCGGGATAAATCAAAATGACCTGATAGAGCTGTAAAACATGACGGATATCTCTGGTTGAAAGGTGTCTACTGAGGTATCGTGGGATGTCGCAGGTACATTATTGTCTTGTCTATCGCTAGGCTAAATGAGATTATGATCAATGTTTGTTTCGTAGGTGATTTTGGTTGGGAAAGGCTGTCGGGTGCTAGCGCCAGCAATCGAGACGTTGCGTTCCTTGTGTTTATATTATATAGGGGAGAGTTTTTTTTCATGTTTTATCATTTATTTTGGTTATAGAATGTCAAATTCCTGTGAATAGACAAAGAAAGTGTCAGAAATCATTTCTGGGAAAGTAGACTTAACTCATTTCTCATGCCAAAATCACCATAAAAATAGTTTACAGTTAAATTTTTAACTTTTTTCAATACCATTTTTTTTTTCCATATATTTTAATTTACAAACGAGATCAAAAAAGAATCCGCCATATTTCAAGCATTTGCAGACGACGTCACCTTCTTCACCCCCACCTCCCGTCTATATAGATCTGGCATATATTTTCATATAAGGACATTTTTTTTCACTCATGAACGGAAATTTAGCTTTCATTTATTGCTTTATTCAGAGATTTGTTTAAATTCACTGTTAAAATTCTTTATTAAAGATAAGAAGATAGTTTGAAGTTCCCCTGATCGGACGATGCCACGCTGCTCATTGTAGTGTCATGGGTTTTCGCGCTTTTTTGGCGATCTATTTTTTCGTGACAATTAATTTATGGAGAAGTACTACTACATGATTTGACATCAATTAGTCAGTTTAAAAAGCATGTAACTTAAAAATCTGCTACTTTACTTTAGGTAAGAGGAATAACACTTTTGTTACTCTGTCAGGAATGACTCGCCACCTTCACTATCATGCACGTGTCCTTCGCATTTTATACTGATCGTGTTTAGCTCATATTTCTGCCGGATGCGCGCAAGCCAAGTTATATGAAACTTCAGACGACAATTTCATGCGTCATATTGACATTTACGGGACAAATTTAAAATTCAATAGATTTTAAAATGTACTCGTCCAACAGGACGAGCTTGGCATTTTTTCTACTCGCCCGAAGCCAAATGTTACTCGTCAATACGAGCGGACGAGTGGAATTTTACATCCCTGGACCACAGGAATCTTTCAACCATGCCTTGTTAACCTTTAACTCTTTACCGAACGGCAAAATTTGGGACTTGTCCGAATTGAAAGCACTGGCAGACTACATTATAAATGTGTCCTAAAAATAAGAATTTGTTTTGAGGAGTGTAGAAAACATCGTGGTGAAAGGAGAAAATGTTGTCTAAAGGCTTCTTTTTCAGGGGTGTCAAAAGTAGGGATTGTGTGGTAATGGGTTAACCTGCTAAAGAACTGAAATGAAATTATTGAGTCGATAGTAAAAACCTAATTATTGCAATTTCAAAGTTATTTTGTGCAGTCTGATCTTGATCAGCAAATGCCTTCATTTTCAACACTCTGTTGCATGGTAAAGAGTTCTGGTATATTTGAGTACTGTGGGCAGAGGAATAGGTTACACTTGAATTGAATAAATTTTGTGTATTGAATCATATTCAAACATGTAGATCAAAGTTTTTCTTTTCATCCAATTTTGTACCAAACATGAAAATAGAATGTTATTCTTTGTTGTATTTTGATTAATACTGACTTTGAATGTTGCATGAAGTTCTATCAATTTTCCCAATAAGATGGGCTAATACAATACTAATACGGACTAATCATTTGTACCACATTTTATTTGTTGTCTGCAGATTCTTTCAGTTTAAACAAGTCCAGAATTTTGTTGTTTGGGAAAGAACTAATCACATAAATATATTACATGTATTTTCTTCTTCAGGTTAAGGTTGTCATTCTCGGACAAGACCCTTATCATGGCCCCAATCAGGCTCATGGTTAGTAGATCTCTTTCACATGCAAGGTGGTAGGTGGCAGTGTGGGGGCATCAGTGTCAGTGGCACATTCCTGGTTTTCCTCTCCTCTTGTAGTTCTTGACCATTTTGGCTGAAATTTAAAGGAAACCTTCCTATTGTGGGAAATTTTGCATATTTGATTTTAATTATGATTGATTATGTATTGCATACTTCACATACATATATATCTATATTTTAAAGTCAAACAGAAAAGCTATTTTGAATGACAAAATGGTTACCCGTATAATATTTTTAGATTAACATAAATTGATTAATTGGCTTAACTCATTCATTTGGAATGGTTACATAAAAGAAAAGTGAAATAAAAAAAAAAATGTTGAAATCTCTAGAATCTGGAAAAAAAAAGTTTGTAACACTGAATATGCACTGTATGTAAAAGCTTGAAGTAAAATGCAGCACCCGTAAGAGCTTATTGTGTACCAGTTGACAAAATTTCACACTTGTTCAGATTGACAGCACTTTCAGACATTTAACATGAGGCTCAAATTGACAAGATTAGTCTTTGAAAGAGTAGGAAACACAGAAAAGGAGAAAATTCTGATCAGCAGCATTTTATTCCTGCATGCTGTTTCCAAAAGCTTTCTTCACTTGGGTAATTACACCCCCTCAACAACGAATTGGAGGGGGGTATACTGGTATTGCCATGGCTGTCCGTCCATCTGTCGGTAGATACAGATTTGTCCAGAGCAGTACTGAAATACTTTTAAAGATACTCGACTCAAATTTACACACACTGTTCCTATATATATATGAAGTTGTGCTTGTGCAAATTTCATGACCCTGCTATGATTTGTTGCAGAATTAACTTCTCTTGAACTTTTTTGAGCTCTTACTTTTGTTCTAAACCATTCTGCATTCTGTGACAGAGACCTGTTTTTCTGACAAGGAGCCGGTGGGAGGTATAATCAGGTTTAGTGATAGCTCTAGTTGAAACCTGGTACTCTGTGTTAAAAGGTGAATGTTTAAAACATTGCCAAAGAATCACTAGTTTTTACAACACCTGAGATAGAAGCCTTTTGAAAACATTGTAGGAAAAGGAGAAAATGCTGGTAACCAATGTTTTCTACCCTACTCATCTTGAAACAAATTTCAATTTTTGAGTTTTAGTTCATTTTGTCATCTGCTTTAGTTTAAACAAGTGTGAAATTTTTTCGTTTGGAAATGGGTCAAGGAATTACCAGTAATATGTTTGTATTGCTGAATACGATTACTTACACCTGTTCAATTGTTGTTTCTCTTTGTTTTCACTTTAAGGTTTGTCATTCAGTGTTTTACCAGGCATACAAGCACCTCCAAGGTAATAACAATTTTATTATCATGAAAGTGTAACAGGTGGTGAAAAATGTCGCGGCTCGACAGGGATTCGAACCCAGGGCCTCAGGAATACCATACTTGCACTCTAACCAACTGGGCTGCCGAACCACATGTCAATATGGCCGCACGATATATCACCAAATACCTGTACCCGACTACTTTATACCTTTGTATCTGTCTAGGGGATAGACCAGTATACTACAAAAGGTTGGGAATAGGGAGACATATTTTGGAAGGGGGGGGTATACCCCCTTACCAAACAACAAAATTTAAAACTGGTCTGAATTGAAGCACTTGCAGATGACAAAATAAACAGAGTTCAAAAATTGAAATTTGTTTCCAGCATGGTTTGAAAACATTCTGGGAAAAGGAGAAAATGCTGGTTACCAGCATTTTCTCCTTTTTCCGCAATGTTTTCAAAAGGCTTCTATCTTAGGGTCGTAAAAACCAGGGATTGTTTGGTAAAGGGTTAATAAAAGCCAAACCTGGGTCATATTCTTGACCCAATCAGAATTTTTTCTTGCTTGTAAACAAAATTGAAAAACTTTGCAGTTGTATCTACAAGTTTACGTCTGTAATACCAGGCATATATAGGTATTAGTTGTCAAAGAAATGTGTAAAAGTAATGCTTCACCAAGTATTGGATGGTTAAAATAAAAAAAGCTAGATTGATTAGTTACATAACTTTTTTAGCAATTAATGTCAGGTCTTAAACAGAAGTATATCAGCATTAAAATTCCTTGTGCCCCTTTTTTTGAGATTTTTACTGGAAAAGTAGCCTCAGCCCAGCTTTGTTAGCTGCATACTGTATTCTCATTTAAGATTGGTATGATAGTAGATGTTAGACAAAATTGAAGTTCTGCCTCAATATTTTTTTTGTGTGTGTGATGACTTGCATCAGAGAGATAAACCTCTACAAGAAAATGTCTAAAATGATAAAATACTACCATTTTTTTTTTTCTGTTTCAGCCTCCAAAATATGTACAAAGAACTAGAGAAAGACATAGATGGATTTACAATACCCAAACACGGCTATTTACAAGGCTGGGCTAAACAAGGTTATTTTCTGTTATGCTTTAGTCTAGTTTCACACATTTTTTTATCTGCTGATAAAAATCATTAATGCATTCTGCTTTAATCAGGAAAGGATTCAACATTTGCAAAAAGCATTAGCTCTAGCTGCCAATGTTTTTTCTGAGGGTTGATGAAGCTGTTTTCACTTATGTCAAGATGGGAGGGAGTCATGGCTTAGAATTATGTTGATCAGCAGCAGATTGCTCAGAAATACTTGTAGTGAAGCATTGGTAAAGGAAATCAAGAAAGGCATGGTACCCTGGCTTATTTGACTGAAATGCAGTTGAAATATTTATAAAGACGAGAAATGTGGAGTCGAGTGAAGTATAATAATTCATAAATGACTGATATTTTTTTGGTAAACTCTTACAGTATCAGATATAAAAATTCCACCTTTTCCTATGGCTTAAAACATGAATCCTTTGAAACTTGAACTCTCAACTAAATGTTTTGCTAGAAGAGGGTGATGTAACTCTTTACTTGACGACGAAACTTCAGACTTGTCAGTACTGGAAGCATTGGCGGACTATGTATTAACAAGAGCTTCACAAAACAGCTCCAGAAGGGGCTTGTCAGTGAAATGGATTAAAATTGAGAATGCCTCAAAAGATCCAAATTATAAGAGGTGCATGCACTATTGCACATCATAGAGATTCATTGTGGTAAGTTTAAACTTATTTTAATGGAAACAGAGGAGTGGCACACACAAGAAATTGCTAATGGACACACAAATAAATGGATGGACGGAAGACCGGGCCGTAACATGAAGCGATCCTAGGGGCATGTAAAAAAGGGATCCAATGATGGTGTTTGTTGTTGAGATTGGGGAAAAAATGTTGGAATGCAAGGAAATGTTGCCTATCAGCATTTTCTCTTATCCCCACAATAATTTACCATATTGTTCCTGAGGACCAATCAGAATAAAATTTTTTCAACTACTAACCCTTTCCCACACAATGACCACTTTTTACGACCCTTGGAAAGGAACCTTTTGAAAACAATGTGTGAAAAGGAGAAAATGCTGGTAACAAGCATTTTCTCCTTTTCACGCAATGTTTCCTATCCAATTAATAAACAATTGCACTTTTTGAGCCACATTGAAATTGTCGTCTGCAAATGCTTTCAATTTGGACAGGGCTAAAATTTTGTTGTCTGGTAAAGAGTTAACTTGTTGTTTTGTCCAGGTGTGCTGATGTTGAATGCAGTTCTGACAGTCAGGGCTCATCAAGCAAACTCTCATCGAGACAAGGGTTGGGAAAAGTTTACTGATGCTACTGTATCCTATCTCAACAAAAACCGAAGTGGACTTGTGTTCATCTTGTGGGGTTCATATGCACAGAAAAAAGGGTCACAAATAGATAAGGTAAGACTCAACAAATTGTCAAGTAATCTGTGACAAGTCTTGAAAAAGGTACCATCTGGGAAATGTGAAAAGTGTCGACCCTGGTAAGCCTGCGTGGATTGTGCAGGCTGACCAGGGTTGACAATATTCACATTTGTTGTATTTTCTGTATGAAAGGTGGTTCCTCTACCTTGTTATATATTCATTTTTGGACTATCAACTTAAATTGACCTGCACTATCGTTGATCCGAGTGCAAATAAAGATTAGGCTGAACACAACATGCATTCTGGGTTGGTGTATTCATCATCTACTCCTGAGAACACTCTTTAGAGTCTAATTCTCAAAAAGTTTCTGAAGGCCAAAGTAACATAACTTCTCATTGGCTAAACCATTAGGGATTGTGTTACTTTCTAAATCTTTGATTAACCCATTACCACTCAATCCCTACTTTTGATGACCCTGAGAAAGAAGCTTAGAGAAACATTGTGGGAAAAAGAGAAAATGTTGGTAACCAGCATTTTCTTCTTTGCTCACAATGTTTTCTACACTTCACAAAACAAGTTTTGAATTTTTAGCTCACATGAGCGCGATCACAATGTCCGGCATCCGTTATGCGTCGTCCGTTGTCCACAATTTCTTTAAACATCTTCTAAACCACTGGGCCAATCTTGATGAAACTTGGCAGGGATGTTCCTTGGGTTAAGTTATACCAAAGTTGTTCAAGAGGTTAAATTCCACCTATAACTCTGGTTGCCATGGCAACCAAAAGGAAACAAAAATGGCAAAATCTTTAAAAATCTTCTTCTCTGAAACTAGAAGGCGATGAGCTTTGATATTTGGTATGCATCATCTCCTGGTGGACCTACCAAGATTGCACATATGATGCCCCTGGGGTCACAACTGGCCCCGTCCCGGGGGAGCGCAAGTTTGAAACATAGGAACAAAGAGGGAAACTTTAAAATTATTCTTCTCTGAAACTAGAAAGTGTAGAGCTTTGATATTTGGTATGAAGCATCTCCAAGTGGACCTCTACCATGTTTGTTCATATGATGTCCCTGGGGTCAAAACTGGCCCTGCCCCGTCCCGGGGGATCGCAAGTTTGAAACATAGAAATAAAGAAGGAAAACTTTAAAAATCTTCTTCTCTGAACTTAAAAGATGTAAAGCTTTGATTTTTAGCTCACCTGAGCACAACATGCTCAAGGGGAGCTTTTAGGATCACCTGGTATCCGTCATGCGTCATCAACAATTCTTTAAACATCAACTCCTCCTAAACCACTGGGCCAATTTGGACCAAACTTGGCTGGAATGTTCCTTGGGAGGTCCTCTTTGAAATTGTTCACAGAATTTGATTCAGTCAAAAACTCTGGTTGCCATGTCAACGAAATGGAATTTTTAAGGAAATTCTTTAAAAAAATTTTCATCTCTGAAACCGCTGGCCAGATTTTAAAATAATTTCACACACATGTTCCTTGGGTGACCCTTTTCAAAAATTGTTTGCGGAATTTTGATCCGTCAAGAAACATGGCTCTGGTGAATGGGGGCTTCTTGTACTTTTCAGCAATGAAGAAATTCTTAAAAATTCTTCTTCTCTGAAACCGCTGGTCAGATTTTAAAATAATTTCACAGAGATGTTCCTTGGGTGACCCTTTTCAAAAATTGTTGGCGAAATTTTGATCTGTCAAGAAACATGGCTCTGGTGAATGGGGGCTTCTTGCACTATACAGGAATGAAGAAATTCTTAAAAATTCTTCTTGTCAGAAACCACTGGCCAGATTTTAAAATAATTTCACAGAGTTGTTCCTTTGGTGACCCTTTTCAAAAGTTGTTCGCGAAATTTTGATCTGTCAAGAAACATGGGGGCTTCTTGCACTATACAGAAATGAAGAAATTCTTAAAAATTCTTTCTTCTCTGAAACAGCTGGTCAGATTTTGAAATAATTTCACAGAGATGTTCCTTGGGTTGCCCTTTTGAAAAATTGTTCATGAAATTTTGATAGGTCAAGAAACACGGCTCTGGTGAATGGGGGCTACTTGCACTATATGGAAATGAAGAAATTCTTAAAAATTCTTCTTCTCTCAAACGGCTCGTCAGATTTTGAAATAATTTCACAGAGATGTTCCTTGGGTGATCCTTTTCAATATTGTTCGTGAAATTTTGATTCATCAAGAAACATGGCTCTGGTGAATGGGGGCTACTTGCACTATAGGGCAATGAAGAAATTCTTAAAAATTCTTCTTCTCTGAAACAGCTACTCAGATTTTGGAAAATTTTCAGAGAGATATTCCTTGGGTTACCCTTTTCAAAAACTGTTCGTGAAAGTTTGATTTGTCGAGAAACATTGCTCTGGTGAATGGGGGCTACTTGCACTGTACAACTGTACAGAAATTAAGGAACTCCTAAAAATTCTTCTTTTTTGACACTGCTGGCCAGATTTTGAAAGGACTTTTACAGGTGACCTTTTAAAAATTGCTTGGCAAAATAATGATTTCGTTTCCAGTGTTTCAATACCTTAAAAAAAAGGGCTATGGTCCTCTCAAAAATTAAGGTGAGCGATCCAGTGCCATCTTGGCCCTCTTGTTTGTAAGTAGGATCTCCTAGTGGAGTTCTACAATATTTGTTCATATGATGGCCCTGGGGTCAGAACTGGCCCCACCCCGGGGGTCACAAGTTTGAAACATGGGAACAAAGAAGGAAAACTTTAAAAATCTTCTTCTCTGAAACTAGAAGGGTCAAAGCTTTGATATTTGGTATGTAGCATCTCCTAGTAGAACCAAGATTCTTCATATGATGCCCCTTGGGTCAAAACTGGCCCCGCCCCGGGGGTCAAAACTGGCCCCGCCCCGAGGGTCTTAAGTTTGAAACATAGGAACAAAGAAGGAAAACTTTTAAAATCTTCATCTCTGAAACTAGAAAGGTAAGAGCTTTGATATTTGGTATGTAGCATCTCCAAGTGGACCTTTACCAAGATTATTCATATGATGCCCCTGGGGTCAAAACTGGCCCCGCCCTGGGGGTCAAAACTGGCCCTGGCCCAAGGGTCATAAGTTTGAAACATAGGAACAAAGAAGGAAAAGTTTAAAAATCTTCTTCTCTGAAACTAGAAGGGTCCAAGCTTTGATATTTGGTATGTAGCATCTCCTAGTGGACCTTTACCATGATTGTTCATATGATGCCCCTGGGGTCAAAACTTGCCCGCCCCGGTGGTTACAAGTTTGAAACATAGGAACAAAGAAGGAAAACTTTAAAATTCTTCTTCTCTGAAACTAGAAGGGTCAGAGCTTTGATATTTGGTATGTAGCATCTCCTAGTGGACCTCTACTAAGATTGTTCACATGGTGCCCTAGGGGTCAAAACTGGCCCCGTCCCGGGGGTCACAAGTTTGAAACATAGTAACGAAGAAGAACTTAAAAAATATTATTCCCAGAAACTAGAAAGTTCCGAGCTTTGACATTTGGTATGTAGTATCTCCTAGTGGACCTCTTACAAGATTATTCATATGATGCCCATGGGGTCAAAACTGGCCCAGCCCCGGGGGTCACAATTTTGAAACATAGGAACAAAAAGGAAAAGTTTTAAATTCTTTTTCTTTCAAACTAGAAGGGCAGAGTTTTGATATTTATTATGCAGCATCTCCTAGTGGACCTCTAACAAGATTGTTCATATGATGCCCCTGGGGTCAAAACTGGCCCTGCCCCAGATGTCACAAAATTGAAACATAGGAACAAAGAAGGAAAACTTTAAAAATCTTCTTCTCTGAAACTAGAAGGGTCAGAGCTTTGATATTTGGTATGTAGCATCTCCTAGTGGACCTCTATTAAGATTGTTCATATGATGCCCCTGGGGTCAAAACTGGCCTCGCCCCGTCCCGGGGGATCGCAAGTTTGAAACATAGGAACAAAGAAAGAAAACTTTAAAAATCTTCTTCTCTGAAACTAGAAAGGTCCGAGCTTTGATATCTGGTATGTAACATCTCCTAGTGGACCTCTACTAAGATTGTTCATATGATGCCCCTGGGGTCAAAACTACCCCGCCCCGGGGGGTTATAAGTTTGAAACATAGGAACAAAGAAGGAAAACTTTAAAAATCTTTTCTCTGAAACTAGAAAGGTCCGAGCTTTAAAATTTGGTATGTAGCATCTCCTAGTGGACCTCTACTAAGATTTATCATATGATGCTCCTGGGGTCAAAACTGGCCCCACCCAGGGGGTCACAAGTTTGAAACATAAGAACAAAGAAGGAAAACGTTAAAAATCTTATCTGAAACAAGGAGTAGAGCTTTGATATTTGGTATGAAGCATCTGCTGTTGACCTCTGCCAAGTTTGTTCACATGATGTCCCTGGGGTCCAAACCAGCCCAAAGTCTTGAAAAAGGTACCATCTGGGAAATGTGAAAAGTGTCGACCCTGGTAAGCCTGCGTGGATTGTGCAGGCTGACCAGGGTTGACAATATTCACATTTGTTGTATTTTCTGTATGAAAGGTGGTTCCTCTACCTTGTTATATATTCATTTTTGGACTATCAACTTAAATTGACCTGCACTATCGTTGATCCGAGTGCAAATAAAGATTAGGCTGAACACAACATGCATTCTGGGTTGGTGTATTCATCATCTACTCCTGAGAACACTCTTTAGAGTCTAATTCTCAAAAAGTTTCTGAAGGCCAAAGTAACATAACTTCTCATTGGCTAAACCATTAGGGATTGTGTTACTTTCTAAATCTTTGATTAACCCATTACCACTCAATCCCTACTTTTGATGACCCTGAGAAAGAAGCTTAGAGAAACATTGTGGGAAAAAGAGAAAATGTTGGTAACCAGCATTTTCTTCTTTGCTCACAATGTTTTCTACACTTCACAAAACAAGTTTTGAATTTTTAGCTCACATGAGCGCGATCACAATGTCCGGCATCCGTTATGCGTCGTCCGTTGTCCACAATTTCTTTAAACATCTTCTAAACCACTGGGCCAATCTTGATGAAACTTGGCAGGGATGTTCCTTGGGTTAAGTTATACCAAAGTTGTTCAAGAGGTTAAATTCCACCTATAACTCTGGTTGCCATGGCAACCAAAAGGAAACAAAAATGGCAAAATCTTTAAAAATCTTCTTCTCTGAAACTAGAAGGCGATGAGCTTTGATATTTGGTATGCATCATCTCCTGGTGGACCTACCAAGATTGCACATATGATGCCCCTGGGGTCACAACTGGCCCCGTCCCGGGGGAGCGCAAGTTTGAAACATAGGAACAAAGAGGGAAACTTTAAAATTATTCTTCTCTGAAACTAGAAAGTGTAGAGCTTTGATATTTGGTATGAAGCATCTCCAAGTGGACCTCTACCATGTTTGTTCATATGATGTCCCTGGGGTCAAAACTGGCCCTGCCCCGTCCCGGGGGATCGCAAGTTTGAAACATAGAAATAAAGAAGGAAAACTTTAAAAATCTTCTTCTCTGAACTTAAAAGATGTAAAGCTTTGATTTTTAGCTCACCTGAGCACAACATGCTCAAGGGGAGCTTTTAGGATCACCTGGTATCCGTCATGCGTCATCAACAATTCTTTAAACATCAACTCCTCCTAAACCACTGGGCCAATTTGGACCAAACTTGGCTGGAATGTTCCTTGGGAGGTCCTCTTTGAAATTGTTCACAGAATTTGATTCAGTCAAAAACTCTGGTTGCCATGTCAACGAAATGGAATTTTTAAGGAAATTCTTTAAAAAAATTTTCATCTCTGAAACCGCTGGCCAGATTTTAAAATAATTTCACACACATGTTCCTTGGGTGACCCTTTTCAAAAATTGTTTGCGGAATTTTGATCCGTCAAGAAACATGGCTCTGGTGAATGGGGGCTTCTTGTACTTTTCAGCAATGAAGAAATTCTTAAAAATTCTTCTTCTCTGAAACCGCTGGTCAGATTTTAAAATAATTTCACAGAGATGTTCCTTGGGTGACCCTTTTCAAAAATTGTTGGCGAAATTTTGATCTGTCAAGAAACATGGCTCTGGTGAATGGGGGCTTCTTGCACTATACAGGAATGAAGAAATTCTTAAAAATTCTTCTTGTCAGAAACCACTGGCCAGATTTTAAAATAATTTCACAGAGTTGTTCCTTTGGTGACCCTTTTCAAAAGTTGTTCGCGAAATTTTGATCTGTCAAGAAACATGGGGGCTTCTTGCACTATACAGAAATGAAGAAATTCTTAAAAATTCTTTCTTCTCTGAAACAGCTGGTCAGATTTTGAAATAATTTCACAGAGATGTTCCTTGGGTTGCCCTTTTGAAAAATTGTTCATGAAATTTTGATAGGTCAAGAAACACGGCTCTGGTGAATGGGGGCTACTTGCACTATATGGAAATGAAGAAATTCTTAAAAATTCTTCTTCTCTCAAACGGCTCGTCAGATTTTGAAATAATTTCACAGAGATGTTCCTTGGGTGATCCTTTTCAATATTGTTCGTGAAATTTTGATTCATCAAGAAACATGGCTCTGGTGAATGGGGGCTACTTGCACTATAGGGCAATGAAGAAATTCTTAAAAATTCTTCTTCTCTGAAACAGCTACTCAGATTTTGGAAAATTTTCAGAGAGATATTCCTTGGGTTACCCTTTTCAAAAACTGTTCGTGAAAGTTTGATTTGTCGAGAAACATTGCTCTGGTGAATGGGGGCTACTTGCACTGTACAACTGTACAGAAATTAAGGAACTCCTAAAAATTCTTCTTTTTTGACACTGCTGGCCAGATTTTGAAAGGACTTTTACAGGTGACCTTTTAAAAATTGCTTGGCAAAATAATGATTTCGTTTCCAGTGTTTCAATACCTTAAAAAAAAGGGCTATGGTCCTCTCAAAAATTAAGGTGAGCGATCCAGTGCCATCTTGGCCCTCTTGTTTGTAAGTAGGATCTCCTAGTGGAGTTCTACAATATTTGTTCATATGATGGCCCTGGGGTCAGAACTGGCCCCACCCCGGGGGTCACAAGTTTGAAACATGGGAACAAAGAAGGAAAACTTTAAAAATCTTCTTCTCTGAAACTAGAAGGGTCAAAGCTTTGATATTTGGTATGTAGCATCTCCTAGTAGAACCAAGATTCTTCATATGATGCCCCTTGGGTCAAAACTGGCCCCGCCCCGGGGGTCAAAACTGGCCCCGCCCCGAGGGTCTTAAGTTTGAAACATAGGAACAAAGAAGGAAAACTTTTAAAATCTTCATCTCTGAAACTAGAAAGGTAAGAGCTTTGATATTTGGTATGTAGCATCTCCAAGTGGACCTTTACCAAGATTATTCATATGATGCCCCTGGGGTCAAAACTGGCCCCGCCCTGGGGGTCAAAACTGGCCCTGGCCCAAGGGTCATAAGTTTGAAACATAGGAACAAAGAAGGAAAAGTTTAAAAATCTTCTTCTCTGAAACTAGAAGGGTCCAAGCTTTGATATTTGGTATGTAGCATCTCCTAGTGGACCTTTACCATGATTGTTCATATGATGCCCCTGGGGTCAAAACTTGCCCGCCCCGGTGGTTACAAGTTTGAAACATAGGAACAAAGAAGGAAAACTTTAAAATTCTTCTTCTCTGAAACTAGAAGGGTCAGAGCTTTGATATTTGGTATGTAGCATCTCCTAGTGGACCTCTACTAAGATTGTTCACATGGTGCCCTAGGGGTCAAAACTGGCCCCGTCCCGGGGGTCACAAGTTTGAAACATAGTAACGAAGAAGAACTTAAAAAATATTATTCCCAGAAACTAGAAAGTTCCGAGCTTTGACATTTGGTATGTAGTATCTCCTAGTGGACCTCTTACAAGATTATTCATATGATGCCCATGGGGTCAAAACTGGCCCAGCCCCGGGGGTCACAATTTTGAAACATAGGAACAAAAAGGAAAAGTTTTAAATTCTTTTTCTTTCAAACTAGAAGGGCAGAGTTTTGATATTTATTATGCAGCATCTCCTAGTGGACCTCTAACAAGATTGTTCATATGATGCCCCTGGGGTCAAAACTGGCCCTGCCCCAGATGTCACAAAATTGAAACATAGGAACAAAGAAGGAAAACTTTAAAAATCTTCTTCTCTGAAACTAGAAGGGTCAGAGCTTTGATATTTGGTATGTAGCATCTCCTAGTGGACCTCTATTAAGATTGTTCATATGATGCCCCTGGGGTCAAAACTGGCCTCGCCCCGTCCCGGGGGATCGCAAGTTTGAAACATAGGAACAAAGAAAGAAAACTTTAAAAATCTTCTTCTCTGAAACTAGAAAGGTCCGAGCTTTGATATCTGGTATGTAACATCTCCTAGTGGACCTCTACTAAGATTGTTCATATGATGCCCCTGGGGTCAAAACTACCCCGCCCCGGGGGGTTATAAGTTTGAAACATAGGAACAAAGAAGGAAAACTTTAAAAATCTTTTCTCTGAAACTAGAAAGGTCCGAGCTTTAAAATTTGGTATGTAGCATCTCCTAGTGGACCTCTACTAAGATTTATCATATGATGCTCCTGGGGTCAAAACTGGCCCCACCCAGGGGGTCACAAGTTTGAAACATAAGAACAAAGAAGGAAAACGTTAAAAATCTTATCTGAAACAAGGAGTAGAGCTTTGATATTTGGTATGAAGCATCTGCTGTTGACCTCTGCCAAGTTTGTTCACATGATGTCCCTGGGGTCCAAACCAGCCCAGCCTTGGGGTCACAAGTTCAAAACATAGGAACAAAGAAGGAAAACATTAAAAATATTTTTCTCTGAAACTGGAAATCGTAGAGCTTTGATGTTTCATTACGTAGCATCTTCTAGTGGACCTTTGCCAAATATGATACGATGATCTTTTCGGAAAAGAAGAATTTTCATTGTAGACCTTTACTGCCTAGTACTCAGGTGAGCGATATAGGACCATCATGATCCTCTTGTTAGTTTCTGTTATTTTGTTGTCTGCAAATGCTTTTGATTTTGACAAGCCAGAAATTTCGTCGTTTGGTAATGAGTTAAACTAGACAATTATAAAGAATTGTAATTGGATACAGACCCAGGCCTTGGATAAAATATGCCAATAATTACAGATGTTCTTGTGCCTATTAATTATCCAGTGATAGATTTCCAACAATAATTATACCCCGCAAAACAAATGTTTTCGGGAGTATACTGGAATCAGTGTGTCTGTCCATGTTTGTCATCCATCCGTCCCTGTATTCATTTCTGTGTCCGTCTATGTACAAAACACTAGTAATTGCCTGTTTCTGTCAAAGTGCTGGCGGGGGTATTAAGTCACATTTAGTTTACTTAGGAAAGAGTGCCTCTAAGCATTCTTAGTAAAATTTCAAATTTCTTTGGCCCTAGGGAGACAGCTTAAACCTTTACCACATAGTCCCGACTTTTGATGACCCTGAGATAGAAGCCCTTTGAAAAAAGTGTGGAAAAAGGAGAAAATGTTGGTAACCAGCATTTTCTCCTTTTTCCTCATAATGTTTTTTACCCTGCTGGAGGCAAATTTCTATCTTTGAGTAAACGTTTATTTTGTCGTCTGCAAGTACTTTCATTTTGGACCGGTCTAAAAGTGGATTATTAGCTGGGTTAATGCATCTGCAGAAAACATATATCTGTGTGAAACTGTGGAATCTCTGCAGACTGACCGAGGTTGAAACTTTTGGCTGCAGGTCAATTTTCTGCATGTCAAAGGACCATTTTACCTTATGAGTTTTCAAAAGCTTTATCATTAGGGTTGTTGAAATAGAGGAGTGTGTGTTAAAGAGGAAAAGAAGGTAAATGTTGACTTTTGTTTCCAGAAGAAGCACTGTGTTCTAACCGGAGTTCATCCTTCACCCCTCTCTGCCCACAGGGGCTTTTTTGGCTGTAAGCATTTCTCCAAATGTAATGAATACCTTCAGCAGTGTGGGAAAACACCAATAGACTGGAATGATCTACCACTACAGTGAATGGAAAGTGAACAGATCAGTGGCATCATTTTCATGCAAAGATCACCATTTCTGTGCCAATATGTTTAGTGTTGGTTCTCACATGGGCTGTTCCAAGGCAATTTATATAAGTACACGCAGCATTTTAACTCTACTAAATAATCCTGGGTCTTCACGACCCTGAGAAAGAAGCCTTCTGAAATAATGTGGAAAAAGTAGAAAATGCTGGTAACCAGCATTTTTTTTCCTTTTTCCACAATGTTTTCTACTCTTCCTAAAGCAAATTTCATATTTTGAGTTACATGAATTTTGTTGTCTGCAACTGCTATTCAATTGCTTGTTTTTTTGGACGAGTCTAAAATTTTGTTGTTTCATTTAGGATTGCGTTGGTCTTTGTTACCTTGAAAATGTGTCGATATTTTTACGATTCTATGATTATCTCATCCCAGAGGGAAATATTGGTACACTGGTTCAAGTGTTAAAAAGTGCTAAAACTTGAATGTAAATATGATAGACAGGCAATTGTTGTTTGTCTTGGAAAGTAGACAATGTACAAGAAATATTGGTAACCAGATCAAGGATTGAATCTTGCATGCAAGAAGCTGTTTTATCAGGATCATCCATGTGTGGAGTGAGGACTGGTTCAAGTGTTAAAAGTGCTAAAACTTGAATGTAAATATGATAGACAGGCAATTGTTGTTTGTCTTGGAAAGTACAAGCTTTAATAATTATGTTTTACTGTAAAATGTGTTGTTTTTGGTCACATTTAAAGAATGTGGTCAATTCAGTGATTCTTTTATCGTAGGGCTGAGAGAACTATAGGTTCCCACCCAAGATTTGATCAAGGATTAGAGTGTGCATGCAAGAAGCTGTGTTACATTATGGCACATATTTACTATTATGGCACATATTTACCATTTATTCATAACATTTTTAGCCCACAAAGTGCTCAAGGTGAGCTATTGTGATCTGTCAATGTCCGTCGTCCGTCCGTCTGTTCACAATTACAAAAAAAATCTTCTCCTAAACTAACTACCAGATTTTAATCAAACTTCACAAAAATGATCCCTAGGTGATGCACAATCAAAATACTTCAAAGATTTAAATTCCATGTAGAACTCTGGTTGCCATGGCAACTGAGTGAAAAAACTTTAAAAATCTTCTTGTCCAAAACTGCAAGAGCTAAAGCTTTCATATTTGGCATGTAGCATCATATAGTGGCTCTCTACCAAAATACTTCAAATTATGGCCCTACTTTGAAAAAGGCCCTATGTTGTGGGTTCTCGGATTTCACATGAGATAAAGAAGGAAATCTTTAAAAATCTTCTTGTCCTAAACCGTAAGGGCTAGAGCTCTCATGTATGGCATGTAGCATCATCTAGTGGCCCTCTACTAAAATACTTAAAATTATTGCACTAGTGCAGAAATTGGCCCTATGTTGTGGGGTCTTCGGTTTCGCAAAGAGATAAAAGATGAAATCTTAGAAAATCTTCTCATCCAAAACCCTAAGGGCTAGAGCTTTCATATTTAGCATGCAGCATCATCTGGTGGCCCTCTACTGAAATACTTCATGTTATGTCCCTGCAGTGAAAATTAATCCTATGTTGTTAGTCTTGGATTTCACATAGAGACAAGGAAGGAAATCTTTAAAAACCCTCTTGTCCCAAATGGTAATGGCAGGAGCTTTCATATTTGGCATGTAGCATCATCTAGTGGCCTTCTACCGAAATACTTCAAATTATGTCCCTGATGTAAAGAATTGGCCCTATGCTATGGGTCTTGGATTTCACATAGAGACAAGGAAGGAAATCTTTAAAAACCCTCTTGTCCCAGATGGTAATGGCCAGAGCTTTCATATTTGGCATGTAGCATCATGTAGTGGCCCTCTACCAACATACCTCAAGTTATGGCCCTAGTCTTGAAACTGGCCTTATGTTGTGGGTTCTCGGATTTCACACAGCGATAAAGAAGGAAATATTTGAAAATCGTCTTTTCCCAAACCATAAGGGGTAGAGCTTTCATATTTGGCATGTAGCATCATCTAGTGGCCCTCTACCAAAATACTTGAAATTATGACCCTGGTGTGAAAGTTAGCCCTATGTTTTTGGTCTCAGATTTCACATAGAGATAAAGAGGGAAGTCTTTAAAAATCTTCCTGTGGGCACACCAGAGACCACATTTCTTGCTAAGCGGAATTGAAAATTGGTTAGAATGTCGGTCTCGATGAATCTCACATGAGTCTGCATTTAATGCTTGTTGGGAATATAACTTTGTCATGTCAAGTAAGAATGACTTCAAAATTTGGTATGCATGTTTGTTGCAATAATACTGAGTACTGTGTTTAGAAACAAGAACTCTACATATCATGGATTTTGAGTAATTCCACTTTGATCTTCATTTTAATAGTATTTTTTCCTTGTCCAGAGTGGAATTTTGGAATCTCAAGTCAAATCGTTTGTTGCATTGCCTGCCCTTTGCAACTATATACCTCCTTGACAACTGGCGGTGGGATTGCATATCTTGCGACAACTTGCTGCTCTTGTTTCATCATCATTTGCCCTTGAACCTCAATATTTGGTAATTGTCTTCGTTGTAGATCGTTACTGCTTTGTACTAAGGTGAGAGATATAGGACCATCATGGTCCTCTTGCTGGTCTAATTCTATAGAATTTCTAAATCTGAAATCACACAACTACTGATTTGCTAAACTATTTGGTTTAGCTTCAGAACATGTGTTACTTGCAAATTTAGAAAATCTCAGAGAAAAAGAGACTGCTCTTAACCCTTTACCCCATAAGACATTTCTAAGGATGAAGCCATTTCTTATGTGTATACGACACCTTTTGAGGAAACATTGTGACAAAAGGTGAAATTGCTCCTCACGAGCAATTTCACCTTTTGCCAAAATGTTTTCTAAAGGCTCCTATAAGCAATGGGTAGAAATGAGTATCTATGGAGTAAAGGGTTAACTCATTACCAAACAACAAAATTTTACATTTGTCCAAATCGATAGCTTTGATATTTGGTATGTAGTATCTGCCAGTGGACCTCTACTAATCTTGTCCATGTGATGCCCCATGGGTAAAGACTGGCCCATCTCAGGGGTCAGTTTTAAATGTAGGATCAAAGAAGGAAAACTTTTAAGATTCTTCTTCTCTGAAACTGGAAGACTCAGAGCTTTGATATTTGGTTTGTAGTATCTCCTAGTAGATCTCTACCAAGCTTTTGCATATGATGCCTCTGGGACAACCAGCATTTTCTCTTTTTTCTTCTCTTTTTTTTTTTGTAAAATGTTTTCTATCATTCAAATCTTCATGTAACCCATTACCACACAATCCCTACTTTTGACGACCCCAAAGGGAAAAGGAACGATGTTGGTAACCAGCATTTTCTCCTTTTTCCACAATATTTTCTACCCTTCACAAAACAAATTTCAAATTTTCGGTCACTTTCATTTTGTCGTCTGCAAATGCTTTCGATTTTGACAAGCCTGAAATATTGGTGTTTGGTAATGAGTTAAACCACATAATTTGTTTTCAGCAAATGTTTTCAAAATTTGTATTCTAATGCAGGAGTCATTATATATATGTGAGGTCTGACATAAGTTGGTTTTTGAGATTAAAATCTACCTTATATGCTTGACTATAGGACGCATTTTTTCCCTAGAATTTTGAGCTTGAAGTGGGGGGGAGCGTCTTATAAGCGCATAATTAAAGGACTTTGCAAAATTTCATCAGAAGTACATACCTACCTGCTGATCAGCACAGAGGAAAAAACACCTCACAAACGAGTCACGCTGATCTAAAGCTATAAATGACTAAGTAATATTTGTTATTATCACCCATTGTCTGAAGAAATAAAAGTTTAGAACACAGTTATCTCATTTTACTAGTTAGTTTAGATTAAAAATTATTCGACAGAGCAGTTATTCCTCTTACTGTGTCAGTTTCAGCCAGTTCATTTATGGCCCACTAGTTCACTGTAGTACAGATAAAAAGTACGGTCTAGTGATTGACCCTTTCCACTATTCTAAATTTCGAAGATGAATCATTACTTTTTTAGCTCACCTGAGCACAACGTGCTCAAGGGGAGCTTTTAGGGTCACTGGGTGTCCGTCGTGCGTCGACTGTCGTGCGTCGTCAACAATTCTTTAAACATCAACTCCTCCTAAACCGCTGGGCCAATTTGGACCAAACTTGGCAGGAATGTTCCTTGGGAGGTCCTCTTTTAAAAAATTGTTCACAGAATTTGATTCCGTCAAAAACTCTGGTTGCACTCTGGTTGCCATGGCAACCAAATGGAATTTTTTAGCAAATTCTTTAAAAATCTTCTCCTCTGAAACCGCAGGTCAGATTTTGAAATTATTTCACAGATATGTTCCTTTGGTGACCCTTTTCAAAAATTGTTCGTGAAATTTTGATCCGTCAAAAATTGTGGCTCTAGTGAATGGGGGCTACTTGCGCTATATAGAAATCAAGGAATTCTTTAAAAATCTTCTCCTCTGAAACCACTGGTCGGATTTTGAAATAATTTCACAGATATGTTCCTTGGGTGACCCTTTACAAAACTTGTTCGTGAAATTTTGATCCGTCAAAAAATGTGGCTCTGGTGAATGGGGGCTACTTGCACTATACAGAAATGAAGGAATTCTTAAAAAATCTTCTTCTCTGAAACCGCTGGTCAGATTTTGAAATAATTTCAGACTTGTTCCTTGGGTGACCCTTTTCAAAAATTGTTCGCGAAATTTTGATTGGTCAAGAAACATGGCTCTTGTGAATGGGGGCTACTTGCACTATAGGGAAATGAGGAAATTCCTAAAAATTTTTCTTCTCTGAAACCGCTGGTCAGATTTTGAAATAATTTCTCAGGGATGTTCCTTTGGTGACCCTTTTCAAAAAGTGTTTGCGAAATTTTGATTGGTCAAGAAACATGGCTTTGGTGAATGGGGGCTACTTGCACTATAGGGAAATGAAGAAATTTTTAAAAATTCTTCTTCTCTGAAACGGCTAGACAGATTTTGAAATGATTGCACAGAGATGATTCTTGGGTGACCCTTTTCAAAAATTGTTCACAAAATTTTGATCCGTCAAGAAACATGCCTCTGGTGAATGGGGGCTACTTGCACTATATGGCAATGAGGAAATTCTCAAAAATTCTTCTCTGAAACCCCTAGTCAGATTTTGAAATAATTTGACAGAGATGTTCCTTGGGTTATCCTTGCTCTTGTGAATGGGGGCTACTTGCACTATATGGACATGATGAAATTCTTGAAAATTCTCTTTCTCTGAAACCCCTGGTCAGATTTTAAAAGAAATTTTCCAAAATGTTCCTTGGGTGACCCTTTTCAAAACTTGTTCGTAAATTTTGATCCATCAAGAAACATGGCTCTCGTGGATGGGGGATACTTGCCCCTATACAGAAATGAAGAATTCTTCAAAATTCTTCTTTTTGAAACTGATGGTCAGATTTCGAAATGAATTTTACAGGTGACCTTTTGAAAATTGCTTAGCAAAATTATAAATTTGGTTCCAATGTTTCAATACCTCAAAAAAAAAAAAAATAGGCTATGGTCATCTCAAAAATTCAGGTGAGCGATCCAGGGCCATCTTGGCCCTCTTGTTCAAAATCAAATGCGTTCTAATACGTTTTGGCATTGTGACGAATTAGAATGATGTAATGTAACCTAACCGAGGTAAAGATTTTCACAGTGCAATTCAGATCTAAATAAAAATTATGAAGCATTTATTAGTTGATCGTGGATGTAAGGAGGTAAAGGGTTGTGACTGCAGTCAGAGTCTGGTTTACAAGACAGTACACACCTATTTTTAGAAGAGTTACAGCCAGATGTCAAACTTTTATAGGTTACACTACCCAGGCTATCGATCTATAAATTAGTGCAGTTTACATCGCTTTGGTTTAAAACTCTTTACCAAACGAAATAATCTCGGACTGGTCCAAACTCAAGGATTTGCAGACAAAAAAAAATTAATGCGGTTCAAAGATTAAAACTTGCTCTTTGTGGGTAGAAAACATTGTAGGAAATGGGGAAATGCTGGTGACCATTTCTCCTTTTTCCACAATGTTTTCAGGAGGCTTTTTTGTCACAGCCCTGAAAACTTTGCATTGTGTTGTAAAGAATTAACATAGCCTGAAGTTACCGAAAAAGTTTGCCGATTATATGATTTAGGTTTTAATTAGCAAGCATTACAGTCTCTCATGATAACTCATTATTTATGGCTAGAAAGTATCCTTGCCAAACAGATATTCAATCCCTTACCATATAATTTGGGTACTTACAACCTGGAAGAAAAAGACTTATACAACACAATGTGTTGGAAATCCTTTTAATTTGGACTGGTCCAAATTTCTTTCTTTTGGTAGAGATTTAAATTACATTGTACTGAGCATAATACTCTTGAGTACTTTAGTTCTTTGATTTAACTCTTCCTGTCGGCGAGATAAGTAGTCTGTGCACCCATTGATAATTAACAGTAAGAGCAACCCATCGAAGGCCTAATTTCCCCGCAAGGATTATTCTAATGAAAAGTGTGAGTAGTTTGGTCTATGCCTTACACTTTTTTCACCCTTTTCTTTTTTCCCATTTTAAAAAGAAATTCGAGTTGAATCAATGTATGATCGGCTGAGATACATTTTTGGAATGATGCAACTTTGACACCCGACGATATATCGTAATATCTACTTGGTGTATATCCAGCTGAATAATCACAATTTTAGGACTGTTATGGTTCGTGTGAAGTCTACATGTGTCTTATAGGAGGTCATCAATGAAATCCCTGATTTTGAATCACAAAGTTGGGGGAGCGTCTTATAAGCGAAGGCGTCTTATAGTCGACCATATACCGTATTCAAGGAGTTTACAAAAATGCTTGTTGATGAGTTTAATAAGTTTTTACCTCAAAAACCAAAGAGTGTCAGATTGTTTTTATCACATTACTGATTAACAAGAATTATAGTCCAAAATGTGTTAAACCTGAGGCATACATGAATCATGTGTAGTGAAATTTACATGAAGCCTGTGCACTCACTTTGACAGGTACATTATGTACATAAATAGTTCCGAAGAAACTTGCATGATAATGATTTTTGTTTGAGTCTAACAATTGAGATTAACAAGAACTTTTACCACTAATTTCCTTCAGAAACCTAGGTCAGCATTGTTTTAGAAATGAATGGTATAATTTCAGAGTGTTGACCAAATACAGCACTATTTTCTCACGTGTGTGGCACAAGAAAATTTGTGATGGCTGTATTACATTGAAAACAAGGAGAGTTATGTGATAAATATAAATATATCATCTTATCTTTGGACTTAATCTGTGGGTGTAATTTTATTTGTTTGTAGAGTGTTTTATCTGTCTATACATTGGCTTTTCATTTGTTGTGGCTTTCTTAAAGTAAACAAGAGATAACCATTGCAGATTTATTACATATGATCAGTGCTCTGGATATTTAATAGAGGGCTTAACTCTTTACCACAGTATCCAGACTTTTAACAACCCTGGAAAAAAAGTCTTTTGAAAACATTGAAGGAAAAGGAGAAAATGCTGTAACCAGCATTTTCTCCTTTTCCCACAATGTTTTGTTCCATTCCGTACACAAATTTTAATTCTTTCATCATATTCATTTTGTCATCTGCAAACACTTTCAAATTGGACCAGTCTAAAATGTAGTTTGGTAAAGGGTTTATGCTTTTCTGTGATGCACTGTTTTAAGTCAATTGTCCCATGATTATGGATACATAGAATCTATTTGGGCAAGAACCTATTGAGTCATGAGGAAGCTTGATCTGTTTCGTTTTTGTTTTTTAGCTCACCTGTGCACAACATGCTCAAGGGGAGCTTTTAGGATCACCAGGTGTCCGTCGTCCGTCATGCGTTGTGCATCGTCAACAATTCTTTAAACATCAACTCCTCCTAAACCGCTGGGCGGATTTGGACCAAACTTGGCAGGAATGTTCCTTGGGAGGTCCTCTTCAAAAACTGTTCACAGAATTTGATTCCATCAAAAACTCTGGTTGCCATGGCAACCAAATAGAATTTTTTAGCAAATTCTTTAAAAATCTTCTCTGAAACCGCTAGTCGGATTTAGAAATAATTTCACAGATATGTTCCTTGGGTGACCCTTTTCAAAAATTGTTCGTGAAATTTTGATCCGTCAATAAATGTGGCTCTGGTGAATGGGGGCTTCTTGCACTATACAGAAATGAAGAAATTCTTTAAAAATCTCCTCCTCTGAAACCGCTGGTCGGATTTTGAAATAATTTCACAGACATGTTTCTTGGGTGACCCTTTTCAAAAAGTGTTCGTGAAATTTTGATCAGTCAAAAAATGTGGCTCTGGTGAATGGGGGCTACTTGCACTATACAGAAATGAAGGAATTCTTTAAAAATCTTCTTCTATGAAACCTCTAGTCAGATTTTGAAATAATTTCACAGAGTTGCTCCTTGGGTGACCCTTTTCAAAAATTGTTGGCGAAATTTTGATCCGTCAAGAAACATGGCTCTGGTGAATGGGGGCTTCTTGCACTATACAGAAATGAACAAATTCTTAAAAATTCTTCTTCTCTGAAACAGGTGGTTAGATTTTGAAATAATTTCACAGAGTTTTCCTTGGGTGACCCTTTTCAAAAATGGTTCGCGAAATTTTGATTGGTCAAGAAACATGGCTCTGGTGAATGGGGGCTACTTGCACTATACAGAAATGAAGAAATTCTTGAAAATTTTTCTTCTCTGAAATGGCTGGACAGATTTTGAAATAATTTCACAGAGATGTTCCTTAGGTGATCCTTTTCTAAAATTGTTCGTGAAATTTTGATTGGCCAAGAAACATGGCTCTGGTGAATGGGGGCAACTTGCACTATATGGAAATGAAGAAATTCTTGAAAATTCTTCTTCTCTGAAACCCATAGTCAGATTTTAAAATAATCTGACAGAGATGTTCCTTGAGTGACCCTTTTAAAAAGCTGTACATATAATTTTGATCCGTCAAGAAACATGGCTCTTGTGAATGGGGGCTACTTGCACTATACGGACATGATGAAATTCTTGAAAATTCTCTTTCTCTGAAACCTCTGGTAAAATTTTAAAAGACATTTTCCGAAATGTTCCTTGGGTGACCCTTTTCAAAACTTGTTTGTAAATTTTGATCCATCAAGAAACATGGCTCTTGTGGATGGGGGCTATTTGCTCTTACACAGAAATGAAGAATTCTTCAAAATTCTTCTTTTTGAAACTGATGGTCAGATTTCAAAATGACTTTTACAGGTGACTTGTTGAAAATTGCTTGGCAAAATTATAAATTTGGTTCCAATGTTTCAATACCTCAAAAAAAAAAAAATAGACTATGGTCATCTCAAAAATTCAGGTGAGCGATCCAGGGCCATCTTGGCCCTCTTGTTAATTCATATCTTTGAAGGCTAACTGAAAGCCATAGTTGTGAGAATTATTCCCCTCTTACCATTAGAATACTGAATCAATGAAATCAACCTTTTTTCACTTAGAAAAATAAGGCAGAATATTGCAATTTCAAGGTTCTTTAGGCTCAAATAATTATGTTAATAAGACATCTAGCTATTTAACTCTTTACCACACAATGCCAAATTTTGACGACCCTGAGACAGAAAGCCTTCGAAAATATTGTGGGAAAAGGAGAAAATGTTGGTAACCAGCATTTTCTCCTTTTCCCACAATATTTTCTACCCTTTCCAAATTAAGTTTCGTTTTTTGATTCACATTTATTTTGTCGTTTACAAATGCTTTTAATTTGGACAAGTCCAAAATTTTGTCATTTGGTAAAGAGTTCAACAAAAAATTAAGACTGAAGCTGGGCTAAAGAGTTTAATACTTTGCCAAACAATTCTGAGTTTCAATGACCCCAAGATAGAAGAAAACATTATTGGAGAGGGAGAAAATGCTGATAAGCTGCATTTTCTCTTTTTCTCTTGGGTTTATTTAACCCTTTACCACACAGTCCCTACTTTTGACGCAATTGAGAAAGAAGCCTTTGAAAAACATTGTGGGAAAAGGAGAAAATGCTGGTAACCAGCATTTTCTCCTTTCCCACAAAGTTTTATACCCTTTTCCCACAAAGTTTTATACCCTTCACAAAACAAATTTTAATTTTTGATTCACATTAAATTTACTCTTTAAATTAAAATTACCCTTTTTGAGAACTTTCTGCTATCTCCTCCTTGGGTTTATTTAACCCTTTACCACACAATCCCTACTTTTGACGCAATTGAGAAAGAAGCCTTTGAAAAACATTGTGGGAAAAGGAGAAAATGCTGGTAACCAGCATTTTCTCCTTTCCCACAAAGTTTTATACCCTTTTCCCACAAAGTTTTATACCCTTCACAAAACAAATTTTAATTTTTGATTCACATTAAATTTACCCTTTAAATTAAAATTACCCTTTTTGAGAACTTTCTGCTATCTCCTCCAAATCTAAAATTGTCATCTGCAAACCTTTTTGGTTTGGAAGAGTGCAAAATTTGTCGGTTAAGAAAGGGTTAAAAGTCTGGATTGTATGGTAAAGAGTTAAGTTTCTCCTACAAATGAGATAGAATTGAGATTGAGAGCAGGTCAGAAAGCACAAGAAATAGATACATAGCTTTACTGGATACTGTAATACATGTATTGCTGTTTAACCCTTTACCACACAATCCCTACTTTTGACGCCCCTGAGAAAGAAGCCTTTTGAAAACACTGAGGGAAAAGGAGAAAATGCTGGTAACCAGCATTTTCTCCTTTTCCCACAGTGTTTTCTACCCTTCCCAGAACAAATTTCAATTTTTCAGTCATCTTTATTTCGTCATCTGCAAATGCTTTCGATTTGGACCAGTCTAAAATTTTCTCGTGTGGTAAAGAGTTAAAACAGATTTATGAGTGAAACATCAGATGCTTTTATGACTGAGAATTAGCTCAGTAATAAGTCTTGTATATTCAAACAAAGTGAGCCTTGGTCTGCTAAAAATGGATTTTATGCATACCATCCATTTTGTCATACATAGAATAGTCCTTGAACATGCAGAAAATTCACAAAAATGAAGAAGTTATAAATCCACTTTTCGCAGAGTATGGCTCCAGTGATTCTTTTAATAAAGTGATTTTTAGTTTCATTTAGTTTTATTTTTGTTTTTAGCTCCACTGGCCGAAGGCCAGCAGGTTCGGCCAGCGGGTTTATGTCATGGCCCGTTGTCCGTCGTGCTTCCGTCCGTCCATCCGTCTGTGCGTCCGTCCGTCCGTCCGTATGTTAACTTTTTCTTTAAACATCCTCTCTGAAACTACCCATCAAATTATGATGAAACTTCACAGAAATGATCCTGTCATGGTCCTCTTCAGAATTTCTTGAAAGAATTTAATTCCTTCAAAAACTCTGGTTGCCA
Source organism: Tridacna crocea (assembly GCA_943736015.1). NCBI lineage: Eukaryota > Metazoa > Mollusca > Bivalvia > Cardiida > Cardiidae > Tridacna > Tridacna crocea. The sequence continues at coordinate 20,697,036 of OX031064.1, forward strand.
TGGCAACAAAACTGAAAAAATTTGAGAATCTTTGAAAATCTTCTTGTCTGAAACCGTAAGGCCTAGGGCTACCAAATTTTGCATGTAGCTTTATCTAGTGGACCTCTACCAAGTTTCTTCAAATTATAGCCCTGGGGTCAAAATAGGCCCCGCCCCGGGGGTCACAAATTTTACATGGGCTTATTTAGGGAGAACTTTAAAATTCCTCTTCTACCTAGGCATAGGGGCCTAGGGCTACCAAATTTGGCATGCAGTTTTATCTAGTGGACCTCTACCAACAGTGTCCAAATTATAGCCCTGGGGTCAAAATTGGCCCTGCCCCGGGGGGTAACAAGTTTTATATGGGCTTATATAGGAAAAACTTTCAAAATCTTCTCGCACCTAGCTATAAGGGCGAGGGCTATCAAATTTTGCATGTAGCTTTATCTAGAGGGTCTCTACCAAAGGGTGCCCAAATTATAGCCCTGGGGTCAAATTTAGCCCCGTCCCAGGGGGTCACAAGTTTTACATGGGCTTATATAGGGAAACTTTAATAATCTACTCGTACATAGCCATAAGGCCTAGGGCTACCAAATGTTGTGTGTAGCTTTATCTTACGGGCCTCTACCAAGAGGGCCCAAATTTTAAATTTGGGGGTCAAGTTTGACCGCACCCCAGGGGTCACAAGTTTTACATTGGCTTTTATAGTGAAAACTTGATAAACCTGTCTTATGGGTCACATATTTTATTGAGCAAACTTGTTTTACAGGGCTTTTTATTGGGCAAGATCACTTGACATTCCCACAATGCTTTATTGATTTTGGCGCGAAATCTAAATATAGCTTAAGAGGCTACGTAGCCGTTTAAGGGAATACCATAAAAAATATTTTTTTTGTAATTTTATGAATCTTAATTACTAATGATTAGTATTATTTTTTCATATGAATTTCAGTGATATATATATTTCTTAATTTGGTGAGATGTAAAAATTCTAAATACCCACCTTTAAGTTCTTTGATAGAAAATATTCTGTTTTCAAGGAGTGTGATTCATTTTGATGCTAATAGTTATGCTCACATGAGGTGAATAATAAATTCAGAGTGAGGTTTCTATCATTCAGCCAATTTTTCCAAGGATTTTACCTTTCATGCCAATGAATTAATCTGCTTGTATTGCCTGACAGTGTTCATTGTTCTCCTTTCCCTCATTGTTTTTGAAGGCCCTCTTTTTCATGGTCATGAACACTTCAATTTGTGTGGTAAAGGGTTAAAAAGCCAGTGGAGCGATACAGGGCCATCATGGCCCTCTTGTTTAATTTAAGTGGCCTATAGGTTTGATGCCCACTTGAGGCACAGGGTTTGTAAGCTATTGCAGGTACTTTTACATGTATATTGCTTGCAACACTGAAAAGGGGCATTTGAACAATTGCTTAACCCTTTCCCAAACAATCCCTAGTTTTTATGGGTCTGGAATAGTAGCCTTTTGAAAACATTATGGGAAAAGGAGAAAATGCTGGTAACCAGCATTTTCTCCTGTTCCCACAATGTTTTCTACCCAATCATAGACAGAAATCATCTTTTCAGCAAGAGTTGAGTTGAATTGTCTGCAAATGCTTTTAATTTGGACTAGTCCAAAAGTTTGTCGTTTGGGAACGGGTTAACTCTTTACCAAACAACAAAATTTTAGACTGGTCCAAATTGAAAGCATTTGCAGACGACAAAATAAAAGTGACTGAAAATTTGAAATTTGTTTCGTGAAGAGTAGAAAACATTGTGGGAAAAGGAGAAAATGCTGGTAAGCAGCATTTTCTCCTTTTCCCACAATGTTGTCTAAAGGCTTCTTTCCCATGGTCATGAAAAGTAGGGATTGTGTGGTAATGGGTTAAAGTGTGATCAGTATGCACAGTCCGCAGTCCGAGACGGCACTTTACAACTGCACTAGATTTTGTTCAACTTCAGACTTGCATAGAACAGAAAATAGCATAAAAATGATAAGTGCCGTTTTGGATTAGTCTGTGCGGAGCGTGCAGGCTGCTCGGAGACGACACGTTACACAATTGTCTGAATGCCCTTTTCGCAGGACATATGATTGAATGAAATAATGTTGGAAGCTGCAAAAAACACTTTCAATTGATCAAACTTGTCGGTAAATTCCTTCAATATGGACAGGTTTAAAGTTCTACTGTTTGGTAAAAAGTTAAGTCATTACCATATAATCCTGACTTTTAACCACCCTGAGAAAGAAGCTTTTTGAAAACATTGTGGGAAAAGGAGAAAATGCTGGTAACCAGCATTTTCTCCTTTTCCAACAATGTTTTCTACCCTTCCCAAACCAAATTTCAATTTTTCAGTCTCATTTATTTTGTCGTCTGCAAATACTTTCAATTATAGTTAGTCTCAAATTTTCCCGTTTGGTAAAGAGTTAAACCATGGACTGCATCTTTAATTTTCTTTTTCACTGCAAACTTTGTATTATTGCTGAGATTGCTGCTATACCTAAAAATAACCTTTTAAAACAGTGGAAAGATTTCAAGATAATTTTGCGTGAAATGTGATTTTGTAACCCTGCATCAAAATTGATTAACTCTGCACCACGCCATCCACATTTTCAGCTCACCTGTGCACATCGTGCTCAAGGGGAGTTTTTAGGATCACCCGGTGTCTGCCATCGACAATTCTTTAAACATCTACTCCTCCTAAACCACTGGGCCAATTTGGACCAAACTTGGCTGGAATGTTCCTTGGGAGGTCCTCTTTAAAAATTATTCACAGAATTTGATTCTGTCAAAAACTCTGGTTGCCATGGTAACCAAATGGAATTTTCTAAGAAATTCTTTAAAAATCTTCTCCTCTGAGACCGCTGACCAGATTTAAAAATAATTTCACATAGATGTTCCTTGGGTGACCCTTTTCGAAAATTTTTTGGCGAAATTTTGATCCATCAAGAAACATGGCTCTGATGAATGGGGACTACTTGCACTATAGGGAAATGAAGAAATTCTTAAAAATTCTTCTTCTCTCAGACAGTTGACCAGATTTTGAAATGATTTCACAGATATGTTCCTTTGGTGATCCTTTTAAAAAATTGTTTGTGCAGTTTTGATCTGTCAAGAAACATGGCTGTGGGGAATGGGGGACTACTTGCATTATAGGGACATGAAGAAATTCTTAAAAATTCTTCTTCCCTCGGACAGTTGGTCAGATTTTGAAATAATTTCACAGATATGTTCCTTTGGTGACCCTTTTAAAAAATTGTTCGTGCAATTTTGATCAGTCAAGAAACATGGCTCTGTTGAATGGGGGCTACTTGCACTATAGGGACATGAAGAAATTCTTGAAAATTCTTCTCCTCTTGAACGGCTGGTCAGAATTTAAAACAATTTCACAGAAATGTTCGTTGAATGAGTCTTCTCAGAAATTGTTCGCGAAATTATGCTACTTGCACTGTATGGAAATTAAGAAACTCCTGAAAATTCTTCTGTTCCTAAACAGCTGGTCTGATTTTGAAAGGACTTATACAGGTGACCTTTTGAAAATTGCTTGGCAAAATAATGATTTTGTCTCCAGTGTTTCAATACCTCAAAAAAGAAAATGGCTATGTTCCTCTCAAAAATCAAGGTGAGCGATCCAGGGCCATCTTGGCCCTCTTGTTGTAGACACTGAAACAAAGCTTTTGAAAACATTCCGTGAAAAGGAGAAAATGCTGGTAACTAGCATTTCCTCCTCCTTACCCTCATTCTTTTCTGTTCTATCACAGGCAGAAATTATCACTAAGCAACATTTCATTTGTTGTCTGCAAATGCTTTGAATTTGGTTTAGTCCAAAATTTTGTTGTTTGGTAAAGAAATAAACAATTATGCTTTGCTCACCAGAGGAGAAATTGAAAATACCTGCATGAAACTTCTCTTATAAACTGTTGTGAAAATATTACAATTTAGTTCCCTTGAATGTTTCAGAGAGACCCCTCACCAAATCTGATCAACCTAAATGCACATATTCACCAACCAAACCATTCTTAAAAACATTTTTAAGCTTATTCCTTTTCTAATTTTAAAAGGACAGACTTGATGACTGGCTAAAGAATTTGTTTAGCCAATCGGTAGTTGTGTTACTTTCAAAACTACAGTGAGACCAAATATGTTCTTTACACCCTGTGTCTACTCAGCTGAACAAGATGGAAGACTAAAAATAGAAAAGAGCTTTACCTCATATTAATCCATTACCACACAGTCCCTACTTTTTACGACCCTGAGAAAGAAGCCTTTAGAAAACATGGTTGGAAAAGGAGAAAATGCTGGTAACCAGCATTTTCACCTTTTCCCACAATGTTTTCTACCCTTCATGAAACAAATTCCGAATTTTCAGACACTTTTATTTTGTCATCTGCAAATGCTTTCAAGCTGAACAAATCTAAAATATTGTCATTTGGTAATGAGTTAAATAACAGGAAGTTATATTCAAAAAATGCAAATATACATCAAGAAGTAATGCAGTGGTATTGTGTACATCTTTCACTTGAATAATTGTCAGTTTGTATCAGTTTCTTGCCAGGTAAATGATCTCTTTTTAGCTCACCTGAGACGGTGTGTTCTCTGAACGCCTACCATCTACCTATCTAGGAGGGGGATTAGGGGGCCTACTGAGGGGCACTGATAATTATAATTGTCTTAAAAGCCTTTTGAAAACATCATGGGAAAAGGAGATAAAACCATTTTCTCCTGGTTCCTCACTGTTTTCTAAACCTTTCAAAAGGCTTCTTCCTACTTTTGACGACCCTTAGAAAGAGGACTATAGAAAACATTGTGGGAAAAACGAGAAAATGCTGTTAACCAAATGCTATTTGGTAAAGAACTAAATAATTGCCAAATTACTTTCTTTGTCACATTGTTTAAATCTATATGTTGTACAATTTTCCTCCAATAGAAATCTGCATGATAAAGAGCTCATTGCTCATCCTGAAATATGTTCTCATTTGTCACATTGTTACTTTTTAAACTCCTTTAATCATACCATTTCGTAAAGAGTTGAAAAGGAAACAGCCTGGTAGTAACTATTTCTCATAAGAGCAATGATTTTTTTTTGTCATATTGTTTTCTTTCCTTATTTTCGATGTTCCATTTGTTGAAAGAAGAATTTTAAACAGTATAATGAGTAATTATTGCTTATAACGGCAATGACTTCCTTATCACACTGTTTTCTTACAATGCTATCCCTATGTTATAAAATACATATCTCAATCAATTTAAAAAAAAAAATAAACAGTTATAAATAATTACTTTTCATTAAAAAGAAATCAGTGTGATAATGTAGTTGTTGCAGTGACTGCCTTTAGCACACTGTTTACTTCTCTAAGTGTCCTAATAACTGCTGGAATCTAAGTTGTAATTCTTTCTCACATATTCAAGATATAATGATCATGTAATAAATAGCTAAAACAATTTTTACAAAAAAAATTTCTTATGAATAAAGTTAAATGAAATTAAATGAATTAATTTTCAGTTTTAAAGAGATGTTATTTACCTGTAGTTTAACTATTCCCCAAATAGACCCCCTAATCCCCATTTCACACCCTATGTTATTTTATAGGAGTAGGCATTCGGGGAATAAACCCCTGAGACCAACATGCTCAAGGGGAACTTTTAGGATCACCTGGTGTCTGTTGTGCGTCGTGTGTCATCAACAATTCTTTAAACATCAACACTTCCTAAACCGTAGGGCCAATTTGGACCAAACATGGCTGGAATGTTCCTTGGGAGGTCCTCTTTAAAGATTGTTCACAGAATTTGATTCTGTCAAAAACTCTGGTTGCCATGGCAACTAAATGGAATTTTTTAAGAAATTCTTTAAAAATCTTCTTCTCTGAAACCACAGGCCAGATTTTAAAATATTTTTACTGATATGTTCCTTGGATGACCCTTTTAAAAAATTGTTCATGAAATTGTGATTCATCAAGAAACGTTGCTCTGGTGAATGGGGGCTACTTGCACTATATGGAAATGAAGAAATCCCTAAAAAATTTTTCTTCTCTGTAACCGCTGGTCAAATTTTGAAATTATTTCACAGAGATGTTCCTTTGGTTATCTTCTAAAAAAATGTTGGTGAAATTTTGATTTGTCAAGAAACATGGCTCTGGTGAATGGGGGCTACTTGCACTATATGGAAATGAAGAAATTTTAAAAATTCTTCATCTCTGAAACCCCTTGTCAAATTTTATAATAATTTCACAGTAATGTTCCTTGGGTGACCCTTGTTTGTTTGCGAAATTTTGAATGGGTGCTACTTGCACAATACGGACATGAAGTTCTTGAAAATTCTTCTTTTCTGAAACAGCTGGTCAGATTTTAAAACAATTTCACAAAAATGTTACTTGAATGACCCTTTTCAAAATTTGTTTGCGAAATTTTGATATGTCAAGAAACATGGCTCTGGTGAATGGGGGCTACTTGCACTGTACGGAAATTAAGAAACTCCTAAAAATTCTTCTTCTCTGAAACTGCAGGTCAGATTTTGAAAGTACCTTCACTGGTGACCTTTTGAAAATTGCTTGGCAAAATAATGATTTTGTTTCCAGTGTTTCAATACCTCAAAAAAGAAATGGCTATGTTCCTCTCAAAAATTCAGGTGAGCCATCCAGGGCCATCTGGGCCCTCTTGTTTAAAACTCTTTATGCCCATGATTTCCTAACTCTTAACCATTTGATCCTGGCTTTTAACAACCCTTGGAAAAAAGGTTTTTGAAACCACTGTAGGAAAAGGAGAAAATGCTGGCAACTACATCCATTTTATTGTCTGCAAATACTTTTGATTTGGACAAGTTCAAATTCGTTTTATCTTGGGACAGAGGTAAACTTTATGTTACAATCTTTTGATTTAAGAATTCTGACGAAAAGGGCTTCTTAAAACTGGGGGAAAAGGAGAAAACTAGTTCTCAGTATTTTGTCCTTCTCCCACAATTTTTTTTAACCTTTTATTAGCTCACCTGAGCACAACGTGCTCAAGGGGAGCTTTTAGGATCACCCGGTGTCCCTCGTCCGTCGTGCGTTAGTGCGTCGTGCGTCGTCAACAATTCTTTAAACATCAACTCCTCCTAAACCACTAGGCCAATTTGGACCAAACTTGGCTGGAATGTTCCTTGGGAGGTCCTCTTTAAAAAATTGTTCACAGAATTTGATTCCGTCAAAAACTCTGGTTGCCATGGCAACGAAATGAAATTTTTTTTGAAATTCTTAAAAAATCTTCTTCTATGAAACAGCTGGCCAGATTTTACAATAATTTCACACAGATGTTCCTTGGGTGACCCTTTTCAAAAATTGTTTGCGAAATTTTGATCCGTCAAGAAACATGGCTCTGGTGAATGGGGGCTTCTTGCATTATACAGAAATGAAAAAATTCTTAAAAAATTCTTCTTCTCTGAAACCGCAGGCCAGAATTTAAAATAATTTCACAGATATGTTCCTTGGGTGACCCTTTTCAAAAATTGTTCACGAAATTTTGATCTGTCAAGAAACATGGCTCTGGTGAATGGGTGCTTATTGCACTATACAGCAATGAAGAAATTCTTAAAAATTCTTCTTCTCTGAAACCACTGGTCAGATTTTAAAATAATTTCACAGAGATGTTCCTTGGAAAACCCTTTTAAAAATTGTTCCCAAAATTTTGATCTGTCAAGAAACATGGCTCTGGTGAATGGGGGTTTCTTGCACTATACAGAAATGAAGAAATTCTTAAAAATTCTTCTTCTCAGAAACCACTGGCCAGATTTTAAAATAATTTTACACAGATGTTCCTTGGGTGACCCTTTCCAAAAAGTGTTCGGGAAATTTTGATCTGTCAAGAAACATGGCTCTGGTGAATGGGGGCTTCTTGCACTATACAGAAATGAAGAAATTCTAAAAAATTCTTCTTCTCTGAAACCGCTAGTCAGATTTTGAAATAATTTCACAGAGATGTTCCTTGGGTGACCCTTTTCAAAAAATGTCGGTGAAATTTTGATAGGTCAAGAAACATGGCTTTGGTGAATGGGGGCTACTTGCGCTATAGGGAAATGAAGAAATTCTTAAAAATTCTTCTTCTCTCAAACGGTTGGTCAGATTTTGAAATAATTTCACAGAGATGTTCCTTGGGTGACCCTTTTCAAAATATGTTTGTGAAATTTTGATTCATCAAGAAACATGGCTCTGGTGAATGGGGGCTACATAGGGCAATGAAGAAATTCTTAAAAATTCTTCTTCTCTGAAACGGCTGGTCAGATTTTGGAAAATTTTCACAGAGATATTCCTTTGGTGACCCTTTTCAAAAATTGTTCGTGAAAGTTTGATTCGTTGAGAAACATTGCTCTGGTGAATGGGGGCTACTTGCACTGTACAGAAATTAAGAAACTCCTATAAATTCTTCTTTTTTGACACTGCTGGCCAGATTTTGAAAGGACTTTTACAGGTGACCTTTTAAAAATTGCTTGGCAAAATAATGATTTTGTTTCCAGTGTTTCAATAATACCTTAAAAAAAAAAAGGCTATGGTCCTCTCAAAAATTCAGGTGAGCGATCCAGGGCCATCTTGGCCCTCTTGTAAAAAAAAAATTCACCATTTGAGCTTCATCTTTCTTACCGTCTACAAGTCCTTTTGCCATGGAAAAGTCTAAAACTTTGGTACAGAGTTGAGCCTGACAAAAATGATCATTACATTACATACCAGTATTAGTGACAAAGTAAAGGGAATCATCTAGTTTATGTATATGTATACCCGGTAATTAACCCATTACCACACAATCCCTACTTTTGACGCCCCTGAGAAGGAAGCCTTTAGAAAACATTGTGGGAAAAGGAGAAAATGCTGGTAACCAGCATTTTCTCCCTTTCCCACAATGTTTTCTAACCTTCACAAAGCAAATCTTAAATTTTCAGTCACTTTTATTTTGTCGTCTGCAAATGCTTTTGATTTGGACAAGCCTAAAATATTGTTGTTTGGTAATGAGTTAAGGACATAGAGGAGAAAGACAGATTTACCCAAAACTTCACAAAAATGACTTAAATCTTTACCAAAGGAATAAATTCAAAATTTTAGACTGGTCCAGTTTGGAAGCATTCGCAGACAAAATGAAAGTTACAAAATAAATTTGAAACTTGTTTTGGGAAAGGTAGAAAATATTGTTGGAAAAGGAGAAAATGCTGGTTACCAGCATTTTCTCCTTTTCCCACAGTGTTTTCAAAAGGCTTCTTTCTCAGGGGCGTCAAAAGTAGGGATTGTGTGGTAATGGGTTAAATCTTTACCAAAGGAATAAATTCAAAATTTTAGACTGGTCCAGTTTGGAAGCATTCGCAGACAAAATGAAAGTTACAAAATAAATTTGAAACTTGTTTTGGGAAAGGTAGAAAATATTGTTGGAAAAGGAGAAAATGCTGGTTACCAGCATTTTCCCCTTTTCCTACAGTGTTTTCAAAAGGCGTCTTTCTCGGGGTTATTAAAAGTCGGGATTGTGTGGTAAAGGAATAATGCATAGAGTATTCATACACAGCTTTTGGAAAGCAGTGTTTTACATGGATATGATGCTAATTTTTAGCTAAAAAATTTATATCATCTTCATCTACCACAGTCAAAGGTCAAGTGGACACTTGTACTTGACCCATAGTTTTCATAGATCTATTAACTCTTAACAATACAATACCAAGTTTTAACAAACCTGACAAAAAAGCCTTTGAAAACATTGAGGAAAAAGGAGAAAATGCTGGTAAAAAGCATTTTCTCCTTTTCCCACAATGTTTTCTAGCCTTTCTAAGGAAATTTAATCATTTGAACTAGTTTAGAATTCTCATCTGCAAATCTTTTAGTTTGGACTTGTGTAAAATTTTCTACGTGATAAAGGGCTTGGTCTTGGATGAACTGGTCATAGGCTTTGTCTACCCCTCATTTTGTTAAAAAAAAAAATCCCGCCATTTACTGATGTGCCATGAATTCCCAGAATATTTGTCATACAATGAAAATGAGTACTAGATAATTATACAGTACATATACCACTGAATGTAGGTCTATTGTGTTTTACACGAAACTTCTATTTAGGTAGTATTTGGTTTTTCTGTACTATTTTTAACATATAAAACTAATAATTATAGCCAACCCCACACATCTTTCTGTCCTGAAAAACAGAAATTACAGCAGAAAATTTTGACTTTATAAATACTACATCTATACAGACTACCAACATGCTTCACAACTTTAACTCTTAACCAAACAACAAAATTTTAGACTGGTCCAAATTGAAAGCACTTGGAGACAGCATACCTCAAATTAACTGTAATTAAAAAATTGAAATCTGTTTCCAGCTGGGTAAAAAACATTGTGAGAAACGCAGAAAATGCTGGTTACCAGCATTTTCTCCTTTTCCCACAATGTTTTCAAATGGCTTCTTTCTCAGGGTTGTGATACCCAGGGATCGTTTGGTAAGAAGTTAATAAGAGAACTCGGAAATCTAAAAATTGATGTGAAATAATGAAAAGAAACCTAGGATGCAGTTGCCTTGTTTTCCTCACTGTTTTTAGCTCACCTGAGCATGAAGTGCTCATGGTGAGCTTTTGTGATCGCCCAATGTCTGTCGTCCACAATTTCTTTAAACATCTTCTTCTCTTAAACCACTGGGCCAATCTTGATGAAAGTTGGCAGGGATGTTCCTTGGGTGAAACTCTACCAAAGCTGTTCAAGAAATTGAATTCCACCCATAAATCTGGTTGCCATGGCAACCAAAAGGAAAAACATAGCAAAATCTTTGAAGATCTTCTTCTCTAAAACTAGAAGGCGTAGAGCTCTGATATTTGGTATGTAGCATTTAATTATAATGCCCCTGGGGTCAAAACTGGCCCCGCCCCGGGGACTCACAAGTTTGAAACATAGGAACAAAGAAGGAAAACTTTAAAATTCTTCTTCTCTGAAACTAGAAGGTGCAGGGCTTTGATGTTTGGTAAGTAGGATCTCCTAGTGGACCTCTACCAAGATTGTTCATATGATGTCCCTGGGGTCAAAACTGGCCCCGCCCTAGGGGTCACAAGTTGAAACATAGAAATAAGGAAGGAAAACTTTAAAATTCTTCTTCTCTGAAACTAGAAGATGTAGAGCTTTGATATTTGGTAAATAGGATCTCCTAGTAGACTTCTACAATGTTTGTTCATATGATGTCCCTGGGGTCCAAACTTGCCCTGCCTCTTGGGTCACAAGTTCAAAACATAGGAACAAACAAGGAAAACTTCAAAAATTTTCTTCTCTGAAACTGGAAAGAGTAGAGCTTTGATATTTGGTATGTTGCATCTCCTAGTGGACCTCTACCAAGTTTGTTCATGTGATGCCCCAGGGGTCAAAACTGTGCCCGCCCCGGGGTCACACAGGAACAAAGAAGGAAAACTTTAAAATTCTTCTTCTCTGAAACTGGTAGGCTTAGAGCTTTGATATTTTGTATGAAGCATCTCCCAGTAAACCTCTACCAAGTTTGTTCACATGATGCCCGTGGGTTCCAAACTGGCCCCGCCCCGGGGGTCACAAGTTAGAACATGGGAAAAAAAAAGGAAAACTTTAAAATTCTTCTTTGAAACCAGGAGGTGTTGAGCTTTGATATTTGGCATAAAGCATCTCCTAGTGGACGTCTGCCAAGTTTATTCATATGATGCCCCTTGGGACATATTTGGCCCAGTCCCTGGGATCACAAGTTTAAACATGGGAACTAAAAAGGAAAAAATTTAAAATTCTTCTCTGAAACTAGAAGGTGTACAGCTTTGATATTTGGTATGTAGCATCTACTAGTCGATCACTACCAAGTTTGTTCATAAGATGCCCCACTCCTGGGGTCAAAACTGGCCCTGCCCAGTGGATCACAATTTCTAAACCTAGGAACAAAAAAGGAAAACTTTAAAATTCTTCGGAGAGCTTTGATAATTGGTATGTCAATTGACTTGAGACTTGGTGAACATGTTTGTTGTCTTGCATGCCCTTTCCAACTATTATACCTCCTTGACAAAGTGCCGGTGGGATGGGCATATATTGCAACAATTTGCCATTCTTGTTTCATTATCATTTGGCCTTGAAATTCAATATTTGGTATTTATCTTCATTGTAGACCTTTACTGCTTAGTACTCAGGTGAGCGATATAGAACCATCATGGTCCTCTTGTTCTTTTTAGCTCTACTGGCTGAAAGCCAGCAGAGCTTATGTTATGGCGGGGTTTCCGTCGTCCGTCCGTCTGTACGTCCGTCCGTCCGCTAGTCTTTTTCTTGTTTACGCGATAAAGTCTGCATTTGTTGTCAGATTTTTGTGAAACTTGCACAGTTTGTTTATCTCATCAATAGCTTCAACCCTATTGATTTTGAGAAAAATCCAACAAACAATATAGGAAAAGGAGCCATTTCAAGTTGAAAATTTCCAATTCTTGTTTACGCGATAAAGTCTTCATTTGTCATCAGATTTTCGTTAAACTTGCACAGTTTGTTTATCTCATCAAAAGCTTTAACCCTATCGATTTTGAAAAAAATCCAACAAACGGTATGGGAAAAGTAGCCATTTCAAGTTTAAAATTTACATTTCTTGTTTACGCAATAAAGTCTTCATTTTAGGTCAGATTTCCATGAAACTTGCAGAGTTTGTTTATCTTATCAATAGCTTCAACCCTATTGATTTTGAAAAAATTCCAACAAAGAGTATGGGAAAAGTAGCCATTTCAAGTTGAAAAACTTTCATTTCTTGTTTATGCGATAAAGTCTTCATTTTTGGTCAGATATCCGTCAAACTTGCAGAGTTTGTTTACCTCATCAATAGCTTTAACCCTATCAATTTTGAAAAAAATTGTACGAACAGTATGGGAAAAGTAGCCATTTCAAATTGAACAATTTCATTGCCTGTTTACATCATAAAGTATTTATTTGTGATCAGATTTTTGTGAATTTTTCAGCTTGTTTATCCCATCAATAGCTTTTTAACCCTGTTGAATTCAACAAACAATAATGGAAAAGTAGCCATTTTGAGTTGAAAATGTCAATTTTTTTGTCTGTTTGCATAATGAATTCCTATGTATGCTTTATTTATAAGCAAAATCTCTGCCAGTAGAGCAATTCAGGCCCTTCAGGGCCTTCTAGTTGTTGAAAAGTAGTACTTCATGACTGCGTAGTGCTTATGAAAATATAAATTTCCAGTTAGAACAAGGAAAGAATAATTATGTATTACATTTATTTACTACAGTTTGAATCAGGAGGTATTGATTCGGGGTAGCAGCTTGCATATAAATTGTGGTTTCAGAAAATTTAATGTGGAAGCAAATAAGGCAATAGAAGGCCTTCTGAAAACTAATTTTCACACTTTTAACCAATTGCAAACTACCATCTATTCATTCTTTATCAGTTCCAAAAAATAGGTCAAAAGCCAGCGCACTTAGCTACCCAAAATGAACTCTTTGTTAAAATTTTATGACAAAAATTTATCTCTCCTTAACTCTTTACCAAATGATAAAATTTTAGGCTGGTCCAAATTGAAAGAATTTGCAGACAACAAAGTAAATGTGAATCAAAAATTGAAATTTGATTTGGAAAATTGAAAACACTGTGAGGAAAGGAGGAAATATTGGTTACTAGCATTTTCTCCTTTACCCACAATGTTTTCAAAGGCTCTCTTTCTCAGGGTCATCAAAAGTCGGATTATATTGTAAAGAGTTAACCAAATTCAAAGTCTTTTCAGATATCAAAGTGAGTATTGATAAAAAAATGATCACAGTTATTGAAAGTATAGAAAACATTGTGGGAAAAGGAGAAAGTGCTGGTTACCAATGTTTACAAAAGGCTTCTTTCTCGGGGTTATTGAAACACAGAATTGTTTGTTGAAACAATAAGCTGCAAAAAAGGATATTTAAGGTGTTATTATTTTTTCAAATTTGGTGTTTTAATTGATGACCTTAGGGAAGGAATCTTCTAAAACACTCCAAGGAGAAAAATTAAAAGGAGAAAATGCTGGTAACCAGCATTTTCTTGTCTTCCCATGATGTAAACTTAACTGATGAAGACAAATCTCTTTATTTAAACACACCAAATAATTATGTCTTATGCAAAACCTTTGAATTTGGATGTGTTAATAATTTGGTTTTTCCTATGAACATCCATAAGATACAAACTCATGACCCCAAGATTACTGGCCCTTTGTGTTCTGACTGAGCCTGAGGGCTAAGTATTGAAACTTAGAACACCAAATAAATGAAATGGCTTTCTGTAGTTAACAAATCCAGATTAATATATGAATGGTCAAAACAAAGATATTACAAAATGGCAAAGGCTTCAAGTCTGACCTAACTCCTCATTTTCTGCGGTCGACTCTTGATTAGTGCTTAGATCTTTACCCTTTACCACACAATCCCAACTTTAAAGAATCCTGAGAAAAGAAGGCATTTGAAAACATGTTGGGAAAAGGAGAAAATGCTAGTAACTAATATTTCCTCCTTCCTCCACAATGTTTCCAAACCTTTCACTGTCAGATCCAATCATTTAAGCAGCAAAAATGCTTTGAATTCAGTCAAGACTTAGAAATTGTGGCAAAGGCCTTCAAGTGCTAAATAAATGGAAATTTCCACTTGCTAGTGAAATATTGAAATCTTGTGATTTCAAAGTTAATTTTGACAAAAAAGATACCATATCATACAGTGTAGATCCAAGATCAGATGGCATATTCTCTGAAGTCTGATTTTGATCTACACTGTCTGATAAAGCTCCTTGAGTTGTGCTTGGTAGCCTGGGGGTTAATTCTTTACAAAACAACAAATTTATAGACTGGTCCAAATTGAAAGCAATTGTATACGACAGAATTAACCTGACTCAAAAAATGAAATTTGTCTTGGGAGGGTAGAAAATGAGAAAATGCTGGTAACCAGCATTTTCTCATTTTCCCACAATGTTTTCAAAAGGTTTCTGTTTGAGGATCAAGATTGTTTGGGGAAGATTTAAGGAGCTGGGATAATCCACCTCTGTACTGTCTACCTCTTCCTAAGATTTTGCCATTTATGATAATGGAGACATAAAATTAGGGAGTTACCCATTTGAAGTACTAGGACATACTGAAAAAGCCAAAGAGAAAACATTTCAATTGCAGAAAACATTTTCATTTGTCACACCATTTTCAAGAGTTCACTAATTTGGCAAAACATGATTTTCCCACCTTTGGGTTTTTCCGAAAGATTTCCTAATATTTGATCTTGATCTACTTCTCTACTCCTACACACTACATAATAAGATTAGTGGGATAACAGGTTGACATAATCATTCCTATCCCACATAGATATTATACTTTTCAAAACATTGTGATGAATGATGAGTTGTTCCACTTTCTTTTTCTGGTTTGCCTTTTCCATCTGGTTCCCTATTCACCAACCATTCTTAACATTCTTTGTCTTGCACCCTAAGATTTTCAGAATCTGAAAGTTATGGTACAAACTTTCTGATTTGGTTGAGCCTAAACTCATAACCACACAATCCCTACTTTTGACGACCCCGCTAAATAAGCCTATAGAAAACATTGTGGAAAAAGAAAATTCTGCTTACCAGCGTTACCAGCGTTTTCTTTTCCCACAATGTTTTCTTCTCTTCACAAAACAATTTTCAAATTTTTCAGTCATTTTTATTTTGTCGTTTTCAAATCCTTTCCCTTTGGACAAGGCTAAAATTTTTGCTGTTTGGTAAAGAGTTAACCAAACAGCGGAAATTCAGACTGGAATTTACAGAGGACAATTTACTTGTTTTTTTTACATGATAATACTTGTCTTGAACTTACCAGCATTTTCTCCTTCTCCCGCAGTGTTTTCTACAGGCCATTTTCTCAGGGTCATTAAAAGTAGGGATTGTGTGGTAAAAGATTAACCAAATAGTATAATAAATCAAAAGTTATGTTACTCTCTCAATTAGAAAGTTGGGATAATTTTCAAAAACTTTTTTCATCCAATTGCTCTTGTTTTTACTCTAGCAGTGCCAACTGTGTGAACTTCACCTCTTTCGACTTTTGAAAAAACAACTGAAATTTGGACACATATTTATCATGCTGACTTCATTAAGTGAGTGATAGTAGAGATCCCAGATCAGACTGTAGCATCGTGCAGTCTAATCTTGATCTATGCTATCCAAACTTGTGGAGCTGGAAGCTTAATGACTTGTGGATTGTTGGATTGATTGAATGGTGTTTTATGCCCCTTTCAGTATTATGTCAGTCATATAGAGACAGCTCAAATATTTATGTTTGTCCTCCATTTACCATTACCAGGCTAGGCTTCTGAGGTTACAGGTATCTTGTCCAAGGACAAGCCCAGAGCAGGAGGCTGCTAGTGATCTCAAATCTTAGGCCTCCAGGTTATGAATTCTACACTGGGCCACAAAGTACCCTGATTAACCACATAATTCTGCTTTTAACAACCCTGAGAAAGGAAGCCTTAGAAAGCATTTTGGGCAAAAGGGGAAAAATGTTGGTTACCAGCGTTGTCTTCTTTTCCCAAAATGTTTATTGCCTTTTCAATATCAAATCTCATCTATTAAACCATGTGTAGTTTCCCCTCAGCGAAACTGATGCTTTTATAAAAGATGAGTAAACAATTTTGTTACCTGGTTTAACCCTGTCAGCCCCATAAGCGAAAACAGTGACATTTGCAGACGGCATAGGTTAAGATCAGACTGCAGGAAACATGCAGTCTGATCTTTGATCTATACCATCTGCTTGTATAGTCGAGCCTCTACAATCAAAATCTTTGCTAGTTTCAACAGATTTTATTTAGAGACATTTAAAAAGGCAAAGTTTATTTACTTGATGTTGAAAGAGTTAATCCTTTCCCAAACAATCCCTAGTTTTCATGACCCTGAAATAAAAGTCTTTTGAAAACATTACGGGAAAAGGAGAAAATGCTGGTAACCAGCATTTTCTCCTTTTCCCACATTGTTTTCTACCCTACTGGAAACAAATTTTAATTGTTGAGTTACAGTTATTTTGTCATCTGCAAGTGCTTTTAATTTGGATGGGTCCAAAATTTTGTCATTTGGTAAAGCATTAATGACTGTTGTAGGAGGCTTTTGAAAAACATGTAAAAAAGGAGAAAAAGGTAGTTACCAGAATTTTCTCCTTTTCTTATCTCAACTCTTTGGACGGCAAACCCCATCATTGGAGGCAAATTGATTGTTTAACCCATTACCACACAATCCCTACTTTTGATTCCCCTGAGAAGGAAGCCTTTTGAAAACACTGTGGGAAAAGGAGAAAATGCTGGTAACCAGCATTTTTTCCTTTTCCCACAGTGTTTTCTACCCTGTCCAGAACAAATTTCAAATTTTCAGTCACCTTTATTTTGTCGTCTGCAAATGCTTTGAATTTGGACCAGTCCAAAACTTTGTCGTGTGGTAATGAGTTAACTCATTACCAAACAACAAAATTTTCAGTTTGTCCAAATCGAAAACATTTGCAGATGACGAAAGAAAAGGGACTGAAAATTTGAAATTTATTTTGTGTAGGGTAGAAAACATTGTGGAAAAAGGAGAAAATGCTGGTTACCAGCATTTTCTCCTTTTCCCACAATGTTTTCTAAAGGCTTCTTTCTCAGGGGCGTCAAAAGTAGGGATTGTGTGGTAATGGGTTAATTCAAAATACTTTCAATCTTGATTGGTCTAAAACGTTGTTTGATAAAGAGATTGATTTTCAACATTTTTTCACTTATATTGCTGCAGAGACTGCACTTTTCCGTGTTTTCCTGGAGTTTGTTTGGAGCATTTTGAAAACAATGTGGAAAAAGAAGAAAATAACCATGCAGCATTTTCTCTTTTTCCCACAAAGTTTTCTGCCCTATCAAAGAAACTTTGTGTCATTTGAGCCACTATGAGATTGACATCTAAAAATGTTTTCAATTTGGATAGGTCTAAAATTCTGCTGTGTGGTGAAGGGTTAATATCATCAATAATATGTGTTCAGATAACTCCATTTTACACAAATTTTGTGGTGAGGGGTAAACTGAAACTGAAAGTAGAATTAGCTATCAGAATTATGAATCAACTGTAAAGTAACAGTGTAAAAGTGTACTAGCTATGATGTTGATTTAATAGGCAAAAGCATTAAACTTTAAGGTAAGTGACTTTATATTTTTATTAACTGTTGTCCACATGGCAAAATAGTAGATTTGTACAAATTTAAAGCAGGTTTCATGATGAAAACTTAAATGTGGCTCAAATGAACTTGTCATTGACATTGGTAGGGTGGAAACCATTTTGGGAATAGGAGAAACTGCCGGTTACCAGCATTTTCTTCTTGACCCACAATGTTTTCATGAGGCTTCCCGGGGAAGGTAATCAAAACTTAAATATTGTCATTTGGTAATGGGTTACTCTTTACCAGACAACAAAACTATAGACTTCTCCAAATTGAAAGCATTTGCAGTCGACAAAATAAAAGTGATTGAAAATTTGAAATTTGTTTTGTGAAGGGTAGAAAACATTGTGGGAAAAGGAGAAAATGCTGGTTACCAGTTAAATAAAGGATTACCAGTATTTTCTTGTGTGGAAATGGGTTAACTCTTTACCTTAGCTATCATGGGGAATAAACATTAAATGTTGAAGAAGTCCTGCCTGGTCTTCTGGCAAAGTGAAAACCCATTTTTGTGGTATTTGTCGAAGACAATACCACTACGAGTTCAAGATTGAATTTTGATAACCATGTATCTTATTTTGTGCAAAGCCGAAGGAAATAAACCCAGTTAAACTCATTTTTTCTCAGGCAAATGAGTTTGACAGCGGTCCTCAGATATGTAATTTTAAATGGCATATTAAAATACATTGGGCGAGGCCATCGATCGTTGAGATACTTATTTTTGATTGAAGATAGCCTCTCTCGCTCATAGCCTTTTATTGGCGCAATGATTCAAATTTGCCTGCTGACCCTGGGCTTTTTCGTTCCAAAACCAATTCGTTCCATGGCTTGTTCGTCCTATGATTGTGCGCTACTCATTTGATTGCTCATAAATATTTATAAATCGAGATAATTGATTGTAATGTTGGAAATTAAAGGTAAAAGGCTAGAAATATTTCAAAATTATAGTTTTCAGGAACAAACTTAATTTTGTTTGATATATCAACAGGATTTTTCCTCTATTCGTTACGCATCCTACTGTCAAGGGGCGTTACTCCTACTTCCTCCTAATGATCAAAGGGAGACCACTTTTACAAAAATAAACCAAACCTTGTCATGAGTACTCTCCCTTCAACCGAAAAGGTATTCATTTGCTTAGTGGGTTGACTTTTAAGCCAATATTTGAACAATATGTCTCTGTTTCTTTCAAACTATTAATTACACACAGTGGGTTTCCTTGACAAATACCACTTCAGCGTTCTCAACGCTTTGATTTACATACATGTTATCAGTGCAAACACCCTTGAATAGCCCGTAATAGTATGTCGCTGGGTATTCACAATTTTGAAGGTTTAGAACTGATTATAAAACATTTATTCTTTGATGATTTTAGAGACTGTCTTACCTAATCAATCCCATGTACAGATGGCGTCAAATATTGATCAGGACCAAGATCAGGAGAGAAGTATTCAGTTTATCCTGGAAGCATTTGAAACTTACATTATAGGATGTCTAAAAGGTGATTGTGTAAAGGTGATTTTGGACTATAAAGAACTTACTCACGGTAAGTGTAGCCAAGTGAATTTCGAAATCATATTACTCTAGAATGTAGCACAGAAATTTGACATTCTATAACAAAAATAAATGATAAAATATGAAGAAAAAATATATATTATATAGGGGAGATTTTTTTTTTTCATATTTTATTATTTATTTTGATCATAGAATGTCAAATTCCTGTGAATCTAGGTTGTGAGCACATCCATGTACTAGAATTGGCAAATGGGAATAGTTTTGATAAGAACCCACAATACAGGCTTTCATGAAGAATTACAATAATAGTCTCTCCTAGTATATCACTAATTCTCACTGATCTCTTCGCTTATATGATGTTAGCATGTGCGGCAATTCAGCTGTCTTTTATGGCAATTCATCTGTCTTTTACCGTGATTAGCCTTTATCTATACAATGTGAAAGGGCAATATGTTGTTAACTCTTTACTAAACAGCAAATTTTAGACTGTTCCTGTTTGGAAGCACATGCAGACAACAATATTGTTGGAGAAGGTAGAAAACATTGTTGGAAAAGGAGAAAATGCTGGTTACCAGCATATCTCCTTTTCCCACAATGTTTTCAAAAGGCTTCTCTCTCGGGGTTGTAAAATCCAGGGATTTGTAAAGGGTTAGCTATACAAACTGTGAAAGCTGAATAACAATTTTTTCCATCAATTTCAATAACATTTCTCCTCAGAAGCCAACAAATACCAGATTTTTAATATTATAGACTATCAAAGTCCAAGAATTATAGATAATTAAGGAATGAAGAGAATTTTATTTTTTTCATGGAGGTATGAAAAAAAAACTGTAATCACACTTTTGTGTGATTAGGTTGTTTTTTTTTTATACCTCCATGAAAAAAATAAAATTCTCTTCATTCCTTATAATTTTAATATTGCAGACAACATACACCCACAGAAATAATTCAAAACTGCATTAATTTTCTTAAGTTTTAAATCTTATGTTGGAATTTTCTAAAGTCCCTTCCAGTCAATTTTGTATGGCGTAAGAATATAATAGGGAGGCAGTTTTCAGATCCCCAATACTGAAAATTAACCAATAGAATGAAAGTAAAGGAGCAAAGCAGTGTGTAGGACCCGCAAAAGGAACCTTCAGCAAAAGTAGTTCCGGCACAAGGTGATTTCTTTTTCATGGAGCTATGAAGAAAAATTTTCAGCCATTCAGAACTTGCCAATGCTCATGAAAACAACTGGTATTAAATTATTCATGTGTATGCAAAAACAGAGATTTACATGTACACATGACTTCCCTTGTATGTGTTAATACCAATTCACTTCTTTCACACCAAGGATGACTTATCTTCCGTTGGCTGTCAAGGATGAAAAATAGTTTCGAAGAAAGTTATGTATAATTAAATGTAATAATTGTAAATCTAAGAATAAAGAAAATTTAACATTATTAAGCTTATCATGATGATAGATTTTTTCTCTTTACCACACAATCCCAACTTTTAACGATCCTGAGAAAGAAAAGCTTTTGAAAACATTATAGGGAAAGGACAAAAGCTTTTGAAAACATTATAGGGAAAGGACAAAATGCTGGTATCCAGCATTTTCTCCTTTTCCCATAATGTTTTCTACCCTTCCCAAAATTCACATTTATTTTGTTGTCTGCAAATTCTGTCAATTTGGACAAGTCCAAAATTTAGACCTTTGGTAAAAAGTTCTCTGTTGAATGAGCATGCACATCTGTGTTTAATGTGCGTGAGAAGTAACAGGCAGGTATTTTATTATTAAAATACAGTGTGCTTTACAAAATGGTTTTATGCTTTACTTCCGTCATTTTAATTTCATCTCAAATAAGTTAAACCCTTCTTTTGCTAGATAAGTTGAACTTTTGTGCCGATAGTAAAAAGTAGATTATGCTAATTTAAACTTACTTGTTGGAGAAAAGCATCATCATAGATCCAATTTCTGTGAAGTCTGATCTTGAATCTACAATGTCTGCAAAAGGTCAGTGAGTCAGCACTTAACAGTGAAAGGGTTAACCCTTTACCAAACAATCCCTTCTTTCAACAACCCTAAAGGAGGAAGCTTTTGAAAACATTATGAGAAAAGGAGAAATTGCTGGTAACCAGCATTTTCTCATTTTCCTACAATGTTTTCTAACTTGTCAATTACAGAAATAACCATTTTAGCAACCTCTAAATTGTCGTCCGCAAGTGCTTTCAATTTTGGTCCAGTTCGACATTTTTTTGTTTGGTAAAGAGTTAAGGTAACAAAAATTGTAATGGCTACACTGCACTGAAAACAATGGAGGCCGCATGATTAGTCTTTGATCAACTTTTAAGTCTCATTAAATTGGAACCCCAATATATCGCTTTATTTTTATTTATTTATCTGATTCAGATCAAAAGAGCAAGTTAATTTCATATGATGGGCATGAAATGCCTGAAAAAATGCTTCTAAAATTTTTTAAAGAAATCAGGAGCTTGCCCAACAACATAAGGAGATACAGAGCCTTACTGAACGCTGTTAAAGGTAACTTTATAATTATTTATACAAGTATATCACTGTTTATATGAAGCTGTAGAACCATTTTTTTGACCCCCATCTGCTTACAAGCACCCTGCACAGATGGCCCAGAGGGCTTAGAGGGGCAGGTTTTGACCCCCATCTGCTTACAAGCACCCTGCACAGATGGCCCAGAGGGCTAAGAGGGGTGGGTTTGACCCCCACCTGCTTACAAATAGCCTGGACCATAGCTTCATCAACCAATCTGCTGTGTTGGCAGTCTGTTTGGTCATCACATGTCCCATCAAAGGTATCACTAGCTGACCATCCATCACCATCTCTCACTGTCTCTAACCCTGCCAACACCAGCTTTCTTGCCTTTGATGACTTCCAACCCTTTTTTTGTGGCATTGTTAACTGACGAATAGAGAACAAACAAAATAGTTAGTAAAATAATTGCTCTTCTTCAGAAATGTGATTTTAATGCCTGAGACTTTAATTCTTGGGATATTGTGGAGATCATATCTTATTTTGGAAAGTTACTTACCCATTTAATAATTTCAAAAAATAAACACTGATCATGTTTAATCATTGTGGAGAATAACAAACAAACGAACATTTTATTATAGTGTCATATGTTACATCTTTATACAAATACAGTAATAATGAAATACATGGAAATTTGAAACACCAGGCCACGTTGGGCCTACATGTTACTTTAAACATTGTTACTGAATGTAACCATGCGGTTTAGCCAATCAGAAGTTCTGTTACTTTCACAGTCAGAAAATCTGGAACAATAAGACAAGGAATATTCCTAAGAATGGATGGTAAATATGGACCCTAGTCTGATTGCCCAAAGGAATGATCCCTTCTGCTGCTGCTACTTTTGCTGGACAAATCTCATTCAACTTAGCACCGTAGTCATGGCATGTACATTCACAAGATCACATGATGGGCCATGGCACTAGTTGTCAAAGAATTACAAAGGTCAAGATTGGTTTTCATCCAAATACTAAGATTTAAAGGAAGGATAATTTTCTGTGG
Source organism: Tridacna crocea (assembly GCA_943736015.1). Classification (NCBI taxonomy): domain Eukaryota; kingdom Metazoa; phylum Mollusca; class Bivalvia; order Cardiida; family Cardiidae; genus Tridacna; species Tridacna crocea. Next base: position 20,720,189 of record OX031064.1, read on the forward strand.
CAGCAATGGAGAGATTAAGAATGAAAACAATCATATCATTTTGTGTGTACTTAGTAAATACCTTTTTCCTTTTCATAATTAGACTCTAACTACGGCTAAACTACATTTCGCCATTACATGCTTTTATTGACATGGTCAATTAAATCTTCACCAAATGACAAAATTTTAGACTGGTTCAAATTGAAAGCATTTGCAGATGACGAAGTAAATGTGACTCAAATACTGAAATTTGTATCGGGAAGCGTAGGCAAAGTTGCAGAAAAGGAGAAAATGCTAGTTACCAGTATTTTCTCCCTTTCCATCAGTGTTTTAAAAAGGCTTCTCTCTCGGGGTTGTTTAAAGTCTGGATTGTGTGGTAAAGAGTTAATTCTGTCCAATTTAATAAATCATAATTTCACCTCGTTTAATTTTGTAGGTAACCAGAAGGTTTTTTCTATACTGATTGGACGAGCTATACCTACAGGAGACCTAGGTAGAACTGTTTTATTTAAGACTGCAGCTGAATTTTGTCAAACATTAAATGTTGAAGAAGTCCTGCCTAGCCTTCTTGCAAAGGAGGTGATAACAGATCGTGACTGCCAGACAATAAGGGCCAGACATAAAAATGAAGGGAACTGGAAAGCAGCTATTAAACTTCTTGACTGTCTACCAAGTAAACACCCATATTGGTTTGAGCAGCTTCTGGAGGCTTTAAAAGAATCAAAGCACAGACATTCGGCAGAACTGTTGACTTCAAGTGGGTCAGATTTTTTTGTAAGAATTTTTCAATACATGTTATATAATCACCCAGCTAAAGGCCTAGTAGGCATTAAATGTAAACATTGCAGGGGTTAATATTCATTTTAAAAAAAGAGATCATCTTCCAATCTATAGGCAACAACCTTGGCTTAATAACATGTTCTCTTGATTTGTTTAATAAATTTTATCTCAAAGCTGACTCGCGTCGGATCCTAAATGAATTGTACCCCCTTCTCACATGTGTGCAAATGAGAACAAAATTTTATTAAACATGTCAAGGAAAAATGTTACTCAGCTCCACAGAGGCTCAATTAATAACATTTTCTCTGGAGTGGTTTAATAAGAAATTTTATCACATAACTCTTCTTGTTTTCAATGTGATACAGTCATTATGAATTTTCTTGTCTCACACTAAGAAAATAGTGCTGTATTTGGTCAACAGTCTTTAATTATACCTTTCATTTCTAAAACAATGCTGACCTACGGTAGGTTTCTGAAGGAAATTAGTGGTTGAAGTTCTAGTCATGATAAAGTTGTTAATTTAATAACTATTAGACTCAAACTAAAATCAATATTATGCAAGTTTCTTCGGAACTATTTTTGTTCGTAATGTACCTGTCAAAGGAAGTGCACAGGCTTCATGTAAATTTCACTACACAAAGTACATGTATGCCTCTGGTTTAACACATTTTGGACAATAATTCTTGTTAATCAGTAATGTGATAAAAAGGATCTGACACTTGTTGGTTTTCGAGGTAAAAATTTATTAAACTCGTGCACAAAAAATGTTACTGAGCTCGCCAAAGGCTCGCTTAACCCTTTCCCTAACGACAAATTTTAGACTCTTCCAAAATTAAAGAGTTTGCAGACGACAATTTTAAATTGAATAAAAATGGCAGAAAGTTCTCCAAAAGGGTAGAAAAAACACTGTGGAAAAAGGAGAAATTGCTCGTTACGAGTGTTTTCTAATAGCTTGTACTCTAGACATGTAAAAACCAGGACTTGCTTGGGAAAGAGTTAATAACATTTTTGTAGACTTGTTTAATAAATTTTTATCTCAACACCCCCCCCCCCCCCACCCCGCAAACTCATGTCGGATCCTATAAATCTCGACACCAGCTTATGTCAGATCCTAAATGAATTGTATCCCCTTCTCACAGTGCATGGCACATGCCATATTTATTTACAGAGTATGAAGAATTAAAAGGGCGAGATTCACCTTTTGGGGTAGACAAAAAGCTTCACTCATTACAATTAGTACAGTCAGGCACTACTGATGTAGTTGGTAAGATTTTCATGCATTAATAAGCATTTATCCTCTTAAACCTTACCCACACAAACATTTTAGACCATTCCAAATTGATAGCATCTGTAGGCAACAAACCTGACAGAGATACAGATGATGTGTAGTTTTATTACAGAGTAGAAAACATGCTGGAAAACGGAGAAAATGCTGGTAACCATCATTTTCTCCTTTTCCAACACTGTTTCAAAAGGCAGGGTTAATTCTTTCCCAAACGACAAAATTTTAGACTGGTGGAAATGGAAAGCACTTGCAGACAACAAAATTAATGTGAGTCAAAAATCGAAATTTGTTTCCAGCAGGGTAGAAAACATTGTGGGAAAAGAAGAAAATGCTGGTTACCAGCATTTTCTCCTTTTCCCACAATGTTTTCAAATACCTCCTCCTGTAGGGTTGTAAAAACCAGGGATTGTTTGGGAAAGGGTTAACCCTTTACCTAACAATCCCTGGTGTTCATGGCCCTGAGACGACACCTTTCGAAAACATTTTGGATTAAGGAAAAAATGTTGGTAACCAGCATTTTCTCCTTTTCCCACAGTATTTTCTACTCTATCAAAGTCAGAAATCATCATATTAGTAAGATTTAATTTGTTGTCTGCAGAAGCTTTGAATTTGGTTTAGTCCAAAAATGTTTTGTTAGGTAAAGAGTTAAGTAAGTAGAATGCAACTCTCAAATGGATAATAAAATTCCAAATGTTTTTAATTAATCCTTTCCCAAACGACAAATTTTGGACACGTCCAAACTGAAGGAGTTCGCAGACGCCAATTTTAGATTTTGAGAAAATGGCAGAAAGTTCTTAAAAAGGGTAGAAAACACTGTGGGAAAAGGAGAAATTGCTCATTACGAGCAATTTCTCCTTTTCCCACAGTGTTTTCAAAAGACTTTTACTGCAGACACCTAAAATCAAGGGCTTGTTTGGGAAAGGGTTAAAAAGGTATTTTTGAGGAAAAGATATCTTGTTATCAGACAGACTTGATCCAAGATCAGACTGCGCATTCTGTTTGGTCTGATGTACATTGCCTGCAAAAGGTGTTCTTAGCAGCATAAGGCTGAGAAGATGTCCAGGATTTTTTTATGTATGAAGTATTGCTGTCCATAGTGCAGGGGTAGAGAGTCAGGCGCTCACGTCTTTCAGGTTCCAGGGTAAATCCCGGGTTGAATCCCTTGATGAGCAGACTCAACCTTTCGAACCATCCATATCACAGTGTAAAGGTTTTTGAAAACAAACTGGGAAAACATGAAAGTGTTGGTTAACTCCTTTTCTCATTTTCTTACCTTTTCTTATCCTGCCATCTGAGCCTTATTTATTTTGTTTGCTAATGCTTTTCAAAAGGATGAAGTTCAACCGTGGTAGTTCAGTCTCTTGTGAGGAGCTTGATACATACCCAGAGCTCCATAAAAGGGAGTAATGGTATTCTAAAGTCATTACTTATCTTCGAAACCCTATGTTGTGGGTACTCATTAGAATCGTCTCGATGATGCAAGCCATAATGTGCATGACTTATGTATTTGAGTCTGAAACTTTTCAGGTATATATGAAATGCTTCTATTTTAACAGGAAATGAAGAAATTTATAGGAGGGACAGGCCCATAAGGGCTGACAGAGAATACTGCTCCCTAGATTCAGTGTATTCAAGGCCCAGAAGTGAAGTTGGTAAGGTGAATTTTCAATAAGACTCTCTGAGCACAGAATAAACTCAACAGACATATATTTTTTGTCTAGTTTTATGACCCAAATAATTCCAAATCCATGTTCCATTAGTTCAACGGAAAGTGTTGATTAAAGACTCTGTTTTATGCTCTCTCTCCATACCTGCTTTAAAGGCAACCATAGTTGTGAAAGGGGCCTTACCTCTTTGCCAAACAATAAAATTTCAGCATTGTCCAAGTTGAAAACATTTGCAGATGACAAAGTACCTGTAAATATTGCTCAATTGATGACATTTGTCTTCATAAGGATACAAAACATCGTTGGAGAAGGAGAAAACTTTTCCCTTTTCCTAAGATACTTTTAATATGTTACTTTCTCGGCTTCAATAGACTTGGCTTGGGTTCTGAAAGGTGAATGTTGAACACCTTTTTCACCAGGATTTCAGTCATGTTTACTGCAGCAAATACAATGTGTTATTTAAATTTCTTTAACCCTTTACCCCATAAGGTATTTCTATGGTATCTCTAAATAACAGCAAGGATGAAGCCGTTTCTTATGTGTATATGACACCTTTTGATAGCATAGAAAACATTGTGACAAAAGGTGAAATTGCTCGTTACGAGTAATTTCACCTTTTGCCACAATGTTTTTCAAAGGCTCCTACAAGTAATACTTAGAAATGAGTATCTATGGAGTGAAGGGTTAATAATACTCGTTCCAGGGCACTGACTGCTTTCGTGTATTGCACAATACTTACAAAAATAATTGTGTATTAATGAACCTTATCCATTTTTGGAAACATTTTTGCAAAACCAGTTAATGACTTATTAACTCTTTACCACCCAATCTCGACTTTTAATGACCCTGAGAAAGAAAGCAGTGGAAAACATTGTGGGTAAAGAAGAAAATACTGCTAACCAGAATTTTTTCTTCTTTTCCCACAAAGTTTTCTACCTTTCCGAAATCAAATTTCAATTTTTGATTCTCATTTATTTCGCTGTCTGCAAAATGCTTTTAATTTAGAAATTGAAAAAATTGCAAATGCTTTGAATTTAAATTGAAAAATTTAAGTGTTCTTCAGCTGTTGTAAGAGGCAGTCAAAGTCAGACAGCCATGCCCGTAGCAAGATTGGAAAAACAGTTAGGAAGAATGCAGATACAAAAAAACAAGACAGAGACAAGCAGAAGATATAACACTGTAAGAAAAACTACCTTCTTTTTTCTAGCTCAAGGTGAGCATTTGTCATTGGCTGTTTCATTATAATTATCAGAGCAGGTATCTGGATCATGTTGTCCATCATGTATCTTTCATCGAGGAATCTCAACTTCTACCTTTTGTGCAGTCTTTAAGGCCAGCTTTCCTCCCAAATGTTGATGAAATTTGTTCAGTCTTTTCACCTTGTCAGTACCTGGACATGACATGTTTATGTGCCATGCTCTTGCAGAAGGGTCCTTTACTTTGTAAAATGACAAATTTTTGGGCTAGACCAAATTCAAAGCATTTACAAGCAAATTAAATCTTGTTAATATGATGATTTCTGATGTTAATAGGGTAGGAAATATTGTGGGAAATAGGAGAAAATGCTGGTTACCAGCGTTTTCTCTTTTTCCCACAATGTTTTCTATAGACTTTTTATCTCAGGTTTGTTAAAAGTCAGGATTGTGTGGTAAAGAGTTAATGAATCTCTGAGATGCGTCATACTTGGCATGTCATTGTAAGCATGTGTATCAATAAAATCTATTATGTATAGCATAAGCTGAGTATAAGCGGAGTTCATAAGTACATGTAGGCCCTATGTAAGCTACCACTGTGATATGACCAAAATAATGTTGACAGTGGCATAAAGCACCATTCAATCAATCGACTGATTGATCAGCTGGCAGTTCAACAGACTGACCGACTGGCCGATCTATCAATCAATCAATCAATATTATTTTACTTTTTTGCAGATTGATGCAATACATATGAAGAACAAAAAAACTGAATTTGAGCAGAAAAGCAAACAGACTGGTTGTGGTGAAAATACAATTAAATATACCTCTCTACCAACAACTATATATGGTAAGTTGTTTAAAGGGGGAGGTGGGCAGTATTCAGGTTTTTATAAGTAGGTTTATTTTGCAGAAGTAAATTCTGGCTTTGTAAAGTGAACTTTCATGATGACCCCACATGAATTTGGGTTATACTTGCCACAAAGACTGACTGATTATTACAAATTCGCAGAAACAAATTTAGGAAAATTAGATGGACATATTTATGGAAGAGAACTTGTTTCTGATTGAAATTACAAATATGGTGCACAAAACTTGATGCTCAAGCTCTTCACCCTATTTCTGCTAAATAACTACGAAGAAATTTCTCAATTTATGCTCATTAGTGAAAACCCTAATATTGTTTTTAGGTCCACTGGCCAAAGGCCATTGGGCTTATTTCATGACCCGCTGGTCGGATTTTGAAATAATTTCACAGATATGTTCCTTGGGTGACCCCTTTCAAAAATGTTTGTGAAATTTTGATCCGTCAAAAAATGTGGCTCTGGCGAATGGAATTGCACTATACAGAAATGAAGGAATTCTTAATAATTCTTCTTCTCTGAAACCAATGGTCAGATTTTGAAATAATTTCACAAAGATGTTCTTAGGGTGACCCTTTTCAAAAATTGTTCGCGAAATTTTGATCCGTCAAAATACGTGGCTGTGGTGAATGGGGGCTACTTGCACTATACAGAAATAAAGAAATTCTTAAAAATTCTTCTTCTCTGAAACTGTTGGTCAGAATTTGAAATAATTTCACAGAAATGTTCCTTTGATGACCCTTTCCAAAAAGTGTTTGCAAAATTTTGATCCGTCGAGAAACACGGCTCTGGTGAATGGGGGCTACTTGCACTATAGGGAAATGAAGAAATTTTTAAAAATTCTTCTCAGAAACCGCTGGTCAGATTTCGAAATAATTTCACAGAAATTTTCCTTGGATGACCCGTTTCATAAACTGTTTGCAAAATTTTGATCCATCAGGAAACATGGCTCTGGTGAATGGGGGCTTCTTGCACTATATGCCCATGAAGAAATTCTTTAACATACTTCTTCTCTGAAATGGCAGATCAGATTTTGAAATAATCTCACAGAAATGTTCCTTTGGTAACCCTTTTCAAAAGTTTTTCGCAAAATGCTGATTTGTCTAGAAACATGGATCTGGTGAATGGGGGCTACTTGCACTATTTGGTCTTCTTTTTCTCTGTACGAAAATTGCTGGAGAAATTTTGATCCATCAAGAAACATGGCTCTGATGGCTGTGGGCCATTTACACTATACAGACATGAAGACATTCTTGAAAATTATTCTTGTCTAAAATGGCTGATTAGATTTTGAAAAAAATGACTATGGCTCTCTCAGAAATTCATGTGAGCAATCCAGGGCCATCTTGGCCCTCTTGTTTAAACATCTTCTTCTCTGAAACTACCCATCCAATTTTGATGAAACTTCACAGAGATGATCCTGTCATGGTCCTCTTCAGAACTTCTTGGAAGAATTTAATTCCTTCAAAAACTCTGGTTGCCATGGCAACAAAACTGAAAAATTTTGAAAATCTTTGAATATCTTCTTGTCTGAAACCGTAAGGCCTAGGGCTATAAAATTTGGCATATGTAGCTTTATCAAGTGGACCTCTACAAAGTTTCTTCAAATTATAGCCCTGGGGTCAAAATTGGCCCCGCCCTGGGGGTCACATGTTTTACATGGGCTTGTTTAATGAAATCTTTAAAATTCCTAGGCATAGGGTCACAAGTTTTACATGGGCTTATATAGGGAAACTTTAATAATCTACTTGTACCTAACCATAAGGACTAGGGCTACCAAATTTTGCATGTGGCTTTATTTAATGGGCCTCTACCAAGAGGGCCCAGATTTTAAGTATGGGATTCAAGTTTGACCCCCACCCCAGGGTCACAACTTTTACATTGGCTTTTATAGTGAAAACTTGATAAACCTTTCTCATGGGTCACATATTTTACAGGGCCTTTTATAGAGCAGATTTGTTTTACAGGGCTTTTTATTGAGCAAGATTCAAAAACCATCTTGTTTATAACCACACATTCTAGACCAGTCCTGTTTTAAGCTCACCTGAGCACGAAGTGCTCATGGTGAGCTTTTGTGATCGCCCAATGTCTGTCGTCAGTCGTCCATCGTGCGTCGTCCACAATCTCTTTAAACATCTTCTCCTCCTAAACCACTGGGCCAATCTTGATGAAACTTGGCAGGGATGTTCCTTGGGTGAAGCTCTACCAAAGTTGTTCAAGAGATTGAATTCCAGCCTTAACTCTGGTTGCCATGGCAACCAAAAGGAAAAAAACAGCGAAATCTTTGAAAATCTTCTTCTCTGAAACAAGAAGGCATAGAGCTTTGATATTTGATATGTAGCATCTCTTAGTAGACCTCTACCAAGATTGTTCATATGATGCCCCTGGGGTCAAAACTAGTCCCGCCCCCGGGGTCACAAGTTTGAAACATACATGTAGGAACAAAGAAGGAAAACTTTAAAAATCTTCTTCTCTGAAACTAGAAGGTGCAGAGCTTTGATATTTGGTATGTAGCATCTCCTAGTAGACGTCTACCAAGATTGTTCATATGATGGCCCTTGGGTTCAAAACTGGCCCCGCCCCGGGGGTCACAAGTTTGAAACATAGGAACAAAGAAGGAAAACTTTAAAAATCTTCTTCTCTGAAACTAGAAGGTGCAGAGCTTGATATTTGGTATGTAGCATCTCCAAGTGGACGTCTATCAAGATTGTTCATATGATGCCCCTGGGGTCAAAACTGGCCCCGCCCCGGGGGTCACAAATTTGAAACATAGGAACAAAGAAGGAAAACTTTAAAGTTCTTCTTCTCTAAAACAAGGCGGTGCAGAGCTTTGATATTTGGTAAATAGTATCTCCTAGTAGACCTCTATCAAGATTGTTCATATGATGCCCCTGGAGTTAAAACTGACCCCGCCCTGGAGGTCACAAGTTTGAAACATAGGAACAAATAAGGAAAACTTTAAAATTCTTCTTCTCTGAAACTAGAAGGTGCAGAGCTTTGATATTTGGTATGTAGCATCTCATCTACCAAGATTGTTCATATGATGCTCTTGGGGTTAAGACTGGCTCCGCCTCGGGGGTCACAAGTTTGAAACATAGGAACAAAGAAGGAAAATTTTAAAAATCTTCTTCTCTGAAACTAGATGGTGCAGAGTTTTGATATTTGGTATGTAGCAATTTGGTAGTAGATCTCTACAAAGATTGTTCATATGATGCCCCTGGGGTCAAAACTGGCCTGGCCACGGGGGTCACAAGTTTGAAACATAGGAACAAAGAAGGAAAACTTTAAAAATCTTCTTCTCTGAAACTAGAAGGTGCATTTTGCACAGTTACATACCCGTCAGAATTATTTGACCTTGAACTTTGATATTTGGTATTTACCGGTATCTTCATTGCAGACCTTTACTGCTTAGTACTCAGGTGAGCGATATAGGACCATCATGGTCCTCTTGTATTTGGTATGGGGCTGTATCTTGTGGACCTCCACAAGGATTCAAGTAATTGTAGCTTTGTGGCCAAAAATTGCTTTGCCCTGGGATCATAACTTTCTCAAAAGATTTTATAGAAGAAAATTCTGTTCAAAACCAATTGGCCAAGTATTACAATATTTGGCTTGTACTGTTTTGACTTAGTAGCCAGTGGAGCAATACAGGGCCATCATGGCCCTCTTGTTTTCAAAAATATGTTTTTGGGAGCATTATCGCTTCTTCGGACATTGTAGATCCAAGATCAAAGTACATATCTCTGTACAGTCTGATCTTTATCTACACTGTACACAAAAGTTCAGCGAATCACGCTTCACATGTTACAGGTTAATGGACCAACTTGGTCACTTGAAGTTTACATGAGGTGGCCTTCAAGACATATTTTTGCACTTTAACCATTTACCATGCTTTCCAACCTTAAACAACCCTGAGAAAGAAATCTTTTTTTTTTTTTATCTTAAACACTGTTAGAAAAGGAGGAAATGGTGGTAAACAGCATTTTGTTGTTTGCCCACAATGTTTTCTACCCTTCCCGAAACAAAGTCACATGTGAGTCATTTTGTAGTTTACAAATGCTTTCAATTTGGACTGGGCTAAAATGTTGCTGTTTGGTAAAGAGTTCATTTTATCCCTGTATGTTTGACCTTGCAGCTAGGAATAATTCATCTCCATCAAAGACCAGAACAGAACAACTGTCAAAGACCAAAGAATGGTTGATTCAACAAAATATTGGGGAAAGCTGGTGGCCGGTCTTTCATGGAGAAATTGAGAAATCCTATTTTCAAGAGGTATATTTCTTCTGACCATTAGAACACCTGGCACCAGTGCAGGTTGTTTTGCTGACAGTGTAAATGAAGATTAGACTACACAGAACATGCAGTCTGATATCTCCCAATCTCTGTTCAAATATTCTCGGTGTGAACAGGTTTGAAATTGCAATGATTTGTTACGTTTTGTTGGAACTATCTGTTTAGTTGATTATCTAATGACTAATTTCTATTTAACATCTCCCAAAAGACAAATTTTAGACTCTTCCAAATTGAAAGAGTTTGCAGACAACAATTTTAACTTTCATAACAATGGCAGAAAATTACTTAAATGGGCAGAAAACACTGTGGGAAAAGGAGAAATTGCTCGTTACGAACAATTTTTCCTTTTCCCACAGTGTTTTCAAAAGACTTGTAATGCAGACAAGTAAAAACAAGGGCTTGTTTGGGAAACGGTTAATGCTTTACTAAATCAGATCTGTGTTTTATAACACTATTGAAGAAGGATTTTAATATGTAATCTGCAAATGCTTTGGATTTGGACAAGATATGGTGCCATATGTTAAAGAGTTAAACAGAACTAATAGAAATACCAGTGGACAGTCTAAATAAAAATAATTACCTGTTAATGCCGATTTGAGACTCTTTCATTTCAGCAGCAAATAAGGATATGATGTCAAAAATATGGACAAATGAGGTTACAAATACCTGATTGAGTAGAAAATATTGTGGGAAAAGGAGAAATTGCTCTTTATAAGCAATTTCTCCTTTTCCCACAATGTGTCCAAAAGCTGTCTGTTGTTGATGCGTCAAAATGAGTATCTATGGAGTAAAGGGGTAACTTCTTCCGCTCTTCATCTCCTGTTTTTCCCCTTACTCTTTTATTCTTTCTTCTTTATCTTAATTTTTAAGCCTTTATAATCATATGTTTTTTTTCTTTTTAACCCTTTTTTAACCCTTTCCCAAACAACAAACTTTTGGACTAGACCAAATTGAAAGCATTTGCAGACAACAATTCAACTCTTGCTGAAAAGATGATTTCTGTCTATGATAGGGTAGAAAACTTTGTGGGAAAAGGAGAGAATGCTGGTAACCAGCATTTTCTCCTTTTCCCACAATGTTTTCAAAAGGCTACTATTCCAGACCCGTAAAAACCAGGGATTGTTTCGGAAAGGGTTAAAACTGAAAAATGCAGGGTTCTAAACATCACTGTAAAAGGAGAAAATGCTGGTAACCAGCATTCTCTCCTTTTTCCATTATGATTTCTACACTGTAAATCAAAAATACATGGACAATCTTTTTACAACATCTAATCTGTCTTGTGCAAATGCTTTGAATGTGGACAAGTTTAGAATTTTGTCATTTAGTGAAGACTTTGTTATGGCTTGTTCTTTGTGTAATGTATGGTAAATATATCATATTTATGCCTGGCTTCAGGCAGAGGCTTCTTGTGTCCTAATTACGTAAATGTTTTATTCACAGTTGTGGAAATTCGTTGAGAAAGACAGACGTCTACATGGACCTGCAGTGTCACCCAGGTCAGAAAAGGTGTTTTGCTGGACAAAATATTGTAGACTGGATGAGGTTTGAACACTGTTTTCTTTAGTCTTTATCAGAAAACAAAATTTTAGACTCGTTTGTATTGAAAGCATTTACAGGCAATAAAATGGAATCTAATATTGGTAATCCAAACCATGGGATTGGACTTAAACTCTTTACCCCTCAAATTGCAATTTGTTTCCAGCAGGGTAGAAAACAATATGGGAAAAGGAGAAAATGCTAGTTACACGAATTTTCTCCTGTTCCCACAATGTTTTCAAAAGGCATCTATCTCAGGGTGGAAGAAACCAGGGATTGTTTGATAAAGGATTAAGATGCAGACTATGAGTATCCTGTCCTGTTTCCACAATGTTTTCTCTCAGGGTCATCAAAGTTATGGATTGTTTAGTGAAAACTTTACTCTTTACCAGTTAATTGCAACTTTTAATGGCCTTGATATTGTTTTGATAAAGAAAGCTTTTCAAAACGTTGTGGTGAAATAAAGAAAGTGCTGGTAACCAGCATTTTCTACTGTTAATTTAATGTTTTCGTCTCTAAGAGAGACAAATTTCATGTTTTGAGGTACATTTAATATGTCGTTTGTGAATGCTTTCAGTTTGGACTTGTCCAAAATTTTGTCATTTGGTAAAGGGGGAAGTGTCCGTACGGTGTCTGTCTATGTACGTAATATTACCAATTTTGTGTTGCAAACTCCTCCTACAGTTTTCATTTAATTGTACTGAAACTTTACACATGTATTGATCATATATTGAAGGTGTGCAAGACGCAGTTTTCAAGTGTCAGCTCCTCCTGGTTGAGGAATTATCTCCCCATCAACTTGACTTTTTTTTTTCTCAACATCTATGATTCTATCTGTTTATATAATACTAGTAATTTTGTGTCGTAAACTACTCCAACAGTTTTGCTTCAATTGTATCTAAACTTTCCACATGTATTGATCATATATTAAAGTTTTGCAAGACGCAATTTCAAGTGTCAATTCCCCCCGATTTAGGAATTATCTCCCCTTGAATTTGACACATTTTTTTTCCCACAAAATTGATCTGTCTAGAAAATATTACTAATTTTGTGTTGCAAACTCCTCACACAGTTTTCCTTCAATTATATTGAAACTTTGCACATATATTGATATAATATTGAAGGTTTGCAAGACATATTATTCAAGGGTCAACTCCTCCATGTTGAGGGATTATCTCCCCTTGAACTAGACACTTTTTATAACCCTGCAAAACAAATGTTTTTGGGGGTATACTGGACACAGTTTTCAATCACCTACTCTCTATGATTCCAGGGTAATCTCCCCTTGAACTTTTTCGTTAATTTTTCTGTATCTGTTAAAGCCCTGGCAGGAGATATCGGGTCACATTCAGTGACAGCTCTAGTTTTTAAATGAATTGAGCTGAATCTGAAAACTACACAATGTTATTTTAAGAAGGAACTTTCCTCCAAGTCATTAAAGATGTGCTAGTTATTGGTAGCATAGCAAATGCTGCTCAACGGATGATGATGTATTCAAAGAGATAAAAAACATTCCAGGAAAAGGAAAAAAAAAAATTCTGGGAAAAGGAAAAAATGCAGGTTATCAGCATTTTCTCCTGTTCCGAAAGGTTTTTCAAAAGCCAAGCAGTCATTAAAACATATCAGTGTTTGGCACAGAGTGAAACACATCTACAGTGCCTTTGGTTTTTGTTAAATACGAGTTGGACTGTAAGTACAGAAGTGCCAATCTGACCAATCCAGTACATACTTGGTGTTTTTTTGGGGGGGGGGGAGAAGCGGGGGAAGAGAAGAATTTTTCTGTTTTGGAATTAAACACTTCAAACATTTCCTAACATTTGTTACTCACACAGTTGTTTTTATTTTATTGAAGGTGAAAGTTGTTATCATAGCAGAAAACCCTACAAGTGGACATGACGGTGCTAATGGTAAGCCCTTACATAAGCCTATAGACAGCCTATTGACATAATTTCATCCTGTACTGAACCATAATGTTAAACATGTCCAAATCAAAAGCATAATTTTGCATTTGACAAAAAAAGAAAAGAGGATCAAATAACTGGGTTTGCATTTTTAAGTTTTTACCACATGGCAAAATTTTGGACTTATCTGAGGGAAAGAAATTTACAGACTAAAATTCACATATTTTTCAAATTAATCTTAAAATGCATGTGTTCTATCCAAGATATTTCTTTAATGAACAACAAATATAAAACTTATCGGAGTTGAAAGAATTTGCAGATGACAAACATGATACCTTTTCCGACTATGTTTTGTCCCCCATCTTATCATAGATGAAAATCAATATTTGGGCAGTTTCAGTATCCCTCCAATATACTGATTCCCTTTAGTCATTGCATTAACTCTTTACTGCATAATCATGAGTTTAACGTAGTAGACCCCTAATAGAAAACAGCTATTTGCACAATAATATTATCCTACAAAATTTGCTGTGATTAAAAAAGAGTGTTATTGTATTGCTTTAACCTAGCCACTTTTCCCTTTTTGTCTTTTCTAGAATTATCATTTATGAATCTAGAACCACTATATTTTCATTATAAAGAGAGATAGTAATTACCTCCCTTTTCTGAAAACTAACAAAAGTATCTACAAATAAGCATCAAGAAAACTTTATGCAATTCAGCACTAGAGGTATTAGGGGTCTACAAGCTTAACTCTTTCTGAGAAAGAAGCCTTTAGAAAACATTGTGGGAAAAGAAGAAAATGCTGGTAACCAGCATTTTCTCCTTTTCCCACAATGTTTTCTACCCTTCACAAAACAAACTTCAAATTCTCAGTCACTTTTATTTTGTTGCCTGCAAATGCATTCGATTTGGACAAACCTAAAATGCTGTCATGTGGTAATGAGTTAAAAAAACCTTATAAGGAAGAAATCCTGGCAACAGGCATTTTCTTCTTTTTCCATAATGTTTTGTATTATATAGAAGTTTCATCATTTGAGCCAAATTTTAATTGTTGAAAGTAAATTCTTCTAACTTGATCAAGTTAACATTTTAGTCATTTGGTAAAGAGTTAAGGCTTTTTTGGTATCCCCTTTACTTATTGTACGCCTGATGGGTTGTGTTATGTAATGGCTCTAGTTGTCTGTCCATCCTTCAGTCTGTCTGTTAGCAATTTCTTGTGTCTGCAATTCCTCCAACAGTTTCCATTTGAATTAGTTCTGACTAACTGCCATGAATCTCAATGATGTGTTGTTGTGCAAGTCTTAAAATTTGGATCTCTGTAAGCATTCTTGATTTTGAACCATTTCATTGACAAGCGCCTTTGGGCTTATATGTGCTGCTTTGCAAAGCTCTTGTTATTTCTTATATGCTCGAAGGGTCGTATTATGTTATGGCCCCAGTCTGCTGTCCGTTCATCTGTCCATCCATTCGAAATAATTTGAAACTTACTGCAGTGAATCTCTGTGATGTGTAGTTGTGTATGTAACTTAAAATTTGGACCTCTGTAGGTGGTCTAGATTTTAACCAATTTCAGTGACAAGTCCTTTTGGGGGTATATGTGCTGCCCTGCAGAGCTTTTGTTTTTACGCTTTTTTTTTTACAGGATTAGCATTTGGTGTGAAGCGAGGACACTCTATACCAAGATAGTTAGTGTTTTTTGTTTCTTCACTTATCTGTAACTTTTAGCCTTTTTTAGTTTTTACCAGGTAACAAAATTTGAAATTGAGCAAATTGAAAGCATCTACAAATGACAAATGAAATGGGCATAAATGGTGGGATTTGTATCGTAAAGAATGGAAAAAATTGTAGGTCAAGGAAGATTTCTTGGTTTCTAGCATTTTCTCACAATGTTACAAATCTTTCTTCCCCTTGGTTTTTTAAATTTGGAACAGTTTGGTAAAGGGTTGTTTGGTTGATTAACCCTTTACTTTACAGGCGTGAGTTTGAATGACCCTGAGACCTTGGCCTTTTGAAAAATTGTGGCAAAAGGAGAAGATAATGGTAACCAACATTTTCTGCTTTTCACACAAATTTTTCAAGACTATCTGATACAAGTCCCATTTTTTGTGCCATATAAGTTTTGTCATCCGAAAGTACTTTCAAATTGGATCCATCCAAGATATTGTTGTTTGGAAAAGAGTTGATTATATGGTGTTTCTATAGCATTATTATTAGTTTAAATGCTGCTGCCAGTGCACCTATTCTTTCTTTTCCTGGATTTTCTTTTTTCCAGTGCTTTGAGCTATTTGAGTTATTTGCAATTATGACAACAAGTTTTATGGCAATAAGTGAAATATGTATGGTTCAAGTAGTTTGCTCATTGTCACAATATGTTTAACCCTTTACTAAACAATACCCGGTTTTTACGACCCAGATGAAGAAACCTTCTGAAAGCATTGTCCTTTCCCTCAATGCTTCCTACTCTTTTAAAGTCAAGTTTCAATTTTTGAGTCGTGTTTATTTTGTCATCTGCAAATGCTTTTAATTTGGACAAGTTAAAAAAAAAAAAACATTTTCATTTGGTAAAGAGTTAAAAGTGTTCTGCAATAGAAAATGTCTGTTATTATAGGATATAAAGGAAAAGGGCCTTTTAAGACACTGTGGAAAAAGGTTCTGAGATGAAACCAATTTGTTTAGCCAAATTTTATGTGTAATCTCCAGATTCTCTGAATTTTTATCTTATACATGTATTTAGCATTGACCCATTACCACACAATCCCTACTTTTGACGCCCATGAGAAAGAATTCTTTAGAAAACATTGTAGGAAAAGGAGAAAATGCTGGCAACCAGCATTTTCTCCTTTTCCCACAATGTTTTCTACTCTTCACAAAACAAATTTCAAATTTTCAGTCACTTTTATTTTGTTGTCTGCAGATGCTTTCTATTTAGACAAGCCTAAAATATTGTCGTTTGTTAATGAGTTAAGAGGGTTTAAAAATATGCTGTAAATGAACGTTTCCTTGATGAATCGTAATTGTTTCCACGTCCATGAGTATTGCTTTCTCTTTTCTGAAATAATTCTTGCTGAAAAATAATCTGAAAGGCATATCAAGTGACAGATTTTTTTTTAATTTTCAGTTTAAACAACATATATCAAGAATTGAAGAATGACATGCAAGGCTTTGTCGCACCAAAACATGGCAATTTGAAAGGATGGGCCCACCAAGGTACAATGTATATTTTGCCCAGTCTTGTTTGAAAGGCCACCTGTTTGGAAGGCCACCTGTTGGAAAGACCATCTGTTTTAGTTCGAACTTGCCTGTGTAGGCCAAGCTCTTGATCCATCACACTGATGATGGTAAACTATTTGCATATACTATTCAGCAAAAAGACAAATTTGGTAGGACTGCAAAAACCTGAATAGTCCCGTCTAAGCATCAATAGATTATTTTCCCCTGAAATGTAACCCTTTTCCAAATGACAAATTTTAAGTCTCTGTCAAGTTTAATCCTTTACTCCATAGATACTCATTTCTACGCATTGCTTGTAGGAGCCTTTGGAGAACATTGTGGCAAAAGGTGAAATTGCTCGTGACAAGCAATTTCACCTTTTGTCACAATGTTTTCTATACTATCAAAAGATGTCATATACACATCAGAAACAGCATAATCCTTGCTGTTATTTAGGGTCAATTAGAGATACAAGAGAAATGTCCCATGGAGTACAGGGTTAAAGCACCTACGAACAACAAATCTGACCATGCTGAATTGAAGTTCGTTGGCAAGGAAGAAAACATTGTGGAAAAAATAGAAAAAGCTGGGTACCAGCTTTATCTTCCTTTTCTGTAATACATGTATTTGCAAAAGGCCTCTACCTCTGGGTCATTAAAGGTCTAGTAGAGGCCAAAATATCAAAAGCGGTGCCATAATACATGTACATGTAAATTTAAATCATGCCATTTAAAAGTATGGAAAACATTATGAAGGTGCAAGTCTGTTATTGCCTGGCAGGGCCATGTGTTAGGCGCTGGCAGAAAAAAAAAGGACTTTTGAAATCAGGCAAAAAGTAAACAAAAGACATAGTTACTTGGCAGGTTTTAACCTAGTTTTGAGATAATTTCTCTGTCAGTGACTAACACTTGGACCCAACATATAATAACAGATTCTCATCTTCGCAATTATTTCAATATCTTTAAACCATTAGCACACAATCCCTACCTTTGAAGTCCCTGAGAAAGAAGCCTTTAGAAAACATTGTGAGAAAAGGAGAAAATGCTGGTAACCAGCATTTTCTCCTTTTCCCACAATGTTTTCCACCCTTCCCAAACCAATTTCAATTTTTCAATCACATTAATTTTGTCGTCCTGCAAATGCTTTCAATTTAGACCAGTCTAAAATTTTCTCGTGTGGTAGAGTTAAATAGTATGCATTAAATTTAAATACATTTAAACACAAGCATCGTTTACATTTTAGCTTTATTGTTACTTTAAAACAGGGTATTGTGTGGTAAATGTTAAATAATTTAGTGCAGTTTGCATACCAGTTTTTAATGTCAGTTTTTTTTGTCAAGGTTAACACATGACCATGTTTCAGTGCCCTGTAGGGTAGCTCTGTGGTTAGTGTGAGAAAAGTAGTCAATCGCTTGGAAAGAAAGTCACATCAGAACTGGTGTGAGAAGGCCAAGAAACACATACATAAGTTCACTAACCACTGTGATACCACCAAATAAAGGTTCTACAAACCCTTAGATATAACCAAATGAAGGTTAAATATTCCTTTGAAACAATTTTATACCTCCGCAAAACAAATGTTTTCAGGGGTATACTGGAAATCAGCCTGTCTGCCCGTGCGTCCTTCCATGTGTCCATTCATCTGTGTACAAAATACTATTAAAGTGCAGGCGGGGGTATAAAGTTACGTTCAGTGACAGCACTAGTTTTTTTAACCCTTTACCCCATAAGGCATTTCTATGGTACCTCAAATTGACCCTAAATAACAGCAAGGATGAAGCCATTTCTTATGTGTATATGACACCTTTTGATAGCATAGAAAACATTGTGACAAAAGGTGAAATTGCTCGTCACGAGCAATTTCACCTTTTGCCACAATGTTTTCCAAAGTCTCCTACATCTGCAAATACCTTCAGCTTGGACTGGTCTAAAGTTTTGTCATCACGTAAGGGATTACAGTACTTGGGCATGTTGTTGTTGTTTGTCTACACAGGTGTTTTACTACTGAACTCCGTTTTAACATGGCGAGGGGAAGATCTGGGTGGTGGTAAATTTAAACCAAGGAATGTACATCAAGATCGTGGCTGGGAAGTGTTTACAGATGAAATATTATCCTACCTCAATCTCCACAGCAAACACCCTCTTGTGTTTATGTTGTGGGGTAAAAAAGCGCAGGAAAAAGGATCTTTAATCAATGGGGTATGGTAGTGTAGTTCAAATCTACTTTAATCCTTAGTCTGTTGTGTGTGACTAAATAGCCTTCTGCATACAGTGTAGATCAAGATTGGACTGCACAAAATGTGCAGTCTGATCTTGGATCTACAGTGTCTGATCAGGAGATTTAATTTCCAAAAATTGATATTGAAATAACCATATTCAGATCTTTCCTATCAGGCTGAAAGTTTCAGTTAAGCTGTTAACCCTGTACAACACAACAAAAGTTCAGGCCCATATTGAAAGCAATTTTAGAGGAGGAACTCAACCTAGCACATTTGGTGACATTTCTGTTTGAAACAGTAGAAAACATAGCAGGAAAAACAATGTTTTCATAAGTTTTTTCGTCTTTAGAGTCTCTAAAACTCAGGATTGTCTGATACAGGGTGTACCTCTGGCTTGGTAGAACAGAGGTTTCATATGTTAAATTGTTTAACTCTTTACCACACAATCCCGACTTTTAACAACCATGAGAAGGAAAGCCTTTATCAGCATTTTCTCTTTTTCCCACAATGTTTTCTATCCTTTCTGAATCAAATTTCAATTTTTGATTCACATTTTTATGCTCCCCGAAGGGCGAGCATATAGTTGCCGCTTCGTCTGTCAGTCCGTCTGTCCGTCTGTCCGTCCGTCCGTCCGTCTGTCTGTCCGTCCGTCCGAAGCGATTTCTCCACAACCCTTGGACCAAATTGGATGAAACTTCATATATGAACTCCTTGGGGTAATGCGCCGATATACTTTTCCCGGATTTTCAATTTGACCCCGTGTCATGGAAAAAAGGGGCTTAATGCAAAATTGCAATTTTTACCAATATCTCATTCAGTTTTTGTCAGAATATCATGAAACTTCATGGTTATATTGTTTATGGAAAGTCTTAGCATGTGCCCTTGCTATTTTTAATCTGGACATTTTTTAAGTTGACGTTCTGTCATGGAAAAAGGGGGCTTCTTGCAAGATTCCAATTTTTACTAATATTTCATTCAGTTTTGGTCAAAATTTCATTAAACTTCATGGTTATATTGTTTTTTAAGAGTTTCACCATGTGCTCTTGTTTCTTTATCTATGTGTTTTTCAATTTGACACTCTGTCATGGAAAAAGGGGGTTTCTTGTAAAATGAAAAAGGGGCCCTAATGCAAAATTGCAATTTTTACTAATATCTTGTTCAGTTTTTGTCAACATTTCATGGTTATATCTTGTTTTACAAGTTTCAACATGTGCCCTTTGTTTTTGCAATCTATGAATTATTAATGCGCAAATACGTTTTTCCTGGTTTCTCAAATTAAGGCTGCATCACGGAAAAAGGGGACTTCATGGAAAAAATTGTTTTTCACTACGTTCTCCTTTATCAGTGCTCAAACCTTTGTGAAATTTCAAATCTGAACTTGTTGGAAGGTTGCCCAGGTACCTCTCTTCCTTTTTCTCAATTTCAGGCTGCGTCTCGGAAAAAGGGGGCTTCATGTAAAAAATTGTTTTATGTAATATTTAATACATGACTGCTCAAAATTTCATGAAATTTCGAATTTTTAATTATTATTAAAAAATGCCACAAACCACACACCCATTGTATTTATTGCAATGATCCAATACTGTCTTATGGGAAAAGGAGGCTTAAAGGGGGCTTATTGGGCTTATTGTCCTCTACAAGTTTTTGTTGGCTATCTCTAAGATAGTAATTGCCTTTTCACTTCAAATTTTGGGGGGCATGAACAGGTTCTTCTAGGTTAAAAGAATTGAATTTATATCAGTTTCTTATATTTTATGACAAGCACTTGTTCGGGGAGCATAACCCGTCTCTGACGGCTCTTGTATTTTGTTGTCTGCAAAATTAGTGCTTTCAATTTAGATATCTCTAAAATTTCGTAGTTTGGTAAAGAGTTCAGAAAAGGATAAAGCCTTTGCCAAATGCCACCATTACCACACAATCCCTACTTTTGACGACACTGAGAAAGAAGCCTTTAGAAAACATTGTGGGAAAAGGAGAAAATGCTGGTTACCTGCATTTTCTCCTTTTCCCACAATGTTTTCTACCCTTCACAAAACAAATTTCACAGTTTCAGTCACTATTTTTTTGTTGTCAGCAAAATTAATGCTTTCGATTTGGACAAACTTAAAATTTTGTTGTTTGGTAATGAGTTAATTAAATACTCATCCAATTTTGGGATTAGTTAATGGCAAATGAAAGGTAGGTAAAATAGTGGAGCTTTTCTATGAAAGGCTAGAAAATGTTGTGGGAAGAGGAGAAAATGCTGTTTCCACAATGTTTTCAAAAGCTTCTGTTGATAGAGTTGTTGTTTACCACTGCTTTCAGTTTAGACAAATTTGAAATTAGATTTTGTGGTGAAGGGTTAGATGTTGGATTTTGTAGGATAGACTTCAATTACAATTCTTACATGATCTGGTTCTTTGTTATGTTTTAGAAAATCCATTGGGTTTTGGAGGCTCCCCATCCATCCCCTTTGTCTGCATGGAGAGGATTTTTTGGATGCAAACATTTTTCAAAATGTAATGACATTCTAGTGAGACAAGGAAAGAAACCAATTGACTGGAGCTTTCTGCCAGAAAGCTTAACAGCTAGCCGATGAACACATTTAGAATGATGACTGCACAAGCTTCAAGAACAAAAGAAAAAATAGTCCTTAGATTCAAGAACCTGTTGTGGACAGATCAAGATCAGAAAGCACAGATCAATATTGTTGAAAATAACAAAAATTGGGTTTTCACATAGGATTTGAAAGTTTCATTTCACTTACATAGCCGCTTCAAGGTTAACCCTTTAGGCCAAAGTCGACTTTTAAATGACCGTAGAAAAGAAGCCTTTTAAAACATTGTAGGAAAAGGAAAAAATGCTGGTAACCAGCGTTTTTAGCTTACCTGAGCTTACCTGAGCATGAAGTGCTCAGAGTGAGCTATTGTGATCACTCATTGTTCTTTGGCATACGTCCGTCTGTTCACATTTCTTTGTTTACACTCTAGTGACTACAAATTTCAACCAGTCAGCACCAAACTTGGTCAAAGTATATATAAACATAAGATCTTGAATGAGAACGATTATGAACAACTGGAGTTAATTGCCTTGAATTAGAAAAATTGCCATAATTTTGACTTTGTTTACACTCTAGCATCTACAAATATCTACCAATCAGCACCAAACTTTGTCAAAATATATATGACTATAAGATCCCAGATGATTTTGATTATGGATCTAATTGGAGTAGAACGATGATTTTGAATATGGATCTAATGGGAGTAGAACAACTGGAGTTATTTGCCTTTGAATTGGAAAAATTGCTGTATTTCGCTTTGTTTACGGCCTAGGATCTACAATTATTATCCCCCGCCGTAGGCGGAGGGATATAGTTTTAGCGTTGTCCGTCCGTCCGTCCTTCAGTCCATCCTTCCGTCCATCTGTGTGTCCGTCCCGGCAAATATCTCCAATACCATTGCATGGAATTTTGTGAAACTTTATACACATGTACAATGACCTATTCTTCCGAGACACTTTTTCTATTTTTTTTATTCGATGCAAAATGGCCGACTGAGAGCAATTTTAAGTTTCACTTAAGTACACTTTTGATGTTTGGAGTCTTGTCTTCAAAACTATACAAAGTTTTTACATTGAACTTGTCACATCTGTCAACCTCCATTACAAAATGCAGGAAAAAAAAGTTCCACCTACATTGACCGTGCAACGCCACAGTTATTTGCCCTTGTTTTTGTAATAAGGTGTCATGGAAAAAGGGGGTTTCATGTTATATTTCATTCCATTTCTTTTGAAGGCAACTCCTTCCACATTTCTTGACCAAATTGAATAGAATTTTGACAGAATATTACTTGTTATGTGACCTATTACATATTGTCAACATTTTGCAATTTGTAGCTGCGTCATGAAAAAAGGGGGCTTCATGTCTTATTTCATTTTATGTCTTGTGAATGCAACTCATCCCATATTTCTTGACAGAATTGAATAAAAAATTCACAGAATGTTTCTCATCATCTGACCTATCACATATTCTCAATGTTTTGCGATTTGTAGCTGCGTCATGAAAAAAGGAGGCTTCATGTTTTATTTCATTCTATTTCTTGTGAAGGCAACTCCTCCCACATTTCTTGGTAGATTTGAATGGAATTTTCACATTATCATGTGACCTAACACAATGCCTCCCACATTTCTTGGCAGATTTGGATGGAATTTTCACATGATCATGTGACCTAAGGCATATTGTCAAGGTTTTGGGATTTGTAGCTGCATCATGGAATAAGGGGGGCTTCATGTTATAATTTCATTTTTCACCAGAATCTCTTCAATTACTGGGCATATCTCAATAGATTTGGATGAGTTTTTCACAGATCATGCGACCTAGCGCATGATGTCACAGGGTTTTGCAATTTATCACTGTATCATGGAAAAAGGGGACTTCATGTCAAATTTAATTTTTTATCAGTTTATCTCCATTGTACAGTCTGATCACTTTTAAAAAATCTTTTGCAAGCAATTTCCTTATTCATTACCAGTTTTAGCTCACCTGAGCACAACATGCTCAAGGGGAGCTTTTAGGATCACCTGGTGTCCGTCGTGCGTCGTCAACAATTCTTTAAACATCAACTCCTCCTTAACCGCTTGGCCAATTTGGACCAAACTTGGCTTGAATGTTGCTTGGGAGGTCCTCTTTAAAAAAAATTCACAGAATTAGATTTCGTCAAAAACTCTGGTTGCCATGGCAACCAAATGGAATTTTCTAGGAAATTCTTTAAGAATGTTCTCCTCTGAAACCGCTGGTCAGATTTTGAAATAATTTCGCAGAGATGTTCCTTGGGTGACCCTTTTCAAAAATTGTTCGTGAAATTTTGATCTGTGAAGAAACCTGGCTCTGGTGAATGGGGGCCACTTGCACTATACAGAAATGAAGGAAATCTTAAGAATTCTTCTTCTCTGAAACGGCTGGTCAGATTTTGAAATAATTTCTCAAGGATGCTCTTTGGGTGACCCTTTTCAAAACTTGATCGCGAAATTTTGATCCATCAAGAAACATGGCTCTGGTGAATCGGGGGTGAAGGGGGGGTGAATGGGGGTTACTTGCATTATAGGGAAATGAAGAAATTCTTGAAAATTCTTCTTCTCTGAAACGGCTGGACAAATTTTGAAATAATTTCATAGAGTTGTTCCTTGGGTTACCCTCTTCAAAAATTGTTCGTGAAATTTTGATCCGTCAAGAAACATGGCTCTGAATGGGGGCTACTTGAACTATACAGAAATGAAGAAATTCTTAAAAATTCTTCTCTGAAACAGCTGGTCAGATTTTGAAATATTTCTCAGAGATGTTCTTTAGGTCACCCTTTTCAAAAAGCGTTCGTGAAATTTTGATCCATCAAGAAACATGGCTCTGGTGAATGGGGGCTACTTGCACTTTAGGGAAATGATGAAATTCTTGAAAATTCTTCTTCTCTGAAATGGCTGGACAGATTTTGAAATAATTTCACAGAGATGTTCCTTGGGTGACCCTTTTCAAAAGCTGTTCATGAGATTTTGATCTGTCAAGAAACATGGCTCTGGTGAATGGGGGCTACTTGCACTATATGAAATGAAGAAATTCTTAAAAATTCTTCTTCTCTGAATGGGCTTATCAGATTTTGGAATAATTTCACAGAGATGTTCCTTGATTGACCCTTTTCACAAATTGTTTGATAGGTCAAGAAACATGGCTCTAGTGAATGGGGGCTACCCATAGTTTACACTACACAGAAATGAAGAAATTCTTGAAAATTCTTCTCTGAATCCCCTGGTCAGATTTTAAAATTAATTTCACAGCAATGTGCTTTGGGTGACCCTTTTCAAAAATTGTTCATATAATTTTGATCCATCAAGAAACATGGCTCTTGTGAATGGGGCTACTTGCACTATACGTACATGATGAAATTCTTGAAAATTCTCTTTCTCTGAAACCCCTGGTCAGATTTTAAAAGAATTTTTCAGCAATGTTCCTTGGGTGACCCTTTTCAAAACTTGTTCTTAAATTTGATCCGTCAAGAAACATGGCCCGCGTGGATGGGGGCTACTTGCTCTTATACGGAAATGAAATATTCTTAAAAATTCTTCTTTTTGAAACTGATGGTCAGATTTTGAAACAGTGACCTTTTGAAAATTGCTTGGCAAAATAATAATTTTGGTTCCCTTAGGCGTAACCAGGAAAAAGTAAATTATACGCACGCCTAAGTTGGCCATTTTTGAGGCAGGTGAAGAGAGCAATTCGGAATCAGCCAAGTGGAATCTGAGCTGTAAAATCAAGATATTTCTGATCTTGGCTGTTTTAGACAATGTCCAAACTGGAAAATACTCGAAAAGAGGCAATCTACAACCTATTTTAGATTTTTTTACATTACACACGTGCGTGGTGTGCGTAATAGAAGTTAAGCCTATGGTTCCAATGTTTCAATACCTAAAAAAAAAATAGGCTATGGTCATCTCAAAAATTCAGGTGAGCGATCCAGGGCCATCTTGGCCCTCTTGTTTATACTTACATTTGGGTATTAAAGATAAAACCATTTTTATTTCTCTCAATTAGTTGTATTTGCTTTTTGACCAAAATGTTTTTAGCTCACCTTAGCACAAAGTGCTAAAGGTGAGCTATTGTGATTGCCCTATGTCCGGCGTCCATCAACAATTTCTTTAAACATGTTCTCCTCCTAAACCACTGGGCCAATCTTCATGAAACTTGGCAGGAATGTTCCTTGGGGGAAGCTCTACAAAAATTGTTCAAAGAATTTAATTCCACCCATAACTCAGGTTGCCATGGCAACAAAAAGAAAAAAAAAAACCCCAAATCTTTGAAAATCTTCCCCTCTGAAACTAGAAGGTGCAGAGCTTTGATATTTGGTATGTAGCATCTCCTAATGGACCTCTACCAAGTTTGTTCAAATTATGCCCCTAGGGTCAAAACTGGCCCCACCCCAGGGGATAACGAGTTTGAGCATAGGAACAAAGAAGGAAAAGTTTAAAAATCTTCTCCTCTGAAACTTGAAGGCGTAGAGCTTTGATTTTTGGTATGTGGCATCTCCTAGTGGACCTCTACCAAGTTTGTTCAAATTATGCCCCTGGGGTCAAAACTGGCCCCACCCCGGGGGTCACAAGTTTGAGCATAGGAACAAAGAAGGAAAAGTTTAAAAATCTTCTCCTCTGAAACTTGAAGGCGTAGAGCTTTGATTTTTGGTATGTGGTATCTCCTAGTGGACCTCTTCCAAGTTTGTTCAAAGAAGGAAAACTTTAACATTCTTTTCCTCAGAAACTAGAAAGCGTAGAGCTTAGATATTTGGTCTGTTGCATCTCCTAGTGGACCTCTACCAAGTTTATTCAAATCATTCAAATTTTAAATTTCTTTTTATCCCCCGCCATAGGCGGAGGGATATAGTTTTAGCGTTGTCCGTCCGTCCGTGCGTCCGTCCGTGTGTCCGTCCCGGCAAATATCTCCAATACCATTGGACTGAATATCGTGAAACTTAATACACATGTACAATGACCCATTCTCCTGAGACACTTTTTTTGTTTTTTTGATTGGATGCAAAATGGCCGACTGAGAGCGATTTTAAGTTTCACTTAAGTAACACTTAAGTACACTTTTGATGTTTGGAGGCTTCTCTTCAAAACTATACAAAGTTTTTATATTGAACTTGTCACATCTGTCAACCTCCATTAGGAAATGCAGGAAAAGAAGTTTCACCTACGTTGACCGTGCAATACCACAGTTATTTGCCCTTGTTTTTGTAATAAGGTGTCATGGAAAAAGGGGGTTTCATGTTATATTTCATTCCATTTCTTGTGAAGGCAACTTCTTCCACATTTCTTGAAGGAATTGAATGCAATTTTGAAAGAATATTTTTTGTCATGTGACCTATTGCATATTGTCAATATTTTGCAATTTGTACCTGCGTCATGAAAAAAGGGGGCTTCATGTTTTATTTCATTTTATTTCTTGTGAATGCAACTCATCCTATATTTCTTGACAGAATTGAAATGAATTTTCACAGATTGCTTCTCATCAATTGACCTATCGCATATTCTCAAGGTGTTACTATTTGTAGCTGCGTCATGAAAAAAGGGGGCCTCATGTTTTATATAATTTTATATCTTGTGAATGCAACTCGTCCCATATTTCTTGACAGAAATGAATAGAATTTTCACAGAATGTTTCTTATCATCTGACCTATCACATATTCTCAACATTTTGCAGTTTGTGGCTGTGTCATGAAAAAAGGGGGCTTCATGTTTTATTTCATTCTATTTCTTGGGAAGGCAACTCCTCCCACATTTGGCAGATTTGAATGGAATTTTTACATTATCATGTGACCTAACACAATGCCTCCCACATTTCTTGGCAGATTTGGATGGAATTTTCTCATGATCATGTGACCTATGGCATATTGTCAAGGTTTTGGGATCATGGAATAAGGGGGCTTCATGTTATAATTTAATTTTTCACCTGTATCTCTTTAATTACTGGACATATCTCAACAGATTTGGACGAGATTTTCACAGATCATGCAACCTAGCACATGTTGTCAGGGTTTTGCAATTTATCACTCTATCATGGAAAAAGGGGACATCTTTATACTTTTGTATCAAAAAAGGTCTTTTTCGGCGAGGGATGTCATTTCAACGAAATTGCTTGTTCTCTTTAACGGAAAGGTGTAGAGCTTTGATACTTGGTATGTAGCATCATTGAGTGGACCTCTACCAAGTTTGTTCCAAGGATGCTGCTTTGGTTAAAACTGACCCAGCCCGGGGGACCACAAGTTCGAACATAGGACAAAGAAGGAAAATTTAAAATTCTTCTTTGAAACTGGAAGGTGTAGAGCTTTGATATTTGATTGCCCTTTGTCTGGCACCTGTCGCCCATCAACAATTTCTTTAAACATCTTCTTCTCCTAACCTACTGGGCCAATCTTGATAAAACTTGACAGGGATGTTCCTTGGATGAAGCTTTACCAAAGTTGCTCAAAGAATTGAATTTCACTCATAAGCTATAGTCTAAGGTGAGCGTTCCAGGGCCAATGGCCCTCTTGTTTTAAGATTCTGTTCCCTCGATACTTGTTTCAGGAAGAAATGATTTAGATTAAAGTGCCATATATTTTCAGTATACATGTAGATTAGTATGCATGTAGTTCAAGATTACATTGCACAAAATATGCAGTTTGATCTTTTTAGCTCACCTGAGCACAGACTGCTCTTGGTGAGCTATTGTGATCGTGTTGTGTCCATCGTGTGTTGTCATCTTTTACTTGTGTACACTCTAGAGGTCACATTTTCAGTTCAATTGTTGTGAAACTTGGCCAGAATGTTTGTCTTGATGATATCTGAGACGAGTAATGGGTCATATCGGGTCAAAACCTAGGTCTCTTTGTCAAATCTTAGAAAAACCTTGTGTATGCTCTAGAGGCCATATTTATACTTTGATACTCATGAAACTTGGTCAGAATGCTTGCCTTGATGATATTTCAGTTGAGATTGACAGTGGGTCATGTTGGGTTAAAAATTAGGTCAAATCTTAGAAAAACCTTGTGTACGTTCTAGAGGCCACATTATCAGTCCAATACTCCAGAAAGTTGGTCAGAATGTTTGTCTTGCTGATATCTCAGATGAGTTTGAAAATGGGCAATGTCAGGTCAAAAACTAGGTCACTAGGGGGAATCTTAGAAAGGCTTTGTGTATGCTCAAGAGGCCATATTTTCAGTCCAATAAGCCTTAAAGTTGGTCAGAATGTCTGTTTCGATGATAACACGGAAGAGTTTGAAAATGGCCCATGTCAGGTCAAAAACTAGGTCACTAGGTCAAATATTTGAAAAACCTTGTGTACACTGCAGAAATCACATTTTCAGTCCAATGCTCTCTAAAGTTGGTCAGAATGTTTGTCATGATATTAGCTTGTACGACTTTGAAAATGGGTCATGTCAGCTGAGAAACTAGGTCACCTGGTCAAATCTTACAAAAACCGTATGTAAGCTCTAGAGGCCAAATTTTCTGTCCAATGATTTTGAAATTCCGTCATAATGTTTGTCTTGATAATTTCTTAGACTAGTATGAAAATGGGTCATCTTGGATTTAAAACTAGGTCACATAGTCAAATCCCAGAAAAACCTTTTGTACTAAAATTACAGTCCAATAGTCTTTAAACTTTTGTTAGAGTGTTTGGCTTGATGATATCTTGCATGAGTTTGAAAGTGGGTAACATAGAACAATCAAAGTACTGAAAGTACTGTTGGAAGGCGAGTTTAGAATACAGGCATAACATATTGAAATACATTTTCCTGTACTTAAATCGCCTCTCCTGATACAGCAAAGTCTATAGAGTTGTGCAATGTTCCTGTGCAATGAAGACCAGTTTACCATCCTGAGTTTTAACGAGCTTGAAGAAGGCTTGTGAAAATAAGTTGAAAAAAATTAAAACGAATGGACTTTTCTGAAACTCCTTTCCATTTCATTTAAAGGAAAAGTTTTATGTGATAGCAAAGAGTTTTGATTTACCGTTACCCGTATGTTTTTACGTTGTATAGAAACTTAGATGTAACCCTCTATTACCCCAATAATGTGTTTAAAAGGTCTAGGAAGAAGGCCTGAGAACTTTTGGTCTGAAAAGGAGAATACGATGCAAATTTACATTTTTTCCTTTTCCTAAAATGTCTTCCATCCTATTTCATACAGGTTCCATTAATGGTGCCAGATCAAAAAGGTGCTACCCGAAAATGCATTCAATTTTGGAAAGTCTGATTTTTTTTTTCTTCGTGTAAAGAGTCAAGAAAGTTTCTCCTGTTCAAAATTTAGTCTTTAAATGGCCTCTTTCTCAAGATTGTTAAAACTGTACTTGATAGGGTATGGTAAAGGATTAAAGAATAGTTTTTTCTTGAAAATGCAATCAATTTTGGTCTAAAACTGTAACTCTGTAATGAGATGATTAATTTCTTGAAAGTCTTTAACATTTTATTCCATGGACAATTTTATTGAGAGAGCAAAGAGTTTCTAGAAAGGTACATTTTAGAGTACAGAAACTGAGTTCCAGCCTTTTAGATCACACCACTGACTTTCAACAATGTTGAAGAAGAGGCTTTTCAAAGCATTGTTGGATAAGTAGCAAATAATAATAATCAACTTTTTGTTTGACTTTCCCACAATGTTTTCCATCTTAGTAACCTTTTACAAAACCCTTCAGAAAATAACGAAAAATTAGGGCCGTCTACATTAAAGCAATTAGCAGACAATAAGTTAAGAGCAGCTGAAAATGTGTAGTTTGGCTGGGAAAAAGTACAAAACATAGTGGTAAAAAGAGAAAATACTGGCGACTAGCGTTTTCTCCTTTTCCAAAAGTATTTTGAAACTTTTTTTCCCTTGAGGTTGTCAAAATTTTGTCATTCATTTAACCCATTACCAAACAACAATATTTTAGACTGGTCCAAATTGAAAGCATTTGCAGACGACAAAATAAAAGAGACTGAAAATTTGAAATTTGTTTTGTGAAGGGTAGAAAACATTGTGGGAAAAGGAGAAAATGCTGGTTACCAGCATTTTCTCCTTTTCCCACAATGTTTTCTAAAGACTTCTTTTTTAGGGGTGTCAAAAGTAGGGATTGTGTGGTAATGGGTTAAAAGGCTTCTTTTACTTGTTTACCATTTTATTTGAAATATATTTTATCAAGACTGAAAAAGAGTTTCAAAACAAACGACTTTCAATGTTCAAAACGGAGATTTAACTTTTAGATTACAATACACAGTCAAGTGCTGAGTGCGGAATCAAAACTCGGCCACGCCGACGCGTAACAATAACCTAGTCATTGATCATAAAGTCAAGCACAACTTTGATAAAAGAAAATTATATTTCTTTGAAAGAGAACATTTTCTTTAACTCTTTACCACACAATCCCGACTTTTAACGACCCTGAGAAGGAAAGCTTTTGAAAACATTGTGGGAAAAGGAGAAAATGCTGTATCCAGCATTTTCTCCTTTTCCCACAATCTTTTCTACCCAGCTGGAAACAAATTTCAATTTTTGAGTTATGTTTATTTTGTTGTCTGCAAATGCTTTGAATTTGAACCATTCTAAAATTTTGTTGTGTGGTAAAGTGTTAAACATTTGATGATTCAAAGGAATTTATTTCATTGAAATTTTACTTCTCACAAAGACAGAATAAGGTTGTCAACAGAGGACAGGGGTCTATCAGCGATTCGTCATTCAAAGAAGCTGTCTGATTGGTTAGTTCTGGGATCGTAAATTTACATATACGATTACACTGTTTAGTTGTTTATGCGTTGTGAAGTTGAAGTAGGTGCGAATGACGTCATGTTAGTAGCTTTCGATTGGCTTATAATATAGCTACGGTTTATTTGTTGCTGTAGCAACATGATTGTATCAATGAACTGATCCAAAGTATTTTGCATTTGTCAAAAACGATGCCTTTTACGAATTTGATTTCATTCCTTCTAGAAACTTGAAGATTCTTCTTGCTGTTCTGATTAAATTTACAATGGTCTCGACATTATTTTGTTCTAATGTACTCGAGAAATATCGAACTATTTGAAAGACATTTTGATAATGCTGTTCAGAGGCATTTTCAGCAAGCTGCTGAGCATTGACAAATGAAGGCGAGAATGAAAATCTCGCCTTCCAAAGTTTCTTCATTGTACAAAAACCATGTGTATGCTATAGAGGCCACATTTTCAGCCCAATAATCTTGAAATTTGCTTTGAATGTTTGTCTTGATAATATCTTAGACTAGTATGAATATGGGTCATGTTGGATAAAAAACTAGGTCACTAGGTCAAATCTTGGAAAAACCTTTTATATATTCTAGAGGACACATTTTTTTCTCAAATACTCATAAAAGTTCGTCAGAATGTATTTTTGGATAATTAAGTATTTTCTCCTTTTACCACAATGTTTTCTAGAGGCTTCTTTTGCGCGTTCTCCTTTTCCCACAATATTTTCTAAAGGTTTCTTTCTCGTCAAAAGTAGGGATTATGTGGCATTGTTTTAAAACATGGGATTTTCCAGGAAGGGGTTATGTTACAATATACTGTTAGCCATTACCAATATTACAGCCGTTTGGGCTAGCAGAACACACAAAGTACTGATATTGATAAGACTGAATATCTAACATCAAACTACATGTCTCTGCACTCTAGCCAAAATCTGCATTGCAAAACCTTCTTCATAATTATAGTTTTCCTTACTTAACCCTTTACTCCATGTATACTCATTTCTACACGTTGCTTGTGGGAGCCTTTGGAAAAAATTGTGGCAAAAGGTGAAATTGCTCGTGGCGAGCAATTTCACCTTTTGTCACAATGTTTTCTATGCTATCAAAAGGTGTCATATACACATAAGAAACGGCTTCATCCTTGTTGTTATTTAGGGTCAGTTAGAGATGCCATAGAAATTCCTTATGCAGACAATAAATTATATTTTGCCTTAATTGATGGGATTTGTTTTTGAGAGGGTAAAATACAATGTGAGGAATAAGATATAATGCTGTTTGAAATAGTTTCCAAGCCTTTTGTTCACATCATTTAAACATGCAAATTTGTTGTAGATGTTTAACCTGTTACCACATAATCTGGACTTGTAATGGCCCTTTGGAAGAGGACCTTTCAAACACACTGGGGGAAAAAATAACCGGCATTTTCTCTTTTTTTTCCCACAATGTTTTCAGCCCTATTAAAGATAAGCTTAATCATTTAACCCATTACCACACGACAGAAATTTAGACTGGTCCAAATTGAAAGCATTTGCAGACGACAAAATAAAGGTGACTGAAAAATTGAAATTTGTTCTGGGAAGGGTAGAAAACACTGTGAGAAAAGGAGAAAATGCTGGTTACCAGCATTTTCTCCTTTTCCCACAGTGTTTTCAAAAGGCTTCTTTCTCAGGGGCGTCAAAAGTAGGGATTGTGTGGTAATGGGTTAAGTCAACTCTGAATTGTTGTGTCCGAATGCTTTTAATTAAGAGGAGTCTTACAATTTTGTCGCATTTTAACTCTTTACCAAACCACAAAATTTTAGCATTGTCCAAATTGAAAGCATTTGCAGATGACAATGTTAATGTGGTTTTCAAGGGTGCTATCTTTCTTAGGGTAGAAAACATTGTGGGAAAGGGAGAAATTGCTGGTTACCAGCAATTTCTCCTTTTTCCACAGTGTTTTCAAAAGATTTCTCTTTCAGGGTCATTAAAAGTCAGCTTTGTGGGATAAAGGGTGATAAAAGTTGAAAGCACCATAATGTACATTGTATGTGAGACTTTTCAATTTTGAGCTGAGAGGGATGGAACTTTGAATTAAAGAAAATGAAAACACAGGAATATTTACCTTAAAATTTTAGCCATGTTTCTGTTCTGGCTGAAATATTTTGGTGTTTCCTTTTCTTCTTTTTATTGACATGTTTCCAAAGACTTCCACATTTGTATCCTTGAAATGCCAACCAGGCTTACATGATCATCCTAATACAACTTAAGAGAGGAACTTGTAGCAGGAGACCAATCTTACATGCATGGTTTCATCCGGATTTAAATACAATACCAAACAACTGCATTAGGGAGAATTCACTTTAGCCCAAGGGTTACGGTGTTGGTCTTTCACCCAGGCATTCTAGGTTTGAATCCGGCGTGGCCCCTGTATTTCTGCTATGTATTTATTTCTTTGTTATGTTCGTAAGATATCGGGATTGGCCATTGAGCCATTAATCTCATTCGTTGTCCAAAAACGGACTTCCTGCCTAATAAGGCTTCGAGTTATCAATAAATGATGACTTTAACCCATTACCACACAATCCCTACTTTAGACACCCCTGAGAAAGAAACCTTTAAAAAACATTGTGAGAAAAGGAGAAAATGCAAGTAGCCAGCCATTTTCTCCTTTTCCCACAATGTTTTCTAGTCTTCACAAAACAAATTACAAATTTTCAGTCACTTTTACTTTGTCGTCTGCAAATACCTTCGATTTGGACAAGCCTACAGTTTTGTCGTTTGGTAATGAGTTAAGAAGGGATGTGTTACAGGAGACCACTCCTTCATGAATGGCTTCATCCCGGTTTGAATACAAAACCCAACAACTGCCTTGGGGAGGATTCTCTTTGGCTCAGGAGTTATGGTGTTGGTCTTTTGTCAGTGCATTCTGCCTTCGAAGCCTGCCTGGTCTCTGTATTTCTGCTAAACTTTTGTTAATTTTGTTTCCTTGTTACAGACTTTGCTCATAGGGAACTCTTTACCAGGATATCAAATCCCAGAACTGTAAACATTTGTAAAAGACAATACATGTGAGCCTTGCTCTGTGAAAAGGGGGCGGATGCATCTGCTAAAATTATCTACCTCTGTCAGACTGTGCTCTGCTTAGATCTTTTAACACTTTACCACACAATCCCCGGATTTTACAACCCAAAGGAAGAGGCCTTCTGAAAACATAGTGGGAAAGGGAGAAAATGCTGGTAACCAGCATTTTCTTCTTTTCCCACAATGTTTTCTACCCTTCCCAACACAAATTTCGAATTTTCAGTTTTTTATTTTGTAGTCTGCTAATGCTTTTTCAATTTCTATTTCTCTAAAATTTTGTTGTTTGGTAAAAAGTTAAACGTTTAAGAAATTTGACTTGTCCAAATTGAAAGCATTTTCAGAAGATGGGATGTAGCTCAGAGGGAGTGAATTATACTGGAAAGAATAAAAAAAATATTGTGGTTAAAGGAGAAAAAATGAGTTATTTTTTTCTTGAAATCTGAGTTTTGCAGCTGATTTACTCACTACATTCACTGGTTATTTCTATTAATGTCAAAGAGGTCAAGCTTTGACGAAAAATCAATTACAAGACTAAAAAAAAGTGGAAGGTAAAATCATAAAATAGTTTTCTTGTAAGATTACAAAGACCTGAAGCTTTCTGAAAAAAAGAAATTGAAACTCAATATTTGAGGCTATAGACACACCCCAACCTTTCAAATTACAAATACACTCATAGGTTTCAAGCTGTAGACATACCCCAAGGCATCAAGACAAAAGACCAGTTTCAAACAACAGGACAACCCCAGGTTACAAGCAATATAGACAAACTCAAAGTTCCAAAATAAAAACACCATTAAGTTCCAAGCATTCTAGTTTCGTAACGTCTAAACTAGAAGGGCCTGAAATCGCTCTACTGGCAGAGATTTTTATGCTAGCATACATTATGAATTCATGATGCAAAAAGAAACCAGTAAAATCAGTGAAGGAAAGCTCTTACAAAGAAGAAATGGAAATTTTCAACTTTGAACCACTACTTTTCCCATACTGATTGTCAGATTTTTTTCAAAATCAATAGGGTTCCAGCTGTTGATGAGACAAAGCAACTGTGCAAGTTTCATAAAAATCCGACCACAAGTGCTGACTTCATCATGTAAATTAGAAATCGAAATTTTCATCTCAAACTGACTACTTTTCCATTACTGTTGTTGGATTTTTTCAAGGTCAACAGGGATAAAGTTATTGTTGAGATAAACTTTGAAAAATTCACGAAAATCTGATCATAAATACTTTATCATGTCAAAAAGCAATGAAAATATTCAACTTGAAATGGCTACTTTTCCTATAGTGTTTGTTGGATTTTTTTTTTTCAAAATCAATAGGGTTTAAGCTATTAATGATGTATACAAGCTATGCAAGTTGCATGAAAATCTGACCACAAATGCAGACTTTATGGCGTAAAGAAATGTAAGCCTTAAACTTGAAATGGCTAATTTTCCCATACTGTTTGTTTGATTTTGTTACAAATCAATAGAGTTGAAGCTACTGATAAGGTAAACAAACTCTGCTAGTTTCATCGAAATCTGACCACAAATACAGACTTTATTGTATAAACAAGAAATGAAAGCTTTCAACTAAAAATGGCTACTTTTCCCATACAGTTTTTCAGATATTTTTCAAAATCAAAGCTTTTGATGAGATTAACAAACTTGGAAGTTTCACGAAAATCTGACCACAAATGCCGACTTTATGGCGTAAACAAGAAATGGAAATTTTAAACTTGAAATGGCTACTTTTCCCATACTATTTGTCAGATTTTGTTTCCAAAATTCAAAGGGTAAAGCTATTGATGTGATAAAAAAAAACAGAGCAAGTTTCACAAAAATCGGACCACAAATGCAGACTATCGCGTAAACAAAAAGACTTGTGGAAGGACAATGGAAGGAGTAAGCTAAAAAATTAATGGTCTAAGGGAGAAAACTCGTACATGCACTTTTCATTAATATAACCAGAGTTGCGTCCCTTATAAATGTGGACAGCATAAAACGCAAGCCGAACAAATGTCTCGCGTCAATGACGGTACAAATGATCGGCAAATCAAACGATTTTATTCGTGTGGCCTTTATTATCACTGATGCACGATGGAATCATACATGTTTCTATTTCTGAAACTATCATGACAAAAGACAGAAAACATTAAATTTTCTTCACAATAAACAGACACACACACAAAAAAAAAAATTAAAGTACCAGTTGGTAGTCATCCCATTATTTGTAAACAATGTTAACCGCTGAAATTAAAAGTGGGGGAATAACGATTCGTCCATTAAGGTAAGAGTTTACTAAGAAAATGAAGTTCGTTATTTATAGTAAACCGAACATTTCATAATATATACAAATTTATAAATGCGACCACTATTATTTCAGTATCACTATATATCTCCGAATGTCAAGTAAATTTCTTACGCCATTAAAAGGCGTTTGTCATATTTTTCAAATGTTGATAGAAGTTCTCGTCTCAGTAAATTCAGTAGAAAACTTGATTGACAGAAACATGTGTACGAAAATAAACAAATACTCATGTTACGAAATATTTGGACATTTATTAACGTTTTCTCTGTGATTGAGAATCCGACGCTGATCGCCTGACGGGGATACGTTAAACTAAAAAGATAAAGCTATTAAAATGTCGGTGGCAGTGAGGTTGAAGACAAAGCAGTTCCGACCACTTAAATGTACCGGTGTATAATGGCGATACCAGAGTTCGGTACATAGAAAAAATATTTTAACCGCTTTACCCTTTTAGTTCAAACCTGAGTTCGGACCCAAATGGAGCCAATGTCGGAATTCTTGCGAAATTCATGTAAAAATTCAGTAGAATCTTCATCGCAATTAGAAATTCACAACTGTAATAAATGCAATTTTAAAAAAAGTCTCATTTTGATTTGTCTTGTACGGTAACGTTTACTTGGCAGAAATAAGGGAGGTCACTCTTTAAGATTTTGAATTTTATGACTGTACGAGTTTTCTCCCTTAGACCATAAAATAACGAACAGGTCACATAACAACGAGTTTGCAATATGGGCTTCACATTTAACCCTTTCCAAAACGATCCCTGGTTTTCACGACCTTGAGATAGAAATCTTTTGAAAAAAAAAAATGTTGGAAAAGGAGAACATGCTAGTAACCAGCATTTTCTCCTTTTCCCACAATGTTTTCTAACAAAGTGGAAACAAATTTCACTATTTGAATTAGATTTATTTTGTCATCTCCAAGCGCTTTCAATTTGGATCAGTCTAATTTTTAAGCTCTACTGGCTGAAAGCCAGCAGAGCTTATGTGATGGCGTGGTTTCCTTAATCCGCTTGTCTGTCTGTCTGTCTGTCTGTCCAATAGTCTTTCTTTTTGTTAAGGCAATAAAGTCTGCATTTTTGGTCAGATTTAATTGAAACTTGCCCAGTTTGGTTTTCTCATCAACAGCTTCAATCCTATTGATTTTGAAAAAAATCTGACAAATAGTATGGGAAAAGTAGCCATTTCAAGCTTAAAATTTCCATTTCTTGTTTACATGAAAAAGCCTGCATTTGTGGTCAAAATTTTGTTAAACTTGCACAGTTTGTTTATCTCAACAATAACTTCAACCCAATTGATTTTGAAAAAAATCTGACAAACAGTATGGGAAAAGTAGCCATTTCAAGTCTAAAATTTCCATTTCTTGTTTATTACATAAAGTCTGCATTTGTGGTCAGATTTCCATGAAACTTTCTGAGGTTGTTTATTGTAATAATAGATTCAACCCTTCAAGTAGCAATTTCAATCTTAAAATTTCCATTTCTTGTTTACATGAAAAAGCTTGCATTTGTGGCCAAAATTTTGTTAAACTTGCACAGTTTGTTTATCTCAACAATAGCTTAACCCTAAACTTGCACAGTTTGTTTATCTCAACAATAACTTCAACCCAATTGATTTTGAAAAAAATCTGACAAACAGTATGGGAAAAGTAGCCATTTCAAGTCTAAAATTTCCATTTCTTGTTTATGTCATAAAGTCTGCATTTGCGGTCAGATTTCCATGAAACTTGCTGAGATTGTTTATCGTGATAATAGCTTCAACCCTTTTAATTTTGAAAAAATCCAGCAAACAGCATGGGAAAACTAGCCATTTCAAGTTGAAAACTTTCATTTCTTGTTTATGCCATAAAGTCTGCATTTGAGGTAAGATTTTCATTAAACCGGCTTAGCTTGTTTAAAATATCAATAGTTTTAACCCTATTGATTTTGAAAAAAATCCAACAAACAGTATGGGAAAAGTAGCCATTTCAAGTTGATTTTTCATTGCTTGTTTACATGATAAAGTGTTTATTTGTGATCAGATTTTTGTGAATTTTTCAGTTTGTTTATCACAACAATAGCTTTAACCCTGTTGACTTTGAAAAAAATAAACAAACAATAATGGAAAAGTAGCTATTTCAAGTTGAAATTTTCAATTTCAAATTTACATGATAAAGTCAGCATTTGCGGTTGGATTTTTATGAAACTTGCACAGTTGCCTTGTCTCATCAACAGCTGGAACCTATTGATTTTGAAAGAATTCTGACCATCAGTATGGGAAAAGTAGCCACTGATTTTACATGAACTTGTTTTCTTCTTGCATCATGAGTTCATAATGTATGCTAGCATAAGAGCAAAATTTCTGCCAGAGACTGATTTCAGGCCCTTCTGATGGTAATGTTAATGTGGTTTTAGGGTAGAGAGCATTGTGGGACAAGGAGAAATTGCTTGTTACCAGCAATTTCTCCTTTTTCCACAATGTTGTCAAACGGCCTCTCTCCAAGGGTCACTAAATGTCAGCTTTGTTGGGTAAAGAGTGATAAAGTTGAAATGACCATAATGTACACGACTTTTCAATTTTGTAGCGGGGAAGAATGTAAATCATTTTCGCAAACCTAGGGTGATGATCCACTACACTTCTCTACCCTTGGCGGATCAAGCCCAATTACGATATTCCGGCGATACGCCCCTTGATAATTTATTGGTTACACTGAAACTTTCTGTAAATATTGTTTGTCTATGGTTTTTTTTGGCAATAAATCATTACAGATCCTGCACACATCCACGGCGCTATCCGTGCTTACCTCCTATTTTATCCGAAAGGTCGCGACCTTTTTCTGTTTTTAGCAAAGATGAAATGCTACGAGCGATTTGATATTGTGCAGTTAGAGCTAGCTGCAACCAATGAAGATGCGTATTGGGGGAATGTCGAAATCAAGCTTGATCCGCCAAGGTAAGATCCACATAGATTGAAATTTGAATTAAAGAAAATGAAAACACAGGAATATTTACCTTAAAATTTTAGCCATGTTTCTATTCTGGCTGAAATATTTTGGTGTTTTCTTTTCTTCTTTTTATCGACTTGTTTCCAAAGACTTCCACATTTGTATCCTTGAAAAGCCAACCAGGCTCGTATGATCATCCTACTACAACTTAGAGAGAAACTTGTCACAGGAGACCAGTCTTACATGCATGGCTTCATCCAGATTAAAATACAATACCAAACAACTGTGTTAGAATTCACTTTAACTCGTTACCAAACAACAATATTTAAGGCTTGTCCAAATGAAGGGCATCTGCAGACGACAAAATAAAAGTGACTTAAAATTTAAATTTTTCAAAGGGTAGTAAACATTGTGTGAAAAGGAGAAAATGCTGGTTACCAGCATTTTCTCCTTTTCCTACAATGTTTTCTGAAGGCTTCTTTCTCAGGGTCGTCAAAAGTAGGGGTTGTGTGGTAATGGGTTAAATAGCCCAAGGGTTATGGTGTTGGTCTTTCACCTGGGCATTCTAGGTTTGAATCCTGCACAGCCCCTGTATTTCTGCTAGACATTTGTTTCTTTGTAATGGACTTTGTTCATAAGATGGGGGAGGGGGCATTCGGGATTGGCCATTTAGCCATTAATCTCATTTGTTGTCCAAAAACTGACTTCCTGCCTAATAGGCTTTGAGTTATCAATAAATGATGACTTTAAGAAGGGATGTGTTACAGACCACTCCTTCATGCATGACTTCATCCCGGTTTGAATAAAATACCCAACAACTGCCTTGAGGAGATTCTCTTTAGCTCAGCGGTTATGGTGTTGGTCTTTTGTCAGTGCATTCTGCCTTCGAAGCCTGCCTGGTCCCTGTATTTCTGCTAAGCTTTTGTTAATTTTGTTTCCTTGTTACAGACTTTGCTCATAGGGAACTCTTTAACAGGGTATCAAATCCCAGAACTGTAAACATTTGTAAAGGACAAATACATGTGAGCCTTGCTCTGTGAAAAGGGGGCGGATGCATCCGCTAAAACTATCAACCTGGATCAGACTGTGCTCTGCTTAGATCTTTAACTCTTTACCACACAATCCCCGGTTTTTACAACCCAAAGGAAGAGGCCTTCTGAAAACATTGTGGGAAAAGGAGAAAATGCTGGTAACCAGCATTTTCTCCTTTTCCCACAATGTTTTCTACCCTTCCCAACACAAATTTCGAATTTTCAGTTTTTTATTTTGTAGTCTGCTAATGCTTTTTCAATTTCTATTTCTCTTAAATTTTGTTGTTTGGTAATGAGTTAAATGTTTAAGACATTGGACTTGTCCAAATTGAAAGTATTTTCAGAAGACGAAATGTAGCTCAGAGGGAGTGAATTATACTCAAAAGGATAAAAAATATTGCGGTTAAAGGGGAAAAAATGAGTTCTTTTATTCT
The DNA here is from genome assembly GCA_943736015.1 of Tridacna crocea. Classification (NCBI taxonomy): domain Eukaryota; kingdom Metazoa; phylum Mollusca; class Bivalvia; order Cardiida; family Cardiidae; genus Tridacna; species Tridacna crocea. The sequence goes on from OX031064.1 coordinate 20,761,087, forward strand.
TGAAATCTGAGTTTTGCAGCTGATTTACTCACTACATTCACTGGTTATTTCTATTAATATCAAAGAGGTCAAGCTTTGACAAAAAATTCAATTACAAGGCTAAAAAAAAGTGGAAGGTAAAATCATAAAATAGTTCTCTTGTAAGATTACAAAACCCTGAAGCTTTCTGAAAAAAATTGAAACTCAATATTTTGGGCTGTAGACACACCCCAACCTTTCAAGTTAGAAATACACTCACAATTTTCAAGCTGTAGACATACCCCCAGGCATCAAGACAAAGACCAGTTTCAAACAACAGGAACAACCCCAGGTTACAAGCAATATAGACAAACTCAAAGTTCCAAAATAAAAACACCATTAAGTTCCAAGCATTCTGGTTTCGTAACATCTGAACTAGAGGCCTGGCTCTACTGGCAGAGATTTTCCTTTTTTGCTAGCGTACATTATGAATTCATGATGCAAAAAGAAACCAGTAAGATCAGTGTGAAGGAAAGCTCTCATAAAGAAGAAATAGGAATTTTCAATTTTGAACCACTACTTTTCCAATACTGATGGTCAGATTTTTTTCAAAATCAATAGGGTTCCAGCTCTTGATGAGACAAAGCAACTGTGCAAGTTTCATAAAAATCCGACCACAAATGCTGACTTCATCATGTAAATTCACGAAAATCTGATCACAAATAAATACTTTATCATGTTAAAAAGCAATGAAAATGTTCAACTTGAAATGGCTACTTTTCCATTACTTGTTGGATTTTTTTTTTCAAAATCAATAGGGTTTCAGCTTGTTACGACAGACCACTCCTTCCTGCATGACATATACTCCCGATTTAAATACAATACCTGGCTACTGCGTCAGGGAGATATCTCTTTGGCTCAGTGGTTAGGGTATTGGCTTTGCGTCCGGGAGTTTGGAGTTCGAATCCCGCTCCGATCCATATTTCTGCCATGCATTTATTCATTTGTTTCTTTGTTACGGACATCGTTCGTAAGATGGGGGCTCGTCCGGGATTGGCCATTGAGCCATTAATCCCATTTGTTGTCCAAAATCGGACTTCCTGCCTAATAAGGCTTTGAGTCATCAATAAATGATGACTTTAAGAGGGGGTGTGTTACGACAGACCACTCCTTCCTGCATGACATATACTCCCGATTTAAATACAATACCTGGCTACTGCGTCAGGGAGATATCTCTTTGGCTCAGTGGTTAGGGTATTGTCTTTGCGTCCGGGAGTTTGGAGTTCGAATCCCGCTCCGATCCATATTTCTGCCATGCATTTATTCATTTGTTTCTTTGTTACGGACATCGTTCGTAAGAAGCTATTGATGATGTAGACAAGCTATGCAAGTTACATGAAAATCTGACCACAAATGCAGACTGTATGGCGTAAACAAGAAATGAAAGCCTTAAAATTTAAATGGCTACTTTTCCCATACCGTTTGTTGGATTTTTTTCAAAATCATTAGGGTTGAGGATAATGATAAGGTAAACAAACTCTGTAAGTTTCATGGAAATCTGACCACAAATACAGCTTTTATTGTATAAACAAGAAATAAAACCTTCCAAATAAAAATTGCTACTTTTCCCATACTGTTTTTTCGGATTTTTTTCAAAATCAATAAGTTGAAAGCTTTGGATGAGATAAACAAACTGTTCAAATTTCACGAAAATCTGACCACAAATGCCGACTTTATGGCGTAAATAAGAAATGGAAATTTTAAACTTGACATGGCTACTTTTCCCATACTATTTGTCAGATTTTTTTTTTCAAAACCTACAGGATTAAAGCTATTGGTGTGATAAACAAACTGAGCAAGTTTCACAAAAATCTGACCATAAATGCAGACGTTATCGCGTAAACAAGAAAAGGACTTACGGAAGGACGATGGAAACCACGCCGTGACTAAAGAAGCTGAAAATTAATGGTCTAAGGGAGAAAACTCGTACATGCACTTTTCATTAATATAACCAGAGTTGCGTCCCTTATAAATGTGGACAGCATAAAACGCAAGACGAACAAATTGTGTCTCGCGTCAATGTTGGTACAAACGATCGGCAAATCGAACGATTTTATTTCTTCGTGTTGCCTTTATTATCTGTGATGCACGATAGAATCATACATGTTTCAATTTCTGAAACTATCATGACAAAAGACAGAAAACATTTCTTCACAATAAACACACACACAAAAAAAAAAAACCCAAAGATTAAATTACCAGCCGGTAGTCTCCCTTGTATTTTTTCACATTATTTGTAAACAATGTTAACCGCCGAAATTCAAAGTGGGGGAATAACGATTCGTTCATAAGGTAAGATTTTACTCAGAAAATGAAGTTCGTTATTTATAGTAAACCGAACATTCCATTAATATATACAAATTTATAAATGCGACCAATATTATTTCAGTATCACTATATACATGTATCTCTGAATGTCACGTAAAACTCTTTCTTACGCCATGAAAAGGCGTTTGTCATATTTTTCAAATGCTGATAGATCTCGAAGTTCTCGTCTCAGTAAATTCAGTAGAAAACTTGATTGAGAAACACGTACACGAAAATAAACAAATACTCATGATACGAAATATTTGGACATTTATTAACGTTTTCTCTGTGATTGAGAATCCGACGCTGATCGCCTGAGGGGGGTAAGCCAAACTAAAAAGATAAAGCCATTAAAATGTCGAAGGTAGTGAGGTTGAAATCAGAGCAGTTCCGACCGTACCGGTATATATTGGCGATACCGGAGTTCGGTACATAGAGAAAATATTTTAATCGCTTTACCCTTTTAGTTCAACCTTGAGTTCAGGACCCAAATGGAGCCAATGTTATTTGCAGGCCTAAAGTCGGAATTTTTTGCGAAATTCATGTCAAAATTCAGTAGAATCTTCATCGCAATTAGAAATTCACAACTGTAATACATGCAATTTTAAAAAAGTCTCATTTTGATTTGTCTTGTACGGTAACGTTTACTTGGCAGAAATAAGGGAGGTCACTCTGTAAGATTTTGAATTTTAGGACTGTACGAGTTTTCTCCCTTAGACCATAAAATAACGAACAGGTCACATAACGAGTTTGCAATATGGGCTTCACATTTAACCTTTTCCAAAGCGATCCCTGGTTTTTATGACCTTGAGATAGAAATCTTTTGAATAAAAATGTTGGAAAAGGAGAAAACGCTAGTAACCAGCATTTTCTCCTTTTCCCAAAATGTTTTCTAACTAAGTGGAAACAAATTTGACTACTTGAATTAGATTTATTTTGTCATCTCCAAGTGCTTTCAATTTGGACCAGTCTAATTTTTAGCTCTACTGGCTGAAAGGCAGCAGAACTTATGTGATGGCATGGTTACTGTCATCTGTCTGTCCGTCCGTCCACCCGTCCCTCCGTCCGTCTGTCTGTCTGTCTGTCTGTCCGTTAGTCTTTTTCTTGTTTACGCAATAAAGTCTGCATTTTTGGTCAGATTTTATAGAAACTTGCACAGTTTGTTTATCTCATCAATAGCTTCAACCCTATTGATTTTGAAAAAAATCTGACAAACATTTTGGGAAAAGTAGCCATATCAAGTTTAAAATTTCCATTTCTTGTTTACGCCATAAAGTCTGCATTTGTAGTCAGATTTCAATGAAACTTGCTGAGATTGTTTATCTTATCAATGGCTTCAACCTTATCGATTTTGCAAAAAATCCAACAAACAGTATGGGAAAAGTAGTCATTTCAAGTTTAAAATTTCTATTATTTGTTTAGGCGATAAAGCTTATATTTGAGGTCAGAATTTCGTGAAACTTGTACAGTTTGCTTATCTCATTAATAGCTTCCACCCTATTGATTTTGAAAAAAATCTGACAAACAGTTTGGGGAAAGTAGCCATTTCAAGTTTCCATTTCTTGCTTACGCCATAAAGTCTGCATTTGTGGTCAGATTTCCATGAAACTTGCTGAGATTGTTTATGTTATCTATAGCTTCAACCCTATTGATTTTGCAAAAAAATCCAACAAACAGTATGGGAAAAGTAGCCATTTCAAGTTGAAAACTTTCATTTCTTGTTTAATATGCCATAAAGTCTGCATTTGAGGTTAGATTTTTATGAAACTGGCTTAGCTTGTTTATAATATCAACAGCTTTAACTCTGTTGATTTTGAAAAAAAATCCAACAATCAGTATGGGAAAAGAAGTCATCTCAAGTTGATTTTTCATTGCTTGTTTACATGATAAGGTATTTATTTGTGATCAGATTTTTGTGAATTTTTCAATTTATTTATCAGATCAATAGTTTTAACCTTGTTGACTTTGAAAAAAATCAAACAAACAGTAATGGAAAAGTAGCCATTTCAAGTTGAAATTTTCGATTTCAAATTTACACGATGAAGTCAGCATTTGCGATTGGATTTTTATGAAACTTGCACAGTTGCCTTGTCTCATTGACAGCTGGAACCCTATTGATTTTGAAAAAAATCTGACCATCAGTATGGGAAAAGTAGCAATTCAAAGTTAAAAATTTTCATTTCTTTTTTTAAGTGCTTCCTTCAGACTGATTGTACTTATTTTCTTTTTGCGTCATGAGTTCATAATGTATGCTAGCATTAGAGCAAATCTCTGCCAGTAGAGTGATTTCAGGCCCTTCAGGGCCTTCTAGTTTTTATTTTGTAAAGGGTTAACTACTCGCTACACAAGAAAAATAGATTTGTCCAAATTGAAAGGATTTTCAGACAATTATTTTATTTTGTTCAAAATTATTAATGGTGATATAGTTCTTTGATAGGGTAGAAAGCATTGTGGAAAAAAGAAAATGCTAGCAACCAACTTACAGAATATCCAATAATTTGCCATTTCAATAAATTATGAGGACTTATTGTGAATTTGTGAAGTTGCTTATAAATCTACAACTGAATGGAAAATGCTCAGTCATTTAACAATGTCCTTTTTTGTATTCATCAGGATTATGTATAACCCATTACCACAAGAGAAAGGTTTACACTTGTCCAAATTGAAAGCATTTGCAGACGACAAAATAAAGGTGACTGAAAAATAGAAATTTGTTCTGGGAAGGGTAGAAAACACTGTGGGAAAAGGAGAAAATGCTGGTTACCAGCATTTTCTCCTTTTCCCAGTGTTTTCAAAAGGCTTCTTTCTCAGGGGCGTCAAAAGTAGGGATTGTGTGGTAATGGGATAATCAATTCTCTTAACCCTTTACGAAACGACAAAACTTTAAACTGGTGTAAATTCAAAGCACTTGCAGACGACAAGATAAAGATAACTAAAAAATTGAAATTTGTTTCCAACAGGGTAGAAAACATTATGGGAAAAGAAGAAAATGCTGGTTACCAGCATTTTCTCCTTTTCCCATATTGTTTTCAAAAGGCTTCTATTCCAGGGTCATAAAAACCAGGGATTGTTTGGTAAAGGTTTAACTCTCTTTCACATTTATCAATCTATCCTGTGTATTTGTAACTAACTAACTTTTCTTTGGCTCAAACAAAGTCCCTATCTAAGAATATCCTCTTAACCCTTTACTACACAATCCCCACTTTTAACATCTCTAAAAATGATAGATGATAGCCTTTGAAAACAATGTGGGAAAAGGAGAAAATGCTGGAAACCAGCATTTTCTCCTTTTCCCACAATGTTTTTTAGTCCTATCAGACAGAGAATCACAATTTTAGCTACATTTTATTTGTTGTCTGCAAATGCTTTGACTTTGATCTAAACCAAGATTTTGTCCTTTGGTAAAGAGTTAAGATAAAAGGCAAACATTTTTTTTTCTAACTCTGATAATGATATGATTTGCCTTTTCCAAAACGATAATACTGGTATTTCAGACTGGTCTAATTAGAAAGCACTAGCAGATAATGAAATTCATACAGCGCAAATAATGAAATTTGTGCAAGATAGTCTTGCTTAGCATCTACTTGCTTGTTGTGTTTTATGAGCACTACGCTCATGCAATTATTGGCCAGAATTTCCAATTATTGTTGTTTTTCGTGGCCGAGAGGTTGTTTGCTCCTGTTTCACCTCCCAAACTACCAGCATTTGCTAGTCTACTTTATCTGTATCTTTAAGATGATTCTAGCTGTTTTTATAAGATACTTGTGGTAGTAAACCTCCTGACATCAATATCTAAAAGTCCCCTTAACTCTATACCAAACAACAAAATTTTGGACTGGTCTAAATTGAAAGGACTTGCAGACGACAAAATAAATGTAACTCAAAAACTGAAATTTGTGTCCAGCAAGGTGGAAAACATTGTGGGACAAGGAGAAAATGCTGGTTACCAGCATTTTCTCCTTTTCCCACAATGCTTTCAAAAGGCTTCTATCTCAGGGTCGTAACAACCAGGGATTGTTTGGTAAAGGGTTAAACTTATGCCACGTGAGTCCCTGGGGCTTAAAGAGTAGCTGAGAATACCAAACTCTAAAATTATGCAAAGTGTGTAATTGTCAAAACAGAGCACCGATTTATCCCCTAACGCACAATGCCGACTTTTAACAACCCTCGGAAAGAAGCTTTTGAAAACATAGAGGGAAAGTGAGAAAATAGTGGTAACCAGCATTTTCTCCTTTTGCCACAAAGTTATCTACCAAATCAAAAAAAAATTGCACCATTTGAACCACGCCGAAAGTGTTCTGTGCAAATGCATTCAATTTGGACAATGCTAAATTTTGTTCTGGTAAAGCGTTAAGCAAGGATCCCTGAATTTAGTTAATTCTTTTTTTTCACAAATCAATTCCTTGTATCAATGACTTGAAGGATGAAGGCTGTTGAAAATTTTGTGGCAAAAGGAGAAAAGGCAGGTAGTAATTTCTAAATGTTGGTTAACTTTTTCTCAAACAAATCTGAATATTTCTGCTGAATAATTTTGCAATTGTCATCTGCAGAAAGCTTTAAAGGTGGCCCTTCAGATTTTGGGTCGAAAATTGTACAAAAATGCAAAAAAGTCATCCTTATACTCCCAAAGCCTTTTAATTTTCATTCATAAAACCCCAGTACTCGAAAACCGTCCGACAACACGAGAAATTAGAGATTTACTACGGCTAAGGTTGACACCAACGGGAGACACGTTCTATTTTTAGATGATCAATTCGCTCATTTACTTACAGGAATACACAGAAGAAGCTTCATACATAGCGTCCGAAGAAGACATTATGGAAAATAATTATTACATCTTTGTTATGATAGGGAATTTAAGCGTTATGAGTCATGTGTTAGTAACTTGATATTCCCACAAAGCTTAATTGATTTTTGGCGTGAAATCTAAAAATAACTTATGAGGCTATGTAGCCTTTCAAGGAAATACCATCAAAAGTTTTTTTTGGGTAATTTTATGAATTTTGATTGTTGATGATTTGTATTATTTTATCATATGAATTTCCATGATACATATATTTTTTAATTTGGTGAGATGTAAAAATTCTAAATACCCACCTTTAAAGCTGTCACCTGGATAAAAGTTGATTTTTTAATCATTGATAAACTAGCACATGTTTAATTACCTTAGGAAAAGATTGTAAGAACCTGTAGATGTACCCCCAGGCAACAAGAGAAAGACATTTATAAGCCCCCCCCCTTTCCCCAGGTTTTTAAGCAATAGGCATACCTTTGAAATCTTTCTAGCAATTCTGGAACTCAGTCAAACTTCATGAGATCTAGTATGAAAGATGTGACATGAAATTCAGAACTGTAATACGTGTATTTTTACTAATTCTCATTTTGATTTGTCTTATCGGTAATCTTCCCTTGGCAGAAATAAGGGAGGTCACTCTTTATTATTTTGAATTTAGGGCTGTACGAGTTTTCTCCCTTAGACCATAGAAATAATGTACAGGTCTTACAACAACCGTCACAATATAGGCTTCATATTTAATTCTTCTCTACTCACGTACACACTACACAAAAATAGATTTTTCCAAATTAGAAGGATTTTCCTACAATAATTAGTTTATTTTAATTTATTCAAATGGTGATATAGTTCTTTGATAGGATAGAAAACTTTGTGGGAAAAAAGAAAATGCTGGTAACCAACTGACAGGGTATCCTATAATTTGCAATTGCAATAAATTATGGGGACTTCTTGTGAAGTTGCTCATAAATCTACAGCTAAAGGTAATTGTCTGTCACGAAACAATATCCTTTTTTTGCATTAATCAGGATTATGTATAATTAACCCTTTCCCAAACAATCCCTGGTTTTTACGGGTCTGGAATAGTAGCCTTTTGAAAACATTGTGGGAAAAGGAGAGAATGCTGGTAACCAGCATTTTCTCCTTTTCCCACAATGTTTTCTACCCTATCATAGACAGAAATCATCATTTCAGCAAAAGTTGAATTGTCCTCTGCAAATGCTTTCAATTTAGCCTAGTCCAAAAGTTTGTCTTTTGGGAATGCCAGACAATAGATTGCTCCTCCCAAAACTGATGTCATGAGGTCCGTAATTCAAGATCTCAGGACCAACAACCTAGAGACCAGGCTTAGCTACGAGATATATATAACTTATCGGCATACTTTTATGCATTTGCCTCTACATACTATTCTGTGAGAGTAATAGACAAAAGATTGCAAGTTGACTTACACATTGAACATGCATAATCCAAATCCCAATTACTTATAATCAAAGACAGTCAGGAGAGTAAGACTTTTCATATGACACATTCTTGTAAATTTACACGTAGGACTGTACCCGTTACATGTGGCGTGGCATACCGATATCAAAGAAATACCGTATAAACCCTTGCTCCACTGTTTGCCAACAAGTTTGCAACATGTGCAACAGATCTTGTCCTTAACCCTTTACCAAACGACAAAATTTTAGACAGGATCGAATTGAAAGCACTTGCAGATGACAAATTAAAAGTAATCCAAAAATTGAAATATGTTTTCAGCAGGGTAGAAAACATGGCGGGAAAAGGAGAAAATGATGGTTACCAGCATTTTCTCCTTTTCCTACCATATTTTCTAAAGGCTTCTATCTCAGGGTTGTTAAAAGTCGGGATTGTGTGGTAAAGAGTTAAAGTAAGACAGTTTGCTTTGCTTTCCTTTCATTTTGAATAAATAGATAATAGTTGAATGGAGATTCAATGAAGGATTTACACGGAGGGGAGAGATGGTGTAACAGAGGGGTGGCATATCATCTCAACACGAGCTTTATGTTTACATTGATAGAAAGGTTAAAATACAGAGACCAGTAAGAACAAAATTTTAACTCTTTACCAAACAACAAAATTTTGGACTAGTCCAAATTGAAAGCATTTGCAAACAACAAAATAAATGTGTATTAAAATTTGAAATTTGATTTGGAAAATTTATACAGCACAAATGTTGAAATTTGTATCAGACAGTCTCAAAAACATTGTTTGCAAAGGAGAAAATTCTGGTTACCAGCATTTTCTCCTTTTCCAACAATGTTTTCATAGGGGCTTCTTCTCTGAGTCATTAACACTCAGAATTTTGTGGCAGATGGTAAATGAAAGCATTTCAAAGCATACTACAACGGTTTGAAATAATGAATTTTGGCTGTGGTGAAATAAACTCTGAAGCTTTTGAAGATTTTAATTGCCACACCTTTAAGCAGAGTTCCATTTGATGCACATTTTCTGCACAAAAATAAGGTAGGGGGACCTGCTTACATTTCTTGTCTGTGTTCAGTGAGACAACATCTGAGTAGGTCATGCTCTATGGAAAGGAGTGTTTGATGTATCAGCAAAAAGTATTGACCCATGTCTGCCTGGTTACCAGCATTTTCTCCTTTTCCCACAATGTTTTCTAAAGGCTTCTATCTCGGGGTCGTCAAAAGTATATATACAGGGATTGTGTGGTAATGGGTTAAAGAATTATAAATGTATGTGACAATTTTCCCTAAACTGACAAAGAGCCACATTTTTCCCTTTTTACATCAAGTACTTGCTTATTATGTTTTATGGGCAATAGGCTCTTGCAATTATTGGCCTGAATTTCGAACTATGATTGTTTTTCCAGGCTGATGAAGTTGTTTGCTCTTGTTTTACTTCCTAAACTTTGCAAGTGTATTGTTTCTTTATCTATAACATGATTGTAGCTGGAAGTACAAGATTTGTGTAGCAATAAACCCCATGACATCAATATCTATAATTTCTAAATGCAGGTTAACTATTTCTCGAATAAATCTGAACATTTCAGCTGAATAATTTTGTCATTGTCATCTGCAGAAAGCTTTAAAAAAAAAAGTCACCTTTGATAAAAGTTGATAAATCCTTGATAAACTAGCACTTGTTTCATGACTTTGAGGAAAAGACCTGTAGACATACCCCCAGGCATCAAGAGAAAGACATTTATTAGCCCAGGTTTCAAACAATAGGTCAAAACCCAGCTTTCAAGCAATATAGACAAACTCAAAGTTTCAGAATCTAAATACCCCATAACTCTTTACCAAACGACAAAATTTTAGACTGGTCCAAATTGAAAGCATAAATTGCAGACAACAGAATAAATGTGACTCAAAAATTGACATTTGATTTTAGAAGGGTAGAAAACATTGTGGGAAAAGGAGAAAATGCTGGTTACCATCAATTTTTCCTTTTCCTACAATGTTTTGAATAGTTTTCTTTCTTAGGGTCGTTAAAAGTCGGGATTGTGTGGTAAAGAGTTAAGTTTCAAGCAATAGAGAGCCCCAAAGGTTTCAAACTAAATCATACCCCCAGGTTTTAGGCAATAGGCATACCTTTGAAAGATTTTAAACAATTCTGGAACTCCATCACTTTTTATGAGATCTAAATATGTTAGATGTCATGCTTATTTGAACATGGTCAACATATGCAGGGATCATTCTGGGCTGCGAAATCGCGAGATTCTCTCATTAAAGATGCAAAAATCCCATTTCTAAACCTAAATTGAAACAAAATCTCGCATACCGATTTTTGGCAGATGATAGAGATAGAACTCGAGTGTCAGTCCTTACATAGTGGAAATCCGCACAATAAACTAGTCTATACACTGGTTCCCCACGTCGCAAAACAACGATGACACCGCTCCTTCTTTGGATCCCTCGATACAAAAAAAAAAACACTCAAATTTAACCCTTTCCCAAACAATCCCTGGTTTTTACGGGTCTGGAATAGTAGCCTTTTGAAAACATTGTGGGAAAAGGAGAAAATGCTGGTAACCAGCATTTTCTCCTTTTCCCAAAATGTTTTCTACCCTATAATAGACAGAAATCATCTTTTCAGCAAGAGTTGAATTGTCGTCTGTAAATGCTTTCAATTTGGTCTAGTCCAAAAGTTTGTCGTTTGGGAAAGGGTTAACAAAAAGTGGCTTAAATTACATGGGTGGTAGCGATTGATTATTCATGAATTTGATTAAAGATCTACACTGAGGGTGTGGCAGAGCCAGATGTCAAGACTTATTTTTGGAAAAATGTTGACACACTGGTTTTTAGTTGTAAGACTTGTGAAAACAATGTGGGGAAAGTAGAAATTGCTCAAAGTGAGCAGTTTATCCTTTTCCAACATTGTTTTCTCTCATTTCAGAGGAAGTAGTCACTTTTAAAATAGTGTCTTATAAAGAGGTTTGGATTTGTCATTTGGAGAACAGTTAGATTCCTGAAAATTGAAACATAAGAAATCTCATTAAAATTTTAAATCTCTCATAATTTTTTAGCAAATGGAACATTTTCTCTCATATACAAGTCCAACGAGAATGATCCCTGCATATGTTATCAATAATCTGACATTCACACAAATGTTTACTCAATTCCAAATCTAAAAATACATTAGGAACCAGGATATTCCTTTCAGGAACTGAAAGTTATTTTTATATTACATCGCGTCTCTTCTTTCTATCATCATGATGGTATATCTTTTGTTTACTTTTTGGACAGTGATATAAAATCTGGATAATCTACATTAAGGTTGAATCAATGTATTTGTGTGTGGGGGAAAACTTTTGAAGTGTACTTTCTGTGTGCAGTGATTTGGATCTTTTATGTCCAAAAAATATCCTTAAAATGCAAATTTAACTCTTTATTTACCACACAATCCGGACTTTTTACGACGTCAAGAAAGAAGCTTACTGAACACATTGTGGGAAAAGGAGGAAATGCTGGTAATCGTTTTTTTTCCCTTCCTTTAAAAATTTCATTCCCTTTTATTTTGTCATCTGCAAATGCTTTCAATTTGGACAAGCCCACAATTTTGTCATTTGGTAAAGAGTTAAGTAACCGTGTTACTGCTCAATTAAACTGTGAATATGTTATTGTTTATTGAAATGATAGAATCCTGATTTTTCTTTTTACTAAAGTAAGTTCCAGAAGCTAAAAAAAGCTAAGATAGAAGGCAATTATAGATCATTCTTTTTTCTGTACTGTATGTATTTTTTACCATCAACTAAAGGATCTCTGAAAAATTTGTAAGAAGAAAATCAATCAATTTCTTCGAGTACAATAACTTGTTTTTATTTATATATTCATGAACTAACTAGTCTAGTTAGTTCTTTCCATTCTCTTTTGTCATCTTTAACATTTCTGTTTTCTCTAAATTTGTTTACGTGACATTTGAAAAAAATTAATGGTCTAAGGGAGAAAACTCGTACATATACTAATCAGTAATTTAACCAGAGTTGCCTCCCTTATAATTGTGGACAGCATAAAACGCAAGACGAACAAAATTGTGTCTCACGTAAATGTCGGTACAGACGATCGGCAAATAAAAAGATTTTTTTTTTCTTAGTCTATTACCTCCGATGAACATTTACGATAGAATCATACATGTTTTAATTTCTGAAAATATCATGACAAGGACAGAAAACATTACTTTATTATAATCACAAAATAAAATATACCAGCGGTAGTCTCCCTTGTATTGTAAACACAACGTTTAACCGCCAAAATTCAAAGTGCGGAATAACGGTTTGTCTAGATCAAGGTAAGATTTGACCCAGAAATTGTATTTTGTTATTTATAGTAAACTAAACTTTCCATCAATTTATAAATAAATGCGACATTTATTTCTGTATCACTATACATATCTCCGAATGTCACGTAACTTTTGTTGGCATTAAAAAAATGCGTTTATCATATTCGTCAAATGATGGTAGATCTAGATGTTCTCCTTTCAGTAAATTTAGTAGGAAACTTTTGAATAGGAGAAACACGTGCAAGAAAATAAACAAGACCCATGTAACAAATATTTGGACGTTTATAAGCGCTATCCCTAAGATTGAGCATTCGACACTAATCATTGTGGGGTGGGAGGGGGGGGGGGTGATTACGTCAAACTAAAAAGGTAAAGCAGTTCCATGAAAGCGAGGTTAGTTGATGGATGTAAAAGTAGTTCCGGCCACTAAATGTGATGGCGATACCGGAACTTCATATCAGTACATGAAAAAAATAATTTAAACGCTTTACCCTTTTAGTTCGACCCTACGGGAAGGATTCATTTCGTGCCGAAAATTGAGGCAATCTTCATTGTGCGCCTGAAGTCGGAATCCTTGCGAAATTCTCAATAAAATCTAGTAGAATCGATCTTCATAACAATTAGAAATTTGTAATCGTACAACGTTTTATTTTAGAGTATTATTTTGATTTGTCGTGTACGGTAACCTTCTCTTGGCAGAAATAAGGGAGGTCACTCTTTGTGATTTTGAATTTTAGGGCTGTACGAGTTTTCTCCCTTAGACCATAAAAAAAAAAAAAAATAATAATGACTGTATAGGTCTCGCAACAAACGTCACAATATGGGCTTCATATTTAACTCCTCACTACACAAAAAAATATGAATTTGTCCAAATTAAAAGGATTTTCAGACAACAATTATTTTGACATGTTCAAATGGGGATATAGTTCTTAGAAAGGGTAGAAAACATTGTGGAAAATAGAAAATGCTGGCAACCAACTTACATAGTATCCCATAATTTCCTATTGAGTAGGCCTAAATCATGGGAACTTACAGTAAAGTTGCTTATAAATCTACAACTACAGGGAATGTTCAGTCATTACACAAAGTCCTTTTTTTTTTGTATTGTTTAGAATTATGGTTAATTAACTCTTTACCAAAAATCCTGACTTTTAACGACCTTGAGAAAGAGTCTTTTTGAAGGCATTGTAGGAAAAGGAGAAAATGCTGGTAACCAGCATTTTCTCCTTTACCTACAATGTTTTCTACCCTTCCCAAATCATATTTCAATTTTTCAGTCACATTTATTTTGTCATCTGCAAATCCTTTTAATTTGGACCAGTCTAAAATTTTGTTGTTTGGTAAAGAGTTAATTCTCTTTTTCAAGTAACTGTCTTTCACATTTATCACTTCATCCTTTCTGTGTGTAACTAACTTTCTTTGGCTCAAACAAAGTCCCTATCTTAAAACATCCGTTTTTGTGGCAAAAGAAGTCAGACAGTTTTATGATTGTCTCTTTCTCGAACAACAATACCTTTGACTGGTCTAATTAAAAAGCAATTGCAGATCTGACGAAATTCATACAGCACAGATGATGGGATTTGTATCAGATAGTCTCAAAAACATTGTTGGAAAAGGGGAAAAGCCTGGTTTCCAGCATTGTCTCCTTTTCCAACAATATCTTCATATGGCTTAAGTCTAAGGATCATTAAAACTCGGAATTGTGTGGTAAACAGAAAATGATAGCATACTGCAATGTTTGGAAATCTTGAGTGTTGGCTGTGCAAATATCATGTTTAACCATTTACCAAATGGCAGAATTTCAGACTGGGCCAAATTGAGAGCCTTTGCAGAAGACAAAATAAACGTGACTCAAAAATTGGAAATTGCTTCCAGCAAGGTAGAAAATATTGTGGAAAAAGGAGAAAATGCTGGTTATCAGCATTTTCTCCTTTTCCCACAATGTTTTCAGACGCCTTCTTCCTCTGGGTCGTAAAAATGGGGAATTGTTTGATAAAGGGTTGAAAGAAGTTTAATTGCCAAACCCATAAGCAGAGTTTCATTTGATGCACATTTTCTGCACAAAAATAAGGTAGAAAGACCCACTTACATTTCTTTGAGTAGGTCATGCTCTATGGAATGGAGGTTTGATGTATCTGCTAAAAATATCGACCCATGTCTGCCTGGTTAGCAGTATTTCCTCCATAACATTTCTACAGTGATTTCAAAGGTCCTCTTTTTCAAGGTCATTAACTCTTTACCAAATGACAGATTTTTTGGACTGGACCAAATTCAAAGCATCTGCAGAAAACCAGTTAAATCTTGTTAATATTTGATACCTGACTTTGATAGGGTAGAAAATATTGTGGGAAAAGGAGAAAATGCAGGTTACCACAATGTTTATATAGGTTTCTTTATCAAAGTCTTTAAAAGTTGGGATTGTGTGTTAAAGAGTTAAGTAAATGAGATTGTTTGGTAAAGAATTATAAATTGGAGTCATATTTTGCCTGGTGAGGTCGCTCGATGGTTAGCTTATCTGACTTGTGATCTGGAGGCTGCAGGTTCAATACTGTATGTGTCAAACTTTTTGTATAGCTATTTTTCACCTCTCAACTGATGCATGTGATGAAAATAGTTGAACAGCAGCTTTGGAAAGAAAGTTGTCAGTACTGGTGTGAGAAAGCCAGGAAACACATTGGTGTGTCATTGACTGCCATGACACGACCCAACCTGTTAAAATGGCATTCAACTGCAACACAAATCCCAGATCCAGAAATCCTGAGTAATATTTTTCTCTAAAATGACATAAAACCATAATGTTCCCCTTTTCACATCACTTGCTTAAATTGCTTATTGTGTTTAATGGGCACTTGCACACTACACTATTAAAATCATTAGCATGAATTTCCAACTCTTGTTGTTTTTCCTGGCCGATGAAGTTATTTGCTCCTATTTTACTACCTGAACTCAAAGTATTTGTAAGTCTATTACCGGTATATCTTTATCTATAAGATGATTGTAGATGGAGTGTTAGCTTATGTTACACAAGTCCCTGGGAGCTTAAAGAGTAGCTGAGAATACCAAACAGTTAGAGAATAAACACTAAAATTATTCAAAGGGTAACTGTCTGTCCGTACAGAGGATAGATTAATCCCCTACCAATGCTGACTTTTAATGATCCTAGGAGAGAAGCCCTTCCAGGATCCAAAATATATCAGAATTCTGACTTCTGCTGCTTTTTTGCACTTGTCCTACAATTAGACAAAGAAGGATAATCCACTTACTTTCACCAAAGTTTTCTTAGTAAAGACTAGCAAACTAGTAATTTTTTTGGACCCTGCTTTTGAAACCATTGTGGGAAAAGGAGAAAATGGTGGTAACCCTATCAAAGAAAACTTGTACAATTCGAGCTACATTGAAATTGCTGGCTGCAAGTAGATCTTCTTTTAATTTGGACAAGGCTAAACTTTGATTTTGTTGTCTGGTAAAGGGTTAAATAAGGGATCCCTGGATTGAGTTGATTCTTTGTCTACGCTTTTTCTCAGATAAATGACCTGGTGGATGAAGGCTGTTGAAAATATTGTGGCAAAAGGAGAAAATGCTGGTAACCATTTCTAAATGCAGCCAAACTTTTTCTAAAACAATTCTGAACATTTCAGTTGAATGATTTTGCAACTGTCATTTGCAGACAGTTTTTAATCTGTCAGCTGGATAAAGTTGATTATTTAATCCTTAATAAACAAGCACTTGTTTTCATGACATTGAGGAAAAAGCCTCTGGAAAACATTGTGGGAAAGGAAAATGTAGGTGAGCAGTATTTTCTCCTTTTCTCATAATGGTTTCTAGTTTCTATACTATCAAAGAACCTTACACAATTCATTTGCACCACTTTCAAATTAAGTTTTGTAGTCTGAAGATGTTTTCAATTTGAAAGAGTTTAAATTTTGTTCTTTGGGAAAGACTTGACATCTAATATTATAGCAGAATTCTGTAGGGTGTCTTTTGTGGACATGTGGTGTACATCAAGATCAGACTGCACAGAATGTGCAGTCTGATCTTTGGTCTACACTGTCCACTCCTCTATTCCTGATTACGATTAAATTATCTCCTCAATACTCATCTTGCTTTAGAACTATTACTTGCTGTCATTGATAATATGTAGTTTATTTATTTGGTAGTGAAGGCGTGGAAGACAATATAGAATTTTTAATTTCTATATGATTTACAACTGAGTTTCAGATGGACTGATACATAGATCTGTATTTTTGAGAGGGGTCAGCCATTCACAGCAGAAAATAAACACAATCATTTATGATATATTTCTATTTAAATTGTTCTTTTTTTTCTTTATTCAATTTGAATTAATGCTTTCTGTTCGTTATGAACCCATTTCAAGAAACGTTATCAATTAATGATCTAAGGGAAGAAACTTGTACAAGCCTTATTTGTTTTAATAAAGCAGAGTTGCCGCCCTTATACTTAGGGTCATTATAAAACCGAAGGCGAATTCATATATTTAAAGTCTGTAACGTCTATTGGCATCAAAGCAAATTTATTTTCCTATCGAGCTTACATAAAATCTGTTTTGCTTTTTCGTGTTCCTGATTCTGAAGATAAGTACTACAATATTTATACCTAGAAGATAAATATTACGGTTATTTTAAGACGTTAAAAAAAAAACACCGTATTGTGACCAGAGGGTGGTCTCCCTTGTTTTGTCCATTCATTAATTGTAAACACAACAACCGCCAAAATTTAAACTTCCGGATTAATGGACTGGTTGTCAAGGTAATATTTCATCCAAAACATCAGTTCAGGTGATAAAATTACCATCAGAGTAGTAGATAAATGCCAATGGTCAACACACCCTGGAATAAACATCTACATTTCTGCCTTGCCTAGTTATGGCGTTAATTCCTGCTGCCTTTCGCTGTTAAAACATATTTGCTATCGTGATAATGATAACATCTCGTTAACTTCAGTAGGAAACTGTTGACACATGGAAATACAAGAATAACCAGAGTCTAATGTGGCGAAAAATTTCTTCTTTTTCTAAAATTTTCTCTGCCATCGCCCCATTGAACCTGGATTTATATCAAAATGGTGGCCCGCTGTTTATTATTTTGATCGAAACGTCTGAATGGAATTTCGGCATAATTCTTATAGTTATCAGTTAAAATGTTCTTAAAAGTTACACATGCATAACAGTAATGCAACTTCTTTTTCCGAATGATTATTTAGATAATTAGTCTAGTCCAGTAAACTTTTTTCAGATTTGAGGAAGGGGGAGGGAATAATATGAAAATAAGGGAGGTCACTCTATTATTTTTGTGAAAGTGCAATTGTACGAGTTTTCTCCCTTTGACCATATAAATTATAACATAATCATGCGCATATTAATCAGCTTAACTCTTTACCAAATGAGAAAATTTTAGACTTTTCCAGATGGAAAGCATTTGCAGACGACAAAATAAATGTGACTTGAAAATTGAATTTTGTTTTGTGAAGAGTAGAACACATTGTGGGAAAAGGAGAAAATGATGATTACCAGCTTGTTCTCCTTTTCCCACAATGTTTTCTCAAGGCTTTTTTCTCAGGGTCGTCAAGAGTAGTGATTGTGTGGTAAAAGGTGAAATAGTTATTAATGATGAGCATGTTTTTAACCTCTCTACAGAAAACTTATATCAAGTTTTGATGTAACCGACCTATCTTTGTAAGTCCTGGGGTGTCTTGACTGTCTTGGGGTGTTTTTGGGTTAATAAACATTCTCCAACCGGAACTACTATTGTCTATATTTCCCGCCGAAATGCCGAGCGTGGAGGATTGGGTAAACAATCCGTTAGGAACGATACAAACCATCTTTGGTAAATTTTTTTTCTATAGTCTTGTTCGCTGGAGCTTTATGAAACCAAACTTTTCACACAAAAGTGCTGTAAAATCTTATTCATTCAATTAGAGACGTAGAAAGGAGCAGCAGCATTGTCTTATGGTAGAATCAAAGTTTGGAGAGTATCAGGGATGGTTGTAACAATATTATTATATTTTTTACGGGAATAACAGTAGTCTAGCCAATGAACTGAAGACATTGACTAAGTACTTGGATCATTAAAAAACTATGACTACTTTTTAGGTCAGCGTAGATCGAGATTAGACACACAAAACATGCAGTCTTGGCTGTTATAAGATCTACTTACCTTCAGTCTGAAGGTGTCTGCTCCGATTCTATTTTTGTTACTGGTCTTCACATTCCCCTTCAGGCCAACGTTCATTAAAAGTATCTGGAACAAATACGATATTAACCGCATCTTTTCAAACGGCTCTATGCGACAGAATTCCTAATGACAACTAATAAATTGGGCATGGATTGATAGATAAATGATTAATCTTTACAAAAAACCTGATGTTAGTTAATATCTAATTCTTACCTTCGTGCAAATCTGTACTTTTCAATGTAAATAATCGCAGACCTACCTCACTAGAAATCAAAACATCAATCGATGCGCATGTCTTGGCAAAAATTGCAGTATCTCTGACACGTTACAGGACGGTTTAATTGCGAATTTCGCTGTTGACAGAGAAACCTTGAGCGAAAATGGTTGTTAGGACTAGGGAACCAGACTGTTCAAAATTCAAATACCGTTGAGTGCCCTCGCTTGTGTAACGGAAATCGCCATGTTAGTTGTTGACTAATTACACTGGATTTATTTACGTTGGGGAAAAAGGTAAATTTCTATTGGTTTAATTGGTATTTCGCAGCACAGTTTGTGTGATGGTAAAGATTAATCAATTATCTAACGATACATGCCCATTTTATTAGCTGTCATTGGAAATTTTGTCGCATAGAGCCGTTTGAAAAGATGCAGGTAAAATCGTATTTGTTCCAGATACTTTTAATGAACGTTGGCCTGAAGGGGAATGCGAAGACCAGTCACAAAAACAGCATCGGAGCAGACACCTTCAGACTGAAGGTAAGATCTACTGTGCTTTGCTATGGAAAGTTTGGTAGCCCTAATATATTATGGCAAATCATCAAATGTAAGGGTTTTTCATTCACAGAATTAAAATGTCCCAATAGTTCATTTGACTATTTGAAATATATTGAAATCTGTAGAAAACAATTTCAAGTTAAGGAAGAATGCATCTGAAAACAGAGTAGATCTCACATTTTGCAAGATCTGGTACTGTTATTTGGAAAGGTTTACAGTGCTTCTTTTCATATTTGGACCTTACTTGTGCACAGCTCCAACAAAAATTTTCCAGTAGCTAAGAATGAGCACCATACTGACTTTGTTTTGTCAGTTGAATTTCTGTAGCAGTGAAGTGCAGTTGGAAATAATGAGTTCAAACGTGCACACAATCTGTGCAGTGATTTTAACTATTTTTTTTCACGATTTTTTCTGTACCCAGAGGTGACCACTCAAAAGTTAAAATCACTTTCTGATAGTTATTCATACTACAAGATGTAGTAACTGATTGTTTCAGCTTTAATAGCTGTTGTCTATAATTTTTTTAAATTCACAGAAATGTAAAATAAATTAGTTGTGAAAAGGGTTAAATGAGGTGGATGATTTTTTTTTGTGTGTGCAGCAGACTACTTGTGAAAACACTGCAGATGACGCAGAAACTTGTTTTGCCAAGTTCTCATGACTTTTTTGTATGATAACACTTTAAACCTCTTTACCACACAGCAGAATTTTAGACTGTTTTAAATGAAAACGCATTTGTAGACCACAAAAGAAATGTGGATCAGTTGCTGAACTTTGTCTTGGAATGTGAAGACAAACATTGTGGCAAAAAGAGAATTTGCTGGTAAATAGCATTTTCTCCCTAGCCCTGAGGAATCTGAGGAATCATTAATGGAATCCGGTAGTGAAAGATAGAAAACATTTTGGGAAAATGAGAAAATGCTGAGTACCAGCACTTTCTCATTTTCCTATGTTTTTCAAAAGCCGTCAATGTAGTAGAACTGGAAATGGGTGAATCACCTGTTGAATTATAGAGAATATTGTTTGGAAAGGAGGAAATGCTTGTTACCAGCATTTTATCTTTTTCCCATGTTTGCAAATGCCTTGTTTCTCAAGGTCAGTAAATCTGTGGGTTCTATTGTAAAGGATTAATTCTCATGATTGTGTCATAAGGTCTATAGATCTACTGCAGATTTGTCCCAGGGCTTAGTATTACAGCACCGTTTTCTTGTATATTTTAGACAAGGCAAAAGACCATGACAGTACAAAGGTAAAATCATACTTCCAAGAGAAATTGTCGACAGAACAAGCCTTATCATGGGTATGGTTTTTTCTCCTTTTCCAACAATATTTTCTACCCTGTCAAAGTTGGAAATTATTGTAATTACCAAGATTTATTTTTGCCGTCTCAGAGCTCCATATAATAGGGAGTGATAATGATCTAAATCCATTATTTATCTTCCAAACCCTATGTTGTGGGTACTCATTAGAATCATCTCGATGAGACGATTCTAATGAGTACCCATAACACAGGGTTTAGAGCAGAATAATCAATATTTTCAAGTTTGAAATCAATATCACTCCTTCTATCTTGAGCTCTGTATCTGCAGATGCTTTTAATTTGTTCCAGTCCAAAAAATTGTTGCTTGCTAAAGAGTTACTTTTTACCACACATACTGTGGAAAAAGTGAAAAAAAGCACTGGTGTTTTTTTTTTTTCATGATTTCCATCTGTGTATTTTATTCTTTCGAAGATGTTTCAAAAGGTTTCTTTACCAGAGTCGTTAAAAGTCAGCATTGTGTGGTACAGGGATAAAGGAAACATTCCCTGATGCAAAAGAAACAGATGCTGACTTTTTGAGGTTAATGGATATCTTCTAAAGAACTGCAATGACTGATTTTGTCTTAACCCTTTACTTGGTAGATATTCATTTCTACACATTGCTTGTAGGAGCCTTTGGAAAACTACACATTGCTTGTAGGAGCCTTTGGAAAACATTGTGGCAAAAGGTGAAATTGCTCGTGACGAGCAATTTCACCTTTTGCCACAATGTTTTCTATGCTATCAAAAGGTGTCATATACACATAAACAGCTTCATCCTTTGCTGTTATTTAGGGTTAATTAGAGATACCATAGATATGCCTTATAGGGTAAAGGGTTGACTAAATACCAGAGGAATTGTCTATACAGAGCTGCAGATTTTTTATGTTTACTGATCTTTGAATGTGTCTTTCTTTGTTGACAGGTGCCAAGCCTAAACGACACTCCCCTCCACCTGTTGAAAGCAAATTCTTTGGTACGATTCCGATGTATGATACAGGATATGTATGATCCGGAGTTTTACCTTGGAAGTTATGTTGTCAGAGATAAAACCAGTGGTGAAACCTGGATGAGGTCTGGAAAGTACAAGGATGTGGCCGAATGCGGGGTAAATTGTTTACTTTCATATTCTTTTATCTGAGTGCAGTAGGGTACAAGACATGAAATTAGGAGACAACCAATTAATTTTACAAAACAATCAGTGTTCTGTAAAGGATTTTAAATCGTAGAGATAAATGTTTCACTCACCCATAAAAGTTTGAGATATTTTCAAAAATTTGAGCACAAAATTTTAGTGGGAGAATATATTCATAACTATCTCTCCAGGGTTTGGTTAACCCATTACCACACAATCCCTACTTTTGACACCCCTAAGAAAAAAGCCTTTTGAAAATGCTATGGGAAAAGCAGAAAATGATGGTAACCAGCATTTTCTCTTTTTCCAACAGTGTTTTCTACCCTCCCAGAACAAATTTCTTTTTTTTAGTCAACTATATTTTATCGTCTTCAAATGCTGTCAATTTGGATCAGTCTAACATTTTCTTGTGTGGTAAAGGGTCATCGGGTTGGTCTGACTGTGGTAATGACATTATTTCTATATTGTGTCTCAGGTGAACCAAGTAATAGATGTTGACTCTAACAAAAACATCAACATGGACAGGATGACATTGTATTGCATCCCTGTACCTGGAGAGACAGCTTGGGTGAAGAAAATATCCTTTCAACGAAACATTTCACTCATTTTGTATTGATTGTATTGTATGGTGTTTAACAGCACTTTCAACATTATTTCAGTTATATTGTAGCAGCCAGTGCACCTATCCATGTGTTTCTATTGCCATTACTTCACACAATTTTCTTTCCAAGCCGCTGGCGGCTTGTCCACATGATC
Source organism: Tridacna crocea (assembly GCA_943736015.1). Lineage (NCBI taxonomy): Eukaryota > Metazoa > Mollusca > Bivalvia > Cardiida > Cardiidae > Tridacna > Tridacna crocea. Next base: position 20,784,119 of record OX031064.1, read on the forward strand.
ATTGTCAAAACAATGATCAGTGATGGGAGAGAATGAATTCTGTTGCAGTGACTATCTTCAATCCTTGGAGAAAAATTGTCCGAGCCAGGGGTTGTAGCCAGGGATCGAACCCTGGACCACATGTTCTGAAGTTCTGAAGGGTGAAATAATTTTCAGTTTTGTCTACTTGTATAAAAATTGTATCTGGATTCTGAAGTTCTTGTCACTTGTATGTGTAACAAATATCTTAATTCTTTTTCACTAAAAAATTTTAGTCTGTAAACTGGATAATTGGATTTGTTTTTGGAAATTGGGTAAATGTGGAAAAAGCAGGAAATGAAGGCAAATTGAATGGACTTACTGAAGCAGATCTCAATTTCAGGCTAGGTTTCTTTGATCTAGATTGTCTGCAGAGGGCTGCGTGCAAAAACACTGCTTGCAAAAACAACAAGTCAGTTGCTTTTGGCGAAACATTCCCAAAATGTGTTGTCTTGATGGTTGCTGTTGATAATGTCTTAGCAATGTATCAAGGGTTTAGTGCAAGACTATTGTAAGTGCATATGCACTTACAATAGTCTTGCACTTACCCCTTGATATGCAAATCTGATTACTTCCCTTAGATACACATGTGTTTGATTGTCCAGTGCCCTTAACACATACATACAGACATTTTGATCTTAGCAACACTAAAACCACGTCCATACCATCATCGTCCAAAATACCACCAAGAAATAAACGAGGGCGTGATGATGATAGTGCCGATGGTGATATGGAAGATACGAACAGTATGGAAGCGGACAATACAGCATCAGGGAAGAACAGTGCAGTGCTTACTGGTTCAGATAGAGAACCCAAAGTGCAACAGTTACAGAGAAACACACAAACACCTGGTATGGGAAAAGTCTGTGTCTGTTTTCCTTTTTATATGCTGGAAGGGTGGTCTGTCTGTCTATCCATTCATTAGCAATCTCTTATGTGCGCATCTCCTACAGTTTTCATTGGATGGAATAAGTTAAAACTTCCCATTATGAATCTCTGTGATGTGTAGTTGTGCGTGTGACTTGTAAAATTTGGATCTGTGTAGGTGTTGTAAATTTAACTCATTTCACTGACAAGCCCCTTCGGGCGTATATGCGCCACTTTGCAAAGCTCTTGTTTATTATGAGCCACACTCTGTGAAAAGGGGACTTAATGCATCAGCAAAAAGTATTGTCCCAGGGACACAAAATTCAAATGAAAGATAAATGCATGTAGTAAGAAGAAGCATGTTCCATACTATTTGTTTTCTTTGCATGTCCAAGTATGTTAATATCACCAAATGACACATGATATAGTTTGTTGTTTAACAAGATGTTTTTTTTTTTTTTATCTATAATTATGAGATAACAATGGTATGATGCATTACAAAGATGCATGTCTGTTATGCATTAACTCCTTGCCAAACAACAAAATTTTAGACTAGTCCAAATTGAAAGCACTTGCAGGTGACAAACGAAACTCAAAAATTTAAATTTGTTTCCAGCAGGGTAGAAAACATTGTTGGAAAGGAGAAAATGCTGGTTACCAGCATTTACTCCTTTTCCCACAATGTTTTCAAAAGGCTTCTATTTCAGGGTCGTAAAGATCAGGGATTGTGTGGTAATGGGTTAAGCCATCATTTGCCAGAGTATGGCTCAATTATTTAACCCTTCACTCCATAGATACTCAATTTGATGTATCAACAACAGACAGCTTTTGAAAACATTGTGGGAAAAGGGAGAAATTGCTCGTAACAAGCAATTTCTCCTTTTCCCACAATGTTTTCCACTCAATCAGATATTTGTATCCTCATTTGTCCCTATTTTGACATCATCTTTATTTGCTGCTGAAATGGAAGGACCTCAAATTGGCATATTAGGTAAAGGGTTGAAGGAATCCGTATTATTTCCTTTCACTTGCAGGCACATCCCAAGTACCTGACATGAATTTTCCCTTACCCAATGAAGCAGGACCAGCATGCATAGTCAAGGTACACTGTTAACTCTTTACCTGACAAGAAAATTTCAAACTGCCAAATTGAAAGGAATTGGCTGACAATAATTTCATTGTTGCACAAATGATAGAACTTGTCATGGAGCAGGGGTGTGCAATTTTGGAATTTTTCCACGTGCCCACAGGCAAGTTGGACTGAATTGCCTACTTGTCCGCCTTTAAAGTTTACTAGTCCTTTTTTCTCCTCACAGCAAGTGCATGTAGCAAGAGGCTTCACACCGGGTCAGTACATTTAGTTTGTACCCCGAGGTGTTTATTTCAAACTGGTTATGCAAAACTTGGAGTAAGTGGAGTGTTTGAGTATCGTCATTGATGTAAATATGACATTTCCTTATCTGGTTTGGCTCAAAAATTCACTTGCCAGCGGACAAGTGCTCTGGAAAAATTCACTTGACCACAGGCAAAAAGTCCGGAGTCGGGCATAGGAATTCCACACCCCTGATGGAGGATATAAAACATTGTAGGAAAAAGACAAAATGACGGTAGTTGGTATTTTTCTCTTATTGCTTTTATCAGTTGATCTATGTGTTGTGTTTCGGTGAACTCGTGTCCTAAGAATTCATACCCTTTGCAATCACCCTGTCATAAAATTTTCAGTGATTAGCATCAAAATGTTTACCCTACCAAATAAAAGTTAAACAAAGGAAGTTTTTAAAGCAAGGTTGTTTTTATCACTTACACTATTTATGAGTAGTTTTATCTTCCTGTTGTATAATTATTAGGTGTATGAAGATACAGATTCCTTCAAAGTGAATGATATTATAGAGTTTATTGGAGTCTTGTCTGTGGACCCATCATTGGCCCAGTTCACCTCTGGCAGGTAAGTCAATAATATCATCATATAGGAAACATATTGTGTAATGGTAATATCAAATACTGCTGAGCTCTTTACCAAATGACAGAATTAAAGACTGGTCCAAATTGAGAGTATTTACAGACAACGAAATAAATGTGACTGAAAAATTGAAATTTGGTTTAGGAAGGGTAGAAAACATTGTGGGAAAAGGAGAAAATGCTGGTTACTAGCATTTTCTCCTTTTCCTACAATTTTTCAAAAGGCTTCTTTCTGAGGGTCGTTAAAAGTCTGGATTATGTGGTAAAGACTTAACATGTTAGCTCTGTCCATAGAATACAGGACTCGAAGTCCAGATATCTCTGGTATAATTTGCATTTCAACCAGATTTACAAAAACACATGGATAGGTGCACTTACTCTCATGATATGATTTAACTTTTTACAACATGATGAAATTGTAGCCTTGTTCAAAGTGAAAGCTCTAAAAAGTCAAATGAATTTTATCCTTGATATGGTAGAAAACATAGTGGGAAAAGGTGGAAATGCGTGTTACCATACCTACAAAATTTTTAAAATGCTTCTTTCTCAGGTCATTAAAAGGCCTGATCGTGTGTCAAAGAGTTACATATTGTTGAAAGCTAGTAAATAAGAAACAAATTAGTAAGAAGGACCTCAGCCTGTTTAACCCTGTACTACACAATGACTTTTAACTCCCCTGAAAGAGAAGGCTTTTGAAAACATTGTGGAAAAGGAGAAAATGCTATTTACCAGCATTTTGTCCTTTTCGCACATTTCTTTCTACCTAATCAAAGAAAAATAATTTGTTACGAGCCACCCTGAAACTTATCTGCAAATGCTTTCAATTGAAACAATTTCAAAATTTTGTAATGAGGTAAAGGGTTAAACAGAATTATTTCTCTCTTTTCCTTTAAGACAGGACAATGGACAAGGGGATGAAGATGCTATGGATACCCTTATAGAAGAGGACATTGCTCACAGTCCTCCCCCATCTCTAGTGCCTCGTCTACATGCTGTGTTGTGCAATAAACTGGTACATGTAAACCCACTGATACCACAGCCTGCCACAGACAGATTTAATGAAGGTAAATGATGACTTTTGTAGCTGTTCTCAGGGTCTCTTTTTGCCTCATCTACATGCCGTTCTGTGCAATAGACGAGTACAAGTGAACCATCTTTTACCAAAGCCAGCTAGACAGATTATATCTTTAATCTAACAACCCTGACTTTTAATGACCCAGAGAAAAAGGGTTTTTTAAAATATTTTGGAACAAGGAGAAAATGTTGGTTACCAGAATTTGACTCTTTTTCCCCACAATGTTTTCTATCTCTTCAGAGACAAATCCATCAATTGTGCTTCATTTTTTGTGCCAAGGCTTTTGAAAGGGACAAGTTGAAAAATTTGTTTGCTCACTCTTCTCATATGCATCTTGTCTCATTGTTTTCCCCAAACCTCTTTGGTTGTCGTTACTCTGTTTTATGCATGAACTTTCTACAAGGGAACCCTTCACTACCACAGCCTGTCACAGATTTCTATACATGTTTTAACCCTGCCTGACACATTCTTTAAATAAAGCTTCATTGATGTGCACATCATGAGCAAGGATTTAGACAACTATAAAAAATGATAAAAGATGTATTCTAACATGACACTTTGGCTCTATAAACACAGTGCAAGGAAAACGTGGTAAAATCTGCGACAATCCATGAAGAGTGACGTCATTCAATGGAACATTATCATCATCTGCGTTTTTACTCTAAGTTTAAACTTGTTTTCCTTTCACTGGCAATGTTAGAAACCACGTTGTGAGTTATGAGGCGCAATGAATAACCCACTCGGGCTATCGCCCTCGTGGATTATTTATTGTGCCTCATAACTCACAACTGTGGTTTATTGAACGATATACCACGATAGAAAGAAGATTATTTCTTAATTGAATGGAAATTGGAAAAATATTGGGCAGTGTTGATTCACTATCTGAGTGCACCTTCTTTGATGCCTGCTATTGATAACATTTGTACATAAGCAATTTAGGTTTCCCTTATCTCTTTCCCATACGACAAAATTTTAGACTGATCCAAATTCAAAGCACTTGCAGACGACCAAATTATTGTTACTCAAAAAGCAAAATTTGGCTCCAGCAGGGAAGAAAACATTGTGGGAAAAGGAGAAAATGCTGGTTAATTCTTCTTTGAAACTGGAAGGTGTAGAGCTTTGATATTTGATTGCCCTATGTCCGGCATCTGTCACCTGTCGTCCATCAACAATTTCTTTAAAACATCTTCTCCTAACCCACTGGGTCAATCTTGATGAAACTTGGCAGGGATGTTCCTTGGGTGAAGCTTTACCAAAGTTGCTTATAGAATTGAATTTCACTCATAAGCTATAGTCTAAGGTGAGCGTTCCAGGGTCAATGGCCCTCTTGTTCATAAAATATTGCTATGGTAAATTTTCTGCATGTCGAAGACACTTTCTACTTTCTATTTCGTGATTAGTTCAGTTGTTATTCAACAAGAATTTTATGGATCTATGATAATGTGATGGCTTGCTTTGTATAGTATATCACAAAAATGCAACAAACCCCCTTGTCCCAGAGTGCCACTCCTATCAATTTCAGCTCTACAAATTCTCCGGTCAGAGAAGAGTGATATACATAGAAGCATACTGACCACTTTACAACATGTTGTGTTTGGGGATAGTACTGCAGCACAGTACCTTTTCTGTCATATTGTGTCATCAGTGTAAGTGTTCTTTGTCTCTATCTTATATACTGGAAATCCTTTGAAATACATATAGACTTTAACCCATTACCACAGAATTCCTACTTTTGATGCCCCTGAAAAAGGAGACTTTAGAAAACATTGTGGGAAAAGGAGAAAATGCTGGTAAACAGCATTTTCTCCTTTTCCCCACAATGTTTTCTACCCTTCACAAAACAAATTTCAAATTTTCAGTCACTTTTATTTTGTCGTCTGCAAATGTTTACTATTTGGACAAACGTAAAGTATTGTCATTTGGTAATGAGTTAAAGAAATGCAGAAACTCTTATTCATTCGTCAAATTCTTTTCCAGCTTGCTCATTTTGAAAGCATTTGCAATTTACAAAAGACTGAAATGATGGGAAATGAGTCTTATTAGATTGAAAAATATTTCGAGAAAAGCTAAAATTGCATTGTGCAGGCATTTTGTTCTCTTTTGTAGATACAGTCCTTAATCTAATACCAATAAAAAGCCGCATCAGATCGTTCCATTAACTTACAAGTCCACTGGGTCAAATTACTACCCATGAATAAGCAATAAAATCATAGCAAGCCTACTTGGCAGAATAACTTCCACTTTCCCTCCCCTTGCTGACCGCTCTAACTAATTACTTTTACATATAGATGTATTACACATGATAGAAATTTTATTTTTTTCACTACACTATATTATAGCTTATTCTGTTCCACAAATCAGCTTTGCCAGACTTTGAGTTCTTTGATCATTTGATATTGCAGTTATGCAAGAGCCGATGTTTTGCCCATTGGGAAGTTTTCACTCAATTTGAGTAATTGTCCAAAGTCTCCATATGGGTCCCTTCTTCATCATCTATTATCAAACATTGTTACACAGGTAAGTGGGCATCTGATCTGGTCATCTGTTCTTACGTGACTCCCCTGTCTTTAACATCTGTTATCTAACATTATCACACAGGTAGGTAGGCAAAGAATCTGGTCATCTGTTCTCATGAAACTCTTCATCTGGCAACTGTGTTTTAGACTTGCTCATATTTAACCCTTTCCCAAACAATCCCTGGTTTTTACGGTTCAGGAATAGAAGCCTTTTGAAAACATTGTGGGAAAAGGAGAAAATGCTGGTAACCAGCATTTTCTCCTTTTCCCACAATGTTTTCTTTCCTGCTTGAAACAAATCCAAATTTTTAAGATGTGTTTATTTTGTGGTCTGCAGGTGCTTTCTATCTTTCTATCTTTCTATTTTGTCGTTTGGTAAAGAGTTAAAACGTACTAACATTATGTTACTGTGTTTGAAGGATGGAAAATATTGTGGAAAAGAAGGAAATACTGTCTATCAGAATTTTATCCTTTTCTCACAATGTTTTTACAAGTCTTCTTTCTCAAGGTTATAATAAAAAGGGGCATATTATGAGGGATGGTAAGATAGAAGACGTTTTTTTGGCTTGCAAAGAATAAGTTTCGAAACTTCCATGTCGAAAAGCAAGTTTCTGGATAGAAACATTTTGTAGCTCAATAAATCATAGATCTGTGTCAAATCAAGGTTGTAGGTCAGTAAAAGTCAAGTCAGAGTTCTATCTGACCAAACACTGAATCAATTTAATATTTCACCTAACATCAAAATTTAATTCTTGTCCAAATTCAAAGCACATGCAGGCAACAAATAGATTATGGTCCAAGTTGTGTAACCTGTTTAGAACATGTTTAGAGGGGAAGAATGTGCTTGTTAACTGCTTTTTTCTGTTTTGCACAGTGTTTTCAAAAGCTTCTTCCTCACATTGAAGGAAAACAAGGGCCTGTTTGACAAAGAGTAAAAAGAACCCACCCAACTCTTTACCTGACTGATAGTGGAAAAAAAACTACAAGAAATTATTTGAGTATTTTATCTTTTCCAGTCCCATCTCTTTGAGATGTCTATTGAATCCCTAAACAGCAAGAATTTTTCTCCATGTAAAGACTATTCAGCAAACCGACTGCGCACAGGGGTATTGCAGCTTGCATCATGTACAAATTTAGTGGTGGATGAAACAACATTGAACCCTGGGCAACTTGATACTAATGGTAAAGTAAACTTGTGTATTTTTTACCTCTCTATCCTTTTACCAATCAACCCCGACTTTTGACGATCATGACTGAGAAGTCGTTCGAAAACATTGTGGGAAAATGAGAAAATGCTGGTAGTCAGCATTTCCTCCTTTTCCAATAGTGTTTTCTACTCTATCATGGACAAATTCATCATATAGATCAACTTTATTTTCTGCAAATCCTTTCAGTTTGGACGAGTTTTGTCATTTGGGAAAGAATAGACCGACACCAAAAATTGCCACTTCATTCAAGTTCAAAGTTGTGGACAAGAAATTCATTGTGGGTTAACTAATGAATTTTGTCTCTGAAAGGATAGAAAACATTTAGGGAAAGGAAGAAAATGTTGTTTACTAGCATTTTTTCCTGTTCCCACAGTATTCATTCAAGTTCAAAGTTGTGGACAAGAAATTCATTGTGGGTTAACTAATGAATTTTGTCTCTGAAAGGATAGAAAACATTTAGGGAAAGGAAGAAAATGTTGTTTACTAGCATTTTTTCCTGTTCCCACAGTATTTTCTAAAGCTTTCTCCCTCTCAGGGTAGTTAACCCTTATCCTGCTTAATTAACTGTAAATGAATCTGTTGTAATTTCTTAAGCGAAACATCCATTACTTCAACCACATTCACTGGAAAGATGAAAACTTCTGTGATGTAGAAGTTTGTGATTTGTCTAATCCAAACAATTCAGAAACTTTTCTGTTGGCATATTTTACCACAAGTATTCTAACAAATCACAAGTGTGTTGAATTCGCAAACATTACTATACACATAGATATCCAGGTATACAGTGATTTGTCATCTGCTAATACTCTTAAGTTCAAGTATGTCTGAGATTGTTATGTTTTTTGTTTAGTTAACTCTTGACCAAATGACAACTTTTTGGATTAGTCCAAACTGAAAGCATTTGCAGACGACAAATGTGAATCAAAAATTGAAATTTGATTTGGAAAGGGTAGAAAACATTGTGGGGAAACGGAGAAAATGCTGGTTACCAGCAATTTCTCCTTTCCCCATGATGTTTTCAAATGCTTTCTTTATAAGGTCGTTAAAAGTTGGGATTGTGTGGTAAAGAGTTAAAGAATACTGGCTATGTAAGCCTCTGAGTACTTTCCAACATAAAGGAACATTATAGTCCTCAGTTCTTGAATGATTTTAGTCGACTTGAACTTGTACTTTCAACCTCTGGGTTACTAGCCTCTTATCAAATCAGCTGAACTCTGGAAGCTTTTACTTTTTGGAGTACTGATTACTGAATCTTGATTTAATTGCTCATGCATTATAGACAAGATCAGAATGCAGTTTTGAACTTGGACCTACATTGTCCACTGCTTTACCAAGTGTTCTGATTACAAACGGCTTTAAACTTGGAATTCCTTCATCTGAAGCACCAACTGAGAATGTCAATTTCATTTGATTAGTACTGCATGTAGGGTGTAATTACAAATTTATACATCAGTTAAATGTAACTGCCATGATTGAAGGGCATGGCTTACAATGTTTGAAATTGATTATAATTTCTGGTAATATTTTAACCCTTTATCAAACAAATCCTGAGCAGAAGCCTATTGAAAACATTGTGGGAAAGGGAGAAAATGCTGGTAACTTATTTTCTCCTTTTACCACAATGTTTTCTACCCTGCTAATAACAAATTTTAATGTTAGAGTATGTTTGTCATCTGCAAGTATTTTCAATTTGGACCTGTCTAAAATTTTGTCATTTGGTAAAGAGTTAAACAAGCAATTGTTTTGATATTCAATCAGTTAGTTATTATATAAAGTAGCGGCAGTTAATTCGTTCTGAAATGAAAACAATCAGGTAAAAAGTACAAGGTTGAGTCTTTCTAATACTTTTACCATCGACGTGCATTGTATTTGATAAGCTTCCAGATATGCCTCATTAAAATGGAGACCTTATTCTTTAGTGTATAAGAAATAAGATGTACTCATTTGTTTGATTAAGAAATTTAAAAAGAGAAATTGCTTCTTTAACTTTTTACCAAACCATATTATTTGCACATGACAAAATTGTATCATACTTGAAATTTGTTCTCTCCATGCGGAAAATAGCCGAGTTATTAATTATACATAGCCATTAATTGTTTTTATGTGTGAAGGTATTTTCCCTACATACCAACGAAGACGTTTCTATATGTGTTGTAAATATAGGCCCACCAAGTCGTGGTTGAGTTCTCTGTATTTCATAGCATATTTTACATGACTTCCGGTATGTAAAAGTACACATTACCGGTCTGTGCTATTAGCTGAAAAATAATGTCATGACAAAGAAAACTGTAGCATTCTTCTATCATCTGCTTCCTACAACTGCCGATCAAGCCATGTTAAGCAGCGATTCAGATGAAAATGTTTGGTCTGTCGAAAAATGACATCGACCTTTCTGTCGGAAATGATCGACCGATTTTTCAATCTTGGAAGTTAGCATTTAAAGGTAAAATGCATTATAAATCGTGCTTGAATATGTTGACGAGTAGATCCATTTTTTGACCCCCTAAATTAATGAAATGACCCACAACTTATGAGGAAGGGGGTCACAATGGCCTCCCAATTTTCAAAGCCGAGGGAAAACCCTGTTGCTCTGATAGTAAAGTGTAGCAACAGTCATAATTGGGTCATATCATTCACAACTAGAAGGTTTCTATGAGTATCCATTGTTTCCTTTCTATACCGTTTATTTTTCAGGTGTAAAAAATGTAACTGCGCTTGGCAACCTTATAAGATGGCAGAAAGTGGAATATGACTTCAACTTTCACAAGCAAGATTTTCAGTGCAATGTTCCAGCATTGATACTGTCTGAAGGAAAGTCTATGTTACCTGTAAGTGTTTGAAAAGATTACTTTCCCTCATTAAACCATTGCCACACAATCCCTACTTTTGAGGAATGTGAAAAAAAGAAGCCTTTAGAAAACATTGTGGGAAAAGGAGAAAATGCTGACTACCAGCATTTTCTCCTTTTCACAAAATATTTTCTACCCTTCGCACAACAAATTTCAAACTTTCAGCCACTTGTTTTGTCGTCTGCAAATGCTTTGGATTTGGACAAACCTAAAATTTTGTCATTTGGTAAAGAATTGAACTTGTTTGCATTGTAATTACCTTGCCTATCTTTGCCTGATAGCATGTAATATCTAATGACCCTGTTAAAGAAGCCTTTTGAAAACATTGTGAGAAAAGGAGAAAATGCTGGTAACCAGCATTTTCTCTTTATCCACAATGTTTTTTACCCTTTCCAAATCAAATTTCATGTTCAGATTCACATCAATTTATTTTGTTGTCTACAAATGCTTTCAGTTTGGACAAGTCTAAAATTTTGTCGTATTGTAATGAGTTAAAGTTCTATGGGTGAAGTGAATTGGGTTTTAATCATGGAAATTCTCCTGTGTAAATGTAAGCTTCTGGATATTTTGACCTATAACTTTTGAGATATGAATTAAGATGTTGTAAAAGAAATACAAAATAAAAAGTTGTTTTGAGTTGCTTTGAGCAATTCTTTTGGAGTAAAAGTGTTACATAGAAAGGTTTGGAGCAGGATGCTTCAGTTCTCTGCCAAGCGTAATGAATTTTGAGTTAATGATGTTACAGAGATCAATAGAATTGATGGTGTTACAGGGATCAGTTGTTAAAAAAGCAGGTAAAACTAGAAGTGCTGACAAGCCAGCTTTTACTGCTATGAAGCATGGTGCGTGTCTCTTTGAAGTTAAGATATTTGTGTAGTGTTTAGTCGGATGACTGAAATTAATGTATGTCACAATATATTTGCAGAGTGACTGTTTGGTGCAAGTAAAGGCAGCTACACAAGGGGAAGATTTAAGACAGTATTTCACTGAGCTGGACCCAGTATTAACAGAAGACTGTCTTACTAAAATGCGGGTGTTTATTGGTCTGGCTCGTCATATGGAATACACAGTGTCTCCTGACTTACAAAAGGTAAATGATTCTAGCCTGGAATATTTTACCACATTATACAAAGTTTTAAAACCCTGATGACAAGGAGGCTTTATATATGTAAATAGCATTTTCTCCTTTTGTTACAATGTGTTCTCCCGTAGCAAAGATAGAAATAATCATTTGAACTACGTATATTTCGTTGTCTGGAAATGTTTTTAGTTTGATGGTTTCCAGAATTTCGAGCCTGTTATGCGTTACAGAGCAAAAGTGATGGACAGAGATCAAGAGATAAAGATTAATTAAATTCTTAATTATTTTTTATGTTTAAAGCACTCATCAGAATTGTTTTGATGAGGGAGAGAGACTAGTAACCAGCACTTTCTCTTTTAACCGTTATGGTGCATGCTATTCAACGCTGCTGGCAACATTCTCTCCAGTACTTTAAATGAGGAAATCGGATTGTCAGTCTTACTATGCTATTATTTCTTCAGTTATTTTGATTAAAAAAAAATCAAAAACTGTTTACTGAGTCATCCGAGGTAGAATTCTTTCATTGCTTTCATTTCTGATTTGATGACACAATCACAGAATTGACCTGTGAAAATAATTCATATAAATTCTATGGTCATAATTATATTGGCTGCAATTTATTCTTCAATCATCTGAAAATGGAAAACAAGTTCTTAAAATTGAATTGACTACCTTGTGAAAAACATTTGCAGGTTTGGCTTTGAGATAAGATTTCTGATATGCCAATGGTTAAAGGTTTTAAGAATCAAATCTTTGTACAGGCAATTATCAGAAACTAGTGATGAGCAAGATACATTTTTGGAAGCGTTCGAAAAAGTGTTGACAGACTAGATCCAGAACTCCAGATAAGAGCGAATGATGGTATTCTAAAATCCTTAATTCTCTTGGGAACCCTATGTTGTCTGTACTCATTAAAATTGTCTCGATCAGGTGATTCTGATTAGTATCCACAACATAGGGTTTAGTGGAGAATGATTAATACTTTTAATCTTGAAATCAAATTCACTCCCTCTGTCTGGAGTTCTTAAGATCTCTCTCTTTCTCCTTATCTTTATTGCTTTAGTAATAGATAATTCAATAATTTTGTCACCAGGTGAAGAATTGACAGAGATGTTTGTGTATACTGCTACCCTTTTGTCTCTTTCAAAGCACCTGGTAGGGTTAGGCTCACTTTGTTCTAACGCATTTCCAAACAACAATATTTCAGGCTTGTCCAAATCGAAAGCATTTGCAGACAATAAAATGAAAGTGACTGAAAATTTGAAATTTGTTTTCTACAGGCGTCTTTCTCAGGGTCGTCAAAGTAGGGATTGTGTGGTAACGGGTTAATAATTATTGTTTTGTTTTTCAGATTATGCAAGAAGACTTTGTGGAAATGCGAAAGCAAGATCCAAACTCAATGACAATTGATGACTTTCATTCATTGCTGTCACTAACAAGGTTTGTGTTGGAGGATTTTTTTAAGTTGATCCCTTTGACATGAAAGATGTTTTAACTCTTTACCAGACAACACAATTTTGGACTAGTCCAATTTGACAACAAATGCAGACGAAAACATAGATGTGAAACAAAAATTGAAATTCCATTTGGGAAGGGTAGAAAACATTGCGGGAAAAGGAGAAAATGCTGGTTACCAGCATCTTCTCCTTTTCCCACAATGTTTTCATAAGCTGTCTTTCTCAGGGTCGTTAATAGTCGGGATTGTGTAATAAAGAGTTAAGTAACTTTTGTAAACCATGGGCCCAAGATTAGACTACAGCAGAATTGGCATTTGGACTCTTGGGGTTTGCTCTAATGATGTCTTCAAAAGCAACAGAAATATTGAAGCATATTGATAGTGTTGTATGCTCTTTTCACCCTTTACCACACAATGACTGAGTTTTAACGACCCTGAGGAAGAAACCGTCTGAAAACATTGTTGGAAAAGGAGAAAATGCTGGTGACCAGCAAATGCTTTCAAATTGGATAGGTCTAAAATTTTGATGTGTGGTAATAGATTAAACTTTTTTATAAGCCCAATACGCACACACTCAAAGAAAGAGACATTGGAATACACTTATGAATCTTGATCCATATTCACAAGCATTCTAAATACAAAATATCCATCTGATCTCACCTAATCAGGTGCCTAGTTTTGGATTTACAACTTGCAACAGTATGTAGAAAGATATGTGTAACCTCTATTATTTTATCTATCGCAGGTTGCTGTCTCTGACAAGACTGGAATCAGAACCAACTGTAGAAACCTGGAAATCAGCCAAGTTGTTAGAGAAAGAGAGAAAGTCTAGACTGTCACAGAAATAGAAGGCATAGAAAGAAAAAGACGAAAGTTCATAACCAAAATAACAAACTTTTACACTCATTTATTCTGAAAACTTTTTAGAGATGACCTATTAACCCTTTAGCAAACAATCCCTGGTTTTTACGACCCTGAGATATAAGCCTTTGGAAAACATTGTGGGAAAAGGAGAAAATGCTGATAACAAGCATTTTCTCCTTTTCCCACAATGTTTTCTACTCGGCTGGAAACAAATTTCAATTTTTGAGTTGTGTGTAATTTGTCGTCTGCAAGTGCTTTCAGTTTGGGAAAGGATTAAATTAGTTGAAGCTAAAATGGTAGAATCTGCTGTGATTTGGTTGAAAAAAATATAATCACTTCCAGGGTTTGTATTTACCAACCATTATTCAGCACATTCTTAGCCTTATTCTACAGAATTTTCTAGATTCAGAAAGTAAGACCCCTGTGCTTGCCTATACCATTTGAGCCATGCTGTGACAAAAGGGGGCTTAATTCGGCTCCATGATACATGATATCAGGCAAGTCATCATGTATATATGGGTCCATAATAGCTACTTTTTCCAACAAACAACTCAATCATGAGGTAGACTGGTCCTTTGACATACAGAAAATTGACCAACAGCAAAGTTTCAGGGCAGGCTGACCTGGGTAGATACTTTTCACAGATGCATTAAGCCCCCTTTTCACAGTACATGTCTCATTTTGGTATAACTTTCTAAATCTAGAATTGGACTGCGAATAGTTGGTGAATACACACACCCTAGTTTCAAGCTTTTTCTCATGTTCTGAAAAGGCTGTTTTTCTCGAGTTGTAGGACTAATGGCTTGTTTGGTAACTTTGAGTAAAATGAGTAGAAAAACTTAATTTGCAACAGTATGTAAGGCATTGTAGAAAAGAGAAATTGCTTGTTTAACTTTCTACCAAACCATAAAAGTGAGGACCTTTCCAAATAAAAAGTATTTGCACATGACAAATTTAGTGTGGCTAATATGATGGGATTTATCTGTAAAGGGGTAAAAAAAAACTGTGGGAAAGGGAGAAAATGCTAGTAACCAGCGTTTACCTTTTCCCTAATTGTTTTTAAAGCCTTCCTTTTCAGGGTCATTAAAAGTGGGGATTGTGGAATAGAGGGTTAACCCTTTACCACACAATGACCACTTCTGATGACCTTTGGAAACAAGCCTTTTGAAAATATTGTAGGAAAAGGAGAAATTGATGGTAACAGCATTTTCTGTTTTTTCCACACTGTTTTCTATCCTACCAATAAACAGTTTCACCATTTGAACTGTATTGAAATTGTCGTCTGCAGACGCTTTCAATTTGAAAAGGGCTAAAATTTTGTCGTCTGATAAAGGGTTAATTTGAAATAGTGGCTTCCATAAAATACCATTGTGAGAGTTCCTTTTTTTGAAAAGAAAAAAAAGAATAAGTGAACTGATATTATTTAGATACTCTTTATTATATATTTCCTCATTTAGAGTTTTTAGCCATTACTATACAATCCCTACATTTGACAACCTTGAGAAAGAAGCCTGTAGAAAACATTGTGGGAAAAGTAGAAAATGCTGGTTACCAGCATTTTCTCTTTTTTCCACAATGCTTTCTACCCTTCTGAAAACAAATTTCGAATTTCAGTCATTTTTATTTTGTTGTCTGCAGATGCTTCCGATTTGGACAAACCTTAAATTTTGTCATTTGATAAATAGTTAATATGATGGTTTGGCTTATAATTTAAGTTGACTATAATTATGAGCTATGTACTTTCAAAAGTGGGCTGATTGCAACTCTGTGATGGATGATAGCAAGCAAGTCATCATGGTATTATACATCCCTGGTATCTGTTTTGTGTTAACAACCTAGTGAATCATGAGGTACAGTGGTCCTTTGACATGCATGAAATTGACCAAAAGCAAAAAGTGTAAGCCCAGGTCAGCCTGGGTATTCTGCATAGGCTGACCTTGGTTGATAGTTATTGCAAATGCATTCAGCCTTCTTTTAAAGGTGGCCCTTCAGATTTTGGGACGAAAACTTTACAAAATTACAAAATATCATCCATATACTCCCAAAGCCTTTTAATTTGCGTTCATAAAACCCCAGTAGTCGAAAACCATCTGACAACACGAGAAATTAGATATTTATTACCATCTACTGCACAGATTGACACCAACAGGAGACACATTCTATTTTTAGATGATCAGTTCGCTCATTTACATACAGGAATACACTGACAAAGTTTCAAACATGGCATCCGAAGAAGAGATTATGGAAAATAATTATTACATGTTTGTTATGTAATGGAATTTAAGTGTTATTAGTCACTTGCCAGTCACTTGACATTCCCACAATGCTTTATTGATTTTTGGCACGAAATCTAAACATACCTTAAGAGGCTACATAGTCTTTTTAAGGGAACGCCATCAAAAAATTTTTTTTGTAATTTTATGAGTCTTAATTATTGATGATTTGTATCATTTTTTCATGTAAATTTCAGTGATATATATTTTTTTTAACAGAGCCTGGAACCTTTATAAAATAACTAGAAAATCTCATGCAGATGGCTTCGATCAAGATCAGACTACTTAGAACATCCAATCTAGTATTTGGTCTACACCTTCTGTTACCTGATGCCAAACTCTTTGCAAAAATGTCTTAAATGGAAATCTACTTGTACAAGTGTGAAAAAAAATCAAATCAATTGTTGTCATTGGGAGAGTTGAATAGATATGCAGCAGATTAGTTTGGCATGTTATTCCTTTTTGGAAAAAAAAATAAGTGAACTGATGTTATTGAAATACTCAAACTATTAATGTGCCCAAATTGAAAGCATTTCTATTTGACAATTTAAAAACGGTTCAAAGTTGTGGAATTTGTCTTTGATAGGATAGAAAACATTGCAAGAAAAGGAGAAAATGCTGGTTACTACATTTTCTCCTTTTCCCTCAGTGTTTTCAAAAGGATTCTTTTCGAAAGTCTTTTAAAGTGGGTATTGGATGGTAAAGGGTTAATCCCTTTTAACTCTTTAAAAAAGCCACAAAATATGGACTTGTCCAAAATGAAAGCATTTGCAGATGACAAATCTAGCTTAAATTATGATTTCTTTCTTTGGTATGTTAGAAAACATTGTGGAACAAGAGCGGCAAATTGTCGCAAGATACGCCCGTCTTACCCCAAGTTGTAAAGCTGGGGCATGCACCAGACAAAATTCAAGTATGAAAAACAACAAAGGGCAATAACTCAAAAATTAAGCAAGCAAGAGTTGTGATTTTGGTGCACTGCACTCCCCCTTGATGAGATCTATCCACCAATGAAATTTCATAACCCTAGCTAGTATAGTTTTAGAGATATGCTTCGGACAAAAATCAAGTATGAAAAACGACAAAGGGCAATAACTCAAAAATTAAGCAAGCAAGAGTTATGATTCCTGTGCACTGCACTCCGCCTCGGTGAGATCTATCCACCCATGAAATTTCATAACCCTAGCTAGTATAGTTTTGGAGATATTCACCGGACAAAATTCAAGTATAAAAAATGACAAAGGGCAATAACTGAAAAATTAAGAAAGCAAGAGTTATGATTCTTGTGCACTGCACTCCCCCTCAGTGAGATCTATCCACCCATGAAATTTCATAACCCTAGCTACTATAGTTTTGGAGATATGCTCCGGACAAAATTCAAGTATGAAAAACAACAAAGGGCAATAACTCAAAAATTAAGCGAGCAAGAGTTGTGATTTGTGTGCACTGCACCCCCCATCCATGAGATCTATCCACCCATAAAATTTCATAACCCTAGGTAGTATAGAATTGGTGATATGCTTCGGACAAAATTCAAGTATGAAAAACGACAAAGGGCAATAACTCAAAAATTAAGCAAGCAAGAGTTATGATTCCTGTGCACTGCACTCCGCCTCGGTGAGATCTATCCACCCATGAAATTTCATAACCCTAGCTAGTATAGTTTTGGAGATATTCACCGGACAAAATTCAAGTATAAAAAACGACAAAGGGCAATAACTCAAAAATTAAGCGAGCAAGAGTTATGATTCTTGTGCACTGCACTCCCCCTCAGTGAGATCTATCCACCCATGAAATTTCATAACCCTAGCTACTATAGTTTTGGAGATATGCTCCGGACAAAATTCAAGTATGAAAAACAACAAAGGGCAATAACTCAAAAATTAAGCGAGCAAGAGTTATGATTCTTGTGCACTGCACTCCCCCTGAATGAGATCTATCCACCCATGAAATTTCATAACCCTAGCTAGTATAGTTTTGGAGATATGCTCCGGACAAAATTCAAGTATGAAAAACAACAAAGGGCAATAACTCAAAAATTAAGCAAGCAAGAGTTGTGATTCTTGTGCACTGCACTCCCCCTCGATGAGATCTATCCACCCATGAAATTTCATAACCCTAGCTAGTATAGTTTTGGAGATATGCTCCGGACAAAATTCAAGTATGAAAAACAACAAAGGGCAATAACTCAAAAATTAAGCGAGCAAGAGTTGTGATTCTTGTGCACTGCACTCCGCCTCGATGAGATCTATCCACCCATGAAATTTCATAACCTTAGCTTGTATAGTTTTGGAGATATGCTCCGGACAAAGAACTGGACGCCGCCCGCCCGCCCACCCGCCCGGACGCCCGCCCGGACGCCCGCCCGCCACGGGTGATCCCATAATACGTCCCGTCTTCGACGGGCGTATAAAAAGGATAATATGCTGGTTACCAGCATTTTCCCCCATACCTACAATGTTTCCAAGGCCTTGTTTTCAGGGTTCGTAAAAGTTTAGTTAGGGGGTAACTTAAAATACCTGATTCAAGACAGAGAGTGCTGTTGTAAGAGTTTTAATTTTGAATAAAATACTTACATGAACTGATATCATTCAGATACTCTTGTGTGTATTTTTCCTCACATGGATAGATTTTTAATGTGATGCTATGGCTTTTAAGCCAATTTAAAAATATAAATGAATTAACTAAAAAAGAATTCAGAAAACTGTTGCAGACATCATTGAATCCAAACTCGGATTTCCGTCTTTTGTTTAAACAGACGGATATGAACCTTGCTTAACCCTTTCCCAAACGACTAGTTTTGGACGCTTCCAAACTGAAAGAGTTTGCAGACAACAATTTTAGATTTTGAGAAAATAGTAGAAAGTTCTCAAAAAGGGTAGAAAACACTGTGGGAAAAGGAGAAATTACTCGTAACAAGCATTTTCTCCTTTTCCCACAGTGTTCTCAAAAGACTTATACGGCAGACACGTAAAAACCAGGGCTTGTTTGGGAAAGGGTTAAGACTGTCATTTGTGACTTGGCTTCAAATACTTGCTTGGCTACAAACGTCTTCGAACAAGTGTCTTAAAAGCACTTCAAGTTTGCCAAAAGCTGGCAAGGAACAGTGTTGTGCTGAACAGCTGTCGGACTGTGTATCATTCGAATCTGTTCAACCCTCACTGTAACTGTAAGACAACACATCTCGGTATCTTTTTGGAAGATGCTACAAACAACTTTTTCGAGTGTAGAATTAAGCACACAGACCTCAACAATCTCTCTTTCTAGTCATTCTGTCTCTGTCTATCTGTCCTTCCATCCATGGCACCATGATGCGAAGAAACTCAAATCACCATGGCAAATGGAGAAAATAATTTACCAGAAGTTTCCAGATGCATCTTTGTGGAAGATGCTACCATCATTTTTTTTCTTTCAGGTCAGGAGTCTTGACACACGCTAAACAATCTCTCTCTATGTCTCTGGGCCTGTCATTCTGTCTCTGTCTGTCTAGCCTTCAATCCTTCCATCCATCTGTCTATGAAACAATGACAGGAAGACACACAAATAAATCTTAATGGTAAATGAAGTAAAAAATCTACCAGAGATCCCCAAATACCTTGTTAACCTTCTCCTGCTGAATAAATTAGATGCAACATTTCAAGCCCATAGAAAATTCCAAATGGTGCTATTTGAAGAAAAAAATCTCCATATCGGACAGTGTAGATCCAAGATCGGACTGCATATTTTGTGCAGTCTGATCTTGATCTACACTGTCTGCAAACAGCAAGTCTCAATCAATCGATAAACAATTTTGAAAATTGAATCAACTGACATATAGTTAGAAAGATTTCGATAGAGAATTGAAACTCAAGTTTCATTCTGTAAGAGGAGCTTTACAATTTTCAGAATGGTAAACTGGCGTACTTCAAGGTGATAAATGTATCGATCTGCTACATATCAATCCACAAGTTACAGATGAGGATTCAGTGGCACCCATCACCCTAGGTATGCCAAATATGGTCACACACAACCAGTGAAATTATCTCCCTTTGAAATCTGACAAAATTTTAATTTTTGCGAATTTTCTGACTTCTTACAATTTCTTTTCACTTGGATGTCACTTACCATGAGTGGAAGCTACTTTTCCAACAAAAAAATTGTTGAGAAAAGGCTTCTGTATGAAACCTTGCAAATTTGGAGTTATCTCCCTTAAAACTGGTCCAGCAGCAATGTCAATTGGTGATTAACCCTTTCCCAAACAATCCCTGGTTTTTAGGACCCTGTGATAGATGCCATTTCAAATCTTTGTTGGAAAAGAAGGAAATGCTGGTAACCAGCATTTTCTCCGTTTCCCACAATGTTTTCTCCCCTGCTGGAAACAGCTTTCAATGCTTAAGTGTATTTTGTCATCTGCAAGTGCTTTCAGTTTGGACCGGTTTAAAAATTTTTCACCATGTAAAGAGTTCAACTTTTTTCCTTTGTAATAACTTGTATTCAGATAAGCAGTCACTGAAGAAAATGAAAGACAGATGAAGGGATATTGATGATAAAAATCTTAATGAAGAATTCAAGAAAACATTGTGGCACTTGAAAAAAATTATTTATCTGCTAAAGGTTCTCAAATACCTCTTTTTTCCTTGACCTATTTACCACACAATCCCAACTTTTAACGGCCCTGAGAAAGAAGCCTATGGAAAACATTGTTAGAAAAGGAGAAAATGCTTATAAACAGCCTTTTCTCCTTTTCCAAGAATATTTTCTACCCAAAATCATCATTTTACCACAATTAAATATGTTGTCTGCAGATGCTTTGAATTTGGTCCAGTCCAAAAATAATTGTCGTTTGGTAAAGAGTTAAAGGAGCAGTGTTTAAAAACATTGTGGGAAAACTGGATATCTTCCTCCCTTAACTCATTACCACACAAGAAAATTTTAGACTGGTCCAAATTGAAAGCATTTGCAGACGACAAAATAAAGGTGACTGAAAATTTGATATTTGTTCTGGGATGCGTAGAAAACACTGTGGGAAAAGGAGAAAATGCTGGTTACCAGCATTTTCTCCTTTTCCCACAGTGTTTTCAAAAGGCTTCTTTCTCAGGGGCGTCAAAAGTAGGGATTGTGTGGTAAAGGGTTAAGAAGATATCCTGTGAAAACATTATGGGAAACTGAAAAAAAATGCTAGTATAAGTATTTTTCTTTTCTTTCCTATCCAAGACAAATACATTCATTAAAAAAAAAAAACTAAAATATTATCTGCAAATGCTTTCAATATGGATCAATCTATAGACTATGCAATAACTCTGGTATATATTTAACCCTTTACCACACAACAAAACACAGGACTTGTTCAAATTCAAAGCAAATACAGAGGAAAATTTACACTTAACTTTACCAAAAAATTTTGGACTATACCAAATTGAAAGCAATAGCAGACGACATACTAGCCATAGTTCAAATGATTATATCTTATATGTGGTAGAAAAATTGTGGGAAATGGAGAAAATGCTTGTTACCAGCATTTTCTCCTTTTCTTGCAATGTTTTTAACAGGCTTTTGTACTGGGTCAAATTGTATGTAAACATGTGGTAAAGAGTTAAATGAGATGATGAATTAAAATGTCTTAGATAGAATTTGTCTTTGATAGGGTAGAAAACATTGTGGTAAAAGGAGAAAATGCTAGTTACTAGCTCTTTCCTTTTTTCCCGTCATTGATTTCATAAAGATTCCTTTGGTTTAATTGAATATTAATGGGTTGAACATCCATTCTGACAGTGATGCAACAAGATGACTGTTGAATAAGTTTTAAGGGAGATAACTCCATTTTTGCAAGGTTTTAGATACAGACCATTTATCATGAATTCGTTTAATGGAAAAGAAGCTTTCAATAATAGTGAGTAACATCCAAGTCAGAAAAATTCTAGAAATTGTGTGATAAATGGTAAAAAGCCAATTTTGTTAATTTTCAAAGGGAGATAATCTGACCATTCTTTGTAATAAGAAGAAAAATCTCCAGTAAAAAAATGAAAGACAGATGAAAAGATTTATAATGACTGTCTTGATAAAGACTTCATGAAAACATTGTGGCACTTGAAGAAAATGATGTATCTGCCAAATGTTCTCAAATACCTCTTCTTTCCTTTAGAGAGAGTTTCTGAAATCATTATGGGACGTTGAATATCTACCTCAATCTCTGACCTAAGAAGATGGTCTTTGAAAACATTGTGGGAAACAGAGAAAAATGCTGGTATAAGCATCAGTCCTCTCTACCATTTCCAAGACAAGTGACTTCATATGAGCCAAGTATAATGTGTTATCTACAAATGCTTTCGATATGGATCAGTCTATAGATATTGCAATAATTCTGGAACAAGTTAACCCTTTAGCACACAACAAAACATGACACTTGTCCAGATTCAAAGCAATTGCAGAGGACAATTATTTTAACTCTTAAACTGCTAAATAACTAAAATGCAATTTTCATTTCAATAGTAAAATCCAAAATACTGTCATATCAAAGTTATGATTTTGGGAATAATATCTCCTCATCGGACAGTGTAGATCCAAGATCAGACTGCACATTCTGTGCAGTCTGATCTTGATTTACACTGTCCGCAAAAGGTCAGTGAGACGCAATAAGCAGCCAAAGGGTTAAAATTAACTCTTTACCACATGACAAAATTTGGGACAAGACTGAATTGAAATCATTTGCAGAGGACAAAATATTGATTGTTCAAATGATGAAGACAGTGTGGGAAAAGGAGAAAATACTGGTTACCAGCATTTTTTCCGTTAACCACAATATTTCCAAAAGGTTTCTTGCGCTGGGTCAGATTGTGTGCTAAAGAGTTAAATGAATTAATCCAATTTGTCTCTGATAGGGTAAAAAAAAATTGTGGGGAAAGGAAAAAAATGCTAGCACTTTCTCCTTTTCCCTCAAGGATTTCATAAAAATTCCTTTGGTTAGATGAATAGTAAAGGGTTAAACCATCCATTCTGACAGTGATGCAACAAGATGACTGTTGAATAAGTTTTAAGGGAGATAACTCCATTTTTGCAAGGTTTTAGATACAGACCATTTATCATGAATTCGTTTAATGGAAAACAAGCTTTCAATAATAGTGAGTAATGTCCAAGTCAGAAAAATTCTAGAAATTGTGTGATAAATGGGAAAAAGCCGATTTTGTTGATTTTCGAAGGGAGACAATCTGACCATTCCTTGGAGTTTGCAGTAATATCAGCAACAATTAAATTATTTCAAACAAAGTTGACTGTGAAGCTTTTCAATGTACAGAGTTCCCAGTTTTAATGACCATGATAGAAGAAGCTTTTTGAAAACATTGTGGAAAAAGGAAAAAATGCTGATAACATCCCAATTCCACTAGACTGTGATCCACGGCACTCTCACAGAGCGCCATAGGTCGCCATACAGAGAGCCAAGAATGCCAAGAACGCTAACAGATCTTTAGCGCATCGCTAAGATCGCTACCAGTCTATTCCCTTTCACAAAGATCTGTGGCGCTCTGGTCAGAACGCCTTCACATCGCTACTTAATCGCTTAAATTGCTATTGAAACGCAACTTGAACGTAAACATCATAAATGGAGCGCTATCAGATCGCTCAAGAGCGCAGATGTTCCTCCAGTATGCCGGTCATTGCGCTCCTATGTGATCCGATAGGGACCATTAGAGATGCAGTGGCACTGAGTGCTGTTCCTTTGCAATCAAGTGGCGATATGATTCTGCTCCCATACAATTAAGTGGCGATATGATAGTGTTCCTTTATGATCAAGTGGTGATGTGATTGCGCTCTGTTACAATCAAGTGGTGATATGATGGCACTCTGATCACACTTTTGAAGGACTATATAAAAGAGTGTCTGTCTCTCAGACCGGTAGTGCAGTAGTACTTTCAATCCTGAGGCCCGAAGTTTGATACCCGGCCCAACCAGGACCTTTCTGAGACACTGTGTGTTTCCCACTTAACTAGAGGTGAACTGGTTTGGAACCCAGAGGTAGCCCCTGTGTGTGTGTCGGTATTTTACACTGGGCAGGTTAAGGAACCAAGGAGGTATATTCGAAGAAGAGATAGGGGCTCGTACTCGGATTTCCTTGTATCCGATTCTTTTTCTCTAATGGTCAATACCATAATGCCTCGAGCACAGACGAACCCCATATCATCATATCGCATTTTGGAGACAACAAAATAACCATAGCTCAAATGATGATTTCTTCCTTAAATGTGGTAGTAAAAACATTGTAGGATAAGGAGAAAATGCTGGTTACCAGCATTTTCTCCTTGTCCCACAATGTTTTCGAAAGGCTTCTTGCACTGGGTAGGATTGTGTGGTAAAAAGTTACATGAAATGATGGAATTTGTCTTAAGAAGAGTAGAAAACATTGTGAGAAAGGAGAAAACCCTGGTTATCAGCTCTTTCTGCTTTTCCCTCAATGATTTCATAAAGATTTCTTTGGCTGAACAGAATAGGAAAGGTTTAAACCATCCATTCTAACAGCAGTGCAACAAGACAACTGCTTAATCAGTTTTAAGGGAGATAACTCCATTTTTGCAAGGTTTCAGATACAGCCTGGTTATCATGAATTTGTTTCATGGAAAAAAAGCTTTCAATAATGGTTAGTAACTTCCAAGTCAGTAAAACTCTAGAAATTATGTGATAAATGGAAAAAAGCCGATTTTGTTGATTTTCAAAGGGAGACAATCTGACCATTCTTCATTATAAGTAGTATCAAAGGACTGACGGTCCTGAGAGTCGCCTCCTGAAAACATTGTGGGAAAAGGAGAAAATGCTGGTAACCAACATTTTCTCTTTTTATCACAATGTTTTCTACCCTGCTGGAAATAAATTTCCAATAATGAGTTTTATTTGTCATCTGCAATTGCTTTCAATTTGGACCGGTCTAAAATTTTGTTGTTAGCTAAAGGGAGAATTCAAAGCAACGTTGTTTCTGATTGGCTGAATTGTTCAGCCAATCAGAAATAGTGTTACAAGTCTAATGTTAGACTAAGAATGCAATTAAGAATGGTTATTGAATACAACCTGAGGACTATTGATGTCACTACTTCACATTATGGGGTCATGTGAGGCTCAGTGGTTCTTAAAGAGTGCTGGATTAGTACTCAAGAGATCCTGGAATTAAATCCTTACTTAAACACCAGATATTTCTTGAGTTTCCTTGGGCAGTGTATATCATCTTGTCTGTATTCACCAACCATTCTAATAAACAACAATTTTAATCTAATTCTCGACATTTGCCTGCATTTGAAAGTAACACAACATGTCCCAACCAAATGGTTTAGCAAATCAAAAGTTGTGTTACTTTCAAATTTTGAAAATTCTGGATAATAAGACTAACAAGGTATACAAGAATGGTAGATGAGACTGCTGGATTTGATCAGTGCTTGAAACACCGGATATTTATTGAGTGTCCATGGGTAATGCATATCAAAGCTCTGTTTTAGTTCTATTGAAACAAAGAAAAAAGTGAAACTATGAGCTGCCTTCTTTGTATGGCTGATGTCTTATTGAGGACAGCTTAGAAAACCACTCCTTATAATTTAATGAGCCTTCATTATTACCCCTTAAAGAAAAAAGAAAGTCAGGGCTGTTCACATATCAATAACATTTAATAGAAATAAAGTAAAACATGAATAGAGATGCATGTTAATCATTTAAAAACATTCCGAAAATTCAGACATCCCATTCATGACCTGCATGTAGATGCCCTCCACAGCTCCTTTAGAATGAACCAATCAGATTTCAAATACCCGCCTGCGGTCCAATCGTCACCTTCACACCTATTGACCTATCACGATTTCAGTTACTTTCACAAACTTGTAAAATTATCCAATTAGGATATGAACTGTCCAAAAGGCACCATCACAGTCATAGTCTTCCTGTCACAATACACATCGAATTTGCCGAATATACAGCTAGTGTTACGCCCTCATATGGGAAATCAGCAGCCATAGTTCTCAAAAATATTAATACTGTGGAAACTTTTCCAATACTTTACCAGTCAAAGTATCATTACCATGCCCCTAACGTGAATTTAGTTCATACACTGGCAATGTTGAATATACAGAAATTTTCCATAATATACACATACGTGACTCACAAACTGCGCATTTTTACAGCTTTGTAGCAATAGTCTCAAATGACTTGCAAGGCTTGCTCAGGGACCATTAGTTCACAGACTAAGAACACACCAATACTTAAGCGATAGCATATCGAGTTAACCCTTTACTCCATGGATACTCATTTCAATGCATTGCATGTAGGAGTCTTTGGAAAATATTGTGGCAAAAGGTGAAATTGCTCGTGACAAGCAATTTCACCTTTTGCCACAATGTTTTCTACACTATCAAAAGGTGTCATATGCACATAAGAATTGGCTTCATCCTTGCTGTTATTTAGGGCCAATAAGAGATACCATAGAAATGCCTTATGGGGTAAAGGGTTAAAGCTAGCTCACTGTACATGGCTTCACAGAAATATAAGATAAGTTTCTCATTTTAACATGAGTCTGTATACTTTTCTACAAAGAGTCAAAATGTAAAAGTTATCAGAGATATTGGATCCTTTCTTGCAGTTCTTTCCGCTCCTTTCACCCTCATGACGTCCAAGCAAAGTCACAGTGCTGACAAATCACCTGTGACTATACAGTTGCCCTGTGAAGGTTGTATGTGACGTGGCATCACAAATGTCGAACCATTTATCATACCATTTTCCCATATATTTTACACTATTTTTGGTGGTCTTCTGTCTCGGGTGGAATAAAGTATTCTGCCAAACATCTTCATTCTTTATAAAATACATGGCTCTATCTTTGTACGAGTAGTAAACAGCATCTAGGTTGCTTGGTAACGGATGAGTTATGTCCTCTGTTGGAAATTCCTCTTGCAGCTTTACCTTACGTAGGCAACAACCTTGACTTTCTTCGGGAACTTTTGGGTCATAAACATATACCTATAGAAAAATGGATATACATTGTAATTTCAGTCATTAAACTACTCATGAAATTAAACCATTTTCTCCAAATAGCTGAAAGCCAAATATTGCTTTTTCAAACATTTGTTTTCACTGAAAAAAAAAATTGAATATGTCGGAAATAAAAAGTAAAGCAATTTTTGATTGGCCAAATAAAATGATTTAGCCAATGAGAAATTACATTACTGTCAAATTTAGAAAACTCTCCTTCATATGGAGCTTGTAGAAATGTGGTAGTGTTGGCTTTCCAACCTCGAGGTCTCAAGGTAAGACAAGCTATTAAACTGGGATAACTTATTAGCAAGAATTATAATTTGGTATGGTTAACCCTTTACCATACGGCAAAATTTCAGACCTATCCAAATTGAAAGCAGACAACAATTTCATAGTGGCTTAAATGACACAATTTTTCTTTGGCAGGGTAAAAAACTTTGTGGGAAAAAGAGAAAATGCTGCTTACCAGCATTTTCTCCTTTCCCCTCAATCTTTTCAAAAAGGCTTCTATCTTAGGGTCGGTTAAATGATTTTCCAGTGAGTTATGGCCCTTTCATGTTTTTTTTTTGTCTGCTCTATATCTCAATAATGACTACACTGATTTCAGTCAAACTTCATAGGCATTTTCAATATAAAGTCAAGATTGCATATTATAATTTGGTTATGGTTGAATGGTTTTCCAATGAGTTACAGCTCTTTCTTACATTTTTGTCCCCTCTCCTTTTCTCGATAACTATCACACATATTTCAGTCAAATGTCATTAGAAGTTTTAATATGAAGCCAAGATGTGCATAGTATAATTTTGTTATGATTTAATGCTTCTCTAATGAGTTATGTTCCTCAAATGAATTTTCTTGTCCGTCCTGTTTCTCAGTAACTACATGATGGATTTTAGTCAGACATCATAGGAAGTTTCATTATAAAGCAAAGATGTGCGTGTCATTATTTGGTTATGGTTGCATGATTCTTCAATGAGTTATTGCCCTTTCATGAATTCTTTTGTCCACTGTATTTTTCAATAACTATACGATGGATTTTTGTCAAATTGCAAAGGCAAAGGGGGTATGATCACAGTGATAGCTCTAGTTTTATTTACCATATCATCCTTGAAGAAGTAGATGTTTTTGTCTCGCATGTCAAAGAATATAGTATCCAAATTTTTGGGCACGTGGTCACTGTGACCGTCTTTCACTGGCTTGTACACTTCCTCGATCTTTTTTGGCCAACCTTCGTACAGTTCGTCTTTTTCATTGTTGTATTTATAGATGAACTCCCCTGAAAATATTGAGTTGAGGAAATTTTATCCTACTAGTTAGTTCATTTTGGAAGTATTAGTTCCTCAAAGCTAGTTACAGATTCCTTTCTTAACTCATTACCAAACGACAAAATTTTAGGTTTGTCCAAATTGAAAGCTTTTGTGGACAAGAAAAGGAAAGTGACTGAAAATTTGAAATTAGTTTTGTGAAGGGTAGAAAACACTGTGGGAAAAGGAGAAAATGCTGGTTACCAGCATTTTCTCCTTTGCCCACAATGTTTTCAAAAGGCTTTTTTTCCAGGGGCTTCAAAAGTAGGCATTGTGTGGTGATGGGTTAAGACTAAGTGTCAATAGAACTAAACCACTATCAATTCAGAACTGAAAAGCACAGGTGGTGTACCAAGGTATTCTAGAATAAGACAGTAAAACAACTTCATTTCGTTAAACCATTTCGTTTAGGCCAAAAGCTGTGTTCCATTAAAACTTAGGAAATCTTGGAGAATGAGCCTAAAAGTGTTCTTTAGAACAGTTAGTGAATATGGACATGTCTTCATGTTTTACATGACTTGAACCTAAAATTTACTGGGTTGTTTTATCAGCATTTCACACAACGCCTTTTTTTTTTTTATGAAATCCTGATGCAGAGCTTTGTCTAAGACCAGGACTTAACTTTTGTTGTTTGGTATAGCATATAAAAAATATTTTCAAGAAATGTATTAGAATTTACATTTCGCACTAACCTTTGTAGAAATAAGCGTCATTGACAACCGTGTTGCCAAGGGAGAACCAGACATGCGCATAACCATCTGGTTCATTTGGAACGCCTCCCCACTCTCTGGCAATATATAAAGGGTCTCCATAGCGAGTCCTGTTGGCATGGTTTTCATACATCCAATAATGATTACCACGGAAGAAGTAGGTATTGTAGATGAACTGGCCATTGTCCGTCTGTCTGACCCAGTCGAACACTGTGTTGAATCGACCTTTACATACCCCTGAAAAACAGAAGAATAAATCCTTAAAATATTGCCAAATGAATGAAAGTAGATTTAATTAGAAAAAAAAACCTTTACCCATTACCACACAATCCCTACTTCTGATGTCCCTGAGAAAGACACCTTTAGAAAACATTGTGGGAAAAGGAGAAAATGCTGGTAACCAGCATTTTCTCCTTTTCCCACAATGTTTTCTACCCCTCACAAAACAAATTTCAAATTTTCAGTCACTTTTATTTTGTCGTCTTCAAATGCTTTTTATTTGGACAAGTCTAAAATATTGTCGTCTGGTAATGAGTTAAAACTGTGGCTGCTGTATTGTGTAAAATTGGACCCACTTGACCGAGATTTACAAGGCCACGTTTTGTAACAGCTGAGTGGGTGTAAAGGGAAACACTTCCTATTAACCCTATTGCTAAGTACGACTTACTGACCTTTTGTGGACAGAGTAGATCTAGTTCAGACTGTACAGAACATGCAGTCTGATCTTGGATCTATGCAGTCTGATATAGAGATGTAGATCTATATCCTCCCCAAAAATCTTTGAAAGAGCAAATTGGCTTAAAAAATACATTTCACTGATTTAACTCGATAAAGGTTAAAATAAAGAATACTTTACAAAACTACAAAATTTTAGACTTGTTCGAGTTCAAGCATTTCTACACAACAACCTTTTTGTGACTAAAATGAAATCTGTATTGGGAAGAGTAGAAAACATCATGGTAAAAGAAGACAATGCTGGTTACCAGCATTGTCTTCTTTTCCTACAATGTTTCAGAAAGGCTTGTCCCTTAGGGTCATTAAACCATTACCACACAATCCCTACTTTTGACGCCCCTGAGAAAAAAGCCTCTTGAAAACACTGTGGGAAAAGGAGAAAATGCTGGTAACCAGCATTTTCTCCTTTTCCCACATTGTTTTCTACCCTTGCCAGAACAAATTTCAATTTTTCAGTCACCTTTATTTTGTCCTCTGCAAATGCTTTCAATTTGGACCAGTCTAAACTTTTCTCTTGTGGTAAAGAGTTAAATGTATGGCATGTGTTGTGCAGAGTTTTAATACATGTGGTACCAGCTGTTACCAAGTGTGTGTTGCAGCCATATATTTCTGAAACTATTAAAATATTGTGTCAACAAAAAGTAGGCAAAAAACTTCCTCTTCAAATGCTATAAAAGAGAATATTTCGTGCAAAAAAACTTTCTCTTCAAATTCTATAAAAGAGAGTGTTTCAGGGCAAGTAGTAGCAAAAAGTCACTGGATCTTATACCATGTACAGTAACATAAGAAGGGCTGGTTGTTGCAAATAATTGATCTAAGTGCTCCTGTAGGACATTCTGATTTCAGGCTACTTTGCTGTTCTCTAAATGCATGGTAGTACAAGGAAGACTGCCTGAGTATAAGCCAGTTTTGTTTTTTTCAGGGTACCTTAATGCCCTAGCTTTTGGTCTACTTCTTGGTAGTGATATAGAATGAATAAACAGTGTTTTGTGATTGGCCAAAAATATGGATAGGTCTATTCTCCGGCCCCCTGCAGACCTGCAAGTGCTGGCATCGCTAATTGATGCTGTGGGGTATGGAATAACAGGTAAGTATGATAAAAGAGAATCCTTTTCTTATACAAACTGATAGTGCAATATTCTTAAGTGTTTTTTTAAGGTAATTAGATCCATTTCAAAGATGAGATCCTTTTCGGCTTTCATGTCTCAGCAAAAATTATACAATTTTAACCCATTACCACACAATCCCTCCTTTTGATGCCCCTGAGAAAGAAGCCTCTAGAAATATTGTGGGAAAAGGAGAAAATGCTGGTAACCAGCATTTTCTCCTTTTCCCGCAATGTTTACTACTCTTCACCAGACAAATTTCACATTTTCAGTCACTTTTATTTTGTCGTCAGCAAATGCTTGTGATTTGGACAAGCCTAAAATATTGTCCTTTGGTAATGAGTTAAAGAATATAATATTTCATTATGTCTGATTTATTTTATCTGAAAATGCTTTGAATTTGGACTTGTATCATATTTTGTCTTTAGGTTGAGAATTACTGCCGTTTCTGTCAATTGAGTCACAACAGCCAGTGCAGCTTTAGCATACGTTCTTACCACTTATTCTAAGACAATGGCCAAATTTGAACAAACAAAATTCATGCAAAGTTTTGCATTGAATGAGGAGTGACTCTTGTCCGTATAAAGTTCGTTAACAATACACAACAATACAAAACATGTGAAGGAATACATGGATAGGTGCAATGGCAAACACAAAATACATGAAGCAAAAATATTAACCACCTGCAGCGTCAAATGTCTTGTTACAAATATTTCCTAAACCTTTGACTAAATGATTCCGAGTTATATCAACCATTAAAACTTAGAAATCATTGTGGGCAAAATTAGAAAATGCTGATCTGATTATAATCATCTTTCCATTATTTTCCCCACCCTCTCACAAAAAATGTACTAATAATTCTTCACAATATTTCTCCAATGGCTTGCGTAGCTCAGTGGTAGAAGGTACAAGGTTCAACAGACGTCATTGTCATTGTATCGGATAGTGTAGATCACGACACTCGCAGTCTGATGTTGATCTACACTGGACTGGGCCTAGCAACCTAAGGGTTAAGCCCATTGACATGAAATCTCTAAATCTATGAATGAAGCTAAGGTAAATTTGTTCAGATTATCTTTACAGCGGCCATAAATACCATCGGATTAGTTTCTTCTTGACTAGACGTCAAAATTTTATACTGGCCCCTATTGAAAATATTTACAGACGACAAATGAGATGCCACTAAAATGGTAGAAGATTATCTTTGAAAAGGTTGAGAACATTGTGGGAAAAAAGGAAAAGATGAAGGTAACTAGTATATGCCTTTTCACTGTGTGCTTTAAAAAAGTCTTTTTGTGGTCGTGAAATCGTGGAGCTGTTTTCAGTTATATCGCTTCAGCCAGTTCAACTATCCATGCTATCCATGCATTCCTGGAATTTGTTTTACTAGTGCTCCACACAAATTTCTCTCCATGCCACTGGCTGCTTTCTTATGTAACCATTGTCAAAAGAAACAATGATCAGAGGTGGGACAGGAATGAACCCTGTTGTAATGACTATCATCAATCCTAGGAAAGAAACTGGCCAAGCCAGTAATCAAACCCACGACCCCCTGTTCTCAAGTCGTACGCTACCAACTGAGCAACTGGGGCTCGGCTCATATGTAAGTAAGTAAGAAGTTGATGTGATACGACTGAAATAATGCTGAAAGCCACATGAATACGTTGAGAACACTGAAGTGGCATTTCTCAAGGAAACCCATTGTGTGGAATTAATAGTTTAAAAGAAAAAGAGACATATTGTTCAAGTATTGGCTTAAAAGTCAACCCACTAAGCAAATGAATACATTTTTGGTTGAAGGGAGAATACTCATGTAACTTAAAACTATAATTTTGAAACATCTTTAGCCTTTTACATTAAATTTCCAACATTACAGTAAATTACTTCGATCTATAAATATTCATGAGCAATCAAATGGAATAGTGCGCAATCATAGGTCGAACAAGCCATGGAATGAATTTGTTTTGGAACGAAAAGCCCAGGATCAGTATGCAAATTTGTATCATTGCGCCAATTAAAGGCTATGAGCGAGAGAAGCTATTTTCAATCAAAAATAAGTATCTCAACGATCGATGGCTTCGCCTAATGCATTTCAATATGCCATTTCAAATTACATATCTGAGTGCCACCGAAAAACTCATTTGCCTGAGAAAAAATTAGTGTAACTGGGTTTATTTCCTTCGGCTTTGCACCAAATAAGATACATGGTTATCAAAATTCAATCTTGAAATCATAGTGGTATTGTCTTCGACAAATACCACAAAAACCATTCAATACAGTGCATATCGTTATCTTACCATAAACTCGTTGAACGGCTTTACGGTCCTCCCACCCTAGCTCAAAGTCCGGGTTAGAATTTTCCTTCTCGTAGATGGCATACATGATCGAATATTTCTTATTGGTGTGCATCAGCCCGAGCACGTGACCTATCTCGTGTACGGCGACCCTTAACAAGTAGATCCCGTCAACTGTGTCTGGAAAGGAGCGGCTCGACTTGAAAAATTCATCGTCGTCAAAATGCATGTTGCCGGTGGAGAAAGAGTGCGCTATCTCTCCGCCGTGGCCGTCAAAATCTCGCTTACAGTTTTGGTGAGCTCCTGAAATGTATAGTAAAAATACAGACCTAACCATTCTCAATGCGATCCCAAGTTTTACCAACCCTGAAGATGGAGACTTTTGAAAACATTGTGGTAAAAGAAGAAAATGCTGGTGATCAGCATTTTCTCCTTTTACCACAATGTTTTCTTCTTTTACTCTTTACAAAATTATTCCGTCATTTTTGCTTTTCTTTATTTGTCATCTTCAAATGCTTTCAATGGAGCAACACTAAAATCTTCGTCCTCTAGTACAGACTTTATTTCTTTACCCAAATGTATACTCTGCGTCAATGAAAAGTCACCAGGTACTAAAGTTGAGTAATTTTCACCTCGCGACAAGAGAGAAATTTTCAACTACGTCATTTACCAACTTAAATTTTTGACATGCGAAAGCCCCTACGCCTTTGTGCTTCATGTTGCAACTGTAATAATGTATTAAAATAAATATAGCTATTTCAGGAATTATGCCCTTTCATCAATCCAGCGTAAATTTTGATTGCCTACCTGGTGACTTTTCATTGACGCTGAGTATATATCGTGACAACAGAACACTTAATTCTATATGACATTGATTTCTCCCATGTTAGTCTGGAACTCTCCATTGTCTTGTTCAAGGACACACATACACAGTTTTAAAGACAGACAGAGGTTTACTGCTGTCACGAGCCCCAGGGAGTACAATAATATTGTATTAATTAACAAATTGTGTTACTAGTAGTACTGCGTTCACAATGTACTAATATAGGACAAATTCAGTTCATTCAATAACAAATAATAAACTAGGCCAATACAAGAACAAGAGGGCCAAGGTGGCGCTGGATCGCTCATCTGAATTTTTGAGAGGACCATAGCCAATTTTTTGGAGGTATTGAAACCTTGGGAACAAAATCATTATTTTACCAAGCAATTTTGAAGAGGTCACCTGTAAATGTCATTTCAAAATCTGTCACCACGCCTACAATCATCACCACAGCAATGATTTTGATGAAGCAGGATTCTGCAAAAAGATTTTTGGGTAGATCACCCAAGGACAATTTCATGAAGAAGAACACATGCTCAATAGTGACTAAAAACGTAAGTCGAACTAGAGCACCACATGCAGGTGCCAGCAATTGGCTGTTATTTTCGATGCATAAAAAATCCCCAAACAATTTTTGAAAAGGTCACCCTAGGAACATTCCTGATCAACCATTTCAAAAACTGACCAGCCGTTACAGAGAAGAAAAATTTAAGAAATTCCACTTCATGTCCCTGTAATGCAAATAGCCTCCGACATCAGAGACATGTTTCTTGACAGATCACAATTTTATAAACACTTTTTGAAAAGAGTGACCCAAGGAACATTGCTGTGAAATTATTTCAAAATCTGACCAGCGGTTTCAGAGAAGAGTTTTTAGAAATTTCTTCATGGCCATATAGTGCAAGGAGCTTCCATTATTCACCAGAGCCATGTTTCTTGACGGATCAAAATTTTGTGAACAATTTTTAAAAAGGGTCACCCAAGGAACGCCTCTGTGATTTTTTTCAAAAATCTGGCCAGCAGTTTCAGAGGAGAAGATTTTTTAGAAAATTCCATTCAGCTGCCATGGCAACCAGAGTTTTTGATGGAATCAAATTTTGTGAACCGTTTTTAAAGAGGACCTCCAAGGAAACATTCCAGCCAAGTTTGGTCCAAATCGGCCCAGTGGTTTAGGAGGAGAATATGTTAAAAGAAATTGTTGACGACGCAGGACGGACGACGGACGACAGACGACGGACAAGCGTGATCCTAAAAGCTCCCCTTGAGCACATTGTGCTCAGGTGTGTTAAAAACTTGGCCAAGAGGAGAAAAGATTTGGCCAAAATGATTTGCCATGGCTGCTAATAACCTCTCTAATAATTGTAGTTTTTTTATTAAGCATATATTCCAGGCAGAAGATAGAATAAGAAGAATTTCGTTAAATAATAGAAAGAAGACCGCTGGACAAGAACATGCAACTTGAAAAAGCGAAAAGAAGGTCAAATTACCGTCGTGTAAAGCATATGAGGTTTCTACGCGGCGGCTTTTTTACTCGTTTGTTTACACGTACCAAAATATATTGAAACTGAAAGCCAATAACCTATTTGAAAACATTGATGCTGACCTCTCCTGGCTTCTTTTTACAGAAGCCAACTTGTTTTATGAAGACTTGGCTGGTACAAGGCGTCACGGAGACGCATCAGGTCCCTTTTTCCCAGAGCATACCTCGTATGACATTTGTATCCAATGTAAAGTGTTTGACAACGCTAACGAATTAAAAAAAAAAACAGGAAGCCTTAAACGATATAATGTGTGAAATGGGCGTAATTAAAACAAGAATCAATCCTTATCCTACTGGGTAAATGTTGCTTATCGTAACATAAAACAGATTTTGGTCACTCTATTGGTGATAAGTAAATCCGAACTTAAATAGGACCTACGTGAAACACTTCGAGAAAAAAAGAAAGCGGAATGTTCTGACCAAGATCAGACGGTACGCATCCCCAGAATTTGGTGTACTATCTCCGCAAATTAAAGAACGCTTGGTTCAGGGATAAATAAATCGAATAAATTTTTAGCTGACGATGGAAGGGCATCTCTATTCTGAAGTGAATTAATTGACAAAAACGATATTTCTATACAAGACCACATTTAAACGGTTTTATCAGGTGGTTTTCGAGAAATAGGATCTCTTGCCCACCCACTGGGACTATTTGAAAGATGTAAGAAGCGTAACTGTATTTTTTAATTTTATTTTCGAAACAAAATAATGCTTATTTATTATCAAATAATTCAAAAGAACACAAGACAGAGCAAAGAAGAATCCAGCACGGCTGAAGCGTTGTGGTTCACGATTACATCCTTAACTACTTGACCTTGCCGTGCCATTCTTTATCGAACGCTTCATTAGAAACTGGAGATGTTACGAATTTCGACATAAATGATTGAGTCACGTTACAACACTTATCATTTAGCTACAACAATCTCAAACCAAACATTCATTCTTCACCAGCAGACAAATGTTTCGAGCTGCATGTTAAAAGGACTGAAAAACGAAAACTGTGTCTCAAACGGAAGGATTTGGCTTTGGTAGTGTCAGACACATTGCCGGAAAAGCATTTATCATGGCCCTGAGAAATATGAGATCTATTGTTGAGAAAATTAATCTTCAAATTAACCCTTTACTCCATAAGGCATTTCTATGGTATCTCTAATAAACCCTAAATAACAGCAAGGATGATGCCGTTTCTTATGTGTATATGAAGCATTTTGATAGCATAGAAAACATTGTGACAAAAGGTGAAATTGCTCGTTACGAGCAATTTCACCTTCTGCTATAATGTTTTCGAAAGGCTCCTGCATGCAATATGTAGAAATGAGTATTTATGGAGTACAGGGTTAATCATCCAATCTGGGAACGTATTCAATAACCATCCCAAAATGCATTATTTTTTTCCTCATTCTATTGAGTCTTCTAAATTTGAAAGTGATGCAATGTCTGACTGGCTAAACCAATTTGGTTAAACCAATCGGACATTGTGTTATTTTCAAAATTAGAATTGGTCAAAGAAAAATAAATAAATTTATATTAGTTTGTCAATAAAGGCCACAACATTTCAGTCAGGAAACGAAAAGACCAAGCTATTCTATTTTCAAGACTATATTGACTGTTTTGGCCAAACACTGTGAAAAAACCATCGAGCCTACACCAAAAACCAGAATGCAGCTTCCTCATTCTACATATAGATACTCTTTAATAAGCAAAGGACGTTAAATGTATGAGTTCCAAGTTAGCAAGTCCAAGGAGCCGTTTGAAAGTCAGATCTACTATATTGGAGGTTTGAAAAATCGTGCTTATAAACATACTTTGGGTGGACAAAATAAATTTCTATGCACAAAATAACCTTTTGATTATTTATTTTACGTGTAAAGGTTCGTTTTGGTATTTTAGCTCTTGATCCTATATCATAATGATGTTACAGAATAGATGTGACGTCATGCAGATGCATGAAAAACCCTGTTAACATATTCAACTGAAGTCAACACGAGAGCTTTTAAAGCCATCAATAGCTCGCATGATTCTTTGTGTCAGTTGTAAATTTGCAACGGACAGACTGGCGGACAGATGGACCGTTATCAAGATATTCCTACGAGATCACAGCAAGTCTTCGTGCTCAGGTGAGCCAGAAAGTGAGTCGGACAATCCTATATCTGAGTTCTACTGATGCATCTAAAACGTTTATAGTAACGCTGAAACTATCTACATAGGCAGGATTGATTGTCTACACTAAAGACGGAGAGAGTAGATCAGGGCCGTAGGAACAGGGGGGGGGGGGGGGGGGGGGGGGGGGCAGGGGGGACCAGGCCCCCCCCCCCCAATAATTTGATTACCAATAAAAATGACTGTGTCGGTATTTCGCTGAATACTGCTAGACAATCATCGTGCATAAAGAGAATGAAATAATAGAAAATTTCGAACGATTTAAAATAGTTCTAAACAAACGGCGGCGAGCCATGGAAATTTTTCTTCCACTTTTGTTATCTGACAGACTTCAAACAATTTCTGGCGTGATTCCGTATGATTTTCTGCTTTATTTTTTCTTCAAATCTTATAATTCACCACATTGTTGAACAAATTTCCATCTTTTTTGGTCATTGGTATTAGTAGGTGGGTTATTTCTCACTGCATAACCAAACGCAATACATGTACATGTAAAACCAGGACAAGCCGGTTCTAAAATGATGTTGGGCCCTCCAATCCAAAATTGCTTCCTACGGTCCTATAGATTAAGATCAGACTGTAGACTCGAAAAGTGCAGTATAATCTTATTGTACTCTCTCCGCAAATGGCAAAAGCAGGGGCGTACTATCCCTATATTAATTGTGATTTATTGTCGTGCTAGAGGGGCACAGAGACATCCTGCGGGAATTGCGAAAGCGATTGTGCAGTCTGGTGCATATAGGGCATTCTGATATACTTTACTCATTTTTCCAGTTCGATATCTAGAATTTTTATTGCAGGAGAACGGGGGAAACGGGGTTGTATGGAAAAAAAAGGTGTATCCATGAGCTATTACTTTTTACGTTAATTTTTCTAAAGTACTGTTCATGTTAATTCAGCCACATGCTTATGTACAGACAAATGCAGGCACGACGAGACTTTTACGTGGTATGGGTTAACCCTTATCCTGCTGTATGAGTGAAATGAAACGCTTACGCCGACATTAAAAAAACATTTTTTGCTATTTGCAAATGTACCTTTAGGAGGAAAATATATTCTTATCGAACAGTGTAGATCAAGATCAGACTGCACAGAACATGCAGTCTGATTTTTGCTCCACACTGTCCGCAAAAGGTCAGTGAACCACGCTTAGCTGCCAAAGGGTTAAAAAAATCTGCTGGAGTCTGACCTCATCGCTTGTGCAATATGATCGCGATGAAATATTCATAAGAAGGCTATAACTCTCCATAATTCCATTATCAGGCATAATATAATCAGTCTTTCGCGATCAAATTTATTGTTTTATGGCCGTCTCACGTCGCAGAACGCGTTCTCGCTTCTCTGATACCTATAAATGGAATGGTTATGGAAATATGGCCGTTTCGCATTTCCGGTTAATTTTGACCTACTTTTTCAGGTCGAGTGGCCATAAAAATCGGTCATAGACATATTCTTGTATCACATTTGACGGTTGTTCTTTTGGCTCTGTAGCTTAAAGGTTGGCCTTTGAATCTTTAGCCTGAATATAGTTACGTTTTAAAGTCGAACTTACGTAGAAAATACAGGTTAATGCAGTATATGCAATTAGTGTATCTACTAAGACCTACAAGTGTAAAAATGAAGCTTTTTTTAAAAAAAGTATTGACCTGAATTTCAAAACACGTAATAACGCGGGAAAAAAAAAGTCGCCTGAACGCAAAAAATATCGCAATAAAGAGTTTTAAAAAAACGTTTTTATAATGAAATAATAATAATAATGCGTTTAAAAGTCGTAGGAACACGTTATTCGAGATTTTTCATGTGCTGCGACTTTTTTTCTAAATCGCGTTATTACTTGCTATGAATTCACGTTATAACAAGAATTTTCGCGTTAAGTACGACCTTTTAAACACCATATGACAGGATTTTTCACGTTATGATTTTTTCCCCCGTTATCAAGTGTTTTAGATTTACGTTATAACGAGATTTTTTTGCGTTACTACTAACACTGTAAAAAATGGTAACGCGTGACGCGTTTCGAATGTGTTCCATAGCGAAACACTGCCGTTTCGAGGTGTGCAATACCGAAACACATGACGTTCACTAATTAAACAGCCGTTTCAAACTGAAACGGATGTGTTCCGTAATGAAACGCGCGTGTTTATTTCAGAACGCCAGCGTACAGATATTAAACACCAGTGCTTTGGGCTAAAGTTTAAAAAATGTGAAGTAAATCATAGTAACTCAACTCCTGATTAATTATATTGAAATCTCATTGTAATAGATAGCTTCGAGTGAGTTCTGATGACTTCAAACACAAAACTCTGTAAGGGGTGTTTCATTATGAAACGCTGGTGTTCTCTTGTCAGCGAATTATGCACACTTAGGCGTTTCAATTCAGAGTTACCATTTACTCAGAGAGGAAAAAAAAACCCATGAACTCACGATTCATACGATAATTGTATAGACATTAAATATAGAATCAAACAGGAACATTCGAAAGTTTCGATTTATGCATCAAACAAGAGTCCCACTACAACTGACTGACAATGATGTTTAGACTTTGGATTTATTTTGTATGGGGCGAATTTGTTATGGACCGAAATTCGAATTGGGCGATTTATCCTAGGACGAAACAACAACCGCCATTTTGAAGCCGAAAGATACAGATGCGGGTAAGTTTGAAAAAAAAAAAGTCTTTTGTTTAAGTATGCATAGAATCTACACAAGGAACACGGTGTAAAGACATTTTCAACAAAATAGTATTGTTGTAGATCTACAGGAATTAGCAATATTTAAAAAGTGGATGCAGATCCACAAATGAAAAGTGCAGTTTCTTTTAGGCGCCTTTCTACAGTGCGTAGCCATAATGATGTAGGTATCTAGAGTCTACGCAACGTCAGAGTTAACTATCTGAGAAAAAATAATGTCTTGCAATTTGTGTTTATTTCATTGTTATCTGTCTCCCTTCAACAAAGAATAAACCGTTTCATAGTAAAGTCTAAACTTGTAACTGCCAATAGTTTTGCCTATATAATATTGATGATGTCAGATGACGTCATGTTTGACGTCATCTAAAATATGTCTGCCAGAGGTCGTAATTTGACTACCGAACATAAACAAACAATCATAAATCTACGTGAAAAATAACTAAATTATCTGGGAAAAGCTGTAGACTCTGAAACAAGTTCAAACAACACAGACATTTTTGAAAAGATTTTTGGAGCGTGGAAATACCGAAAATCTTGAGCGAACTGGGAGGAAATGAAAATCCTATTTGATAGTCTGCTGTTTTTTATTCTTTTTTCTTCAATTTAATGCCATGTATTGAAAAAGGGGGGCTTGATTTAAATTCCAATTTATATGTAGATCTGCCAACATCTCTTTAAATAAGTACTAGGCAAATTTCATGAAACTTTAGATTCTATATTGATGTTGTTTATAATGAGCAACAGGCAATCACTATCTTTTTTTTTTTCATTTGATTAAAAGGCTATTTCATGGAAAAGGGTGGCTTTAAGTAAAATTTTACGATGGACCAATAACAAAAAGGCCATGTGTACATGCAAAATACAATACTACTCATACGTTTCTATAAAAAGAGGTCTATATGTTTTTATCAGAAGAGGAGGTCTTTTTTGGAAAGGGATTTCGTTTCAATTAAATAACTCTTTCTACATGATTTTGATTTAATACTGTTAGGATTGTTACCATCGATAGGTTTTTTTTTCTGTATCGCAGTAGATATATAGCTTCTTTGGAATAAAAAATAAATCTCTGTTTAGTTTTGAGCTTATTCTTGGAATCATATTTCACTCAAGCAAATTTTAAAAAATGTGACAGCCAACGAAGGACAAAGTTTTCAGTGGTCGCAGGAAATGTTGATTCTCATCAAATTTTACAGATTTTGGCTGAAGTACAATGCTTGCTCATACTGAAAGAGGATAAAATCCAGTTACCCACTACCGGTTATGAAGTGGTTTGAGACACTATTTGAAGCAGATACAAGATTGAGAAACATGGTAAATGTGAGTAAACTAAATTTTGTTTGGTTTCTGTAAAATACATCAAGGGTTTTCTCTGACTTTCTCAAACAGGGGTCATTTGATCCTATTTACATGACTGAAAGAAGGAAAACGATTAAATTTTAGGGGATAGATCTATATTATAGAAAATTTGAGGGTACCAATTAAAAAGAATAAGGAGTCCGAGTAGGGGAAAACCCTGATACATGTAGATTGTGTGGGTTTGACACTGTTTTTTTTTTTTTCAAGTTACAGGATATGGCAGAAGCAAGTTTAACCACAGAAGCTTTCTTTTATACCTTTCATGCTTCATTTAATTGGCCCATTGTTTAGAAGTGTAAATAAGAAATTGAATTGGAGTATTCAAGAATTAGAATTTGATTTTTTTTTTTCAGATCATTTCGTCTCATTGCTGTCTAGTTGTGTTTTGAGTATAAAGATTGAGCATAGAGGTTACATTGTTGTTGGTACATATAGCTAAAGATTACATTGCTGTTTACCATTAAATTTAAAATTCTTTTGGAATCCACAATTTTCTGTAGGTAAGAATCTAAATTGCTATCACAAGTTTCAACAGCCCTGCAAAAAAACCTTTTAAAACATTGGAAAAGGAAAAAATGCTGGTAACAGAATATTCTCCTTTTCCCACAATGTTTTCTTTCCTCACAAAGACAAAATCATCATTGAGCTACTTTTAATTTGTGGCCTGCAGATGCTTTCAATTCAGACCAGTTTGGTAATGAGTTAATTCTTTACCAAACAACAAAATTTTAGACTGGTCCAAATTAAAAGCATTTACAGACGACAACATAAAAGTAACTTAAAATTTGATATTTGTTTTGTAAAGGGTAGAAAACACCGTGGGAAAAGGAGAAAATGCTGGTAACCATCCACGATGCTTTCCAAAGGCTTCTTCCTCAGCGTCGTTAAAATTAGTCATTGTGTGGTAAAGGTTTAAGTCTGTAAACCATTTGATAAAATGTAGGATTTCCCAGAATGTAAAGCATCTGCACAGGACAAATTAGATGAATTTCAAATGATGTGGCTACAAAAGATAGATGAATGGGTTACAAAAGATTGTGGGAAAAGTGGTAGCTATAATTGATCCTTTTCTCATATTTTTATGGTTTTCTTCCCCAGGTGAAAACAACAGGTTATTTGACAAATGGATAATGATGCACCTTGTATAGGATAAGTGGATAACACTGAGTGGATAACACTAATTGTTTGGCTGTGCTGATCAACCAATTGAGTCTGAAGTTGCCTATGTACAGGGAAATTGTTAGAAGACAAAACCTTTTGCTAAGGTAGCAAGGTATGTGCTGTATTCTAATTTATCGAACCATTTTACAGCCAGGCTGCATAAAGTTTAAGCACTAATACACGTTCCTATGTTGGTATTAAACTATTGGCAGGGACAGCACTTTATAATCTACCTCCAAACTTTTGAAGCACATATCAATTGTTCATTTACCATTAAAATGAAGAAAAATATGGTGCAAAATTTGTGGTAGTTGAACTCTTCAACCAAAAGCTCAGACTTTTTGTTGACCCTTATAGAGAAAGCTTTTGAAAACACTGTGGGAAAAGGATAAAATGCTGGTATCAGTCATTTTATCCTTTCTCACAGAGGTTTTTTTGATTTTGAAAATCATATGTAATTATTTGAGGCCAAATGATTATTTTTCTTAGCCTTTAAATGATTTCAATTTCAACCAGAGTGCAATTCAGTAAGGAGTTAGGAATCATCTGTTTGCTGTTATTTTGTTATTTAACCCTTTCCCAAACAGCAAATTTTGGACCAGACCAAATTGAAAGCATTTTGCAAATGACAAATTAACACTTGCTAAAAAGATAATTTTTCTATACGGTAGGGTATAAAACATTGTGGGAAAAGGAGAAAATGCTGGTCACCAGCATTTTCTCCTTTTCCCACAATGTTTTCAAAAGGCTTCTATTCCTGACCCGTAAAAACCAGGGATTGTTTGGGAAAGGGTTAAGGTACCTCTCAAAATAAAATTGCTATAAAGCCTGAAATTCACTTGAGCGGAAAGTGTTCAATATGCTTGATCTTTGTCACATTGCTTGAATTGTTGAGTTCCTTTAATTAGTATCTAGCTACCAGAGCTAATTTCAGGAATCTTAACCCTTTACTACAAACCTAAACTTCTAACCGCCATGGGAAAGAAGCCTTTCAAAAAAATGTGGATGAAGGAGAAAATACTGGTAGCTAGCATGTTTGTCCTTTTCCTATGATGCTTTCTCTCCCTCATAACCAATTTTTGAATCTCGTTTATTTTGTTTTTTTTTCGGTGGGGGGCAGGGGGGTGGGGCGATGTCTGTGAAATTGAATACTTTTAATTTAGACATGTCTAGAATTTTGTTGTTGTTTTTCAGCTAAAATATTATCAGACGTTGCTTGGGTGATGTTGCTACACCAAAATTGCAAGAATAGTTGAGCTTTGCGTACAGTAACACAATTTTCTTTCTGGTTGTTACAGATTTAAGAACTGAGGAAACTTGAGCAGATTTTGAAATCTTCACCAGTCCCTACTGTGGGCACCCAGTTTGATAGTTGAAGAGAAATAAGTGCAGATTGAGAACACGGCAGTTGCTTTTGACAGTCAGTGTTGGCTGTGGCTATTTTGATGGGGTTTTATTATTTAACTGGTGTAGAATATCCTAATGATTTCTACAGTAGACAGTGCTTCAAAAACATTTTGATAACTAATTACAGTAATGGGAATGGTTTGATTTGGTGAATAACTGATTTTATTTGTTAGACATATCTTTAATAAATGGGGGAACAATTTTAATCGTTCTATG
Organism: Tridacna crocea; assembly: GCA_943736015.1. Lineage (NCBI taxonomy): Eukaryota > Metazoa > Mollusca > Bivalvia > Cardiida > Cardiidae > Tridacna > Tridacna crocea. The sequence goes on from OX031064.1 coordinate 20,828,764, forward strand.
TTACTGATCTCACCCTTTTATATTCAGGCCAAAGACGCAGCCCTGGTATTGAAACACATGAAGTGTTCATCCTTCATCTGCAGAGGACTTTAATAGGGTGTTGTAAAACGGCACACCATTTGTGTGAAACATGTTACGTGTTTCAATTTTGAAACATGTGACATGTTTAAAAGTGGAACATTAATGTTTTCCTGCATGAACGCCATGTGTTTCAAAAGGGAACGGACGTGTTTACCCGAAGTGTTCATGTGTTCAAAAAGTGTAACAGGGGATGTGTTTCGCTTTTAAACGCGTCACATGTTTCAGTTTTAAACATGTGAAGTGTTTAAAGCTGGAACACTAGTGTTTTCCCGTCTGAACGCCATGTGTTTCAGAAGTGAACATGTGACACGTTCTATATTAATGTGTTTAAAAAGTGTAACAGAAAAAGTGTTTCAATATGTGTGCAAATGTGAAACATCTGTTTTTACAGTGAACGTAACGACTTTTGAACGCGTTATAACTTGCTTGAAAACCCGCTATATTACGAGATTTTTTCTGCCTGTGTGACTTTTTTCGCGTTTTTACGTGTTTTGAATTAACGTTATTAGGTGCTTTCGATAAACAGTTTACCTTCATTTGAGTCATTGTAGGCTTTCGCACTTATCAGTCTTTCTGAATGATATATGACAGTGACACTACACTAATGAATGTATCTTTGCATATAAACTGCCACGCACTACGGCAGTGTTTAAGCCATTACCACACAATCCCTACTTTTGATGACCCTGAGAAAGGAGCCTTTAGAAAACATTGTGGGACAAGGAGAAAATGCTGGTAACCAGCATTTTCTCCTTTTCCCACAATGTTTTCTACCTTTCACACAACAAATTTCAGATTTTCAATCACTTATTTTGTCGTCTGCAAATGCTTTCAAACTGGACAAACCTAAAAAAAATGTAGTTTGGTCATAAGTTAAAACGCCTATGTATCAAGCAAAATGTGCACGAACATTATTGACCGCTCGGAAGGAATGTTTTGAAACATCTAGGCACATGGTCTCGCAAATTTCAAAAGTACAATTATGGAATCCAATTGCTAGGTACTTCCAGCCTGAACAAAAATAGAACAAATATTCCAAAGATATCCCAATAAAAGAGAATTAAAACTAGAAACTACTGCTATTTATCTCGAAAATAGATTTTCGTCATAATTTTCTTAATTGTCGTCTATTTTTATCCAGGACATTCATTTTCACCTGGGTCATAAAAAAGTAGTTCATATTGATCGAAGCTTTCACCGTCAAAGTACGTTCATAGGTTTTATGGGTACAAACCTTTTGAAAAGGTATATCCATCTCGACGAAACATAGTAATTTTCTTTTATTTTGAATTTAGCAGTTCAAGGTTTTTGTTGTTGTTGTTGTTGATGATGCATTTTCATGGAACACTTCAAGCCTAAGTGGCTTCTCTTTGGTAGGGTGGAAGGGCCGAGATTCCAAATCTCCGACGCACGAGGTCTTTTTCTTTTTATAAAAGTCTTTAGGAGAAGAAATAATTTGATTCTCGATCGGGCATTATCCGACACATTCAAGCAAATACAGAAATTATTCATCATTATATATTTCTCTTTTTGTCAACATATTTTCAAGACCTGGGCCTGTATTCACCAACCATTCTTAAGAAAGTTCTTTGTCTTATTCTCCAGAATTTTCTACATTTGTAAGTAACACAACTTCTGATTGGCTAAACCATTCGGTTTAGCCAATCAGAAGTTGTGTTACTTACAAATTTAGAAAACCATGGACAATAAGAGTAAGAATATTCTCAAGAATGGTTGGTAAATATGGGCCCTGATCGCCTTACGTAAGCCAAAACACGCGTAGAGATATGATGGAACAAGTCTATCTCTTTATAAGATGACAACATTTTACCCCTGATCCAGTTTATTAAATTAAATAAACATTCAAGCAGATGGTTAAAAAACAAGATTTTTTTTCTATTTCTAACTTACATCTTTGAGGAAAAAATATCCCCTTAAAGATCACACGATCTGTGCAGTCTGATCTTGATCTACACTGTCCGCAAAAGGTCAGTGAGTCGGCTTAGCAGCCTTAGGGTTAAATGGTGTCTATGTAGAGAGTGACTGCAATGATAAATGAAATGGGACTACAATATTGAGAGCTTAGCTCAGAATACCGAATACATTCCGCTCTATATTCCGAGAAATTAAAAGGATAAAAAGCAGCGTGAAACGAGGAGAAAATGCTGGTCACAAACATGTCCCCGTTTCCCAATATGTCTTCAAAAGTCTTCTGTCTCAGGCTTGTTAAAACCAAACGAAGCTCAAGACGAAAGACTTAACCCTTTACCCCATAAGGCATTTCTATGGTATCTCTAATTGACGCTAAACAACAGCAAGGATGAAGACGTTTCTTATGTGTAAATGACACCTTTTGATAGCATAGAAAACATTGTGACAAAAGGTGAAATTGCTCGTCACGAACAATTTCATCTTTTGCCACAATGTTTTCCAAAGGCTCCTACAAGCAATGTATAGAAATGAGTATCTATGGAGTAAAGGGTTAAAACTGACCACCTACGCTGATTTTTGTTTTTTACGGCATAACATAAAACCATACAATAAATGCGTGACACTCTAGACAAAGGGGGTTATGCATCTGCATGATGTTTTATGCCAGACAAGGCATCTTCTCATAACTATCGATCCGTAAAATCCATCTGGTTTGTCAGCCGACTGAATCATGGTGTAGAATGGTCCTCTGAATGGAAAAAAATGCCAAGAGCCAAGTGGAACCCGGAATGTGCCGGATGACCTGTGTTGGTATTTATTTTTGCGAATGCATTAAGCCATTACCACACAATCCCTACTGTTGACGCCCCTGAGATAGAGGCCTTTAGAAAACATTGTGGGAAAAGGAGAAAATGCTGGTAACCAGCATTTTCTCCTTTTCCCACAATGTTTTCTACCTTGCTCTAAATAAATTTCAGTTTTTGAGTTATGTTTATATCGTTGTCTGCAAGTGCTTTCACTTTGGACCAGTATAATATTTTGTCATTTGGTAATGAGTTAATCCCCCTTTGCAGAGAGCAATGGCCAAAATATATTTGAGCCGTGCTCTGTAAAAAAGGGGGCGTTATGCATCTGCGAAAAGTATCGACCCGGGTCAGCCTACGCATTCCGCGCAGGCTGACTTAGGCCGAAACTTTTCGCTGTTGATCAGTTTTCTGTATATCCAAGGACCACTCTAACTTATGATTCAAGTGGTTGTTCGATAAGATGAATTTTATGGATCCATTCTTACGCGATGGCTAGCATCTTATACTATTTCACGTCTGAGATGCATTAAGTTCCCTTTTTCTAGAGCACAGCTCATTTGTGAAGACGTCCAAACTTTATGATCACCATATATAGTACTTCATAAAGAACGGTTTTATGTCCTGTGTCAATTTATATAACGGCTTGTTGGGTAATAATTTCTCGGAATATAGAGCGGATTGTATTCGGTTTTCTGAGATCAGCGAGTAGGTTTGTCTGATTCATAAGTTCTAGAAGTTGGCTTTGACGTCATTATTCCTTGTGTAAGACGACCAGACCTGAGGAACCTAATTCCACCATACATGGCTCGTTACCAAGAGGTTATATAAATTAGTATCGATTGCAGTAAATTTAACAACATATTGTTATGTTAGAGCCGATTTTTACCGGGTATTTTACTTATTTATATGTTATATTTCTAATGTTTTTGTCTAAATTGCAATAATCTGCTAAAAATATAAAAGTTGTTGCTAACGGTAATCACGGATGCATGTGTTTTTAACACCAAGCCTCAGAAGAATGGTAATGTTTGAAGTTACATACACTAGGCCGATGGCCTAAACTATATGTAATGCTATATTAGCCAGTTCTCGATAAAAATAAATTGCTTCTTGTTTCCCACGTCGTATCCCGTATTATAACAATTACATCAATCAATACTTTGTTGAAAAATCACAAGGACGGCACGTAACATCACATGTACGTACCATAGGCTTCTGAAGCTTCATTGGTCGATCAAGAGGTAACGAAATTTTCATAATATGAGACCGTTACTATAAATAGCACATTGGCAATTTCCTCTGCATCGCTTACAGCAAGACAAGCTTGATCTAGAGGGAGTCGCCAATGCGCTGTATATAGAAACGTTGTCCATGGAAATTTAAGTACAATCCGTGATATACAGGCGATGCACCAAGGTGCTATACGTGTTCGATGTTCGACCAAGGAAAGTTTTAGTGTTCCCTGATGGACCAATACAGCTTCCAAGGTCTGTGCATGTACTCACCTTTACCGAATGCTACTTCAATGTCGACCTTTAAGATATCTCCATCCGGTACCTCGACAAATTTCAACGGTATCACTTCACTCCACATTCTGAAGGCGAGATCAATTGTAGCCCGTTGATCTTCCACAGGAATTCGTGTACTATAACCTGTCTCTAATAACCTCCAAGTAATTGTCTGTTTTTCAAACTTTTGGAGATTATCTCTAGGTCTAGACGACTCCGCCGTTGAATTGTCAATATGTTCAGTGACGGCGACCGACCGTCGCATCCTTTTACTTCTAGACAATACTTTAATGACATCATCAGTGTTGCGATCCTGTTTCAACAAATACGGATCGTCCGTTTTAAGTTTATCTATATATTCATGTAAATATTGTCTACGTCTTTCACTACTGGATATTCGATCTTTTCCCGCAATAATGTTTAACAAATTTGTATTCGACACTGATCGTTTTCGCTTCCAAGGTCGAGATTTGAACTGACTACTCCAGGAATCATGGCTATAAAGTTCTGGCGTTTTTTTAGAAATGGGTTCTTTTAAACGTTCACTTGTTTTATGATTCTGCTGTTTATTTTCAATCACTTCTGCTATTTCATCTTTATCCGAGTTCCCACACCTCGAGGCACTCATTAATCTTTTGGTCTCTTTGTCTAAAATTCCAGTTTCTGGCAGTTTATAAGTTTTTTGATATTGTTTTATTGCCCGTCGTACCTCACGCTTGTTACATAATGGTATATTTCCTTCTATAAGCTGACTGTCAAATTCGTCGAATTTTACATCGTGGAAAATGGATCGTTTATGTCTGAATGGTATTCGACAGTTTAAATAACCATATTTTTCTAATTGTTCCTGAAATGTAAAACAAAAGAGACATGGTAAGGGTTTTTAATTATTTTGACTTTCACATAGTACAAAAATTACATGGTTTGTTTGGGCTACTGCGTTCATGACCAAAGATACTCTATACCTGTGACCCAATTTTAGACTCGTCCATAATCAAAGCATTGGGAGACGATGAATGAACTTCTTACCAAACTAATAGACTGGTCCAAATTGAAAGCATTTGCAAACGACAATGAGCCTAAAAAAACCTAGAAGTTCTGTTTGGAAGGGTTTAAAAACATTGTGGAAAAGGAGCAAAATGTTAGTCAGCAGCATTTTCCTGTTTTCACACGTTTTCAACGACCCTTTATTCTAAAAGTCACTATATTTTTGTCTGTGTGATAAATGCGGCTAAAGTTAAAAAAATTGACGATGAAAAGAGGACAGTTTATTCTTTTAAATCAGAAGAAAAATACAATGCTGGTTGAACTCTTTTAAAGCCATCTAGTATTTAAGATTAGGAAGTTCCTCTTCTTATGCAGCCAGCGACTTGAACAGAAACTTGTAAATAGTTCCAGAAATGAATGTAACTGACTATAACTGAAATCTAACTGAAAATGGCTAAAACCAACGAATCAATAAGACTTCTGAGTACGTATTCACTAACCATTCTTAAGAGCATTCTTTGTCTTGGTTCTTCAAGATTTTCTAACTGTGAAAGTAACAGACCTTCTGATTGGCTAAACCAAATGGTTTAGCCAATCAAAAGTTCTGTTACTTTCACATAGACAAAATTCTGAAGAATTAGACTAAGAATCTTCGTAAGAATGGTTGGTGAATACGGACCCAGAAAATATTTTTTCATTGAAAAGGAGAAAATGCTGGTAACAGGTAAATTCCTTTCTTCTCACCATGTTTTCTAGCCTTGACTGAATTGTATATCATTTAACTCATTAACAAATAATACCCGTGACTATTTCAACGACACTAGGGAAAATGGATTTGAAGAATACGGTGGTAAAAATAGAAAATGTTGATAACCATGCATTTTTACCTTTTCAACAATGTTTTCTACAGTTTTAATGTATAATTTTGTTCAATAAACCATGTGTTATTTGTCGTCTGCAAAAGCCTTCAATTCTGAAGCGTGCAAAATTATGTCGTTTTTGATAAAGATTAAGCAAAATTTAGTTTGTCGACTGCAAAAGATTCCAATATAGACGAATCTATCATCAATCTTGTCTAGGATAGACACAGATTTCAAACTAAGCGAGGCAGTTTCAGGGGACGAGATATATAGTTCCTCAATTCAATCAATGTTTCCAAATAATTTCTCCATTTCCAATCGCAATTTTCTCATTGCCCTCTCCGCCACATTCCTCAAGCTTGCTGCTATAAATCTATTACTGAAGTGCATCTTTCTAACCACAGACGTAATAAAGTAATCATAGCGGAGAATTTACCGAGAGCAAATACTGCAGATCGCAAATATAAATGCGCCATGCCCCGGAAAAAAGGGGTTTAAATATATTTCCGCGGCAAAACATCATTATTGGCCCATAAATCAATCAAGCCTTACAACCGTTTAGATTAACAGGTAAAATAGTCCATGGACTTCAAGAAAATTTAAAAACAGCAAAGAGTATCTACACATGTCAGCCTGCGCGGATTGCGCAGGCTGACATGAGTAGATACTTTTTGCAGATGCATTAAGCCCCCTTTTTACAGAGCATGGCTCGTTCCCCAGTAATGGCAATCCATCACAAAAATATGACACATCCGTTTGATTTTCTACGAGGGTGTTTTTTGTCATCCCCATGCACTCTCACCGAGTGCTTTTATAATTGCGAGGAATTTCGGAAATGCAAGAGATGCTCTACCTTGCGGTTATGTGCACTTGGGGTGGAAAATAACTGCCTGTTGTATTTTCGATTGTGTTGTGCTAGCGAAATTACTGGTGATAATTTAGCCATGCACTGTGAAAATAGGGGGCTTAAGGTAGTAAACCCGTTACACTTCTAGTGCTGCATGGAATAAAATTTCTTGGTAGTTGATAAATACGAATTTATACAGATATAATAACTTTGCACATTTCTAACCGACCAGAAATCCTTTGATGTCTATCTTGAAATTATCGTTAATGTTTTTATTAGTTTCCAGAAAAGGGAAGTAATTATTACATCCTTTTGTAATGAGAATATAGTGGTTTTAGATTTATAAATGATAATTCTGAGAAGGAAAAAAAGGAAAAAGTCGATCGGTTAAAGTAGTTCTATAATACTCATTTTTAATAATAGGACATTTTGAAGGACTATTTTTTGGTGGAAATGGCTGTTTTCTATACGAGTCCACAACCTTAATGCATCTGCAAGGGGAATCTGTCACCATCTACCTGCGCAGTCCTGCTAGGCTGACAAGGGCCGAATCTTATGACTTTTTTCAATTTACTGCATGTCAAAGAACCAATCTATTGCATGATTCAGTCCGAAAAGAATTTTTATGGATCCCTAATTATATGACTTGCTGAGTTCGATACATTTTGGAATGCATTAACTCATTACCAAACGACAATATTCTAGGCTTGTCCAAATCAAAAGCATCTGCAGACGACAAATTTCCAACAATGTTTTCTACCCTTCACAAAACGAATTTCAAATTTTCAGTCACTTTCATTTTATCGTCTGCAAATGCTTTCGATTTGGACCAGTCTAAAATTTTGTCGTTTGATAAAGGGTTAATTAAATCATTCTCTAAAATGCGTTTTGCTTATATTTGAATTTGCATTGGCCAGGGACACAGGTACAGCCAGTATCCAGGCTCACTTGTAGACGTGACAAAACTTAAATTCTACGAAAGCGACACTGAAAATCAAGCCAACAATGAGCCAAGCTGTGTGAAAAAGGGGCCTTAGTGCATCCACAAAAAGTACTGACATTGTCAGCCAGTGCCGACTGCGCAGGCTGACCTGGTTCGAAACTCTATGTTTTTGGAAAATGTTCTGTATGCCAAAGGGCCATTCTACCTTATGATACATTTAACCCCACTTTTACCACAGCATAGCATTTTTTTTCAGTCAATCTAATTACTAGTAACTGGCAATTTCTCCTTGTGTCCCAATTTTTTTTTTATAAAAGTGGTCTGTTACAAGAGGCAAAAAGTCTGCATGCTGTGTTCATACTCAACAATACTCAACTCTCTCTCCAACGGAGTTTTAGGTTTGTCAAATCAGGGATCGTATAACTGTAACAGTCCCTGGTCTAAATTGGATGCATTTTCACATGAAAAAAATTTAACCCTTTCCCAAACAATCCCTAATAGAAGCCTTTTGAAAATACTGTGAGAAAAGGAGAAAATAACCAGCCTTTTCTCTTTTTCCCACAATGTTTTCTACCCTGCTGGAAACAAATTTCAATTTTTGAGTTACTCTTTAATCGTCTGCAAGTGTTTTCAATTTGGACCAATCTAAAATTTTGTCGTTTGGCAAAGGGTTAATGTGATTCAATAATTGAAATATATTCTTGTAAGGATAGAAAACATTGCGGAAAAAGGAGAAATTGATGGTTATCAGCATTTTCTCCTTTGTCCACAATGTTTTCAAGGGTCCTATTCCTCCTGGTCGTCATAAGCGGGTATTCTGTAGTATAGGCTTATCTCATTACCAAACAACAAAATTTTAGACTTAAGCGAAATGAAAGCACTAGCAGACGACAAAATAAATGTGAATAAAAAATTGAAATTTGATTTCTGACGGGTACAAAACATTGTGGGAAAAGGAGAAAATGCTGGTTACCAGCATTTTCTCCTTTTCCCACAATGTTTTCAAAAGGCTTTTATCTAAGGGTCGTCAAAAGTAGGGATTGTGTAGTAATGACTTAATACAAGACGTATGATTCCGAATCGCTGACCGGCCATATCCACTTGCATAATCTACTAAAAATACAATAGTTGTTGCTAACGTTAATCACGTTTATTTTCTATAATTAAATACACGTGGTCGCCATGGCAATGGGAAACAAGCACCGGAAAATTCGGGTGACGTGTACATCTTATTTATTGTACAGTTTCTCGCGTTTCGCGACTTCCACTTTGCGAAAAATGTATAATCATCAGATCAACCTGCACATCAGAGCATTCTGACCCAAGTCTAGACTTTTGGATAACTCGATTGATCCAGTACCATACAATTTCGTGTTCGACTACCTTGAGATAGAAGGCTTTTGAGAACAATGTGGTAAAAGAAGAAACTTCTGGCTACCAGCATTTTATCCTTTTCCAAAATTGTTTTCAATCCATAAAGTTACAATTTTGTATGGTGTTAAACGACAATTTCAACATTATTTCAGATCATTGGGAGCGACCACGACAACTATCCAAGATGACAAAATACTGCGTTAAAACTTTGTGTGGTATTTAACGCCATTTTCAACATTATTTCAGTTTTGTAGCGGTCCCTTTCATGGAGTTTTCTCGTATCAGAGTACTAGGCAGAATATTGTTTTTAAGCCAATGGCTGCTTTCACACATAACCGTCGCCGTAAGAGTGATCAGCAGATAGATAGATGATAGATAGATAGATAGATAGATAGATAGATAGAGAGAGAGAGAGAGAGAGAGAGAGAGAGAGAGAGGGGAATGAATCCTGCCGTAATGAGTGATAGAACCATACAGAATCTGTACACAGGTTTCTTTAAATACTTTTCCTAATGTAGCTAAGCGGGACTCACTGACCTTTAGCGGAGAGTGTAGATTAAGATCAGACTGCACAGAATGTGCAGTCTGATCTTAGCCTACACTGCCCGAAAAGGACACATTGTTCTCTAAAATCAACAAATGAATAGCAAAATTTGGGATAATACTATAGGACCCAAAGATTTTATTTCACTTATCAAGAAGGATAACAGTTAAATTACGCCGTCTGTTGAAGTGTTGGGGGTAAAAGATTTAAAATTATCCGGTAATGATCAATAAGTTTAGTCTAGACAATGGCTGATTTTGTTGATCGATTGAGTTCGGAAGGGCGAGGGTTTAAAAACTATTTCCCACTAAATCCTGAGTTTTAACCCCTTTCCTATACTAATACTAGCAACTGAAATGAAATTCTCATTTAGATAGTAAAAAACCAAATATTGCTGTTTAAAAATTATGTTTTGATGAATATCTTGTTATCGGACTGTGGAGATCCAAGATCAGGAATGAAATTTCTGTGCATTTGATCTTAATCTACACTGTCCGCAAAAGCAGTAAGTCGCTCTTAATAGCCTATTAGTTAACGAATATAGGGTAAAGACCTTTTGAAAATTTGCATGCTGGTAATCAGAATTTTTTTTCTTTTTCCACAATGCTTTCTAATCTTCCTAGGAGAAATTTCTACTGTTGTTTCACATTTAAATTTGTCGTCTGCAAAAGGTTTCAATTTCAACAAGTTCATGATTTTGTCGTTTGGTAAAAGGAAAAAAACAAAACAAAAAACCAAATGATTCTTGACCAATTCCTTCCATTTTTACAACTGTAAGTTTCAAGCGTACTTACTTCGCTGAGGTTTATTTACATTGTCACTATTTGCGGCCAAGAACTTGACTATGTCTCAAACGATAAAATTCTGTCTTCGAAAAAGTTAAAAACATAGTGAGAATAGGTGAAATGCTGGTAGCCCGCGTATTCTCCTTTCCCCCACACTGATTTTAAAAGCCCTCTCCTTAAGGACCGAGGAGAAACTAAATACATGGAAAGAAAGTTGAGTAGGTTAGCGGATTCTTTGTTTTAAAAAGGGTGTAAAACATTGATACAGTTTTACGAGCGTACATAAATGGTCTCTAGTATGAACCAATCTTGATGCTTTTATTTCATAGCTCTTTAGTACGAATTCAGTAGTTTGTTGCAAATTGAATCAAAATTTGAAGATTGCATGTCCTCACAGTAAATTAACTCTTTTATTTCTTCTTTCTAAATTACATGAGAGCTAAACAGTCTTACAGAGACCACGAAAATGGCTCTGATGAAAGCCAAAACTAGCTCTTGTTACAGGTTACTATTTATAAACTTTTTTGTTTTTTTGTTGATATTTTTTTTTTCCGGAGCCACTGGGATGTCAAACCGCAAATGTAAACAACAAATTTGTCATCAATGAAAAACTTGGCGATAAAACATATTTCCTGTCGTATGGGACCTCCGAGAGCATGACACCCTCGCCTCGGCCATATTAGAGGCGCCTAATTTGGTTAGTTCCGGTTCCCCTTTATGAGGGAGCGTAACGTTTGAAATTTAGAAATGTCACTTCCTACACGGTACCATCCCAATCAGCCTCGATTTGACCTTTAATTCGGTTTTCCATTTCCGGATACCAAATCGTAGGCGAAAATAAAAGAGGATTGTCTCCATCCATGTCCAGTTTTTGCTTCTTAATGAAATAACATAAAACAATCTCTAATGCAGCCTTTTTTACTAGTTTCTTTAAAATCTTTTTGACAGTTCAATTTCAATTTAAAAGCACGCAAAACCATCACGTGTTACATAGGCGTGTCCCTTTCACTCAAGGGCTTGTATTTCCCTAGTCAATGAAATACCAAAAACAAGCAGCCACTTCCTGTTTATGTACTCAAGTTTTCTTTAATTGGCATATTGTAGTAGAAATAGTTGACCTTGTACATTCGCGGATCCTTGAGTATTCTCCCATAAATTTCTTCATGCTCCAAAGAAAGGGGGTTTAATACATCGCCATGATCTATAATAATAGCCTGCAACACGGGAAAAGGAGCATTCGGAAATTTGCGTAAAGTGTCGTCTCGGATCAGCCTGCGCAGTCCGCGCAGGCTAATCCGAGACGGCACTTTACGACTACATTAGATATTGTCCTACAATAGACTTTTGCGAAACAGAAAATCACATTAGAACGGTAAGTGTCATTTCGGCCTTAGCTTGCGCGGACAGCCCAGGCTGATCCGAGACGACACTTTACGCAAATGTCCGAATGCCCCTTTTCCCGTGTTGCAAGCCATATACCAAACAAGGCGTCAAATAACTATGGGCCCATATTTCATTTTTGTCAAACAAACGACTGAATAATCAGGTAGAATGGATCTTTGACGTGCATAAAATTTACAAATTACAAAAAGTATCGATATTTTTTGCAAATGCATTAAGACGCCTTTTCGCAGAGCATGGTGCAAATAAAATACGACCACTACTCTATTTTTGCTCAATGGGTTTTACTGTCAAGTACCGTAGTTTATGAATGATGCTGAACCTTTTCGCTTCCAACTAAAGGAAGTATACTATTTTTTAAGATCTAAAAATTCACTTCCTCTGCCAATACTGACAATGTTGAATCGAATTTAACATCAAGTAGCAGGCTATGAAGATCAAACATCACGTTCTGTATTGTCTGATCTAGATCTACGTCGTCCACCAAAAGTTGTTTGAGTTGGAATTCGTAGTGAAAAGGATATCCACACACATAATGTGACAGATGTTGACTGACAGAGAGACACAGAGAGAGAGAGAGGTGAGGAGAGGTGAGGAGGTGAGGACAGAGAAAGAGAGAGAGAGGGGTGAGGACAGAGAGAGAGAGAGAGAGAGAGGCGAACAGATGGACGAACGGACAGATGGAAGTTGAGGGTGATACAGCAAGACACAGAGAGGAAGAGACAGACAGACACAGAGGGAGGGAGAGAGAGCCGCGTATCGTGTGTTAAGTACATGGACAGACGAATCGACGGACGGATTTGCTGACAGACAGAAAGCAGGCAATGAAGACATGCTTAGTAGGCTTTTTCGGCCATACAATGGCAAGTAGAGTAAGTAAAACAGACGGAGGAAAGAAAAAAAGAAGATTAAAGCGAGAAAGAACAATAAACAACACATGGACCGACGCACTGGCACAAAATTCATTGAGGTTTGCCCTATCCTGGTGTATACAAGCGCACGGACAGACGTACTAACACAAACTTACTGCGGTAAGCCCTGTGCTGGTGTACAATGAGATTTGCGAGAAGCACATACTTGGCCAGATTTTAAAAAAAAAAAGGTATAAATGGAATCTATCGAGTTCAAAAAACATTTAACCCATCCAACAAGTGGTTTTCAAAACAGTCTGGAGTGTTACTTAGTATTGAATGGATGTGAAAGTCTATTTTAACTTTCAGCCTCTTAAGAATTCGTACCCAATCCTTTCATTGCTGCCTCAGAGTGAATTCTTTACCACAGGACCAAAATTTTAGAATGTTCCATATTGAGAGCGTTTGCAGATGACAAATTTAATGGTGCTGGTATGACTGGATTTGTCTTTGAAAGGTAGAAAACATTGTGAGAAAAGGGGAAAAACTGCTGGTTGCTGTATTTATACCTCCCCCAAGGCTTATTCTAACTCTTTACCAAATGACCAAATTATAGATCACTCCAAACTGAAGGCATTTGCAGACCACAAAATAAATGTGAATCAAAAATTGAAATTTGATTTGGAAAGGGTAGAAAACATTGTGGGAAAAGGAGAAAATGTTGGTTACCAGCATTTTCTCCTTTTCTCACAATGTTTTTCAAAAGGCTTATTTCTCATGGTTGTCAAAAGTAGGGATTGTGTGGTAATGGGTTAACCCTTTACCAAACGACTGATCCAAATTGACAGCACTTGCAGACGACAAAATAAACTCAAAAATTTAAAAAAAAAAGTTTCCAGAAGGGTAGAAGACATGATGGGCAAAAGGAAAAAAAAATGCTGGTAACCAGCATTTTCTCCTCTTCCCACAATGTTTTCCAAATCCTCTATCTCAGGATCGTAAAAACCAGGGATTGTATGGTAAAGGCATTTTCGTAACTAGCATTTTCTCCTTTTTCCACAATGTTTTTAATAAGGACTCCATCTCAAGGACGTAAAAACAAGGGATCGTTTGGTACGAGTAGAGGGTTGATATCGTTTACGTTTAATTGTCAAGAATTCTAAACTTTAAATGACGCTATCTCTGATACTTCACGTTCTAATAACTGTGAAGACGAAAGTCAGTATGTTACTGCGTGTAGGCTTTCCATGAAAAATGTTTCACTGAATTACATTGAAATCATCCAAAAATATTAGGGGAAAAGCAACAAATGTGTGCCACAAGTAATTGCTACATTTTTCTTTCCCGAACAAAAGTGTTAATTTCTTACACTGTTTCCAAATACTTTCTTCAGAAATTAAGAAAATTTTCTTCTGCAATTTTGTTTCGAAGTTATATTTCTATAGGACTGGGTTTAACCCATCACCAAACGACAATATTTTAGACTGGTCCAAATTGAAAGCATATGCAGACGACAAAATAAAAGTGATTGAAAATTTGGAATTTGTTTTGTGAAGGGTAGAAAACATTGTGGGAAAAGGAGAAAATGCTGGTTACCAGCATTTTCTCCTTTTCCCACAATGTTTTCTAAAGGCTTCTTTCTCAGGGGCGTCAAATGTAGGAATTGTGTGGTAATGGGTTAAACACTTCAAACCTCTTTTGAAATTCGTCTGTAAGATCCCATAAATCAAAATTCTGAAATTCAAAATATCTTCAAAGCTCGAAATATAAATCAAAACATTAGCAGTTAATAAGATAACGTTTTCGAGAAAAAAAAAAAACCTGCCCGCCACAGTGCGAAAGAATACAACAAAAGTTTTGGGAAAGCTGACAACTAACCACCCATCGTGCACTACTCTTTTTTTTTTCAACAGAATAAAATCAATTATCGAACTCATTAGTTAGAAAACATTATCCTCAAAGCGTTCTTGGATTTTTTTTTGAAAACAATTCTACCTTTACGAACCTTCTCATTTTCCGTCGTGGTAGAGTTTTTTTTTTTCCGTTAAAGTTCCGTTCGTTATCGCCTGTCTGTCTGTCTCTCCCTCCTCTGTCTCTCTTCCTCTCCCTTCTTTTTCCTCTCTCTCTCTCTCTCTCTCTCTCTCCCTCCTCCTCTCTCTGTCTCTCTCTATGATCATTTTAACCCTTTACTCCATAGATACACATTTCTACGCATTGCTTGTACTAGCCTTTAGAAAACATTGTGGCAAAAGGTGAAAATGCTCGTCACGAGCAATTTCACCTTTTGTCACGATGTTTTCTATGCTATCAAAAGGTGTCATATACACGTAAGAAACGGCTTCATCCTTGCTGTTATTTAGGGTCAATTAGAGATACCATAGAAATGCCTAATGGGTAAAGGGTTAAGTATAAGGAACCAAGTATGATAAAAGTTCATGAAAACCCATTTTCCGAGAGTCCCACCCAAATTTATGTTGTTGTTGGCAGTAGTAAAGATGGTGCGATGATGATGACGATGATGAATAAACATAGTATTATATATATACAGAGCCCCAGATAAGAGGGAGTGATGATATTCTACATCCATTTTTTCTCTTTGGAAACCCTGTGTTGTGGGTACTCATTAGAATCGTCTCAATGAGACGATTCTAATGAGAACCCACAACATAGGGTTTAGTGGAGAATGATCAATACTTTCAATTTTGAAATCAAAATCACTCCCTCTATCTGGATTTCTGTATATAATAATATAAATACAAATAACCTTGCAAAGTTTCATTTACGGGATGCACTCAATCGAGGCTGTGGAAATTGAGACATACCTTCCAGTCTACACTGACGTCTGGAAACCTCATCAAGGGCGATTAATTTTCACTCCAAGTGCAAAACGTACGTTTTGACTGCAGTATGGTGAAAAAAAATCTCCGACGTAGAAAAAAGAAAACATAGACACACGCATCGGGTGGAATCGGAGAAGCTTGATAAAAACCAGGTGGAGAGGGAAAAACAACCAACTGTTCATGTCCCGACTCTTTCGTCAGACGACAAAATTTTAGACTGGTCCAAATTCAAAGCATTTGCAGACGAAACGGTGAGTGAGTGTCAGATGGTAGAATTCGTCTTTTAAAAGAAAGAAAACGTTGTGGAGAAAGGAGACAATGCTTATTCCAAGAATATTTCCTTTTATCACGACGTTTTTATGATTTTCTGTACTTTGGGATGTGAAGACACCTGATAGCTGAGTAAAGGATTAAGTGATCTAACACAATTTACGATGCATTTAACCCTTTACCTGCAAAACTCTTTACCAAACGACAAAACTGCAGGTTTTGTCGGAATTGAAAGCATTAGCAGACGACAAAATGAATATGGCTCGAAAATTGAATTTGTCTTGGGAAGGGTAGAAAACATTGTGGGAAAAGGAGAAAATGCTGGTTACCAGCATTTTCTCCTTTTCCTACAATGTTTTCAAATGGCTTGTTTCTCAGGGTCGTTAAAAGTCGGGATTATGTGGTAAAAGGGTCAATTTGGAAAAGGAAAATTTCTTACGCTTATATTTACAACACAACTATTACTTCTTCAAAGGTAATGGGGGTACCTTCTTATCGGACGGTGTAAATCCAAGATCAGACTGCATGTTCTGTGCAATCTGATCTTGATCGACACTGTCCGCAAAAGGGGTCCTTGAGTCGCACTTTGCAGCCTAAAGTTTAATGGTTTGCATGGTATGTATTCTGTATGCTAAAATCAGATTCCCATGCTTTCACGCTGTAGATCAAGATCAGAATGAAAAGAACCAGTAGTCTGATCTTGGATATAACTTATTTGATAATTTCGAAGATACTCTGACGAAAATGGACAAAAATTGCTTATAAGCTCTTTTCTTCCATGACAATTCTTTACCAGACGACAAAATTTTAGACCGTTCGAAATTGAAAGCATTTGCAGACGACAAATTAAATGTGGCTCGAATGGTTTGATTTTTGTCTGAAAGGTTAGGAAACATTGTGTGAAAAGGTTCATCCTTAGGCTGCTAAGTGTGCGGACAGTGTAGATCAAGATCAGACTGCACAAAACGTTCAGGAGGACAGATTTCCAGCCTCGTCAAAATTAAAAGGGTTTGCAGACGACAAACTCAATGTGGCTCTGATGGCGAAATTTGCTTTTTGAAAGGCCGGGAAACATGGTCATTAAAAGAGAAAATGCAGGCTCCCTCTTCACTAAGAAATTTCTCCGTTCCATTCAAGACTTAGAAAGCGACATAATTTCTGATTAGCTAAATCATTTGGTTTGGATCAATCAAAAACGTGTTCCTTTCAATGTTTGAAAATTCTTGAAAGTGAGGCTGATAATGTTCTTAAGATCGATTGGTGAATAACGGCCATGGTTACCAGCATTTTCTCCTATGCCCAGAATATTTTCAAAAGTCTTTTACTCTAGGGCCGTTTAACTCTTTACCACACAATCCCTACTTTTATAAACCTTGAGAAAGAAGTCTTTTGAAAACATTGTGGGAAAAGGAGAAAATGCTGATAACCAGCATTTTCTCCTTTTCCCACAATGTTTTCTAAACTGGTGGAAACAAATTTCAGTTTTTGAGTAACGTTTATTTTGTCGTCTGCAAATGCTTTCAATTTGGACCAGTC
This sequence comes from Tridacna crocea, assembly GCA_943736015.1. NCBI lineage: Eukaryota > Metazoa > Mollusca > Bivalvia > Cardiida > Cardiidae > Tridacna > Tridacna crocea. The sequence continues at coordinate 20,846,329 of OX031064.1, forward strand.
TAAAATTCTGTCGTTTGGTAAAGATTTAAGTCGGATTTTTTGAGTAAAGTATAAGGTGTAAAACAAGTGTATAGTATGTGGTAGGTTCACCATGCAAAATGTAACCGCAACAATAGGTTGGATCTTTTTTGCACCTTGAAACGTAACCGCCTTTTCACGACTTCTTATTTGTCTAATAGATGATCACTTTTGAAAACATTGCAATGAAAGTAAAAGTACTTTTTCCGAGGAGTTCCTCCTTTTGCAAGTTTGAGTGGCGTGTTTTCATCGTTATTCATCCTCACTTCTTACTAACCGATACCTTACAAGAACAATTCCAAAGGCTTCTGATAAAGATAATTGTTTTCTTTTTAAAGAAGCTGCTTTTTTCCTTCGACTGTTTGTCTCTTTTACTGTTCACGGTGTTTTATCCCGCTTTCAACATTATCTGAGTCAAGTCAACCTCACAGCTGATTTAGTCATGTGATTCCTCGGTTTAACCTTTTACCACACAATCCCGATTTTTAACACCTCTGTTAAAGAAGCTTTTGGAAAACATTGTGGGAAAAGGAGAAAATGTTGGTAACCAGCATTTTCTCCTTTTCCCACAATGTTTTCTTCCCTTCCTAAAACAAATTTCAATTCTTTAGTGACATTTATTTTGTCGTCTGCAAAGGCTTACAATTTGGACCTATCCAAAATTTTGTCGATTGGTAAAAAGTTAAGGACCCTGCCCCTATACTGTGCCCTGTCCCACTCCCCTGCGACAATCTTCATCAGCGAGGATCGAACTATGATTTACTGATTAAAACTCTTTCAGTCTCACAACATAGCACCTTTGCAAACACTGTAGACATTGAGGATGACGCACATTTTGTCTTTTTGTCGTGCTGTTTTCGTGTAATCATATACTAAACCTTACCTCAGGCAGTTTTTTAGCTTTTACTTCCCAAGGACGTTTTCGAATTTGTCTGATGCACAGATGTTTCGTGAGATAATTGAATTAAGCTTAAAATTTTATCTCTTATGTGTTTAAAAGCAGTCCATTAAAACCTAGCCAAACCCTGTACCGAACAATCCCTGGTTTTTTTTATCGTGAGAAAGAAGAATTTTGAAAATATTGTTGGAAAAGGAGAAAATGCTGGTAACCAGTTTTCCTCCTTTTTCCACAACGTTTTCAACCCTGCTACATAAAATAATAATTTTTTTTTCAGTTCCGTCTATTTTGTCGTCTACTAGTGCTTTCGATTTGGAACAGTCTAAAATTTTGTCGTTTGGTAGAGTTAAAAGACGATATGAGCCAGGCTATGTGAAAAGATGGTTTGATATATTTTCAAGAAGTATTCGTCCCATGTCAGCCTGCTCAGTCCGCGCTGGCTGACATATGGTCAAAAGTTTCTGCCATCTGTAAATTTTCTGCATGTCAAAGGACCGTTTGACTTAATGATTCATCTGTTTTTAGACAAAATAGGTCGATATTAAGCAGCGGCTTGCTATGCATATTGCTCTATGAAGATGCATAATGTCCCTTTGTCTAAGAGCGACAGTCATATACAGTGACACTCGACAGTATCAAAAATCAATCCTATTATTTTCTTTTAGTTTTGTTTAACTCTTTACCAAACGACAAAAATTGAAAGCAGTTTTGCAGACTACGAAATAAATGTGATTGAAAATTAAAATCCTTGTTGGAATGGAAGAAAACATTGTGGGAAAAGGAGAAAATGCTGGTGACCAGCATTTTCTCCTTTTCCCACAATTTTTTTCAAAAGGCGTCTTGCATAGGGTCGTTAAAAGTCGGGATTGCGTGGCAGCGGGTTAAACATATTTATTTTACATAAACAAGTTCTTAAAACTTATACTAATCTCTCTCGATTCTGTTTCCTGGGAAGTTCGAACTGTACCAGTGCCAGCGCCGAATATCTCACCCAATGAAAAATCCCAAGGATGGCACCCGCTCACGGATATCGAAATCGGGACCTTACGGTTACAAGGCCGACGCTCTACCTCACAACCACGGACACTACTACTTTACTTTCTTCACGAAAGTACGTAAAAAACGTCATTTTATCAAGAAAAGCATATAGACATAATTCTGTTCTGCGAGTTCACTTCAGCAGACTGATTCACGTTTACGTAATATTTTTAACCCATTTCTATAAATAAAAATTGTGAAAAAAAAAACGGAGGTTTGATATGAGATATCGTGTATCAGTCTATCAGTGTCTGCCTCGATATCAGTCTACTGATCAGTTCGGCTGAAAGCTAACTGTCAATTTTCCCTAGCTATCGATAAATTCGGTCTACTAAATATATAGTTGTTTATTTGTTTGTCTGTTTCGTGTCTGGAAGCTGAGCAATCCTTATGCAGCAACCCTGTACCTAACTATCCCCTGTTAAATTCTCTATTAAATTCCGGAACCCACGGAAGAAGATTTTTGAAAACACAGTTGCAAAAGGAGAAAATGCTGGTAACAGCATTGTCTCTTTTTTTCTCATTTTTTTTTTTTGTCTTGTCCAGAGACAACTTTCATCTTAGTGATTAAAATCTTAATTTCATGTTGTCATTCGCTCATGCTTTTAAAATGCAAGAGTAAGATTTATTGTAGTTTGGTAAAGAGTTAATCGAAAACATCACTTCATATTCATATTTTCTGGATTATACTTTATAACTTTCGCCTTTTTGTACCAAACTCTTCCATAAATTATGACCCCAAGGAAAAAGGTGTTTGCGAAAATTTATGAACGTTAGAAAACGCTGATCAAAACAGGTCCTCGAAACTCCAATTAGTCTATCAAGAAACATATAAAAATATCGAGCACTGTTACTAAAAATAGCACATTGGAGCAAAGCTTCTTTATCGTATATGCAGCTTCAGTGGCCTATGGATATACAACATTTCCCCCTTTTTTTTCAAAAGTTTCGTAATTTTCCTCACTGTCAAAGAAAATAATTATAAATCCTTGTACAAAGAATATAATTATAAATCCTAATTGTAGCCACAATTTCTCAGCTGTCTGCCATTTTTAAATAAAGACCAATCTGCAATCTTGGCGTCGGGCATAAGATAAATGAGTCATGGTTCCAGACTGCAGATGACGAAAGCCCGATGACCTTCCACGCCAGGAACAGAAAATTCTTACCAGACCACACAACTTTGTTGATATCGATAAAGTCTGCGCATGAAGAATCATTTGTGATTCAAATGATAGATTTTGTCCGTGGGAGGTAGAAAACATTTCGAGAAAGAGAAGAAAATGCTGGTAACCAGCATTTTCTCCTCATCCCGAAATGTTTTCCAAACGACCCTTCCACAGAGGCGTCAAACGAAAACCTCCAGAAAAGTTTAACAGCAAATTACATGTAAAATGGCATACAAAACTTATGTTTAATTTTATCATATTTTTGCAAAAATCATGACAAAAATTGATCATCTTTTTTATTGGTCAGTAATACCAGCTTTACTTATATTTTCAACGTTTCCAAGCTGTTTTCACACGAATCTACCGTAGTCATGTTTAACAATCACTTAATGTCCTTTAAACTTAGATTTCGTTTTACAAATTTTTAGAAAGACCATGACAAAAACTGGTCATTTTGTCAGTACAGATGGCTTGATATAAATGTGATATAAACGGAAACACATGGAGAAATAATGAGGACTGTCTGGTTTTTTTATTATTATTATTTCTGCATTTTTTAAAATCCCGTTATCACGGTAATTTGGGTAAAAAGGCTAAAGAAATTTTCATAAAGATACTTTTTGATACTGGGTCAATAAACAAACAGTTTCGATCTAAGATTATACTCTACGCTCTGACCAGTCTAATCTTAACCCACGCGCTTTAAATCTTTACCACATGAGAAAATTTTAGACTGGTCCAAATTGAAAGCAGTTGCAGACGACAAAATAAATGTGACTAAAAAATAGGAATTTGTTCTGGGAAGGGTAGAAAACACTGTGGGATAAGGAGAAAATGCTGGTTACCAGCATTTTCTCCTTTTCCCATAGTGTTTTCAAAAGGCTTCTTTCTCAGGGGCGTCAAAAGTAGGGATTGTGTGGTAATGGGTTAAAAGAGCTACTATAGTCACTAATACCTTGAAATGAACGACAAAATTATAAACATTGTTAACGTCCCTTTGCAAACAAAAAGGAAAAAAAGAAATCTCTGTGACAATAAAACCTGTTTGTACGATTTATTTTCTATCGCCATAATTGGCTATATTTGGAAAAGCCCCTGTGTGAGGACGGATTAAATATATGAATGAACTCCGTATACAAATAACAGTTCGTATTTGAATGGAAGATTTGTAATAAAGATACGATGAAATTTATCACTTCTTTCCTACCCTTACCGCGCCTAACGTGACAATGGATGCCCTTTCAAACAGCAAAGAACGTATACAGCCATTGAAAACATGGCAGACGACAATGGAATGCCTCTGAGATAATGCGATTTCGTGGGATTTATCTTCGGAGGGGTGAAAACGTTGTGGGAAAGGTAAAGGAGAATGCCTGTTCTCACAATTCCATCGTTTCATAAAAAAAAATTAACAGACTTTCGTCCGTATGGGATTATCCATTCTATTTAATAGATCCCTTTCAATGCGACACAATTTAACCCTTTACTCCACAGATACTCATTTCTACGCATTGCTTGTAGAAGCCTTTGGAAAACATTGTGGCAAAGGTGAAATTGCTCGTGACGAGCAATTTCACCTTTTGCCACAATATTTTCTATACTATCAAAAGGTGTCAAATACACATAAGAAATGGCTTCATCCTTGCTGTTATTTAGGGTCAATTAGAGATACCATAGAAATGCCGTATGGGGTAAAGGGTTAACTCTTTACCAAACGACAAAATTTATGACTGGTCGAAATCGAAAGCATCATTGCAGACGACAAAATTAACATGACTCTAAACTTGAAACCTGTTCTGGGAGGGTAGAAAACATTGTGGGAAAAAGAGAAGACGTCGGTTATCAGCATTTCCTCCTTTTCTTACAGTGTTCTTAATAGGTTTCTTTCTCAGAGTCGTGTGAGCTGGGAATCGTTTGGTAAAGAGACAAAACACAAGCATATCAAAGCACTTGGAGACGACAAATTAATGAAACATGGCTAAAATAATTCGGTCTATCTTTGAAAGGGTTAAATCATTGTGAGAAAAAAAAAAGAAAATTCTGGTCTTCTACATTTGTTTTACCACTCTGTACTAAACCATTTGATTCTTTTAGTTCAGTTTAAACATATTTATCTTACATCGATTGAGAAACAAGTTCTTACAACTTATACTAACCTCTCTCGATTCTGCTTCCTGGGAACTACACCAGTACTCGCGCCGCATGTGTGGGCCAATGAAAAATCCCAAAGTTGATACCCGCTCCCAGGAATCGAACTCAGGACCTTTTGGTTACGAGGCCGACGCTCTACCTCACGACCACGGACACCATATAGAAATGAAAGCATTTGCAGACGACAAAATAAATGTAGCTAAAAAGAAAGTGTAGAAAACCTTGCTGGAAAAAGAGAACCAGCATTTTCTCCTCTTCACACATGGTTCTAAGTTTTAACCCTTTACTCCATAGATACCCATTTCTACGCACTGTTTGTAGGAGCCTTTGGATGTTCTATACTATCAAAAGGTGTCATATACACATAAGAAACGGTTTCACCCTTGCTGTTATTACGGTCATTTAGAGATACCATAGAAATGCCTTATTGGGTACAGGGTTAATAAGGCTATTTCCACAGGGTCTTTAAAACCCGGGATTGTGTGTTAAAGGTGGCCCTTCAGATTTTGGGACGAAATTTTTACAAAAATGCAAAAAAATCAGCCTTATACTCCAATAGCCTCTTAATTTGCGTTCATAAAACCCCAGTAGTCGAAAACCATCGGATAATAAGAGAAATTAGAGATTTATTATGGACTAGGTTGACACTAACGGGAGACACGTTCTATTTTTAGATTATTAATTCTCTCATCTAAATAAAGGAAAACACAGACAAAGTTTCAAACATCCGTCCGAAGAAGACATAATGGAAAATAATTATTAAATGTTTGTTATGTAATGAAATTTAAGCGTTATTAGTCACGTGCCAGTCACTTGACATTCCCACAATGCTTTATTGATTTTTGGCGCAAAATCTAAAAATAGCTTAAGAGGCTACGTAGCCTTTTAAGGGAATACCATCAAATTTTTTGTTTTTTTTTTTTTGTGATTTTATGATTCTTAATTATTGATTATTTGTATATATATATATATATATTTTTTTTTTTCATATAAATTTCAATGATATATACATATTTCTTAATTTGGTGTCATGTGAAAATTCTAAATACCCACCTTTAAAGAGTCAAACATGGTTTCCAAAGTACCATTTCTATATATCAAGTTCATAAAGAAGGGTACTAAAATAGTCTGTCTGGATAATTCGACCAAACATTACAATGACAGCACATCTGATACATCTGAGCTTCAGTATGCTGATGGTGACCTTAAAAACTTTGACAAACACTGCAGATTCAGAAGGCACAGAAGAATTCAAGTGTTGTCTTGATCAGCACCTAGCCAGCTTTATTCATACCGAGATGTACTCCTGTTTTCTTTTACACTGTCGGGACTTTGATATTTTTTACGAATTCCATATAAAACTTGCAAGTTTATAAAAGGATGGACAACCTAAATAGATATCTCTCATCCTATCTATATTAACCCATTACCACACAATCCCTACTTTTGACGACCCTGATAAAGAAACCTTTAGAAAACATTATGGGAAAAGGAGAAAATGCTGGTAACCAGATTTTTCTCCTTTTCCCACAATGTTTTCTACTCTTCACAAAACAAATTTTCAATTTTCAGTCACTTTTATTTTGTCGTCTGCAAATGCTTTCGATTTGGACAAACCTAAAATATTGTCGTCTGGTAATGAGTTAGGTCTATCACTGATTTGTTTTGCGCGGTAAAGGATTAAGTTTGCCCACAGAATAAAAAAAGAACTATTGGATTTGATGAATGGTACGTGTACGATTAATGTCGTTCTTATGACATAATGTAAATAATCTCACGGTGAGTGTCTCTTTCAATTTTTTAACCAAACGACAGAACGTAGACTTGTCTATGTTGAAAAAGGAATTGCATACGGCAAAATTAATGAATTATGACTCGCATAATGGAATGATGTTTTATTTGAAAGGATAGAAAACATTGTGGGAAAAGGAGAAAATGCTGGTTAACAGCATTTTTTCCTTTTTTTCTACAATGTTTTCTAACTCCTTATTCCCTAGAAATACCAAAACTTCAGATTATTTGTTTAAGGATGAATTAAATACATGTATTCTATACTTTTTGGCTGTCAACCAAGTAAATTCAATTTCATTCATGTTCTTAGAGAAAATTTCTATCGCTAGGCCTACAAATGATGACATGTAGTCAAAGCTCAACATCAGATAGAGAACCATATAGATTCAAGGTCAGTCTGCATGTTCTCTGTAATCTGATTTTGATCTACGATATCCAAATAAAAATGCCATAGAAGTTTCCATTGGTAGAGAAAGAGTTAACCCTTCCCGTAACGACAAAATTTTGGACTAGACCAATTTGAAAGCATTTGCAGATGACAATTCAACTCTTGCTGAAAAGATTATTTCTGTCTATGACACGGTAGAAAACATTGTGGGAAAAGGAGAAAATGCTGGTTACCAGCATTTTCTCCTTTTCCCACAATGTTTTCAAAAGGCTATACTATTCCAGACCCGTAAAAACCAGGGATTGTTTAGGAAAGGGTTAATAGAAGAAAGTCCAACAACACTGTCTGTTTTTCAAATGATTTCCAACCCCTTGCCTTTCAGTTACCTTCTGAAGCTGATTAGATGATGAATGTTTTTGAGCATCTTTCTTAAATATCGATATTAAGCAAAAACATTATATTAATAAAAAGAATAAAACTTGGAGTAAACAATGAATACTTGTGAAAATATTGTTGCACAGGGAGAAATGTTGCATGGAGAAGGGTTAAGAATATGTTCATTTAAGTTGCGCAATTCAACAAATGTCATGACGATTTAGTGCTTACTAATGGTATCTTGTAATATATTACCAAAGGGACACCATTTAAATGCTACCACCAATTTCTGTCTGGTAGTTTGAACTTTTACAATTGCTTTATTAAATTTATGCGCAAAAACTGTCAAACAATTTGTCTAAAGCGCATTTCACAAATATGGTAGCCTTGCAGCCAGTAAAGATCAAAATCAGGCTGTAGAGTCTGATCTACGCTGCACATGTCAGCTTTGTGAAAATAAAATCAGGCGCTTAATGGTATTTTTTTCAAAACAATAAGCTCAAAGCTCTTTTCTAGATGATATTAATTTAGGCTCACCTAGATCAAAGCCTTACAGGCTTGCAAAACGCAAAAAAGGGGCATTTGGACATATGCGTAAAGAACCGTCTCGGATCAGCCTGCGCAGTCCGTGCAGGCTAATCCGAGACGGTACTTTACGACTACATTAGATTTTGTGTTAGAATAGACTTCTGATATAATGAAGTCGTAAAGTGCCGTCTCGGATTAGCCTGCGTGGATTGCGCAGGCTGATCCGAGACGGCACTTTACGCAGGTGTCCAATGCCCCTTTTTGCATGTTGCAAGCCATTTGTAGATGACATGATTTATCAAAAGTAACTTATGCAAGGATCTGTCTATCAAACGGTGATAAGCATTTTGTTTGTCTACATGTATTTTCAGACACATCATTTTAGCAAAAATATGTTGTTTTTTTTTCAAAAATGATTTTGATTAACATTTAAGACTGAAATATTAACATTTCATTCTTTCAGCAGTATGCAAAACAAAAAGAAAATAGAGGCCACCAATTGCAAACGACGTTACATTTCATTACTTCTCTTTGTATTTGAACACAAATGAATTTCAGTTTTTCTTATACGTTACCTCTTACGCCTTCTAACTTCGTAAAACGATGTTTCTTGTTTTCAGTTGTCTGATTTTCTAGTTTAAAAAAAAAAATAATTTCAACTGTAATAAAACATAAAAAAAAATACGACTTCAGGTTACGGAAAGTAAGTCATATATACGCATGAACACTTCGCCTCACACATACATACATACATACATATATACATACATACATGTACATCCATCCATACATACATATATACATATATACACACATGTACATCCATACATCCATACATACATATATACACACAAGTACTTCCCTCTATCCATCCATCCATCCATATATACATACATACATATATACACACATACATACACACATACATACATCCATCCATCCATCCATACATACATACATACATACATGTACATCCATCCATACATACATACATATATACATGTACATCCATACATACATACATATATACATATATACACACATGTACATCCATACACCCATACATATATACACACATGTACATCCATACATACATACATACATAATAAATTATATACATACATACATACATACATACATATACATACATACATACATACGAGTAGGCTACAGTTAATACATGGAATCCAGTGTGGCTTAGAGGCTAAGTTGTTTGATATTTAAAAGTTCTTTGATTGGAATCTCATCCACGGCACCTTATTTCTATCTTGGATATGTCCTTGTGCAAGACATCTCAGAGTACAAGCCAAAAACTGGTAAAACCCATAAAAAATTCTTGACAAATTGAGAAGCTGCCATGATATCAGTAATGTTAGAAGAGAACATAGAGACGTAAAAGACCTATCAGTCCAATAAAAATTTACATGTTTACATGATACATCTGAAAAAATCGTTACAGATAATTTAGTTTGTGGGATGGCAGCCAAAAAATGATCATGCACAATTACAATTCGTACTCATTTACATTCGTACATTGTAACAAGTTAAGTCATAACAACTGTCTACTGGCCTAGTTCACACACAATAGAGAAAAATATATATCATTGCAGGCCTAATTAATTTTGTTCCTGATCTTTCGATTGACCTTATAGCCGTGCCCATTTCCATCTTGTACTATAATGCTTCAGTTTTAGAACTTGTCTAAATTCAAAGAAATGGCAAGGGACAAATCAAAAGTGGTTCAAATTGGTATACTTGTCTTAGAAAGGGCTGTAAATGTTGTTGGAAACGGAGAAAATGATAGTTAGTAGCATGTTACTGCTTTTTTCAACATTTTCAATAGCATTCCTCATTGGCACCGCAAAAACATGAACGCACAGGGAAAACGGAATATCTTATAAGAGCCAAATGCGCTTTAAAGTTCAACAAATTACACTCTTACTTTCGCAGTACAAAGCGACCAGTCCGTTTCGAAAGACCTCTACATATACTAGTTGCCTAATCAAGGCAAGAAAATTCATATCTTCGAATTGTCAATAAATATGAAATACTCCATTTCACTTTCAAGGCCAAAACATGAAAGCAAATGGGCATGAGTAAGAAAAAGAGAAGAAAATATAAAAGGAAAAGAAAGCCACACATACACGGGTCCACGGGTGGGTCCCTTAATTATAGTGAATTGCCGTTGGAAAAAAATGTCATATAAAATAATTTGACAAATAGAGATAAGGATGTTTATAAGTTTATGATTTTAAGTTTATTGTATATTTTGACACAGTTAAAAAGGTTATCATCAAATGTGCTATAATTATAATACAGTCGTAAATCATATCAAGACAGTAGATCAGAAGATAGTCGAAATGTGCTCGATCCCAATTACACAAATTCGAAGATTTGACGATGTTTAAAATGGCATTAGATACCAATCAAAGGAATAAAAACGATATTTTTTTTTCTTAAATTTGTGTTTATGGGAGAGGTCGAGATTTTCGGAAATCTACTTGACAAAAGCATAACATGCTATTTCCCTCTTGGTGCGGTTTCTGAAGACCTTGGTTTACTTTTAGAAAATATCAGAAGCCTATAATATTCAAAGCATTGCATTCCTTAAAAGTTTCTTACACATCCAATACAACCCCGAAGCTATAAAACTACATTTACGTCAAGTGCAGACAGCGAATAATAATACGTAATCCCATAGATGTATATCCAAGTTTCATCTCCCGTGACTATGTCAGATATCCTTTTTGGGCCGTTGGGTTCGAACATGTCTAAAAGTTGCCTTGCACAAGAAACCCTATTCTTCTTCTGTTCGGGAGTCAGCACATGAGGTACCCATCGCGCGGAAATCTTTCGCAGCCCTAGTTCTTCATGCAGCACTTTATGGATGGTACCTTTGGACACATCTAAGTCTGAACCAATCCCCCGCACCGAAACATTGGGGTCATTGATTTTTAACATTTATGATCAAAGTTTCGTTCATCTTGAATTTAGGTGCTCCTGACCTTGGTTTGTCTGCAATAAGCTTTGTTCCATCTTTAAATTCTCTCACCCACTTGGAACAGGTGTTATAAGGTACAGCTAACTCCTTATATACCGTATGCAAATCTTCATGAATTTGATTTAACTCATCTTCAAGTTGCAGCCTAGTGAAAATGTAAAACCTTTGGTGTTCTCTGCTGATGTCCATTTTGAACTAAACAGGAAGTGACATCATGTTTTGATGACGTCATCATTGCACGACGTCAGAACGTCATGATAACGTTTGGTGCCAAAAATAAAGCAGAGATCTTCATTTTTGTCTTGCTAAAATTTCGTTCAAATATCTGTAAGGGTTAATGATATACAGGTGTGTTTTCATTAATTACTGAACACCCCTCGTAATAAACTGTTTTGTCATATGCACGTATGTTTGAAAAAGATAGGAGGCAAAGTTACTAGTATTTCAATTTACAGAAAAGCACCGCTTACAAGCGCCAATTCTTGGCTGCAAGTGCTTGATTTTCTGTGAGAGTTCTAAGTCAGAAAAGGAGCATAACTGTGTAAAGATATTTTGATGGTTACCATCAATAACAGAGAAATAACAAAACGTCAAAGTTTTTGTCCAAATTGTAAAGCAAACAAAAAAAGAAATGGACATTACTGTGTCAAAAATATGTTGTTGGTTACCTACCCCTGTCGTATGTGTTCCCTTTCAAGAGTTAAGTTTTTGTCCAAATTTGCATTAAATATCTTCCTTCATAATAAAGACATTACAGGGCTTGCAATACGCGAAAAGGGGCATTCGGACATTTGCGTAACGTGTCGTCTCGAAGTAGCCTACGCAGTCCGCGCAGGCTAATCCGAGACGACATTTTACGACCACATTAGATTTTGACCAACAGTAGATATGTAAGACACAGAAAATTACATAAAAACGGAGAGTGTCTTTTAGGACTAGCCTGCGCGGACTGTGCAGGCTGATCCGAGACGACATTTTACGCAAATACTCCCCTTCATGTGTTGCAGACCAGTCAAAATGTCAGTTTTTTGCACTAAGACGCAAACGACGACCAGGCTAGGGCAATGAGCCAGTGATAATAACTTGTTGTTTTCTTCTAAAACTGCCGAGCTAAAAAATGGGCAAAGATTCCATATTTTTGAAATATCCCTATGTTCTCCCCAGTATACTTAAGAATTACTCAAAGATAAATCGCAATTTATGAAAACCAAATTAGTTGCAACAATCGTTCCCAAAACCCAAGCACTTAAAGTGTCTGATATTGATCATTTCTCACGCTGTGTGCCTCTCATTTAGCACCGCTTTAAGTAGGTCAGGTCCAACTAGACATCTTCTGGACTCATACAAGTCTTCAAAATCATTGTGGCAAGACATCACCGTGGTAAATGAATTAATAGCTGATTTTGACCATTTTCTGCATTTGTCACAAAGATTTATTGCTTGCTCGAAGAGCAGGGTATAATTTCACAAGAGAATGTATTTTGGTCTTCGGTGTTCAGAAAAATGAAGCGGGCTCTGTTATACCAATGTGTCTGGCAAGTGGCAACTCGGACCATTTACATTTACGTGTGCTGTATGGGCTGGAATAGGTCAGTGGTACACCAAAAGAGCTAATTAATCAGTGTTCAAAGTCGTGATTATTTTCCGAACTTAAAAAACGGTATCTGTTTCGACAGAAGCTATCCCAGTCTAAAGTCTTAACCCTTTACTCCAGAGATACTCATTTCTACACATTGCTTGTAGGAGTCTTTGAAAAACATTGTGGCAAAAGGTGAAATTGCTCGTGACGAGCAATTTCACCTTTTGTCACAATGTTTTCTATGCTATCAAAAGGTGTCATATACTCATAAGAAACGGCTTCAACCTTGCTGTCATTTAGGGTCAATTAGAGATGCCATAGAAATGCCTTAAGGGGTAAAGGGTCAAATGGCATAATTATTAGCATTGTGGTACGAGTATAAAAACCCTTGCAGTTCCAAGTTTATTAGAAACACTGGGAAACGGAAGTTCAATGCACATCCGTGATTTCCTAATACCAAGCAAGTACATGATTTTAGATCCGAAGAATCAGTTTTGTCAATCAAAATTTTAATGACCGAATCATTAGATAGAATGGTCGTTTGACATGCCGGGAATTCCGAAATAGCAAAATTTTTTACTCATATCAGACTGTTCTGATTGCACTGGCTGTCATGGAACCATACCTCTCTTTCTCTCTCTCTCTCTCTCTCTCTCTCTCTCTCTGACTCATATGCATAAAGCCCTGTTCTTACAGAGCATGACCGGTTTATGAATCGGCCTCGTTTGACGGCTGGAAGAACAGTAATCTTCTGAAACTTGAAATTTTTTTTACAGACTTGACAAAACGAGAACACAGAATTCAAGATCAAGACTGCACACTGTGTGTAATTTGATACAGTCTGTGTTGTCAGCAGAAGCACCTGTCTTCGCCCATGGCCCTGGAAGGATTAACTCTTAACCAAACAACAAAACATTATCTCCCGCTAGATGGCATTCTGTAAATACTCATCTTTCCTATGCGACAACCGTTACTTTGAATTTCTAACTGAAATAAACGTTTACTCAATAAAACGCTACCTCGTGCAATTCACTCCGCTATGATCTGCAGTTTAGAGAAATCTGCATCAAAAGCAGGTCTCACTTCTCCTCAAAGGTATTGATAAAAGCTATTTTCTACATTGCTACTTTATAGAGCGTAATATTACAGTCAGCCCGCTTTTGGGGCTAGTGATGCGTCATATAAGACAGTCGAATCTTCGAAAAATATGACATGCGCAGACAATGAACGACAAAATTTAAGACCAGTCCTAATTGAGATGACAAAATAAAAGGAACTCAAAAATTTGTTTCCAGCAGGGCAGAAAACACTGTGGGAAAAAGAGAAAATGCCATTTACCAGCACCTCCTTCTTCCACATTTTTTCAAAAGATTTCTTTCTCAGGTTTGTCAAAAGTCGAAATAGCGTGGTAGCTGGTTATGGTGGGATAATAAAAAATCGATCAAAACTTTGCAGCGTATTATGGACCCGCGTATTATTTCAATTGTTTCAACTGTCTTAGTGGTTTCGCAATTTTCTTCTTTTTCCCAACAATCGTCCCTATCCTTCGAAGACAAATTCTATCATACACGCCAAAGTTTCCTCGTCGTCTGCAACCGTTTTCAATTTGACTTGGCGTTTAAAAATTCGTAGACTGGTATGGAGTTAAGGGTATAAAATGCACCCATTTTTTGGCCTTTTAACCCTTTACTCCATAAGGCATTTCTATGGTATCTCCAATTGACCCTAAATAACAGCAAGGATGAAACTGTTTCTTATGTGTATATGACACCTATTGATAGAATAGAAAACATTGTGGCAAAAGGTGAAATTGCTCGTCACAAGCAATTTCACCTTCTGCCACGATCTTTTCCAAAGGCTCCTACACGCAATGCGTGGAAATGAGTATCTTTGGAGTAAAGGGTTAAATCTACCGTCAAATTTGCAAACAGAACACAATCCCTTTGAACTACTGTCTGAGAAAATCGTTTTATGTACAGGCTGACATACAGAGGGGGGGCGTTTTTATTGCAACATAACCTAATTCTCAACAGTCTCATATATCCCTACCCCCAACACTTGCAGGCTGACGTGCGGATAATGGGGACCATTTCTGGGGTTAACCTTACTGAACTATTTTGTGATCGTACAAATCTAATGAAGACACGACTTTTGAAAACATTGTGGAAAACGGAGAATATGCTGATACTTACTGTTACCTAGTGTTTTTTTTTTCCTTTCTCTGCAATATTTTCTACCTTTTCAACAAGAATATTGTTACTTGGGTCGCATTTAACTTGGTTGCCTTCAATGCTTTCTGTTTAGACCAGCATGAACTTTTGTAGTATATTAAGTAAGAAGTGAGAAATTTTCTTTTACTCCTAGCTTAAACCTATGTTGTTGGTAGTTATTAACGTTGTCTTGAGTACAACCTTTCAAAGGTGTTCACTGGGTCAATTTCTTTTCAAAGAAGATATATGCATCAGCAAAAAGTATAGATACTTGTCAACCTGCGCAGTCCGCATTGTCAATATCTTTTGCTATTGCTTAGTGAAATGCATGTAAAAGGACCAGTCTATATCATGATTAAGCCGGTTGATTAAAACCCTTTCCCACACAATAACGACTTTTGACCATTAGACCCATTGGAAAAAAGCCTTTTGAAAACATTGTGGGAAAAGGAGAAAATGCTGGTAACCAGCATTTTCTCCTTTTCCCACAATGTTTTCTACCCTATCAATAAACAATGGCTCTGTTTGATGCACACTGAAATTGTCGTCTATAAACGCTTACAGTTTTGTCAGGGCTAAAATTTTGTCATCTAGTAAAGGGTTAAAAATGGATCTTATAGATTCATCACAATGTGATGACGTGGTTGGCATGATGCATCACGGTCAATCATAAAGCCCCTTTTCACCAGAGAGCCTCTCATGTTTTAGCATAGAAATAATCGCTTTATGCTACATTTGCCTACCCCTAACTATGACCACGCATAGATGTCCCCTTCATGGATTTTGCATTATAAGGCTTTTTATAACATTACATTTTTGCTTAACCCATTACTACACAATCCCTACTTTTGACGCCCCTGAGAAAGAAGCCTTTTGAAAACACTGTGGGAAAAGGAGAAAATGCTGGTAACCAGCATTTTCTCCTTTTCCCACGGTGTTTTCTACCCTTCCCAGAACAAATTTCAATTTTTCAGACATCTTTATTTTGTCGTCTGCAAATCCTTTCAATTTGGACCAGTCTAAGAATTTGTCGTTTGGTAAAGAGTTAAGTGGAAAAAAACTCTAAAATTTGAAGACTGAAAAAAGGACAAACTAACTAAACCTTTTTTTTTTCGAGAAAGTGAGGCAGTGCGCGAATCCCTGTCCACGTATCGACTTATGTCACACTGCGCAGTCCGCGTATCGACTTATGTCACACTGCGCAGTCCGCGTATCGACTTATGTCACACTGCGCAGTCCGCGTATCGACTAATGTCACACTGCGCAGTCCGCGTATCGACCTATGTCACACTGCGCAGTCCTTGTATCGACCTATGTCACACTGCGCAGTCCACGTATCGACCTATGTCACACTGCGCAGTCAGCGTATCGACCTATGTCACACTGCGCAGTCCGCGTATCGACCTATGTCACACTGCGCAGTCCGCGTATCGACCTATGTCACACTGCGCAGTCAGCGTATCGACTTATGTCACACTGCGCAGTCAGCGTATCGACTTATGTCACACTGCGCAGTCCACGTATCGACTTATGTCACACTGCGCAGTCCACGTATCGACTTATGTCACACTGCGCAGTCCACGTATCGACTTATGCTATTTTGCTATAGGTAACTTTTCTGCACATTGAAGGACCATTCTACTTCATTATTGAACTGGTTTAGGACAATAGGGTCTATACTAGGCTACTTATTTAAAAAAATCCACCACGACAGTCTTCTTTTTCTTATTTATTGCTCTGCGTGTCTTATATTCCTATACGTTGTCTTAACCCTTTCCCAAACGACAAATTTTGGACTTTTCCAAACCAAAATAGTTTGCAGACGACAATTTTAGATTTGGAGAAAATGCCAGAAAGTTCTCCTACAGGGTAGAAAACACTGTTGGAAAAGGAAAAATTGCTCGTTACGAGCAATTTCTCCTTTTCCCGCAGTATTTCCAAAAGACTTTTACTACAGATACGTAAAAACCAGGGCTTGTTTGGGAAAGGGTTAAGTGCTTCTTTTACAGTGCATTATTCTCTTTCAATGCAACTGGCTTCTGTCTCCAATTAAACGGAGATGTTCTTGGACAAGATCCGCCTTAGCCCTGGCCTAACACTGGTGAAATCGAGAACATAAGAATAAAGAAAATTTTTGACGCTATACGACGAATATGATGTTAAAAGCTAATTAAATCACCATTCATTCAATCAATCAATGAATCAGTCCATGAATCAATGGGTCGGTCAGTCGGCAAAGGGGAAAGGAGAAAATAATGGTTACAAGCATGTTACCTTTTCCCACAATGTTTTCGAAGGTTGTCCCATAAGGGTGTATAAAACAAGAGACAGTTTTTCCAAAAACTAAGGGAATTAACAAAACCGTATACATTTTGAAGTTTACCTCGTCCCACTAATGGCCAACATTATAGCTATATTAGCATACTCCCCCTCTTTCAAAGGCAGTTGTTTTTGCAAATTTATAGTTTAAGAAATGGTGAGAAAATATAATGTCAAAATTTGTTTCAAAGAAAATAAAACTTCAGAGGAGGGGAAAAGACAAAAAGTGCACATGTCACATCGGGCGAATGTTTTGTTTTGAATTTTGAGAAATGGCCCGGTCTTTGTTATATTTCATTTACTCTTTACCAAAGGACAACATCTTAGACTTGTCCAAATTATCAGTACATACAGACTATAAATTAAAAGTGGGGAAAAATCTGAAATAATAGTTCTTTTGAAGAGAGGGAAAAAATAAATACTGTTGGAAAAAGAAAAAAAAAATGCTTGCAAGCGGTATTTTCTTCTTTTCCTGCAGTGTTTTCATATGCTATCTTCTTCTTCAGGGTTATTGTGAAAACGTGAAATTGCTTTATAAAGCTTTAGTTTTTTACCAAACGACAAAATTTTGGACTGGGCCAAATTCAAAGCTACTGCAGACGACAAAATTATTGCTAAAATGATGATTTCTCTACTTGATAGGGTAAAAAACATAATGGAAAAAGGAGAAAATGCTGGTTATCAGCATTTTCTCCTTTTCCCTTGATGTTTTCAAAAGCTTTCTCAATCAGAATCGTTAAAACAATGGATTGTTTGGTAAAGGTTTAACCCATTACCACTCAATCCCTACTTTTGACGCCCCTGAGTAAGAAGCCTTTTGAAAACCCTGTGGGAAAAGGAGAAAATGCTGGTAACCAGCATTTTCTCCTTTTCCCACAGTGTTTTCTACCCTTCCCAGAATAAATTTCAATTTTTCAGTCACCTTTATTTTGTCGTCTGCAAATGCTTTCAATTTAGACTAGTCTAAATTTTTCTCGTATGGTAATGGGTTAAATAAGTTTTTGACTGGACAGCGCTGTCAACGGGTTCTGAAATGTTGTATGGCTATGGATCACCAACAACGTATGCCACGTGTCGAGTGGAAAGACGCGCAGAGAACATTTTGTATGTTTGTATGGTGTTTAACGCCGTTTTTTAGCATCATCGAAGTTATATGGCGGAGGCGGGTGCCCATTTTCATGCCTTCCTAAAGTTTCTTTGACCAGTGTTTCAAACAATACTCTTTCCATGTACTGGCTGCTACCAAGAAACCTTTGTCGAAACAATGATCAGGGAGATGGAGAGAGTGTTTTGTTGCTGTTTTTAACGTCGTATCAGTTATATTGCGGCGACCAGTGCACATAATTATAATTTCCCAGACTTTATTTTACCAGAATATTCTTCTCAAGCCACTGGGTGCTTTCGAACATAGCCACATGGAAGTCATAATGATCATCTGTGAAAGAGGAATGACTCATGTCCCAGTGAACAACACCTGAGCCCGTACTCACCAACCATTCTTGAGAACATTCTTTGTCATATCTCCAGAATTTTCTATATTTGAAAGGAAAACAACTGCTGATTAGGTAAACCAAATGGTTTACCCAATCAGAAGCCGTGTTTCTTTCAAACTCGGAAAAATTGGGAGAATAAGACAAAGAACGTTCTAAAGAATGGTTGGTGAATACAGATCCAGTTGCTGTCCTCAAAATGAAATTGTCCTAGCTAAGGATACGCACACACGACCCCTTGGTATCAAGCCCTGTATATAACGTGCTGCACTATCCGGCTCTGTGAAAGAGAGCATGGAGAAAGATGTACCCCCAACCCTGACCCCATCGTACAGGTAAAAAATGTAATTTCTGTTTCGCGCAAGTCTACTGTAGCACAAAATCTAATGTAGACGTAAAGTGCCGTCTCGAATTAGCCTGCATGGACTACCAAACGAAACAAACTAAAATTTTCAACTAATGATAACAACCTCGGAAACTGGCGAGTTCAAACGACTCTTTGCTAGAAAGATCTCACTGCATCGGACAATCCAGATCAAATATCAGACTGCACATTCTGTGTTGTCTGATCTTAACCTACACTGTCTGTAAAAGAACTCTGAGTTTCTCTAACACAGCTTTATCATTAAAGCGCCTTTCACAAATTTTTGGTTTTGCGGCCAGTATAGATCAAGATCAGGCTACACAAAACGTGCAGCCTGATCTTTGATCTACACTGTCCAATTTGATGAGACATTACGGATAATAGCAACCATGAATCTGCATTTATTTCGGCCATATTTCTAGACTGCAAGCGCCCATTAGATTTAGTCGGCGTTCTAAGGGTGACCAATAAAACGGTTAGTTAGTAACAGAACGTGTCTGGCATGCCCCCAGCCGGAAAATTGATTCAAGTTTTTACCTATCTTTTTGTTCCATCGTGATAAAATATCGATACGTCGTGATACGATATGAAATTTAAAACCTGATCACCTGGCACAATCTTCAACAAGTTTTGATTATCTGCGATAAAAGCAGGAAGTCTTTCTTTAAACCTACTATTTTAAAACATTCTAAAATAGAAAGATTCTTTAAAAACGCATTTTTCTGACAAAAATAGTCATTTGGTTCATAATGGATTCGGTAGTCTTCGGTCGTCGCCCAGACGGCGTGTCCTGTTAATTGATTCGATGCTAGGACTATTGGTTGCTTGGTAGGTCGATGGGTGGTTGGTCGACAGATAGATCGACGGAATAGTCGGTAAATCGGATACTAGGTCGGCAACTGCGTGAATTATTTAGTAGGTCGGTTGGTAGGTAGTTCCGCAAGTGGATCGGTGGTTGGATGGATGTTTGGATCGGTCTGAAAGTTTGTCGATAAGTCGGTCTAGCGGTCCATCGATAGATCGGTGTGTCGGTCAGCATTTTGGTCGTTCGGATATAATAATGGTCTTTTCACCAGTCGATAAGTCGGTCTAGCGGTCCATCGATAGGTCGGTGTGTCGGTCAGTGTTTTAGTCGTTCGGATATAATATTATGGTCTTTTTACCAGTCGACAGTCAGTTAGTGGACCGATCGTTTGCTTGGTTTGTCGGTTTACTGTTTGGTCAGTTATTGGGCCCACCAAACGGTTAGCCACCTAGGCAAGCAGGTAGGCAGGTAGGAATCAAGTCAGCTAGGTAGTTGATCGAAGGATTGGTGTCTTATCAAGTATAGCAGATGGTAAAACAGATATATAGAAAAATATATGAAATTAAATAGATAAACAAACATCTATTCATTTTAAATACTGTAAGTAGAATTAATAAACTGGCTGTCACTCTAGTGAATATTGTATCTAAATGATAACGTTACCGTTAAAAAAAAAAACCGTCATGAAATTATAAAGTTTGCTCATTTTGAAAAATACTTCACTTCACAGTTCTTTCAGTTCTGCAGTCAACTATCGCTATGACCAGAATGATCCATCCTCGGATACCCCGGGGTCTCCCTATTTGCTACGCTACATCGACCCCTGGGACAATTAGTTGAATTTCCTTCGCTTTACCGCTGGCCGAATGCTGGCTTTTCATTGGTTCCATCATCATTTTGTGATGGGCGAGTGTACTGTACGCTATGACGTTTCGTATCGATTTTCGGCGGCTCGCTTTACCGCTGGCCGAATGCTGGCTTTTCATTGGTTCTATCATCATTTTGTGATGGGCGAGTGGACTGTACGGTATGACGTTTCGTATCGATTTTCGGCGGCTGATTCAAAGTTTTATTAGTCAATTGTCCCAGGGTCGATGTAGCGTAGCAAATAGGGAGACCCTGGGGTATCCGAGGATGAGAATGATCACTGTTAGCCATCAGTTTGTTTAAGACATTACCACACAATCCCTACTTTTAACGACCCTAAGAAAGACGCCTTTAGAAAACATTGTGGGAAAAGGAGAAAATGCTGGTTACCAGCATTTTCTCCTTTTCCCACAATGTTTTCTACCCTTCAAAAAACAAATTTCCAATTTTCAGAAACTTTTATTTTGTCGTCTGCAAATGCTTTCAATTTGGACAAACCTAAAATTTTGTCGTTTGGTAAAGGGTTAAATGAATTGACTGAAAATTTCGAAGCCGATCGCAAAACCCAGTTACTGCAGATTGAATCGTATCCAAATTTATTTAAACCAATGAAAAATTTCATGGTGCCATACAGTGTAGATTCAAGATCAGACTAGTCGTTCTTTGTAGTCTGATCTAAAACTACACCGTCTGCAAAATTGGTACGAGTCTCATCAGGGATTACAGTAAAAAGAAAGATCTACAGTGTGGGTTGTGTCGCGCTTGGCTGTTGTTAAAGTTTAGCTCTCTATCAAACGCTAAAACTTTCACTCTTTATCACATAATGCCCAGTTTTAACGGCCCTGGGGAAATAGCCTTTGGAAAACCTTGTGGGAAAAGGAGAAAATGCTGGTAACCAGCATTTTCTCCTTTTCCCGCAAGGTTTTCTACACACAAAATCTTTGACACACAATTATAATCATTACAGATAAATTCAAAGTGTCGTCTGCAAATGCTTTAAATTTGGACCAGTCTAAAATTTTGTTGTTTGGTAAAGAGTTAAACTAGATCACTTTAAAAGCATTTTTGAACCACAAATCAAATGTAGCTCAAATAATTACTTCTGCCTTTTGATTGGTTAGAAAACATATAGAAAATCCTGGGTCCGTATTTACCAACCATTCTTAAGAACATTCTTAGTCTTATTCTCCATAATTTTGTTGATGTGAAAGTAACAGAACTTTTGATTGGCTAAACCAAATGGTTTAGCCAATCAGAAGGTCTGTTACTTTCACAGTCGGGAAATCTTGAAGAATAAGACCAAGAACGTTCTTAAGAATGGTTGGTGAATACGGACCCACTAGTTTACAGCATTTTTTCTCTTTTTCTCAATATGTTTTCAAAAGCCTTTTCCTTCAGGGTTGTAAAAACTCGGGGACTGTTTGGTACAGGGTTAGGTAGCCTTAGAAGAGTGAAATCGAGGTATTCTACGAAAAGAAAAATGGTGTCTTGAAGTCGCAATCGCTCCTTTTCCCACGATATTTCCCCCAAACTATTCGGACTGCATGGTTGTTAACATACAATGTTACAGGGGTAATGGATTTAATTCAACAGGTTCTCACATAGCGTAATTGCTTCTGCAGAATCCGGAAATAAAACCCAGAGAAATGACCCAGTTTTGAAAGAACCACGTGTTCCTAGTTGGGTTGTGGGCGTGAAATTTGTGCTTATCTATCGCTTTATTCTACTGATAAGCCTTTCTGGCTTTTCAGAAATAGAAATCGGCTGAAGTGAAAATAAATCACCTATCTCTATTCTGACCATTGTTTAACAAGATACGCTATCACTGTATACCGCAACATAACTTATTTATTAACTATCACCTAATTTAATTTTGACACATATTTTAAAGATTTTATCCGATGTATCTTTAGGAAACAGTGTGGAGAATGGAGAAATTACACGGAACAAATTTCTTGGTTTTTTTTTTTTGTTTCTATCTATATCAAGATCGAAATAATCAAAATATGTGTTCATCTTTTTTTTTTTATCTCTGACGTGGAATGCACATAGACAAAAATCGCAGAAGGGATACAATTAACTCTTTGCCTTCTAAGCAAAGCTAGACACGCGTTTGCCAACACTGTAAGTTAACGTAAGACTGCACTTAACGTGCATCCTAATCTTGGATTATAATTGGAGTGCAACACGCGAAAAGGTGCATTCGGACATTTGCGTAAAGTGTCGTCCCGGATTAGCCTGCGCAGTCCGCGCAGGCTAATCCGAGACGGCACTTTACGACTACATTAGATTTTGTGCTACAGTAGACTTGCGTAAAACAGAAAATCACATAAAATCGGAAAGTGTCGTTTCGGATTAGCCTGTGCGGACTGCAGACGCTGATCCGAGACGACACTTTACGCAAATGTCCGAATGACCCTTTTCGCGTGTTGCACTCCATATATACCGCGATGGTCCGCTTCTCAATATAAAATTCTTTCTGCCTGATTTTAAACCGATGTTGCACAAGGAATGTGTACAATGTCAAAAATTGCAGTCTTGAGCATGCTCTGTTACTTTTTTAAAAATGAAATATAGATAAATATTATGTTGACCCATCACGCAAAAAGAGACCTTCTGGGAACTGAAAAAAGTGTCAACCCTGGTCAGACTGCGCGAATCGCGCAGGCTGACCAGGTTTGACATTTAATGACATTTTCTATATGAAAAGTGGCCATTGTACCTTGTTATACAATCTTTTTTTTCGAGTTATCAACTTAAACTGACCTTCACTATCGTTGTTGTGTTTTCATCTAAATGATGTACAGAATTCCCATGCAGATGGCCCCTTATTGCATGATGGGTCACACTATTATTCATTCCATGATAGTTTAGAAATCTATATAGCGCATGCCGTCACCTTTTCTTTGGTGAAAGAAACACTTATGTAATCATACGATAACATAGATTCAGTCTGTCGAAAAGTGGAATAAAATCAACTTGTACAAACACGCAGCCAGATCTTAGTCTACACTACCAGCTTCTATATTGGTGATTTAACGCACAACTAATAATAACTTTTTTAACCCTTTACCGAAGAATCCCTGGGTTTTTACGACCCTTACATAGAAGCCGATAGAAAACAATGTGAGAAAAGGAGAAAATGCTGGTAACCAGCATTTTCTCCTTTTCCCACAATGCTTTTTACCCTGCTGGAGAAAAAAAAATGAATTACGTTTATTTTATCCTCTGCAAGTCCTTTGAATTTGGACCAATCTAAAATTGTGTCATTCGGTACAGAGTTAATGCAGTTAGTCCAATTAAAAATCTGCCATTACATAAAATGAAATCATGCCAGCAGATTCAAGGCACCTTTAAAAAGTATTGTTCTACCATAACAACCTAGGCAGTCCGTGCAAGCTGACATGAGTCGATTCGTTTTTCTAATGGTCAATTTACGGCATGTCCAAGGAACAGTCTACTTCATGATTCAGTGGATTGTCAGACAAACTGGATTTTATGGATCCATACTTATGTGATGAAGCGCGTGCTAGAATGCATCACAGATATTCACCAAACCCCATTTTGTCAGAGTATGGCTTAGCTCTTTACCAGACGGGGTCCTGTGTGGCTCACTCGGTGGTAAGGTGCAGGACTCGTGATCTGCGGGTCCCGGGTTCGAGCCTCACTAGCTCCACTGGGTTTTTTCACAGGAGTGTCCTTGGGCAAGACACTTCAGAGCCTAGCCTAGTACTGGTGAAATCCGGGAAACATGAATATGTGAACTGTCGCCGTGATATGACTGAAATAACGTTGAAAGCGGCGTAAAACACCATTCAAACAAACAAACTTTACCAGACGACAAAATTTTAGACCATCCCAAACTGAAAGCATTTGCAGACAACAAAATTAACGTGACTCAAAAATTGAAATTTGTTTCCATGCAGCAGGGTAGAAAACATTGTGGGAAAAGGAGAAAATGCTGGTTTCCCGCATTTTCTCCTTTTCCCACAATGTTTTCAAAAGGCTTCTCTCTCAGTGCTGTGAAATCCAGGGGTTGTTTGGGAAAGGGTTAATAAATTAGGTTAGAAACCTGTCTATTGTATCCTGTTCCATTCTGTGTGAATTAGTGTTGCGTGTTTTATGTTACTAGCAATTTCCTGCTGTGCTGTTACTGAATCATCCTTGATATGTAAGACATCAGTTTATCATGTGACTAATGGCTTATCAGTTCTTATTCCCGGGTTCTATTTAAAACCCAACGTCGTGATAGAAACAGACACACTTTGGTCTAACAGAGCGCTGCAGTTCGAAATGAAGTTAAGCAAAAGGACCATAGTTTATCGTGATGAGAATTGAATCAATGTGTTTTTTGCGACGACAATCATGCCTTCCTCAAGATATCAGTCTGCCAGATTTGTCGGTATAGGGCTTAACCATTTGCCATACAACTTCGAAGGCTTTCGAAAACATCGTGGGAAAAAGGCAAATGCTGGTGAACCAGCATTTTCTCCTTTTCCTGCAATGTTTTCGACCCTTTCCCTATCAATTTCATTTTTAAGTCACATCCTGTCGTCTGCAAATGCTTCTAATTTGAACTTGTCTAGAATTTTGTCCTTTAGTCAAAAGTTAACCAATGGGTGACTGGTTCAGCGTTCAGTCAGTTCCTCTCCTTGGTTTAATGATAATTATTATGACAAAGACAAAGACATTCACGAGTTGAAGACGATTTCATTTTGGTGTCCCTGTACGTCCCGGACTTTCCAAAATCTCTGTACTCATGGCTAGGTCAAGTCAAAAGTCGTCTGATTCATCATTTAACTCATTACCAAACGGCAATATTTTAGGCTTGTCCAAATCGAAAGCATTTGCAGACGACAAAAAAAGTGACTGAAATTTAAAAAAAAAATGTTTTGTGAAGAGTAGAAAACATTGTGGGAAAAGGAGAAAATGCTGGTTACAGCATTTTCTCCTTTTTCCACAATGTTTTCTTAAGGCTTCTTTCTCAGGGTCGTCAAAAGGGGGGATTGAGTGGTGCGTGACTCAAACAGAGCAAAAGGTAAGAAAATCTCCGAAGGTCTACTTTCGCTTTCAGATTGGCGAAAGAAGAATTTTGAAATTTCCACAGGAAATGACCTTTGTGATCGATCTAGGTTGCAAAAAGTTCCTCCTTAAGGTCTATAGGGTTATTTTTCTTCCATAAAGTTATGCGGTTAGCAAGTACAAGTAGAGCGAAAAAAGTCACTAGTTTTCTGAAGGTCTCCCGCTAAATTGCATTCTATAAATTCTCATCTATCTAATTTGGGCATCCTGGGTACAGAACCGAACCATTTTCCTACGCGACAACCGTCACTTTGAATTTCAAACTAAAATAAACGTTTACTCCATAAAACGCTACCTCGTGCAATTCACTCAGCTATGATCAGCAGTTTAGAGAAATCTGGAGCTAAAGCAGGTCTCATTTCTCCTCAAACGTATTGATAAAAGCTATTTCTACATTGCTACTTTATAGAGCGTAATATTACAGTCTGTCCGCTTTCGGGGCTTGTGATGCGTCATATAAGACAGGTCGAATCTTCGAAGAATATGACATGCGCAGACAACGTTTTCCAAATGGCGAGATAAGGACTTTGATTGGCTGACAGAAAAGTCAGCCATAGATGACGTTCTGTAGACCGACTCAGATCCTAGGGGTTCTTCGTCGAGGTTTATACTTTGTACCATACGACCCCAACTTTTAACGACCCTGAGGAAGACATCTTTTGAAAACATTGTGGGAAAAGAAGAAAATGCTGGTTTCCAGCATTTTCTCCTTTTCCCACAATGTTTTTTACTCTTCCCCAAACAATCCCAATTTTTAGGTCACATGTATTTTCTCTTCTGCAAATGCTTGCAATTTGGTATATACTAAAATGTTGTCGTTTGGTAAAGAGTTCAGGCCCCGTATTCACCAACCATTCTCAAGAACGTTCTTAGTCTTATTCTCCAGAATTTTCTACATTTGTAAGTAACACAACTTTTAATTGGCTAAACAATTTAGCCAATCAAAGGTTGTGTTACTTACAAATTTAGAAAACCTTGGAGAACAAGACTAAGAATATTCTCAAGAATGGTTGGTGAATACGGGCCCAGGGTGCGCTTTTTCTTCTTCGAGGTCTAAATGGAACGTTTTTTCGCGCATCATGCGGATGGCTGTTCACGTTATCAACACAGTGTCATCTTTCATTTGTACGAAGCTTTACCATACATAATGAATAGCTCATTATACAATGGAAACACAATGATTGTGGATTTTGAGCGAAATTTTTTAGGTTACATTAATTCAGCCCCTTCCATCACCCTGTAAGACATTAGTAACTTTTTGTGGACCGTATATATACATCAAAACTGGACTGCACGTTCTGTGCAGTTTCTGCTCTTGGTTCCACATCGTCCGATTTAGATTCAAATCTATGAATAAAGCCATTTCTCTTTGTATTTAAAATGTGTTTGTACACCTCGGAAATAGTCAAATTAAATAAAATCTTATTTTTTTGCGGCATAAACATGTTTACTAATCACCTGTATTTTCCAACCATTATCCATTCTAGGTTGAATTGTTTTTATTTCAAAGTAACACAATTTCTGATTGGCTGAACCAAATGGTTTAGCCAATCAGACATTGCATTACTTTCTCAATCTAGAATCGGACTAGAAACGATATATAGCATGGTTGTTGGATAAGTATTGACGTTTGTTTGTTTGTATTGGGGTTGACTCCTTTTTAAATGCCTAGGCCACATTACGACAGTCAGAACACCTATACGCATGTATCTCCTGGTTTTTTCACACCAGTACTGACATAACTTTCTTTTCCAGCCGCTGACTTTTATTCACGTACATAAGAGGTGAAGGGCAAAAAAGTCGCTGGAAGGTTTGTCTCAACCGCGTATCGAACTTGGAACCTCCAGGCTACGTGTCAGATACGCTATCCACTGAGCTAGTCGGATGAGGGCCACTGTAACGAACAGATTATCTAACTTCGTCTGTTCCTTGTATACTGATTTTGTCCTGTACATTACGCATTGAGATTTTTTTTTTTGTACTTGTGAATTATATATGGATCAAGGTAATCTTAACTTTATAAATCAAGATGTACTTAAACCCATCACCACACAATCCCTACTTTTGACGACCCTGAGAAAGAAGCCTTTAGAAAACATTGTGGGAAAAGGAGAAAATGCTGGTAACCAGCATTTTCTCCTTTTCCCGCAATGTTTTCTATCCTTCACAATGCAAATACTTTCGATTTGGACAAGCCTAAAATGTTGTGGTTTGGTAAAGAGTTAAACAAGGTGTGCGTCTGTCCCGAGCATTACAGCGGTGACTAAGTATGTTTTTTTTTGCTTTGTCTGTATAATTATAAACGTAAATTAGAGGAGACAAGACGCTCTGTGCGCCATGAGAACGTTATCTATATAACTGCTCTTTACCCCGCTCACTCTCGTCACCACATCGCAAGCAACATTAAAATCTCCTCTTCCTTGATGAAGTATTGTAACACTTTGCCAAACAATCCCGACTTGTAACAACCTTTAAAAAAAAGCCGTTCGAAAACATTGTCGGACAAGAGAACATGCTAGTAACCAGCATCTTCTCCCTTTTCCACAAAGCTTTTAACCAAAGTTATATTTCTTTTTTTCGGTCACAATGTTTTTGTTGTCTGCAAAAGCTTTCAATTTTGGCAAGTTTGAAATCGTGCTTTTTGGATACTTAGGAATTCAACAACCTCTCGAGTTTCGAATCCGAGACCAGCCATTAGATTCACCGAGAGTTCCATAAAACTTCATGGTTCTTTTTTAAATCACATGATGAAATTTTCAGTTTAATTACGACAAATTTATTTTTAAGAGAAAACTTTATCAACAATAAGGCACTTCACCATAGAGGTTTGACCATATACGACACTTTTTACTTATCTTCAACATGTGCAAGATAAGAAAATTCGTAGTGGCTGTGTTAACGGAAATTAAAGACAGTTACCATGCCATGGTATGTGATACAAGAAGTATCTTTTATAAAGATAGACAGTATTAGTTATACGGTCAGGTGGCAGGGGACTTGGAAACTTGTTCACGGCTTGTGTTGTGGTGACATGATTCGACACAGCCGTGAACAAGTTTCCAAGTCCTCTGCCACCTGACTGTACTAATTTATTATACTGCAAAGTTTTACCCTTTCAAAGCGCGTTAAGCGAAATTTTCCTGTTTTATAATCTCACGAATCAAGTATGCTGACGAAATAGAAATTCCCTTCTGAGTGCCCCTATTCAATGAAAACTGACGTCACTAAAACGTGCAGTTTGGTGTATAAATGTGCAGTCTGGCGATCGATCGACACCGCCATTTTGGGTGTTGTGTTGCAAGTGTAGTGATGTGTACGGGGCACCCTATAGGGAAGCTGGTTTTACGTGGTTTTTGACAGAGTATAGTCTACATGATATATATTTTTCCGGCAGATTAACCAATCAGATCACGAGAAATTTCTTTGTAGTGCAATAATATAAATTTACCAACACGTAGGAATAGGCCCTTAGAATAAATATGTCTATATTTTTGACCAATCACAGATTTCTATTTATTCATTTGTTATCAGTATCAGAGAGTAGGTCAAAAGCCAACACAATGGTTCTCCAAATCGATTACAGATCACCCGAGTCTTAGTCAAACCCGACGATTTTGGCGATGAAAAACGATGTTACACGAATCCCAGTAGTGTCCCCTATCCTTAAGTCTAAAAATCTGAATTAATCCACAGTATTTTGGGCTTACCTTTCAAATGGTAGAAAACACCGAGGGAAAACGAAATAATGCGGGTTTACAACATTTTCTTCTTTTTCCCATGATGTTTTTAAAGGCCTTCATTATTTTGATTGACGGAAAAACGCACACTTTCGTTCGGTCAGGGTTATCTCTTTTCCAGACGACAAAATTCTGGACTCAACCAAATTGGAAGCATATGTAGATGACAAATTACTGATTCCTGTCTTTGATGGTGGAAAAAATTGAGGGAAAATGTGAAAAAAGGCTCCTTTTCCTACAATGTTTTCATAAGCTTTGTTTCTTCAGGGTCTTTGTGTGGTAAAGAGTTAAATCAAACCAAATGTTGGTAAAAACATTGCTAACACTGACAGATACACCATGTTTTACCCCCCGTCATTTCCGCTACCTCCCCACATCAGCTTGTCAGGACGTTATATTTTTTGCAGACATTACAATAGGTGCAACATGTGGGATTTTGTTTGTTTGTTAGTTTATTTGTATGTATGTATGTATGTATGTATGTATGTATCTTTGTTTGAACGGTGTTTACCTTACACTTTCAAAATTTGTTTCTAAAATGTCATGTCGACCGCTCACTTACCAATTCGTCATCCGGATCTTTTTTTTTATGAATGTTCTAAGTCTTATACTCAAGAATTTTCTCTGGAAAGTCTTTACTTTAGAAAACTCTTATTCATATTCTAGAATTTAGAAAAGTTTGGTTTTCTCCAAAATGAGGCTCGGGCTCTGCTTCAGCTTGCCCAAAGATATTCCAAAGCCAATAGCCACAGGGAGAATGGTCTCCATGAGAAACCCTAATCGGTAACCACAGAAAAGATTTTGGTGAAGAAACAATGTGTCAAGAATTAACCAGTATCCTGCTGAATGAGTAAAATAAACTTTCAAACCATTCAAACAATCCCAATTGCTGGGAGGCTGTTGCTGGGAGGCTGTGTTGCTATTAAATATCTCCTTATCGGACAGTGTATGTTCAAGATCAGACTGCACGTTCTGTGCAGTCTGATCTTGATCTACATTGTTCGCAAGAGTTCTTTAAGGCGGACATAGCAGCCTGGGAAGGGTTAACCCTTTCCCAAACGACAAACTTTTGGACTAGACCAAATTGAAAGCATTTGCAGACGACAATCCAACTCTTGCTGAAAAGATGATTTCTGTCTATGATAGGGTAGAAAACATTGAGGGAAAAGGAGAAAATGCTGGTTACCAGCATTTTCTCCTTTTCCCACAATTTTTTCAAAAGGCTACTATTCCAGACCCGTAAAAAACAAGGGATTGTTTGGGAAAGGGTTAAATTACCGCCGGCTTGTTTGCACCTTCACAGAGGGTAAACTGTTTGGGAGGACATTTTGATTGTCGGTGATAAAATTTTAAAGGTTTACACCATGTGTGTCATCGTCAGGGAAAGCAGTGACTCAACATTGACACAAGATACAGAGAGGAAGAAGTACACAAGTATATTTGCTAGTAAAACATCTGCTGGATGAAAATAGATAATCTACCGTAAGTCTCAATACATCTGGGGATTCATGCAAGTGTCCAACCGACCAGCCATCCAGCTAGCCAGTCAGGAAATGATCAATCCCATTATTCAGCATCGATCCCTGCATCCAACGATCCCTGTATTCAACGACCCATGCACCCACGAATCTAGGCTTCAGTCCGTCCGTCCGCCTATCCGTTAGTATGTCCGTTCATCAATGCATCCACTTATACATCCACTCATGCATCAACTGCACGCATGCATGTATGCATCCATTCATCCATCCATCCATTTTCTTTCCTCCTATGGCTTCCTCTATCTTATTTCATATATCTAGCTATGCCACTATAACTGCATGGATGGTTTTGGGGTTTTAGTCCGCACCGGTCTATTTCAGAATCTTTTGTAAAACAAAACCATCTAGTTACACCACTATTACAACAGAAAGCAGTAATAAATTGGGTAACTTAAGTCTATCATGCAGATATAGTGATGAATTTCTTTCCAAATAATAATTTGTTCTTCAAGTACAGTGTCTTTCGAATAACCATAAATTTTCGAAAAGTTGCCTGTTCACGTAATCGATAATTTTCACGTAATCTTTTTAACGCTAATGTCGTATTTTACTACATACTCAATATTCGTTCGACTTGGCTGTTGCACCAAACAATCGATTAAATGCAGTCCTTCTTTCACGTGTTTAACATTAAAAACAGTTTACGTCTGAGCCGAAAAAGCGATTTTGAAAACATCGTGGGAAAAGGAGAAAATGCTGGTGACCAGCATTTTCTCTTTTCCCCACGATGTTTTCAATACACCCATATGGTATAAAATCCAATCTTTTATTTATGGGTATACAAATGCGTTTCAACATGATTGTCTAAATATTTTGTTCTGTTGTAAAGAGTAAATATATACCGCCGTGGTACAAAAAAACGACAACCCGCTATCAATCTATGTGAATGAAAAAGCCCTGGGTTTTAAAATTAGTCATCCTTAGGTTAACGTGGGAATTATCGTCTAAACTTAACCCTGTTTTTCCATGTTTGGTATTTAACTCCATTTTCAACAATATTTTGGTAACACGACGGCGGCCAGTTCATATAAACATGGCTTCATCGAGTTGAAGTTTTCTTTTTTAACCTATTACCACACAATGCCTACTTTTGACGCCCCCTGAGAAAGAAGCCTTTAGAAAACATTGTGGGAAAAAGGAGAAAATGCCGGTAACCTTCACAAAACAAAATTTAAATTTTCAGTAAAATTACCTAAAGCACAAAATCCACTTAAGTCACTGGCTGATTTCTAAAATAATGATCTTCGAAACAGTGCACAAGGTGAAAGAGAAAGGAATCCTGTCGCAATGGCCATCGTCAAGCCTCGGAAAGGAATTGGCCGTCCATTCCTAGATCGCTCCGTGCATTCTGATCTTGATCTATACTGTCCAAAAAATGCGTATTGAGTCGGACCTAGCAGTTTATGAATGAACCCATTACAACACAATCCCTACATATGACGACCCTGAGACAGAAGGCTGTAGAAAACATTGCGGGAAAAGGAGAAAATGCTGGTAACCAGCATTTTCTCCTTTTCCCACATTGTTTTCTAGCCTGTCACAGATAAATTTTATCATTTAAGTCAAATTCAATTTGTCGTCTGCAAAACTTTTCAATTTGGACAACTCTGAAATTTTGTCGTTTAGTATCGAACCTAGCAGTCTATAAATGAACCCATTACAACACAATCCCCACTTTTGACGATCCTGAGACAGAAGGCCTTTAGAAAACATTGTGGGAAAAGGAGAAAATGCTGGTAACCAGCATTTTCTCCTTTTTTCCACAATGTTTTCTACCCTGTCACAGACAAATTTTATCATTTAAGTCAAATTCAATTTGTCGTCTGCAAAACTTTTCAATTTGGACAAGTCTGAAATTTTGTCGTTTGGTAAAGAGTTCAGCGTTAAGCGTTTGTATTGACTTGCTGGAGACATCTTTTCAAAACAGTGTTGCAAATGAAAAATTCGGTCATGACTTGCACTATAATCAGTTTCCTCTTTTCTCACCGCGATCTATTTAATTTGCTTAATTCTTTATCAGACAGTCACGAGTATAAAGGACCCTAATGAAGATTAAATCTTCTTTGAAAACGTTGTGGAAAAAGAACATTTTCTCCTTTTCCTACAATGTTTACTACCATTTTAAAGACAAATCCAATCATTTGAGAAAAATTTAATTCTTGGTCCACAAATATTTTCAAGTTGGACGAATTTAAAACTTTTTTTTTTCGTTTGGTACAGAGTTCAGATAAAAACCGTTTAAGGCTTCTAGGCATGACTTACTGACCTTTTATGGACAGTGTAGAACAAGATCAGATTGCACTGAACATGCAGTCTGATCTTTTATCTACACTCTCCGATAAGGGCATAAGCGCCCCCCCCCCCCAAGAGATTTTATTATCAGCTTTACTTCTTTACCACATAATCCCAACTTTTAACGACCCTGAGAAAGAGGCCTTTTGAAAACATTGTGGGAAAAGGAGAAAATGCTGGTAACCAGCATTTTCTCCTTCTCCCACAATGTTTTCTACCCTTCCCAGACTAAATTTCAATACTTCAGTCAAATTTATTTTGTCGCCTGCAAATGCTTTCAACTGGTCTAAAACTTTCTTGTGCGGTAAAGAGTTTAAGTTTTATTTCCCTTAAATAGCATGATAAGGGTTAAACAGTAACTTGCTAGCAGCACACAAGACGAAAATGTAACAAAGGAATTAATGTATAAAGCTAACTTGAATGGCGTCTCCATAAATGGAAAACAAACGCCTTAATCTTTCTCTTTTTTTATTTCTTTTTTAGAAAATGTGAACCTATTCTGAAAAAAGAATTTATCTATGGTATTTGAAATAAACAGTGGAATACCTTTTATGCTTTGTTTGATTCTTTTGTCAAAGAGATTGATTGGAAACGGGTAAACATTTAGTCGGTTTTAATGTAGCTATATTGTATCCTTCCACTATAAGGGTATTTGTGGTGTTTGGGCAAAAGCATAACCGGTTTTTGTGGTATTTGTCGAAGACAATACCACTATGAGTTCAAGATTGAATTCTGATAACCATGAATCTTATTTTGTGCAAAGCCGAAGGAAATAAACCCAATTAAACTCATTCTTTCTCAGGCAAATGAGTTTTTTGGTGGCACACAGATATGTAATTTGAAATGACATTGGGAGAGTCCACCAATCGTTGAGATACTTATTTTTGATTGAAATTAGCTTCTCTCGCTCATAGCCTTTTATTGGCGCAATAGTACAAATTTACCCACTTTTTCGTTCCAAAACCAATTCGTTCCATGGCTTGTTCGTCCTATGATTGCGCGCTACTCCATTTGATTGCTCATGAATATCTATAGATCGAAGTAATTGATTGTAATGTTGGAAATTAAATGTAAAAGGCTAAAGATATTTCAAACTTATAGTTTTAAGGTACATGAGTACTTCTCCCTTCTATCGAAAAGGTATTCATTTGCTTTTAAGCCAATATCTGAACAATATGTCTCTTTTTCTTTCAAACTATTGATTCTACGTAATGGGTTTCCTTGACAAATACCACTTCAGCGTTCTCAACGCTTTGATTTAATACCTACGGTTCGATCTGGGGCTACATTGTGTAAGTCTTTTTTTTTTTACCTGAAGCTGGTAAATAATTACATGGAAATTTCCAGCAAATAGCAAAAACCAAAATATAGCAATTTGTATAAATAGCTTTTAAGATTTTTACAATCTTACCAAACTCCAGAATTTTTTCAGCACCGATAAAAGCATGGCGATAGCTCAAAAAGCGTCAATATAGAAGAAATACAATAGTTCATGCAAGAAAGGAATATTTACAGTGATATATCGTCGGTTTTCTTCAATAACCTCGTAAATACAGCTTGTTTCAAGCTGTAGTTTCGAGGTTTTTGAAGTAAATCGACGATATCCTTAATGGGCTACGTTAACCACTTAAAATGGTGCACTGCTCTTCAAAAAAGTAGAAAACAATGTGGGAAAAGAGAAATGCTGGTTACCGGCATTTTCTTCTTTAACCATAGTGATTTCTATAGGCCTTTTCTTCAGGTTCGTTTAAATTCAGAAATGATTGGCTTAAAGTTTAAAAAACTAGTCAATTTACAATTTCAAAGATAACCAGTCGACCTGGCAATCTCTGTATTATTATCCTAATTTGCACAACTTGCTGTGCCTCCGCGCCTAAACAGGTGTTTACCTTGTTTTTAACGACAGAAAATGCAGCTCCCGTCTTGTAAGGTGTCCTTCGAAAAGATATCGTTTTGAAGAAATAGGAAGCACAGAGAGAGATAGAGACAGAGACAAGGACAGAGAGACGAAGAGAGACAGAGACAGACGGACGGAAGGATGGACGGACGGACCGACAGACAAACCGATAGACAGACAGAATTTGTGTGGTGCTTAACAAGGGAGAGATTGCGGGCAAATCAATCTGCATTAATTGTATACTGGTAACATCAGAAATTCACAATAAAACATCAATTTAAATTTCAACATTTACAAAAAAAAAAAACTGTCTGTGACTCACGTTCCCATTCATTTTTTGCGTGTGTTCTCGTCTTTTTTTTTATATAAAAGGGGGAAAAAGTGTATAGAGTTTAAAACTATTTGATATAGAAGTATTAAAACGTTTTAAATGACAAGCTTTAATACAGTGCATCTATGTAAACTTCAGGACAACCTGTTTAAATTGTAATTTGCTCTAGTTTTTTACATTCAGTTGGATTGAAGTTGTTAAATTAATTGAACATGCCGTATTTGGTATAAAAAGAGAGATCTTATATCCAAATGTAATATATTTTGAAATGCGCGTGAGAAAAGTCTGCTTATTACAGAGGGCTATTGTGCGTTATCTTTTAAAACCCTTCTTGCCTTTTTTTTTCTTTAATTTCTCAAAAAGAGAAACAAAAAAAGAAGATAATACGTTCAGGTGAAAAACAACAGATGTGCTTTTGTTTTTTCGCTGTTTAATCAATTACCAAAGAATACAATGCTAGGCTTGTCAAAATCCAAAGCTTTGATAGATGACAAATTAACCGCGGCTCAAGTAATGGAATTTTTATAGGTATTAGTAATAGATAGATAGATAGATAGATTCTTTATTGACATGTACAGAATCACAAACTTCACATATCATAATACAATAATATTATTAAGGTCATTTTTAACAAACCATGAAACATGTATGTAACTGTGGAGTACATAAGTAAAAATAATAGTTTCTGAAAATCTTGAAAGGAGAAGGAAGAAGAACAAAAGAAAGTTGTTATTTCAAATAAAAGGGAATTGTAGTTTCATAGAAGTGTAGATGAACTAACGATCAACTGCATTCTCTGTGTGAAAAAAGTTTGTTCTCTCTATAGAAAACGTTAATGGAAAACAATGTTAGAAAAGGGGGGAAACGCTGATTAACAGCACAAGATGACATGGATCGATAGATGGTATGCAACACTTGAAAAGGGGCATTCGGACATCTGCTTAAGGTGTCGTTTCGGATAGCCTGTGCAGTCCGCGCAGGCTGATCCGAAACGACACTTTCCGCTTTTATGCAATTTTATATTATGCTCAAATCTACTGGAAGACAAAATCTAATATAGTCGTAAAGTGTCGTCTTGGATTAGACTGCGCAGAGTGCGCATGCTGATCCGAAACGACACTTTACGCAAATGTCTGAATGCCACTTTTTGCGTGTTGCAAGCCATATATTTCCAAATGCATTTAACCCGCATCTTCACGAAGCATGACTCAATCGTAAATACAGTGTACCATTATGAATGGAATATTTGGATGAACTGACAGCTGCTTCATTCAGAAAACTGATTGTGGTTTTAGCTCATTGAGGATTTCTCATGTATTATTACATGACATTTGAATTAAATGTTCGAGGGAAAAGGTACTGTCGATCAAAATCAGACTGTCTGATTACGTTGCAATCTGATTGTCCAAGCACCCAATTTCATTTCGAACTGCATGATTTATATATATTGTAAACGCACTCTTGATATCGTCTTGTTTTCTTCATTCTTTCTCTGTCACTGCCAGCTAAACGACCCCAGCTATTTTCAGTGCCTGTAAGTACAGTTTCGCTGTAAATAAAGACACTTTTTGGACATCAAAATTTGCATCGGTATGCAGGCAGTGTAAAGCAAAGATCATACAGCGAATTCTTTAACCCTTTCCCAAACAACAAAATTTAGAATCTTCCAAACTCAAAGAGTTTGCAGACGACAATTTCAAATTTGATAAAAATGGCAGAAAGATCTCCAAATGAGTAGAAAATACTGTGGGAAAAGGAGAAATTGCTCGTTACGAGCGATTTCTCCTTTTCCCACAGTGTTTTCAAACGACTTGTACTGCAGACACGTAAAAGCATGGGCTTGTTTGGGAAAGGGTTAAGCCGCCTTAAGGATACGGCACCCAAACCTATGGAATCGGTTTCATGGTTATGTCGTAATCCGTAATCGGTTAGCCGATACACGCTGGTTACCCGCATCGATTACGGATATACCCGAGTCTAAGCCGAATCCATACGATTTTGGCGATGACAGGCGATGTTACACGAATTTGTAGTCTGGTAAAGAGTGAACTTTCTATTGTATCTAGTGCACCAAAGGTTAGAAGTGACTAAGAATAAAAGTTAGGGACCTGTGCCTAAATTCAACACCTATACTAAACTGCATTTGTAATATTAGTCTACTTGTAAATAGCAATATGGTGTCCTATTGGCTAAACTATTCGGCCATCTGAGTTAATTTTGCTTTTAACTCTTTGCTAGACGCCAAAAGCTCAGTTTTGTTTCCGACAAATTGGAAGCATTTGTAAACGATATGTTTTAAATGATTCTGCGTCAGAAGGGTAAAAACATTGGGGAAAAGGAGCAAATGCTGGTTACCAGCATTTTCTTCTTTTCCAACGATATTTTCAAAAGTCATCTTTCTCATTGTCACTTAAACTCGGGATCGTTTGGTAACAGGTTAATCGAATTGATAGAATGTTGCGTGATGGCGTTGCATCGATCGCTCAGGCCATTTACGTTCCATGGCACGTTCCGTGGTTATGTGGTGTTCTATGGGTCATCACGTATGTGAAATATTGTCAATGAGAAAATGTTCGGGTTCGACAAAGATGCATTTACTCTAATGCACGAAGGGTTATAACTCACAAGGTAGAAATGTTAATGAAAACCCCTTCATGGCGTGGGCGAATATTTACAAAAATGATCGAGTGTCGCGTGATGGCGGTGCATCGATGGGTATATATATATAGTCATTACGGGTGCATGACATGTTATGTGTCAGTAAAACCGTCACATATATATATGAAATATTGTCACGGAAGAAATATTCAGGCTTGGCAAAGATGCAGTTACTCCAAAGCCAATCCTTGAGCGTCATAATTCACGAGAAACGAACGATGCCTCTTTACCTAGTAACAGATTTCTGGAACCATCTTAACTGATGGCAAATGCAGATGATGTGTTATGCAGGGTTTCGGCTGGACATTTTTGTGTTGGGGGGATCATTTGATCCCCTTAAAATAAATATATGAAAGCACTAAAAAAAAAAGTGCGGGTCATTTTGAAAATTTGGGGGTCCAATTTTTTTTTAAAAAAATGGGGAAACAAGAAAACCCTGTAAGATGTGGCTCATACAGTAGGCATTGTCTATGATAGGATAGAAAACATTGCGGGAAAAGGAGAAAATGCTGGTAACCAGCATTTTTTCCTTTTCCCACAATGTTTTCAATAGGTTTATACTACAAGATCGGGATTATTTGGTATATAAACTAGGGATTGTCTGGTAAAGGGTTCATTGAGATCACGTACATCAAAGTTAACATGATGGCGTGGGCGCCAAGAAGAAGATGTGAAAATTATTCACCTCTCCTATAAAACAGAGGAGCAAAAACGCATCATGGAAAAGCTTTTTATATGTGTGAAGTTTTGTCACAATAATGACATATCGAGGAGGCGGTAACATTTCCGATCTGAAGATAGATAAGACAAAAAAAAAGAAGACAGAACTGGCTCATCCCTAAAATGCATTACCAGAGTCTCATGTTTTCAGGGTCATTGGCGAATGGAGGGATTTTTGCGGACGGCTTAGGTCAAGATCAGACTGCACAGAACGTGCACAGAACGTGCAGCCTGATCTTGTATCTATACTGTCCGCTTCTTTAGTCAAGTCAAGATAAAAATCTGTCTGAATGTCAGTGAAATGATTTTTGTTTCAGCCGCGGGAAAGAGGCGAAGTTTATATGGCCTGTGCTGAAAGTCTAAGAGAACCGTCAGTCAAATTTCGGATGAATCACTGCATGCATCAGGCTATTTTTTGTCTAGCGTCGTTACAGCCGGAACCTGGGCTTGGCTAACATTTCCCATTATTCCCCATTCCCCTCCATCTTCCCCCTCCCCTTCCAAGAAAAGTATATACCGGGCATCACACTGACACAACAGGCCTACATGTGGAAGGGAAAGCCCTTCTTTCCTCTCCTCTCCTCTCATCACCTCTCATCTCCTCCACTCCCCTTCACTTCGCCCCCCTCCTCTTCCCTCTCCTCTCCTCCCTACCCCTCCCCTCTCCTCCCTCTCCTCTCCTCCCCATCCTCTCTCCTCCCTCTGACCCTCTCCTACCCTACCCTCCCCCTCCTCCCCTCAGCTCCCCTCCCTCTTCTCTTCTCTCCTCCCCTCTCTTCTTCTCTCCTATCCTCCCCTCTGCTCTTCTCCCCTCTCCTCTCCTCCCCTCCCCTCCTCCCCTCCCCTCCCCTGTTCTCTTGCTTCCTCTTCTCCATCCCCTCTCCTCTCCTTCCCTCTTCTTACTTCTCCCCCACGCCTCTCCTGACCTCTTCCTAATTCTCCTACCCTCTCCTCTCCTCCCTTTCTCTCCCTCTCCTCCATTCCCGTGCCGTCCCCTCTCCTCTCCCTCCTATCCTCTCCTCTTCTTTCTCCTCCTCTTCTCTCCTCTCCTCCCTGACCTACATCTAAATCTACGCGAAACGAAAGCTGTAAAGGAAAGCTGATACCCCCATAACGGTTAATTAAGTCACATGATTTAAACCCAGATTTTATCTTTCATCTTTTAAATGCCTTATATTTCTCTTCTTAATACAACAAGCGATATCTGTTCTCTGGATAATGTTTAAAATTAATCGTTAGCTTTAACGATGTTTCATGCAGCTCAGCTATTAACACTTTTTCAGATACAGGCGACAGCTCACCTATTAGTGCATTTCCTGGGTCTCACAAGCTAGAACTTCGTAGAGACACAGCTCTGGCGAAACCCAAACCTGCAGATTACAAATCATTCAGCGATCACGATGACTCATATAGGACCCCGTTTTTCTGAATGAAAGGCAGATCAACCATTTATCATACAATCCCAAATTTCAACTACCCTGACGACGAAAGCCTTTGAAAACATTGTGGGAAAAAGGAGAAAATGCTGGTAACCAGCATTTTCTCCTTTTCCCACGATGTTTTTTATCATTCCAAACATAAATTTCAATTTTTGAACCTTATTTATTTTGTCGTCTGCAAATGCTTTCAATTTAGACTGGTCTAAATTTTTGTCGTCTGGTAAAGAGTTAAGAGTGCAAGGCCACAGATATAGACATATAAATGAGCAGACGGTGTGAACACTATAAGATATTATGAATACATCAGCGATAAATCACGTTCAATCCTTCCGATAACAAAGTACGACAAAAAATAGACCGTCTTTCATCTCTTCGTTCCCCTTTTTCTTCGTCTGCGAAAGGAAAGATTCAATGGTTTACTTTGAGATAAAAATTCCTACTCCAAACAATGTGATTTAGAAGCAGTTCACCTCAGTCAAGCAGAGCTCTAGATAGAGGGAGTGATTCTGACTTCAAAATTGGAAAAACTAATTGTTCTTAACTAAACCCTATGTTGTGGGTACTCCTTGGGAATCGCCTCGTCGAGACGATTCTAATGAGTACCTACAACGTAGAGTTTGGAAGAGAAATATTAGATTTAGAATATCAATACTCCCTCTTCTAAAGGCATATAATTCTACAAGTCAACAATATTGTAGTATCGTCAAAATTGAGAGAATTTGCAAAACGACAAATAAATTGTTACAGAATCCATGAAATTTGTCTTCCAGGAAAACGTAAGAAAACATTGTGGGAAAAGGATAACAGCATTTTGTCATTTTCAAACGGTTTTTTTTTTTTTCAAAAGCCATCTGCCTTAGGATCATTAAAAGCCGGGATCGTTTGGTTTTACCACACATTTTCTCTTTTTCCCACAATCTTTTCCTCCTATTTAAGGCCAAAACACTCTAAAATGAAAAACATCTGAATTGTCGCCTCCAAATTTCCTCCAATATGAACGACATTAAAAGTTTGGAGGGCAGATGGGAAAAGACGCTAAGCCATTTTACTCCAACCCAAAATCCGCCATGATATTTTTCGTCGTTTTTTTTTTTTCAAATTTTCAAATACGAAACGAATTTAACCCTGAAACTGCTTAGTACGACTCACTGAGCTTTAACGGATCTGTAGATCAAGATCAGAATGGACAGAACGTGCAGTCTGATCTTGGATCTACATCGTCCGATAAGGAAATATTTTTTCCAACTTACAAGATTCAAATAACATTATTCAGGTTTTCACCGTCGACTTAAAAGTTTTATTTACTGACCTTTAGCGGATAGTGTTGATCAAGATCAGACCTCACAGAACTTGCAGTCTGATCTTGGATCTATACTGTCCGACAAGGAGATATCGTTCTATTATTGAGTTTTTACCGTCGACTTAAAAGTTTTATTTACTGACCATTTGCGGACAGTGAACATCAAGATCAGACTGTTCAGAACGTGCAATCCGATCTTGGATCCACACAATCCGATAAGACGACATTTTTTTCTTTAATCTAGGTTTTTACCGTCGACTTTAAA
The DNA here is from genome assembly GCA_943736015.1 of Tridacna crocea. Classification (NCBI taxonomy): domain Eukaryota; kingdom Metazoa; phylum Mollusca; class Bivalvia; order Cardiida; family Cardiidae; genus Tridacna; species Tridacna crocea. The sequence continues at coordinate 20,888,579 of OX031064.1, forward strand.
GTTTTATTTATTGACCTTTTACGGACAATGTAGATCAAGATCAGACTGCACAGAACGTGCAGTCTGATCTTGGATCTACACTGTCCGATAAAGATACCTTTCCCTCCAACTTTTAAGTTTCACAAAGCATTATTCAGGTTTTAACCGTCGACTTAAAGGTTTAATTACTGACCTTTAGCGGACAGTGTAGATCAAGATCAGACTGCACAGAACGTGCAGTCTGATCTTGAATCCACAATGTCCCATAAAGATAGATTCTAAAAGCATTATTCAGGTATTTTACCGTCGCTTTAAATGTTTTATCTAAATTATTCAGCAGGATAAAGATTGTATATAAAATGAACAGTTTCTCTTATCTCCATTCATAGCAAGGACACTGTATTACTCATTCACAAAATGAACAAGTAATACAATTTAGTGGATCACTCCAAATCCAAATATCGTATGTTAAATAAGCCAATAAAAAGACATTTATGGTTTCTGATTGAATGAATTTATACGAGGCTTGCAAAAACGAAGTTGTAAACTGCGGTTTACATTATGAATTGATGCAGTTTTTTTTTTCTTTCGCTTCGGTGTTATCTTAACTCGTTACCAAACGAACTTTTCCTTTAACTCTTATCAACATAATTTCAAGTTTTAGAGATAGGCTTATTGAAAACATAGTGGGCAAAGGACAAAATGCTGGTAACCAACATTTCCTTCTTTTCAAAGCAAATGTTCAAAGATAAATCTCATTATATAAGCAATGTTTTGATCACTTTGTCGTCTGCAAAAGCTTTCAATTTGGTCCAATCTGAAATTGTGTTGTTTTGGTAATAAGTTAAAGACTCTACAGAATATTTTTTGAAATGGAAAATGCTGGTGACAACTTTTTTTTCTCACCGTCTTTGCTTAACCTTCAAAGACATAACCGTATTTTAATCCAGATTCGCTTTGTCTTCTGCAAATGCCTTTAATCTGGACACCTATAAAGATCGGTTTCTCTTGCATAGAGTTAACTCTTGTGCAGTTGAATAAATCGACATTTCCAACCAGAAGTGCCAAAAAAAATAGTTTTACGATGTAAAACTTTCGCTCTTCAGAGAGATATCTCAACGGATCGGACAGTGTAGATCAAAGATCAGACTGCACGTTCTGTGCAGTCTGATCTTGATCTACAATGTCCGCAAAAGGTCAATAAGTCTCGCCCAGCAGCCTAAGAGATAACGTCAATACGTCCGTTTATTCATTTCTCGTCGCTTGACGGTAGAAAGTGTTCATTGAGAAAACGAATTAAGACTGTCGTTGACATACACCTTTTCTATCTTCTACAACTCAGGAAATAAATCCACACGTACCCTTATCCTTGTATGGAGCTTAAAGTAGATTTCAACATTATTTCAGTTACATTGCCAGTGCACCTATCCGTGCTTTCCTGGAGTTTTTGTTATACCAGTACTCCGCACAATATTCTTTCTAAACCACTGGCTGTTTTCCTAAACAAACATTGTCAAAACAATGGTCAGAGGGAAATAAATCCTGCTTGCCTGCCCCCCTCCCTCTCTCTCTCTCTCTCTCTCTCTCTCTCTCTATCTATCTATCTATATCCATCTATCTATCTATCTATCTATCTATCTATCTATCTATCTCTCTCCCTCTCTCTCTCCCCTCCCAGCTAACATACATTTAAACGCAATCCATTCTTATATAACTATTTCAATTCTTCACGAATTATATATGTATATATTTTAAGTTTCTTGGCATGCCGTGGCCGTGCATCGAAACAGTAATCTTACCCTTACGAAGACACCGCACAACCAAATAACCAAACGAGGCCAAGCTTGGGCTACTTTAATGTTTGGAGAAGTATTTATGGCCCGTCACACGAAAAAGGAAAATCTGGGAATTCCGTATTTCACTTGGATGAAAACAGATCAACGATAGTGCAAGTAACTTTAAGCTGATAGTTGAAAAAATGATTGTATAAAAAGGTAGAGTGACCACTTTTCATATAGATAATATAATAAAAGCAAAAAAAGTCGATCCTGGTCAGTCTGCGCGGATTGCGCAGGCTGACCAGGGTTGACACTTTTCGCTGTTCCCAGTCTCCATTTGCATGACAGGTTGCATAGATTGCGCAGGCTGACTTTAGTCGATACTTTTTGCAGATGCGTCAGCCCCTTACCACACAATCTCGACTTCAAACGACCCTGAAGAATGAAGCTTTTTAAAAACATGGAGGGAAAAGGAGAAAATGCTGTTAACCAGCATTTTCTCCTTTTCCCACAATGTTTTCTACCCTTCCCAAACCAAATTTCAATTTTGCAGCAAAATTTAATTTTTGTCGTCTGCAAATGCTTTCAATTTGGACCAGTATACAATTTTGGTAAAGACTTAAGCCCCCTTTTTACAGGACATGAATTATATTTATTAGTCAGCTAAATTTAGTAGATGTTACAACAGTTAAGTTGATTCATTATTTTACATAAGATCGATCGCGATTAATTCGGTACAAAACGATCACAAAAAATGCATTCGAATGTCAAAACTTCATTAATTAAAATGTTGGCTGGTAATCGTGAATAAACGTTAGTGCACTTTTGCAGAAAATGTGGATCTCAGATCAGACTGCAGGGAACATACACTCTGATATTGGAACTATACTGTTGTATACGTTAAGATTTTTTTCAACGTACAGAATTCCGAAATTGCTACATTTTGGATTTTGCAATTAGCTGGAAACTTCCATTTTATTACAGTTGCTGTCTATCTCCTCACCACATGACAGAAATACAGACTTGTTGAAATTAAAGTATTCACAGACAATAATTGGTCTACATTATAGGATAAACAAAAAAACTATGTGGGAAGAGGACAAAATGTCGGTTATCAGTAATCTCTGCTTTTCCCTAACATTTTAAAAATGTTTCTTTCTTTTCCATAAGTATTGTAGAATTCGGGATTGTATGATAAAAGTTGACATGTAAATTAACAATATTTCTTAACACTTATCCTGCTAAGTAACTGAAATGATATTGTTCAATGCGATAGTAAAAACCTCAAAATTTTTATTTCAAACGTATGTTTCGGGAAAAAATATCTCCAGATCGGACAGCGTAGATCCAAGATCAGACTGCACGTTCTGTGCAGTCTGATCTTGATCTACGCTGTCCGCAAAAGATCAAAGAGTCACGAAAAGCAGCCAAAGGGTTAAATCTGATGTTTATCTTTAGTGTGCTAATTTCGTTTTTGCCCACGGTGTGTATGAATAATTAGACTGCTTACAGGGCACTGTATTAAAATCCATAGTATCGGACAGTGTAGATTCAAATCAGACTCAACATGATAGAGGTCCTGAGGTTCAATATCCGTGAGTAGGTGTCAAGTTTGAGATTGTTCATTGGCCTACACATACGGCGCGAGTGCCGGTGTAGTTCTCAGATTAGTACGAGCAATTTCACCTTTTGTCACAATGTTTTCTATGCTTTCAAAAGGTGTCGTACACACATAAGAAATGGCCCCACCCTTGCTGTTATTTAGGTCAATTAGAGATACCATAGAAATTCCTCATGGGGTAAAGGGTTAAACTAATTTGATTAAGCTATTACTTGAGATGTAGTTACCAAGGCAATAGTGCACACATGTAAAATTGCTTTAACCCATTACCAAACGACAATATTTTAGACTGGTCCAAATTGAAAGCATTTGCAGACGTCAAAATAGAAGTGACTGAAATTTGAAATGTGTTTTGTGAAGGGTAGAAAACATTGTGGGAATAGGAGAAAATGCTGGTTACCAGCATTTTCTCCTTTTCCCACAATGTTTTCTAAAAGTTTCTTTCTCAGGGGCGTCAAAAGTAGGGATTGTGTGTTAATGGGTTAAAGTCAAGGCTTCTCTAAATTATAATTTTTGCATACTTTTTTCCAAAGTATTTGCAGACAAGAAATAAGATGAACCTAACTGATAGGTAATGTTTTTGAAAGATTAGAAAACATTATGAAACAAGAGCGGCAAATTGTCGCAAGATACGCCAGTCTTACCCCAAGTTGTAAAGCTGGGGCATGCACCAGACTAAATTCGAGTATGAAAAAAGACAAAGGGCAGTAACTCAAAAATTAAGCCAGCAAGAGTTATGATTCCTGTGCACTGCACTCCCCCTTGATGAGATCTATCCACCCATGAAATTTCATAACCCTAGCTAGTATAGTTTTGGACATTTTCACCGGAAAAAATCAAGTACGAAAAATGACAAAGGGCAATAACCCAAAAAATAAGCAAGCAAGAGTTATGATTCTTGTGCACTGCACTACCCGTTGATGAGGTCTATCCACCCATGAAATTTCATAACTCTAGCTAGTATAGTTTTGGAGATATGCTCTGGACAAAATTCAAGTACGAAAAACAACAAAGGGCAGTAACTCAAAAATTAAGCAAGCAAGAGTTATGATTCTTGTTCACTGCACTCCCCCTTGGTGTGATCTATCCACCCATGAAATTTCATAACCCTACCTACTATAGTTTGGGAGATATGCTCTGGACAAAATTTAAGTATGAAAAATGACAAAGGGCAATAACTCAACAATTAAGCAAGCAAGAGTTATGGTTCCTGTGCACTGCACTCCCCCTTGGTAAGATCTATCCACCCATGAAATTTCATAACCCTAGCTAGTATAATTTTGGAGATATTCACCGGACAAAATTCGAGTATGAAAAACGACAAAGGGCAATAACTCAAAAATTAAGCAAGCAAGAGTTATGATTCCTGTGCACTGCACTCCCCCTTGATAGATCTATCCACCCATGAAATTTCATAACCCTAGCTAGTATAGTTTTGGAGATATGCTCCGGACAAAATTCATGTATGAAAAACGACAAAGGGCAATAACTGAAAAATTAAGCAAGCAAGAGTTATGGTTCCTGTGCACTGCACTCCCCCTTGATGAGATCTATCCACCCATGAAATTTCATAACCCTAGCTAGTATAGTTTTGGAGATATGCTCCGGACAAAATTCAAGTATGAAAAACGACAAAGTTTAATAACTCAGAAATTAAGCAAGCAAGAGTTATGGTTCCTGTGCACTGCACTCCCCCTTGATGAGATCTATCCACCCATGAAATTTCATAACCCTAGTTAGTATAGTTTTGGAGATATGCTCCGGACAAAATTCAAGTATGAAAAACGACAAAGGGCAATAACTCAAAAATTAAGCGAGCAAGAGTTATGGTTCCTGTGCATTGCACTCCCCCTTGATGAGATCTATCCACCCATGAAATTTCATAACCCTAGCTAGAATAGTTTTGGAGATATGCTCCGGACAAAGAACTGGACGCCGCCCGCCCGCCCGGACGTCCGCCCGCCCGCCCGCCACGGGTGATCCCATAATACGTCCCGTCTTCGACGGGCGTATAAAAAGCTGAAAATCAGGTATACCAATATTTCTTGCGTGTCTCTTGCAGTGCATTTCTAAAATTATATTGCTTGGTTAAGAGGTCTCTTCTATTAAGAAAATGGTGATTTCACTAAATCAATGTCAAAAACATTTTTTGTCGCACGCTTTCAATATAGAGAAGTCTTAAATCATGTTGCCTGCTAACTCTTTACCAAATGACAAATTTTAGACTTGTGCAAATGTTTGCAGACAAAAAATTAAACCATTACCAAACAATCCCTGGTTTTTACGACCCTGAGATAGAAGCCTTTTGAAAACATTGATGGAAAAGGAGAAAATGCTGGTAACCAGCATTTTCTCCTTTTCCCCCAATGTTTTCTATCCTACAGAGAACAATTTTCGTTCTTTTCAATTACATTTTTGTTGTTGTTGTTGTCTGCAAATACGTTCAATTTTGGACCAGGCTAAAATTTTGTCGTTTGGGAAAGAAACATTCATGCTCGTATATATTCAGCCTAATTTTAACTCTGTAGCTCACGACAAGAAACAAGACCTGTCTATAATGACTGAGAAACTTTCATGCGACGATTCAAATACTTTTTTTTCAAATGTTTGTATATGTCCTTGAAAAGGTAGAAAATATTGTGGGAACAGGAGAAAATGCTGTCACCAGCATTTTCTCCTTCTTCTACAATGCTTTCAAAATCTTTTAATTCCACGGTTGTTTAAATTCGGAATTATGTGGTTAAGAATTACTCCATTTCATGTTTATTTCATACTTTTTAATGCTTCTTATATCTTAATGCAAAATGATGCTCCTGAGATTGCAAAAAATACGGCAGATTGAAAATGCATTTCGTAGGTTTACTCCCAAAACTGTTACAAGCTGTAGTTACGAGGTTTTGGAAGTAAAGCGACGATTTTATTTTCTAGGGGACGTCAAAGAAATCAATGTTGGCGTTTCCGGTTTTAGGTTTCTTTATTCCTTTCGCCAATGTCAGCCTGCGTGGGCAGCGAAAGCTGATTTGATCCGATTCTCTTGCAGATAAATGCAGCCCCCCCCCTTTTCAGAGTGAAAGGCTCAAATGAATTGTTATGCTACCGTTAAAAAAGACCGCAATGATAATACCCCTGTCATGGTCAAAACGCAGTTTCTAGTAGACCCAAACTCTCTGCAACCGATCAGAGCAAAACTTCATCTATCGGAAAAAAGCGACAAACTTTGCACCCAGAAGCCAATAGTTCACACCCACCCACACATATCAGGCTCGATCATCACACAATGCACTGGGTTTTTCGGTTTTTAGCTCCTTTGGCAACCGACTTCAGAGCCTTGACTTGGTACTGGTGAAACCTAAGATGACACGAGTATCTGAGGTGGTGCAGTGATATGATTGAAATGATATTGAAAGCGGTGTGAATCACTAATCAATCAAGCATTCAATCGATCAATCAATCAACACACAACGACACACACTATCATCGAGGGAGCATCTAGTGTACTCAATATGACCTAGTTATCGGTATCGAAATGGGACGGAACGGGAAAAAAACAACTAGACTTGATTTATTGCAGCTATGTTCCCTTCGTCCCGAGTAAATATCATTTCCTAAAAGCCAGTCATCCACTCTACAGAAAGATATACCTAAACAGAAAGTATGCAGTGTTGAGTACTATCATTGAGCAAACCTGTATCCGATAATGAAAAAAATAATTGAATAGAACTTTGATTTAGAAAGCAAAAGCATATGTCATAGAAACTAAACTTTGTTTAATTCCACCCTATATTGCAGCCGGTACTGGTTTCCGGATAAAGGAAAAAAAACTGTTTATCAATATTCGTAATACTCTTGGAGTACATTTTCTCATTTGTATATTGGCCTCTTACTTCTAGTGTATGAGAGACTTCACGTACGTGACGAAAGAAAAGAGAGAGAGAGAGAGAGAAATATATAGAGTAACAGACAGACAGACAATCAGACAGACAGACGGAAGGTCAGACAGACAGACGGAAGGAACACTTAACCCATTACCAAACAATCCCTACTTTTGACGCCTCTGACAAAGAAGCCTTTAGATAACACAGTGGGAAAAGGAGAAAATGCTGGTAACCAGCATTTTCTCCTTTTTCCACAATGTTTTCTATCCTTCACAACACAAATTTCAAATTTTCAGTCACTTTTTTTTGTTTGCAAATGCTTTCGATTTCGACAAACCTAAAATTTCGTCGTTTGGTAACGAGTTGACAGGTCTTCTACATGTACATGCATTATCAATTTGCAAGTGACTTCAAATTTAGTGGGTTTTTTTTACAATTAAATCTCCGATTGCTAAGAAGTATCCCATGTTTCAGTTTCGAGGCAGTTTATTGTAGCAAAGTAAGCAATAAAAATAAGGTCAACAGACCTCGACCTAAATCATCTAAAGACTTTGGGTGATCAACTTGAAATACGGTTAACTTAATTACGATTGTACGCTGAATGTTACCAAATATGGAACACTGTAAGATGGAGAAGAAATTAGTTGAGCCAAGCACTGTGAAAAGAGGTTTAAGGCATCTGCCAAACAGTATCTAACAAACTCGTCTTGCGCATACCGCGCAGGCAGACCTGGGTCCCCACATTTTGCTTTGGTACATTTCCTGCATGTTTAATGACTATCCCAGTACCTCGGGAATCAGCAGGATATTGGACAGAGTGAAATAAGCCGTGCTCTGAGCACAGGGGGCTTAATGCAACTGCGAAAAAGTATCGACCAAGGTCAGCTTCCGCAGTCCGCGCAGGCTGACCTAGGTCGAAACTTAACGCTATTGATCAATTTTCTGTATGTCAAAGGACGAATCTACCTCATGATATTAAAGGATCCATAAGTACTTGATGTCTTGCTTGGTATGATACCTCAGGGAGATGTATCAAGTCCCAGTTTTCCAGAGCAAGGCTCATATATTTAGCTGAAAGGGTTAACCCTCATCTTGCTAGAAAACTATCATAAAACTGTCAAGTAGATGGTAAAAACCCAAATGCTGCTTTAGCGAAGTTACCTTGGGGAAAAAATATCTCCTTATCGGACAGTGTAGATTCAAGATCAGACTGCACTTTCTGTGCAGTCTGATCTTGATCTACACTGTCAGCAAAAGGTCATTGCACCCCTGAGGGTTAAGCCAGAATAACAGACTCCGCCCTGTCCTATTGTTAATCCCACCACTTAACCATTTTTTCCTGATAAATAACCAAATTGAAATTTTCGATTCGATAGTAAAATCCCAAGTAGCGCTATTTAAACGTTATATTTTGGGGGGAATAGTACCTCCTTAACGGACACTGTAGATCAAAGATCAGACTGCACGTTCTGTGCAGTCTGATCTTGAATTTACACTGTCCACAAAAGGTCCTTGCAGCCCGGAGGGTTAAGCCAGAATAACAGACTCCGCCCTGTCCTATGGCTAATCCCACAACTTAACCTTTTTTTCCTGATAAAATAACCAAAATGAAATTTTCAATTCCATAATCAAACCCCAATACTGTTATTTAAAAGTTATATTTTTTGGGAATAGTAACTCCGTAACGGACATTGTAGATCAAAGATCAAACTGCACTTTCTGTGTAGTCTGATCTTAATCTACACTGTCCGTAAAAGGTCAGTTGGTCGCGCTTAGCGGCCTAAGGGATAACCCTTTCCCAAACGACAAAATTTTAGACTGGTGCAAATTCAAAGCACCTGCAGACGACAAAATAAACATAACTGAAAAATTGAAATTTGTTTCCAGCAAGGAAGAAGACATTTTGGGAAAAGGAGAAAATGCTGGTTACTAGCATTTCCTCCTTTTCCCACAATGTTTTCAAAAGGCTTCTATCTCAGGGTCGTAAAAACCAGGGATTGTTTAGTAAAGGGTTAAGATGCTTGGATAAGAAACTATCTTCGAAACGACTCAAAATCGGGGAAAGTTATGGATATGAAAAAATGTGAGTGGTAAACTGAAAGAAGTGGATTTACTATATCTGCGAAAAGTATCGACCCATGTCAGCTTGCATTGTCGCAAAAGTTGACCTTGTACGAAACTTTTTGCCATTTGTCAATTTTTCTGCGTGTTGAAGGGCCATTTTACCGTATAATTGAGTCGGTGTCGACTGTCGAGACAAAATGGATGTATATATCAGAGCTACAGATAAAAAAGGGTTTGATGTTATTCCAACTCCATTCTTTCTCGTTGAAACCCTATGTTGTGGGTACTCATTAGAATCGTCTCGATGAGACGATTCTAATGAGTACCCACAAAACAGGTTTAGCTAAGAATGTAATCAATATTTTCACTTTTGAAATCAAAACCTCTATCTGGAGCTCTGATATATATATATCATGCAACAACTTGCTTATTATAATGCTCTACAATTATACATTTAACTCCCTTTTTCAAGGAGTGCCAGTCATATTTATCATCCATTCCTCTCTAGACGCTGATCGAGAATGGTTTTCAGGAAAAGTAGCCTGTAGCTCGGAAAGACTACTGAGCAAAATACTTATATAAAAAAAACGTCATGAAAGGATGAGTAGGTGCACTGGCCGTCGCAATATAGCTGAAACAATACTTAACAGGGCGTAAATACCGGACAAACAAACAATCATATTCATTGTGTAAGAATAGCAAGATAGTAAATATGCAACATGCGTGAAATGGGTAGTCGGACAATTGCGTAAAGTGTAGTCTCAGATTAGCCTGCGCAGTCCGCGCAGGCTAATCCGAGCTACGCTTTACGTAATAATTACTACGTTTATATATAATTTTTCTGTTTCGCACAAGTGTACTGTAGGACGAAATCGAATGTGTCATCTCGGATGAGCCTGCACGGACTGCGCAGGCTGATCCAAGTTAACACTTTATACAGATGTCAGAATGCCCCTTTTCGCGTGTTGCAGGCTTATGATGTAATGAGACAGTGTTACTAAGAGTGAACATAATATAAGTACTTACCTCTGCCTCTCTCTTATTATGGACGGATAAGGCTCCCATATGTTCGAATCTCCTTTGGTCCCTATGATCCCTATACTGAAAAAACCTTTCTGACCCCGTCGGTCGCACCATCAAACTCACAAAACAAACGGCTGTTATAGAATAACACCATACATAGGCCATAGTCCTATAAATTCCACCGTCCATAGTTTGCCATAGTCTTAAAGATTCAACCATGGAATTACCATAGTCTTAAAGAATACCGCACCATGGATATTCCATTGTCATGAAAGCAACTCGCTACCATAACTTTTTCATCGTCGTTTTTATTATTTTCCTAGAAAACAGTTTGATGTAATTTTATAATCAAGATTATTCCAAGATTTAATTACTTAACTTGCTGTACAACATCACTCGACAAATTCCGTGAAATCGTTTTTGAACACTTTTTGCTGTTTGATATTTTACAAGGTTTTCATTGTCGTACGAGTATATGCACTGTCTCACCTTTTTCGTCTATTTATCTTATTAAAAGATCTGACAAAACATATATATACATACATATAAAAAAACACTACCTCGACATTTTGTTTCTAATCAAAACAACCATCTACACACACTTATTGTCACTCTGTCACATTGTCTATATATAAAGCTATCTTTTCTGTCCAATTCTAGCTGTCAACAATATTAAGTGTGACCCCGCCTAAAAGTTAATTTACTTACTTACTTAAATACGATATATTATCTTAAACCAAACGTTCATAACACGATCGACAATATCAAATAAATCCCGCATAAAAAGGCTCACATATTCAGTAATGCATTATTTGAAAAAAAAAAAACTATTTTCTCACGTAAGGATACGCTTATCTGAGCGTTCATTCAAGAAAGTAGAATAAAAGTAGTCGTGTAATTTCACTGATATCCCATTCACAAATGGAGAGGGGCAGAAATTAATCACGACGGATTTTGAAGTAAATCTTGCAGTGTTTGCACTCCGCTTTCTGCTGTAAATCCGCGACCCTTTGACGAGTTGTCTACGTCTCTCATCTAGGCTCAAACTTTAATCTCAGCGGTACAAGGCCCCATTTTATCTGAAAGTTAAAAAAAAAAACACATATGCATTGAAGGATAACTGCAAAATTGTATTTGTCAGCAGTTTAAAGCCTTAACCACACAATCCTAAGTTTCAATGACCCTGAAAAAGAAATCTTTTGTAAACGTTGTTGGAAAAAGAAGAAATGCCAGTATGTTCTCCTTTTTTTCCCACAAACGTTTTCTAACTTCTCGTAGAAAAAATCTAACTGACTGATCCACATTAAATTTGTCTTCTGTATTGTCAATTTGGACATGTCTAAAATTATGTAACTTAGAAAAAAGTTTAATGAGAAGACAAGACCAAAAACAAAACCTCTGTAAAATGTTACCAAGTGTTACTGCACGAAACGAAACCAAAGAGCAAAATACCCTGAGTCTAAAATACAACATCAAATATTAAATTCTGGCTACTGCACTGCACCGGGATATAACGACTACATTAAACAGACAGCGTAGATCAAAATCAGACTGCAAGTTATGTTTAGTCTGATCTGAATCGACGTTGTCTGCAATGGGCAACACCAGTTATTTTTTGCGTTGAAGGGTTAAAGGTCACCTTTCTGTCCAAGAAAAATTAAGAACATCCAATATTCATCGTGAATCGTTTAAGGCTTTTAACAAGACCTAAATAACGTTGATAGATTGGTTACAATTAAACATGATAATGATTATATAATGCTACTAAATAATGTTACAAGGGCCCTTCAAGCATACGGTGACTGAAAGTGGAAAAAAAACTAACCGCTTTACATTGAAACCTTAGCTTGCTAAATAGGTTAACCCTTTACCAAACATTACCTTGTTTTTACGTCCCTGAGGAAGAAGCCTTCTGAAAACATTGTGGGAAAAGGAGAAAATGCTGGTAACCAGCATTTTCTCCTTTTTCCACAATGTTTTCTACCCTGTTGGAAAGAAATTCCAATTTTTGAGTTACGTTTAATTTGTAGTCTGCAAGTGCTTTCGATTTGGACCAGTCTAAAATTTTGTCGTTTGGTAAAGAATAAAGATGCAATTTTCTAGCAAACAGTAATACACGTAAATATTTGAATTTCAGTTATATCTGGGCGGCTGAATATCTCTTTATCGCACAGTGTAGATCAAGATCAGACTGCACGTTCAACATTTTTCACCCTATCAAAAACAAATCGAATCATCTGAACCGCTTTTAATTTGATATCTTCAAATGCTTTTTATCAAGACGAGTCCAAAATTTTGTCCTCTGGCAAAGGGTTAACCCTTTACATCACAAGTCCAAGTTGTAACGACCCTGAGGCAGAAGCCTTTTTGAAAACATTGTGGGGGGGAGAAGAAAGTGCTAGCACCTATTTATATCTGAAAGTGTGGATGTAAGATCAGCCTGCAGCTTCTGTGAAGTCTAATCTTCAACTAGGCTGTCGTCAAAAGTCTTAAAGTCGCACTCGTCAGCCCAACGGTTAACTCATTACCAAACGACAATATTTTAGGGATGTCCAAATCGATTTAACATTTGCAGACGACAAAATAAAAGAGACTGAAAATTTGAAATTTGTTTTGTGAAGGGTAGAAAACATTGTAGGAAAAGGAGAAAATGGTAGTTACCAACATTTTCTCCTTTTCCCACAATGTTTTTTAAAGGCTTCTTTCTCTAGGGCGTCAAAAGTAGGGATTGTGTGGTAATGGGTTAATTGAGTCACTGTCCCTTTCTGCCTCTAAGTTACACCACTTCTAAGCACTGGGCGGTTTCGTTCTGTATATAAGACCGTGAAATTTCGAAGTTTTTTTTTTTACCCAAGAATGTTACTAAGCATTAGACTGTGGAGATCCAAGATCAGATTATATGTTATGTGCAGTCTGATCTTGATCTGCACTTTATTAAAAAAAGTAGCGTCCCGATTGATCCTTTGCAATTTAGTGTTTAACTCAAACGACAAAACGACAAAATAATAGACTTGTTCAAATTGAAAGCATTTGCAGACGACAAAATGAAAGTGACTGAAAATTTGAAATTTGCTTTGTGAAGGGTAGAAAACATTGTGGGAAAAGGAGAAAATGCTGGTTACCAGCATTTTCTCCTTTTCCCACAATGTTTTCTAAAGGCTTCCTTCTCAGGGGCGTCAAAAGTAGGGATTGTGTGGTAATGGGTTAAGGGGTTGGATTAGAGAGGGGGCGGGGTGTGCGACAACATTGTGAGTAAAGGGTCCGCTCCTGTCGACACACCCACTTTAAATATCTTCAAACATTCGTTCGATTGGTAAATCTCTCTTTTAAACCCTTCAGCATATAATCATGAGTTTTAACGATCCTGGAAAAAAAAAGCCTTTCGAAAACATTGTGGGAAAAGAAGAAAATGCTGGTTACCAGCATTTTCTTCTTTTCCCGCAATGTTTTCTGAACTATTGGATTCATATCTTATCATTTGTCGTCTGCAAGTGCTTCAGAATAGGATCAGTCTAAAATATTGTCGTTTAGGAAAGATTTGAAAGTAGAATGGGATGGTCCAAACTCAAAACTACTCGGAGCAAATTGATAATATGTCAACTTTCTCTCGTTGTGTTTGAATATATGTCAGAAAATATTCCTGAGAAATTATATATTCATCTCAAACATTATTTAGAGATGCCTGCTTCTGCCAAGATATTTTCACTCCGTCACTCTCACAAAAGAAAAAAAAAAGTTCACAAAAAAGGGCAAAGATTACTCTCTCCTTCGAGTCAGAGCATTTCTATTGATGAGATAACCAGCAAACTGCAAAATAACTTCGAAGCAAATCGAACATATTTCACAAAATCAGCAATTTGTCCTTTTGCTACGATGCTTGCCTAACCCTCTCTGCATCAGTTTGCAATCAGCCAATATCTTCTCTGTTCTTTCTGTCTGATGAAAGTTAAATCTATCGTGAAGCACTGAAAACGGGCCATGAAGTAAAAGGTCACACGAAGTATGTACTTTATGGGTCCTTCTACTTTTCAATGACCAAATATATAGAGCAAAGTGGAGTGATAAGAAACTGCTCAATAGGCTTCTCACCCTTTCAATGCTTTTCAGTTTGCTTTTTTTCGGACAGTGTAGATCCAAGATCAGACTGCACAGAACGTGCAGTCTGATCGTGGATCTATACTGCCCGTTTCTTTTTGAGATACGAGTATCATTTTGTGGAAAACGGTATACTAGTACATGCCATGATTTGGGGAAACTGGAAAGCAGTGTGGGGTGGGGGAGGGTTCAGTCTCATTCATCTTTACTCACCGATCTGGTTTTTTTTTTCAAGCGGCCCCGAATAACGGCCCCGGAAAAAAAATTGTGGGTGACGTATATCATGATCAGACGGCACTGATAGCGTAGTCTGATCATAAACGTATACTGAGTCTAACCTAGCACCAATTGGTCTTCACAATAAAACTGCATTTCAATCTATCAGAAAGACGAATTAATCTATTTGACGATGACATGCTTAACCTTTTCCCAAACAATCCCTGTTTTTTTACGGCTCTGGAATAGTAGCCTTTCGAAAACATTGTGGGAAAAGGAGAAAATGCTGGTAACCAGCATTTTCCCCTTTTCCCTCAATGTTTTCTATCCCAATGGAAACAAATTTCAACTTTTGAGTTACGTTTATTTTGTCGTCTGCAAGTGCTTTCAGTTTGGACCAGTCTAAAATTTTGTTGTTTGGTAAAGGGTTAAGTGTTAGGATCACTGTACAAGATTTTACAGCAACCCAGGAGCAAGTCTAGTAAACTCGTATCCTTAGCCCTGAAAGACCAGCTATCTGCAAAAAGTAAACAATTTGGGGGTCAAATTGCAGACAAATTTAATCAAGACCATTGGAAAGTATAGCAGGAGCTCCAGATTAAAGAGAGTGAGGGGTTCCTAAATCCATTATCCCTCTTCCAAACCCTATGTTGTGGGTACTCATTAGAATCGTCTCAATGAGACGATTCTAATGAGTACCCATAGCAAAGGGTTTAGTGGAGAATTATTAGTATTTTCGATTTTGAAATCAAAATCACTCCCTCGATCTGGAGCTATAGACTATAGTTACTATCATATGAGTCTGACTGTGTGCTACAGAGGAATCTGTCAGTTGCATTCAGTGTTACAGGAATGTATTGTGAAACTGGGAAAAAATGTTGCCATCTTTGGGTCATTTTTTTACAATACATTTTTCTGCCAGCGACTAATTCTTTAACAGACTGCATTGTATCATATCGTCGGTTTACTTTAACCCTTTACTCTATAGATACTCATTTCTACACATTGCTTTTAGGAGCCTTTGGAAAACATTGTGGCAAAAGGTGAAATTGCTCGTGGCGAGCAATTTCACCTTTTGCCACAATGTTTTCTATACTATCAAAAGGTGTCATTAACACATAGGAAACGGCTTTATCCTTGCTGTTATTTAGGGTCAATTAGAGATACCATAGAAATGCCTTATGGGGTAAAGGGTTAAAAACCTCGTAACTACAGCTTGAAACAAGCTGTAGTTACGTGGTTTTTAAAGTAAACCGACAATATACTACAGAAACCTTCATGGGGATCGCATAGAAATTTTTTTCATACGGGTATATGTGCACTTATTCATTACAAATATCAATTTACACAGGTGGTTTATTTCATCAGGATGAGAATGTAACATACTGAAATATCTGAGTGTTTTTGAAAAAAAAAAAACGAAAAAACCGATTTGTCTAGAAAAACTGAGTTTCATTGGGTTTATTTCCTTCGGTTCTGCACAAAATACCATACATGGCCGTCAAAATTCAATATTGAACATTTATCATTGATCTAATAGTGGCATTGTCTTTGACAAATGCCACAAAAACCATACAGCTATTACATGCCACACACATACATCAGCTGAATCCAGTTTCGTAATCCCTAGCAAATTCTGAGTAGTATATTATCAGACTCCCCTAATAACATCCAAACTTTAGGTGGTGTTATTTGCTGTTGTAGCGTTTGTCACCAAAACTTGTAAAACTGCGCAGATTAAGTTATCACCTACTTTACATATTTTTTCTCGCAGTGCATCTTCCTTTTAAAGACCGTTGCAAAAGAAGAAATTGGTCGTAAAGAATACCTCCTTCTTTTACAACAATATTCTCCTTATCAGTCTTGGTCATGGCTGAATCCGGAATTCATTATAGATGTTTTTTTTTTTCAATGTCTTACCAAATATTTCCACAGATATCACGTTAAAAAGGTAAGGTAGTGTGAACAGAACTCCTTTCTCCAGGGTTCCCAAACGAACGCCCTTATCACAAATTGTAGGTTTGTTTAACCCTTTCCTAAACAATCCCTGGGTCAGGAGTAGAAGCCTTTTGAAAACATTGTGGGAAAAGGAGAAAATGCTGGTAACCAGCATTTTCTTCTTTTCCCACAATGTTTATTACCATATAGAAAAAAATCATCTTTTTAGCAACTGTTGTCATCTGCAGAATCCTTTCAGTTTGGTGTGGTCCAAAATTTGCCGATTGGGAAAGGGTTAAGGGTTTTTAACAAAAATTTGCTTTTTCTTTCAGTTCAATCAACATTGTGCTACGTATCCATCCAATCGACCAAGAAAAAAAGGGTCCCTTTAAAACAATAGGATGTTAACCGCAAGTTTATTACATAAATGAATTGAGTCATACTCTGTGACAAATAGGCTTAATGCATCTGCGAAAAGTATGGGTTCGGATCAGCTTGCGCAATCCGCCAAGGCTGACCTGGGTCTGAACTTCTCACTATTGGTCAATTTTGTGTATGTATATGGACCAGTCTATCTCATGATTAACCCTTAACCAAGCAATACCTTATTTTTACCACCCAGAGGAAGAAGCCTTTTGAAAACATTGTGGGAAAAGGAGAAAATGCTGGTAACCAGCATTTTCTCCTTTTCACACAATGTTTTCTACTCTTCTAAAGTCAAGTTTCAATTTTTGAGTCACGTTTATTTTGTCGTCTGCAAATGGTTTCAATCTGGACCAATCTTAAATTTTGTCGTTTGGTAAAGAGTGAAGTCGGTTAGTTAAAAAAAAAAAGAATGGATCATTATGGATCCAAATTATATAATGTCTTTAATACTATGAAGGATCATGAAGATGCCTGAAGCCCCTTTTTTACAGAGCACAGCTAATTTATAATGTTTTGGACCACAAAAGTGATAGGTAGTCCAAATTGGAAGCATTTGAAGACGACAAAATCAAGGTGACTCAAATATTGAAATTAGTTTTGGAAAAGGTAGAAAACATTGTGGGAAAAGGAGAAAATGCTGGTTACCAGCATTTTCTCCTTTTCCCCCACATTTTCAAAAGGTTTCTTTTCCAGGGTCGTGAAAACTCAGGGTTGTTTGGAAAAGGGTTAAACCACTGTACACAAAACATTACTCACTTGTCGTTAACAACATGGGCCAAACAGAGCTTTTTTTTCACGATGATCGACTCAAAGATCGAATCCGAAACTATATATAGGCACGCAGCGGATTAATGCACACCATTTACGTCGCAACATGGGACTGTAAATATTGTCAAAACCATAAACAATGTTTATGAGAGGAAAAATACAAGAGAGAAAAAAATAATGTCAAAATAATTAACATTTAGACAGATATACCGTAATGTGTGAGTCAACCACAGCACTGATAATAAATCGGTGAACCCTTTACTCTGTCTACAAAACTTTATACTTGTCCAATCTAAATAAATAATTGCATACACCGAAAACATTGTATATCAAACAAGTTTCTGAAACGGGGAAAAAACTTTGTGTAAAAAGGAGAAAATGATGGTTACCAGTATTTTCTCCTTTTCCCACGATGTTTTCAAAAAGGCTTTTAAGTTAGTGTCCATACAATATTGAATTGTGCGGTAAAGGATTAACTCTTTACTACTCGAGGAAGGTTTAGAATACTCTAAAATGACAGAGTATTGTCATATGTGGCCCTTAATCTTTGTGCTGCGGACCTTTTGCGGACAGTGTAGATCAAGATCAGACTGCACAGAACGCGCAGTCTAATCTTAGATCTACACTGTCCGGTAAGAGCATTATTTTTCTACGTCAGGTAACTTTGAAATAGCCATATTTGTGTTTTTACCATCGAATTAAAAGTTTCTTGTTAGTTAATTAATAGGATAAGTGTTAATATAGCGAATGTCTTTGAACAGGCAGGAGATTTGCAGAAAATGAGAACATCGTGGGTAAAGAAGAAAATATTGGTGACAAGCATTTTCTCCTTTTCCCATGATATTTTCAAACACATTTCTTAACAGGGTCGTTATAACACGAAATTGTTCAGTAAATGTTTAATCCTTTACTCTCTGCTCAAGAACCTTTTGTGGGTGAAATGACCATCCCCTACAAAATTACCCATGGTTCATTTCACTACGTAGAATAATTTCTCTACGTAGAATAATGACCCGGGTCATCCCTCTACGTAGTGAAATGACTTCTGGTGTCATTTCTCTTTGTAGAATAATGACTCGGGTCATTCCTCTACGTAGTGAAATGACCCATGGGTCATTTTGTGTGTGTGTGGGGGGGGGGGGGCTGTTCTCTGCATTGCACCGGCAGTGCTGATCAAGATCAGGTTGCACAAAATGTGTAATCTGATGTGTATCTACACCGCTCTTTAAAAGAGATATCTTTGAAATAGCAAAATATGAAGTTATACTGACAGCTTGAAATTTCCGTTTCACTCTTAGCAATTTAACTCTTTACCAAACGACAAAATTTTAGACTTGTCCAAATTGAAGGCACTTTCAGACGTCAAAAAAAACATAACTGAAAAATTGACATCTGTTTCCAGCCTGAGAGTAGAAAACATTGTGGGAAAAGGAAAAAATGCTGGTTACCAGCATTTTCTCCTTTTCCCCACAATGTTTTCAAAGTCTTCTTTCTATGGGTCGTTAAAAGGCCGGATTGCCTATTAATAGGCTGAGGGTTACGACATTACAACGAAAGCCCATTTTTACAGATAGCAAGTATCTTCTATTGTCACAATGATTTTTACTTTTTCGAAGCTAAATCCCGTCATTTTGGCCACATCAAATTTATTGACCACCTATGCTTTCAACATGGCAAAACATGAAATCTTGCAGTCTGGTCAAGACTTGACTAAGCCCTTAATCCTTTATCAAACAATCCCTAAATTTTACGGTCCAAAGGAAGAAGCCTTCTGAAAACATTATGGGAAAAGGAGAAAATGCTGGAAACCAGCATTTTCTCCTTTTCCCATTATATTTTCTTCTCTTCTTCTTAAGTCAAGTTTCAACATTGAGTCGCGTATATTTTGTCGTCTGCAAGTGATTTTAATTTGGATCAGTCTAAAATTTTGTCGTATCGTAAAGGGTTGAAAATAATTATAAAAATAGAAGAAAAAAAATGCAACATTTTAATGAATTTGAAAACTTTGTGTCTAAAGAAGCAATTGTATGTAACACAGGTAACACGAATTATGCTCCTTTTTCAACAATATTTAAGAAAACTGTCTATTGTCTGGACGCTTAAACTCGTATAAGTAACATTTACGGGGTAAGTGGACGAAAATGAAATGTAAGTCAAAAAATACTTTGGAATGGGATGTTTCAGTAAATATCATTCTGCGCCGTCTGATCTTGATCTACAAGTTTTCCGCATAGGCATACGAGGCGTAACGGTTATTACTGTGTTTGAAATACAGTGTGCATTGTTTATGTTTATAATATTTATCTGTTAGATTGTGTCGTATTATTATGTTACGTGTCATGCTATTTATTTTGTGTTTTATTGTTGTTTATCTGATTAAAATGTCCCTTAATACGTTGAAATATAGAAACTCATTCTCCGAGGTTTAAGTTGCAGAAACACGTAAGTAGTGTAAATCAGTGCAATATCGGTGAATAATCTGGGAAATGAGAAAAACCAACTAAAAAAAAAAAGAATGAATAATACACAAAAAAAGAACATTTAAACTACTACTGAATATCTAAATTCAAACAATGACAAAGTTTGCCCTTTATCGCAACAGTCTTACTTTAAAATGCCTGAAAATTCCAAAAAAACCTATAATACAAATCACGTGGTATTCATAAGATGAAAGAAACCAAAGGCAAGACTTAGAATGAAATACATTGTGACAATTAGATATGGTCATATTCAGCACATTTTCGTCGTAACAAAATGTGGATGTACATTATTATCATACAGATCTCGATGAGACGATTCTAATGAGTACCCACAAGATAGGGTTTCGAAGAAAAGTAATGAATTTAGAATACCATCACTCCCTCTTGTCTGGAGCTAATGTAACATGGTATATTCTGTAGACCATTGGAAGCCTACTTGCGGACACTTTTATAACACCACTTAATGATAGCCCGGGACGCCACTTAACCACTGCAAAGGCATATTGTATGGAGAACCCAAGTGAATTAACATCTTAACATCTGATCTTGAAAAATGTTTCCAATGAAAAATATTACTTTTTAAGAATATGCAAAACAAGAAGGAAAAAGAAATAATTGCTGGAGAGTGTACTTTCCATTTTATCTCTTTGTACAGAAGCACAGAAGAGTTTAACTATTCCTATGCCAATACCTCCAAAATTGTCTCTCTTTTTTGAAAGATGTTTCCTGTTTCATTTGTCAGGCATTATTCTTTTTTAAATCGTTTAGCCATCCAAAAGGTTAACCGCTGTGAAAGAGCAGTTGTGTCGGGGCAAGGGTTGTATTACAACACTGGTCTGACAGCTCACAAGTCACACGTGTTAAAACAAAAAGATTACCATCTACAGTTGTACAACCTTCAGTACAAACCTACATGTACGCCAATGACGAATACTATCGCGTTAGTTATTTTTAACAATTTACTCGTATGTTTTGGTTTGTCATGGGTTTACGGCGCAACAATTGAATTCAGAAATATCCTGCCTATGGGCCTTATATTAACATCATAATGCCTCGGTAACCTTTCGGGGGATCATAGGTTAGGTGCAGGCAACAAAGGCCAAGAGACAAACAAAATGATAGTAACGGCTTTGATTCTCGTTCATCAAGGTATTAGATAGAAGTAAACCAAGGCAGTCATACAATGGACAGTAAAGTAATGCCAGTAGTGGTTTTGATATTTATTAGTCATGATTTATATGAGCTCCATACTTGTCATGCAATAAATTTTTGAGCTACTAACTGCCCCCTCAATATGCTCATGGGCCACAATTAAGAGGACCTCAACAAGAAGTGTATGGCGTGATCGAGAGAAGTGGTATTTGTAATGGGATAAGTACCCAAGACTTCATTGACAAACCTAAATCATCAAACAATAAAACACTTCATCATGTTTCTTGTAGGAGCCTTGTAGGAGCCTTTGGAAAACATTGTGGCAAAAGGTGAAATTGCTCGCGACGAGCAATTTCACCTTTTGTCACAATGTTTTCTATGCTATCAAAAGGTGTCATTACATATAAGAAACGGCTTCATCCTTGCTGTTATTTAGGGTCATGCACCAATATGATCCAGATGGTTGTGGACCACCGATTGCAACTTTATCCCAAATCTCGAGACGCCGAGAGGGTAGTCATCCTCTGTATTGATCTTGTCTGGTCCGCGGATTGAAATTATCATTATCATTGTTAGACATCGTTAGCAAGGAGATATCACAAATTCGAATCCCAAAAGGGTAGCTACATAGACAATGCTGATAGCGCATTGCTGCCAAAAAACATACATCTTGCCCATGTACATCAAAAGATTAGCAATGGATGTTTCTTCTTATAAAAGTGTGGACATTCTAGAAAGAATGGAAAGTTCTAGCAAACAGAGGTCTGAAATTTCAATATCTGGGATTCTGGCATTTCACACTGTTCATTATTTTTATGAATTTTCATTTCGTCTTTACAATAACCTTGCTACAAAAAATGTCATAACCGTCTGCGCTCAACGGTGTAAATCCGCTTAGAATTGGAACAACAGAATTTTATTATTGCAGTCCTTTGACGTCTTGCATCATAACAATTTTTAACCCACTGCAAGAATGACAAGTTGCTTTTATATGATCGATTCCACATTACTTCAGGCACAGTTGATTTGTACATCATACGTAAATGCCATAATATCAGACAGTCCAAGATTTTTTGGTCTTACTTTTACCCTTTACCCCATAAGGCATTTCAAGCTAAATCCCGTCATTTAGTGCTTTCAGTGTCATCATTCAAGTTGGTTGATTGTATTAGGGTTTAACGCCACTTTAACAGCTAAGGTCATAATCATGGCGGTCGGTGACGCACATGTGTTTCCTGGCTTTCTCTCACCGGTACTTACACCACTTTCTTTCCAAAGCCACCGACTACTTTTCTCACATGCTTCAGCAGAGGTGAGAGGCGAAAATACGCCGGAAAAAAGGTTTGCCTCAACCGGGTATCGAACTCACAACCACCAGGTCATGAGTCCGACACGCTCACCACTGAGCCACCCGAGCAGGCTCATCATTCAAGACTTATAGAAGCCATTTTCAAAGTCACATGTCAGGGTATCTCCAAAGTCCTTTCGAAAGCGTTAACCTTTAGGCTGCTAGATGCCATTCACTGACCTTTTTCAGACATTGTAAATCAAGATTAGACAGCACAGAAGGTACAGTCTGATCTTGGATCTTTTTTGATGAGACGAGATCTCATAAGATAAATTTGAAGTAGCATCATTCGGGTTTTTGATTTCGGTTAAAAGTTTGGTCTAACTTATTTAGCAGCATAAGGGGTAAAAATGTGCTACGGCAGCAATTATACTTTCATCTAAAGGTAACCAACTAATATCTTGTGAAATAAATGACGGCTCAAAACTTGCAGGAATAAACATTAGTATTGTGTATGTGGTTTAATTAACCCTTCACCAAACAATTCTGTATACTCACGAGCACGATAAAGAATAGCTTTCAAAACACTCTGGGAAAAGGAGAAAATGCTGGTTTACCAGTACATTCCCATTTTTTCCCCACAATATTCTTTATCTTTTGAAAGATATAGTTTCCGTGTTTAAGCTACGTTTGAATTGTCCGCCAGCAAAAGCTTTTCAATGTAAACTAAAATCTATCTTAAATTTTGTCGTCTGCTGAAAAGTTAATTAAAACGCACAGACACAAATAAGCAATTTATCACTGCGACCTGTAATTAAGTTTACCTCTTAAACAGACAACGACAATTTAGATCCATCTAAGAATAAAAGCATTTCCAGAAGACAAAGTTGGCCTGACTTCGAATCCCGGGATCTACTAACACAAGAAAACCTTGCTGAAATAGGACAAAATGTTGATTTCTGTTTTCCCCTTTACCACGATGTTTTCACAAGTATTCATCATTAGTTTCATACGAAAAGAACAAATGTTTCGTAGGTTAAGGGAAAAATTCACTTTGTGAACAGGTGTGCCAGTGTTGTTTTTTTTTAACTCTTTACCAAACGACAACATTAATTTCTAGGCTTGTCCAACCTGAAAGCAAGTGTACATGATAAAAGAATTCGTCTTTGAAAGGCTATAAAACACTGTGTAAAAAGAAGAAAATGCTGGTTACCGGAATTTTCTTCTTTTTCCACAATGTTTTCAAAAAGCTCCTTCATACATGTCGTTAAAACACGAGATTGTTTAGTAAAGGATAAATATATTTTTTTTTTCATTCCTAATCCTACATCGACATAATACATTACAGCAAACAGTAACTAGATTGCCTCTAGTTACTGACCGTGTTAGAATGACTGTGGCAAGCGGAAGAAATTCACTCGACAAAAAAAAAAATCTCTCCTTTTGTCTCAGTGCTTTTGCAAGTTTTTATGTATCAAATTATACTTCGCACTGACCATTTAATATTTACAATAATATTTTCAAGGTCACCTGCTGTCATCTATAAAAAAGAGAAAACGAGCATTTTTTTCTTTTAACAAAGCACGATTTGAAAACACCGTTGAAAAGAGACAAAGAGTTTGTGAACAAAATTTCATCCTTTTCTTAAACAGCTATACCACACATAGACACATGAAAAAATAAGCTACATTTATCTTGTAAACTGCAAATACTTTGACCCTTTACCAAACAATCCTATAGAGAGACTTTTGAAAGCATTATGGGAAAAGGATAGAATGTAGGAATATTTCCTTACATTTCAAAAACAGAATGTTAACCTATTCCCTGAGAGTTTTCTAAATCTGAAGGTAACACAATTACTGATTGGCTAAACTTAAAGGTAAAGTCAATCAGAAATTGTGCTACTTTGTAAATCTAGTATAAGACTGAGAGTGCAATGTTGAAAAGAAAGTAAATACAGTTTTGAGATCGACATCCCTACGAGACCAAGAGTCTTTCCTAGAACTGACGAGAAGGTCAATGCCATAGAATCCATCCCAGTCACCCCGCCGGAAATATTTCTACTTCGTATCTAAAAGCAGCAATCAACTCTGTGTGTGTCAGAGAGAGAGAGAGACAGAGACAGAGACAGACAGTGAGAGAGAGATAAACAGACAGAGACAGAGAGCAGACCAGAACGTTGTACTCGTAAGAAAAAATAGTAGGAGTGCGCGGACAGGTATACACTGGTCACAACATTGTATTTGATAGACGATTTCGTTATTTGAATTATTTGTCGTCAGCAGTTTTTTTTTTTCGATATGAACCAGTCTAAATTGTAGAACCAGGACCATTGTATAAATTTTGTGCATACTTATTACTTATCCTACTCAACAGTATCCATAAACGAATTTTTCGTCGACTCAATAATAGTAGAGAGTTTCCAAACATTTTTTTAGTATAAAACATACTCAACATCACATCATTTATCACGGTGACCTGTGCACCTATCCACGCTTCCTTTGAGTTTCTTTTTACCAGTGCATAACAGAAGACTCTTCCAACAACACTGGCTGCTTTGACATTAACATCATCAGACTCATGCTCAGTAGAATAAACAGGATAAAAATCTAGTTACAATTACTAAGACCACTGAATTTTAGAAACGAGTTTAACCGTCCTGAGATTCGAGCTACCGAGTTCTATTTCACAAGACGTGTGACTTACCGACTGAGCTACCGAATTCAGCCAGACACGTAACATATCTTTTTTTTTTATACAGTGCAAATTGCATCCTTTGACATGTACTAGATACATACATATCGAGAACCATTAATTTGGTAGCTTTATCAGCGACCAAGAACTATCCTGAAAAAGGGAGCAATCTATAGAATATCCCATGCTTAGTCTCAATAATGAGACGGCCCGGTGATCTTTTTCATATTTGGACATTTACTGTACACCGTACCAGAGGCGACCAGTCGCAAAGTAACATCGCCTTTGGGGACAGTTATCTGTACTAATCCCATGCTATGTACTTGTATAAGAGCAATGCTCTGAGAAAAGACGAATTAATGCATCTGCAAAAAGTATCGACTCAGGTCAGCCTGCGCAGTCCGCGCAGGCTGACCTGAGTCGAACCGTTTTGCTATTTGTAAAATTCTGCTTGTCCAAGGATCAGTTTACCTCGTGATTTAGTAGCTTATCGGAAATAAAGGTTTTGTGGATCCACAATTAGGTGATGACTTATTAGGTGGCGGATCACGGATAAACATTAAACCCCATTTTGCCAGAGCATTGCTAAATTAAATACACAAAATTCACACATAATTCATTTAACTCTCTAAGCGCCAAAAATGTCAATTCGACAATTCCAGAACTGAAAATACAATCAGCTGACTAATATTTTCTTTTAAAAGTTCGAAATCTAGATAAACAAGCGAACAGTCTGTGCAGTCTGATCTTGACCTTTGCTGTCTGCAAAAGCCCCGTGTTTTTTCTCCTGGCACTGAAATAGTTAAACTATTAGAACCAAGCAAAACTTTATCTGAACCCCTGCCTTATAAAGACACATATACAACAATAACCATAATGATAATAATAAAGATTATAATAAAGATAAAGTCAATCGAGCATTCATGAATTCGATAAATTTGTATTATGAAGCTGAATACCGAAGCTCACATTGAGCAATAACCACCACCTGTTTAATATGGTATCGAATACCATGGTCGGAGGTAATTAGTTATCAAATTACCCAAAATACAAAGTAAGTCTGTCAAATAACCCCTGAAGAATGGACTAAATACAGACAGTTTGATTAGTTTCTTATAAAATGTGGTTAATGAGCATAACGTTAAGTTAAGCTCATGGTACATGGTTGTGAATACATTGTGTCAAAAGAAGAAAACACTCTTAATGGTGATAGTTTATGGCAAAAGGAGAAATGCTCCTAATGTACAAATGTTCATTCAACCACATTGTTTTCAAATGCAGAACGCTACATGCCAAAAAAGTCGACGGTGGGTGGTTATGTATTTTAATAAATTGTAGCAGGGTTTTTATAAGGCAGGGGTTAAAACAGCTAAACAATTAGAAAAATTACCTATTTCAAATTTAAACCATTGTTTTCTGTTTTGAATTTAGCCTATAACAAAATAACTTTATCCAGTGAAAAGTTAAAAAAAAAACACGCGACTAAGTTCGTTTCAAATTTCCCCCAAAGAAATACAACTGGTCGGATTCGTTTTATATTTATAACTGCACCACAGAATTACTGAACGTCTATCGCACGAGTACTCCCGACACTGCCTTATTGCGCGTAGTAATACAACTGAAAAATATCTACGAGCCAGACACAATAGCTTTTTATTATCTTCGATAAACTCCGTAGACCACAAAACATCTACCAAATTACACTACTCATCAAACCAGTGCGCATGCGTGAACGGAATGCCAAATAACCCATCTAACTGAGAGCAAGGCTAGCAGACGCAAGACGATATCCCGTAGTGGCTATGAGAAAATTATTTCATTGACTTTTCAACGCTGATTTTACCCGCGCTTTTTTTTCACAATTTCATAATCCAAATTACAAGAAAAAAAAAACATTACAAAAGAAACCAGCTTAAAACCAAACAAACGAAACCCCATATTTTTCCTGCAATGTTTCTGAAAACAATCGAACGAAAAATGATGTTAATTATAGAAGACACGAGTAAAGCGTCTCCTCATTATTATTGTAACAGGGTTTGCAAACAGGTTGTTGTTTCTTGTCTGCGAATTTTACATGAAATTATTTCTTACGCTTCCTCCAGGAGGGAGATTCTTCTTATCTGTAATATTTTGACCCTGTACCACACAATCCTGTATTTCTAATGAAACTCAGAAGAAAGCTTTTGAAAAACATTGTGCGAAAAGGAGAACATACTGATGACCAGCATTTTCTCCTTTTCCAATAATGTTTTTTACATTTTCAGATTAAAAACATCATAGACTTTCAGCCAAAGTTGATTTGTCGCCTGCAAGTGCTTTCCAGTTAAAGGCTTCTTCAGATTTATTGTCTGATTAAGATATCACGGCTCTGATAGGGAGGCTTTTGAAAACATTGTGGAAAAAGTGGTAAAAATTCAAAGTTTTCAACAGAACTATCATCATTAAAAGATGAGTCTAAAGTTTTGCAGACTTATGAATAGTTCATTCCTCAAAAACTTAATGAAATTGTACTTTTGCTATATACAACCTGAAGTCAAAAATGTAACTTTACCTAGAGTCTGCAATTTTACGATTGCTTATGTCAGAATTAAAATAAAGCTGACACTGTAGACAAAGATCGGAATGCACCTTCTACCCAGATGAAATCTGATCTTGATCTACGCTTTCGGCAAAGGTAACTATAGTTCATACTCTCTAATGACGTTTTTAACGACCCCAAGGGAATGGGGGGGGGGGGGAATTTGCGCACCTTGTGGGGATAGGTGAACTGGCAGGGTCCGAATTCACCAACCATTCTTTCGAAGATTCTTAGTCTTATTAGTCTTATTCTCCACAATTTTCTAACTTTGAAAGTAACACAAATTCTGATTGGCTTATTCGGTTTAGCCAATCAGAAGTTGTATTACTTTCAGGTTTGGTTAAACTTAAAGAATACGACTGAGAATAATCTTAACTCTTTACCAAACGACAATATACTAGACCGGTCCAAATTGAAATCACTTGCAGACGACAAAATACACGTGACTCAAAAATCGAAATTTGTTTACGACAGGGTAGAAAACATTGTGGGAAAAGGAGAAAATGATGGGTACCATCATTTTCTCCTTTTCCTACAATGTTTTCAAAAGGCGTCTTTCTCAGGGTCGTAATTTTAAACTAGGGATTGTTTGGTAAAGGGTTGAGGATGGTTGGTGAATGTGGACCCTGCTGGTCAATAATGATTTCTGCTGCTCCAAAGACTTTTTTATCATTTCAAAGGTAAATCCTATTATATTAGTACACTCATATGTCTTCTGCAAGGGCTTTCAATTTTGAAAAATCTAAAATTTTGTCGTCTATTAAGGACTTTAAGGGATATTGCACAACCTTTGGGACATTTCTTCAATATTACATCATCGAGATGACTGTTTGGAGTACTTAACAAAAAGTACATTTAACTCTTTACCAAATGACAAAATTTCAGACTGGTCCAAATTCAAAGCATTTGCAGACGACAAAATAAAAGTGACTGAAATTTTGAAATTTGTTTTGTGAAGGATAGAAAACATTGTGGGAAAAGGAGAAAATGCTGGTAACTAGCATTTTCTCCTTTTCTCACAATGTTTTCCAAAGGCGTCTTTTGCAGGGGCATCAAAAGTAGGGATTGCGTGGTAATAGGTTAATTCTTTATCAAACGACAAAGATTTGTAACTGCCCAAACTTGAAACATCAGCAGACAACCAATCAAATGTGGCTAAAATTTTTTAGACTTCCCTTTAAAAGGGTAGAAAAGGTTGTGGGGAAAAAGGAGAAAATGCTGGTTATCAGCATTTTCTGCTTTTGCCACAACGTTTTCAAAAGCTTCTTCCTTCATGGTCAATAAACACGGCTCAAAAAGTTAGTGATAATGATTTTAGCGTAACTCTTTACCCACGTGACAAATCTTTAGACTCTATCATATTGAGATACATCTTTGCAACTATTGTGGGAATAGGAGAAAATATTTATAACCAGGTTGACGTATTGATTTTATCAAATGATGGAATTTGTCTTTTCAAGGAAAGAAAAACTTGTGGAAAAAGAAGAAAATGCTAGTTACCAGCTTTTTCCTACTTTCCAACAACGTTATCCAAATAGGAAGGCCTAAGGATCCTTAGGCAGCACTGCATAATGATAAAATGTTTATACTTGACTGTATTTAAAAGGCTTGCAAAAAGCGAATCCATGCTGATTAATGTGTATCAAATATTTTTCATTAACTTTTTAAGGAAAGAAAACTTGTGGGAAAAGGAGAAAATGCTGGTAAACAGCATTATCCCCTTTTCACGCAATGCTTTGCAAAGACTTTTGTCTCAGGGTAGTTAACATTGAGAATGTTTGGTAGAGGGTTAAGAAACATTGCCTTCTGTAAACGACTCTGCATCTTGTTGCAGAGCACATTAGTAAACATTTCGACAAACGGATAAACGATGTGTACCACCATGCTCGTTGTCTGCGCATGTCATATTCTTCGAAGATTCGACTGTCTTATATGACGCATCACTACTAGCCCCGAAAGCGGGCTGACTGTAATATTACGCTCTATAAAGTAGCAATGTTGAAAATAGCTTTCACGTATAAATACGTTTGAGGAGAAATGAGACCTGCTTTAGCAACAGATTTCTCTAAACTGGTGATCATAGTTGAGTGAATTGCACGAGGTAGCGTTTTATTGGGTAAACCTTTATTTTTGTTTTAAATTCAAAGTAACAGTTGTCGCGTAGGAAAGTGGTTCGGTTCTGTACCCATGCTCCTTATTTTCTTTATCCAACACTGTTGTCCCAGTTTTTCACGAATTATAATCATGATATCACATTGAGTCTTCATGATTTTCCTGCATTCATTAACCTTTTACTCCATAGATACTCGTTTCTTACACATTGCTTGTAGGACCCTTTGGAAAACATTGTGGCAAAAGGTGAAATTGCTCGTGACGAGCAATTTCACCTTTTGTCACAATGTTTTCTATGCTATCAAAGGGTGTCATTTACACATGAGAAACGGCTTCATCTTTGCTGTTATTTAGGATCGATTAGAGATGCCATAGAAATGCCTTATGGGGTAAAGAGTTAAAAGGCGTCTGCTATAAATTTGTTGTGATGAATATAGGCGAATTTTAATCCTTTAAAACCTCTCACAACTTTCGTCGGCGATTGCGACTAGTGTATACCAAGATCAGACAGCACAAAACTTGCGGTCTGTTTCTCTTTTTGTTATCTAATGTACATGGTACACTTTACATAGATGAGCTAAACAATTGTTAGCTAGACAAAGATTTTTTGGGATTCTAAATTAGGGTTCATTCGGTAAAAACTAAATGATCAGAAAACTTCTTTAACTCATTACCAAACGACAAAATATTGGACTGGTCCAAACCGGAGGCATTAATTTTGCAGACGACAAAATAAAGGTAACTCAAAATTCGAAATTTGTTTCTAGCAGGGTAGAAAGCATTATGGGAAAAGGAGAAAATGCTGGTTACCAGCATTTTCTCATTTTCCCACAAGTTTTCTTTCCTTAAAAAGTTAATGAAACTATTTGATACACATTAATCAGCATGGATTCGCTTTTGGAAGCCTTTAAATTCTTGACTGTTTCTTTTCGGTTCGTCCTCTCGTAGTCACATGCTAGTTTGACGAGAAAAGTCGAGATTTTTCGATAGGGTAAAGCGCCTTGTGCTAAATGTTATTGCCACTTCAAACATCAGACGTGAGACCATTTTTTTTTTAAACCAACAAATGCTCGTTCATTGCGACTTTCGACGCTTTTACTGGTACTGTGGTTCAAGTTCCATTAGAGCCACATTGTAATTGTCGTCTGCAAATCCTCTCAATTTGGATTAGGCTAAAATTTTGTCGTCTGGTAAAGAGTAAAGAGCTGCACGCTTGACCTTGAACCAAATGTCGTGTCGTTACGAGCAACTTCTCCTTTTGTCAGTATTCTCAACAAGTCGGATGCAAGAAGTATTAAAACAGTCTGCTCGCCGAAAAGTGTAAAGGGGTTATAACCAAAGAGTTTATTCAAAATAAGGACAATGCAATGTAAATACAACGCTGCATGTATGACCTTGAACCAAATATTGAATGACTCAAAAGATTTTGTTTTTATATGTCGACCTACTGACAAACTACGGGTGAGAGACAGACAGACAGAAAACATTGTTGTGAAAGGACGATTGACTTTTTTCATCTCTCTAAGCATCAAAATTCGCTTGAAACATGCGGAAATGGGCATTTGGACATGCGCGTAAAGTGACGTTTCGGATCAGCCTGCGCAGTCCGCGCAGGCTAATCCGAGACGGCACTTAACGACTACTCTAGATTTTGTCCAACAGTTGACTTGCACAAAACAGAAAATAACATAAAAACTGGAAATGCACAGACTGATCCGAGACGACACCTTACGCAAATGTCCTAATGCTCCTTTGCGCGTGTTGCAGGTTGTATATAAAATTTCGACCTGTTTCTACGGCAGGAGATACAATTCAGAGACACTTCAAAAATACTTGAGCTAAACCCTGGCAAAAGAAGGTTTTTATATAAATCATGAGGTAGACTGGTCCTTTGACATACAGAAAATTAACCAATAGCGAAAAAATTCGGGCTAGGTCGGCCTGCGTGGACTGCGCAGGCTGACCCGCGTAGATACTTTTCGCAGATGCATTAAGCCCCATTTTCACAGTTCCACAGAGCTTGGCTCATTTGTTTTATGCTAAAGGCTTAACTAAAGAATGAACGGTATAGATAGATGATCAGACGGTACGTTTTGTGCAGTCTGACCTTGATATGTATCATTTGAAACAGTCTATATTTTCACCTAGGGTTAAAAAACCGTTGTAAAGAAAAAAGTTCGTCACGATATCACTAAAATTCGACTGCTGTCCGGGTATATCAAACTTTATCTTTCTGGCGCAATGTTCGTCAACCTTATTGATTCTTGTACTGGTCTTATACTAGTACTTAATTACAAGAATCGCCCTCCAATTGGTTAAGACAGTCTGTCAATAAGTTTTGGAATTCGGAGTCAGAATATGTTTGTTCAATAAGTGATAAACGCCGCTGCAACATTTTTTAGTCATAAAGCACCGAAACGTGCACATACCAAGGCTTTCATGAAGTTTCCTTTCATTATCTCCCGCTAGATGGCATTCTACAATTACACATCTATCGTTGTCTGCGCATGTCATATTCTTTGAAGATTCGACTGTCTTATATGACACATCACTAGCCCCGAAAGCGGACTGACTGTAATATTACGCTCTATAAAGTAGCAATGTAGAAAATAGCTTTTATCAATATGTTTCGGGAGAAACGAGACCTGCTTTAGCTCCATATTTCTCTAAACTGCTGATCATAGCTGAGTGAATTTCACCAGGTAGCGTTTTATTGAGTAAACGTTTATTTTAGTTTGAAATTCAAAGTAACGGTTGTCGCGTAGGAAAGTGGTTCGGCTCTGTACCCAGGATGCCCAAATTAGATGGATCAGTATTTATAGAATGCCATCTAGCGGGAGATAATGACACATCTATATAATTTGGACATTCTTGAAACATAACCGGACTACTCTTCAAAACAACCGTTAATTTGAATTTCAAAATGAAATAAACGTTTACTCAATAAAATGCTACCTGGCGCGATTCAATCAGCTATGGTCAGCTCACATGTAACCTATGCATTGGTCATTTATTAAAACAGCCCCTACATGCATGAGTAATATTTTCTATTAGCTAAAAGCCCTACTTTTCTAAGGTATTCTGGGGATGCGTCATAGCAGACAGGTCGGATCTTCTAAGAATATGACATGCGCAGACAACGAGTTTCTTTTAGGATGGTATCGAGAACATTTCCAAAGCAATGCCTCCTCACATAAACATCGTTGAAACAATGTTCAGCCTTGAGCAAGGAATGAATCTTGTTGCTATGACTATCACCAATTCCTGGAAATAATTTTGCCGAGCTAGGAATTGAGTCCAGACCAACCAGCTGTGCATTTTCACTAAGACAGAACATTTGGAGCTTGCTGCGTAGACCCTGAATTACAAGCGCCATGCATTGCACATCTGAAACAAGAACCAGGGCAAGAAAAAAGTCACGGCCTAGCAGTTTAACCTGATGTCCTCGAGGGTCGTAAAAATGAAAAAAAAAAACTTTACTGAAATAGATGCTGACGGTATAAATCTATAACAGATTACTATACTATAACAGATTATTAAATAAGTGCATATAGCAATCAGACTGCACGTATACACTGCACATACTAATCGTAATCCACTTCGTCCAAAAATCAACTTAATTTCGCTTAACGCACAAAATGTTACAAGAGAAAAAGATTAGTTTTCCCCAGCTGAGTTTATCGATAAAGCAAAGTTCATTAGAATTTTAATTTACGTTGATAAGATAGCACGTTTTCAAACCGCAACAGCTAATGACAAATTGCTTACAACGCCTTTGATCATTTTTATGCAGGGTCGAATGGTTAAACTTGTGACAAGAAAGTCTAGATAAGTGTACAAATTCACCTTATCTTCTACCTTACGTCGCTTCCCCACCCATCTAACTTACGTTGCATGCCCCCCTCCACTCTGGGGTCATTTCTCTACGAAGAATAATGACCCGGGTCATTCCTCTACGTATTAAAACAACGCATGGGTCATTTCTCTACGTAGATAATTTTGTAGGTGAGGGTCATTTCTCTGTAGTACACCGGCAACTCACACAAAATCCCCACTGAATTGCTACGCACTACGGGAACACCAATGGCCACGACATAAACATACAAGATTTTTTTACGCTATGATGTATCCAGACAGCAACCCTTGCCTATGACAGTAACAAAAGTGAAACCCTGTATGACCCTCTACCAAAGCGACACCTTGACCATGCCCGCAACACATATGAAAGCGAATTACATGTACATGTACTTTATAGGATGTGCTAAGCCAGAAAGATTGACTATGATGACAGCAAACATAAAAGTCAGCTATTCCATGCCACGGTGCGCTAACACACCTTGTACATGAAGGCAACAAATATGATATCCAGCTATTCGATATGACGGTATGCCAAAGTAATTCAATTCAATTCTTTATTGGTAATCTAAGGCCTCCGGCCCACCAAACAATACATACGTACAAGAATATGTTTGCAGAGTAACGTCCCCAAAAGATCATAAAGCCTTAAACAAAAGTGTATGTCAAGAATTTCAAGAAGAATATCCTTTTTTAATTTGTGATGCCAACACAACTTGTCCATGACAGCAACAAGCCTTACATTTAGCTATTACGTGTCATGGTAAGCCAACACACCTTCTCCATGACAGCAACAAACATTACATCTACCTATTACATGTCATGGTAAGCCAACACACCTTGTCTATGACAGCAACAGACATGACATCCAGCTATTACATATCAGGGTAAGCCAACACACCTTCTCCATGACAGCAACAAACATTACATCTACCTATTACATGTCATGGTAAGCCAACACACCTTGTCTATGACAGCAACAGACATGACATCCAGCTATTACATATCAGGGTAAGCCAACACACCTTGTCGATGACATCCAGATATTAAATGTCATGGTACGCCAAACACCTTGTCCAAGACGGCAAAAACATAAAGTCAACTATTACATATCACTGTACGCTAACACACCTTGTCCATGACGGCCACAAACATGACATCCAGCTATGAAATATCACAGAACGCCAACAAAATTTGTCCATGACTGCGACAAGTTTGAAGTCTAGTTATTTCATATCTTTGACCATGACTGCAGTAAACGTGGAATCCAGCTACATCATATCACGCTACGCCAGCAGACCTTGTTCATGACGACAATCTACGTGAAATGCCTACTTTTTATAAAAAGAAAGATGTTGCGATTGTTATAGGTATGTGACGCCACTCATACACGAACGGTAACAAACAAAGACTATATTAGTTCGTAGCTAGCTCAGCAAATACACTTTTACAAATTTGCAGCAAATCCTACAACCACGATTACCCCATGACTCTCTCTGCGTAAAGGAAAAATGCCATGAAAACAACAAATATGAAATAACACCATCTTATCACGCGCCAGGAGAACAAACCTTGACCATGATGGCAGCAAACATGAAATCTCACTACTTCATGACGCGCCACGCAAAAATAAATAAAGGCAGCTAACTGCCAAAGAACTGCCTATAGAGACTCAATATTTCAAAGCTACAGCATGAGTCACCGTCTCCGAGGCCAATCGACTATACAAAACTCGTTCAGACGTCGTCCCGAGATTGAAATGATACCGGGAATTTCTTGGAGTTGTAAAGTTGTACTATTATAGCTGATGGTTGTAAATTTCGGGCCATGATCTGTACAAATTCCTTTTTATCTATATTTATTGGTGGATCCTCGCTTTCAGGAGACGCCACAAATTTGTTGCTGACTTCCTTCCGCTACCGTATTCCCCGGTCATTCCGAATCGAGTTTTTTTTTTATTTTTGTAGTTATTTGTACTTACAAGAAATTACTTTTTTTTAAAATCCTATACCCTGTTTTAGGTAAAGAAAGATTTGTATGTATTTCTGTCACTCGAATCCCAACCAGTAATTCAGAGTTTACAATACACATTTTCTAATAATGAGGTGATCCTAAATGAGAGACTTTTGTTCCGATGACAACTAGTCCTTTTTTTCAACAGGGTGAAGTTTAACTGGTAAGTTTTAAGCGTTAATATGGTCAGCACAAAATTTGTTGCCTTTTTTTAACATCCCACTACAAAGAACCTGCAGTATAGTCTGGGACAGAAAATAATTTTCTCCTTTTAAAGGCTTTCTGCAAAGCCATCAGGGTGCTGGTGAAAGTGGACCTGCATTAAGTTCCGTCATCTCAAAACTAAAGGATGTTTATTCAAATAGAGCATCTTAGTCGGAGTATAGAGAACAGCAATATAACAAATGGATAGATTGCACATAACAGGCAATCTCGCTATTGGTCACAACACTGTTCCATTGAAATTGACAATTTCATAACCATCTACACAGGAGGATAAAACGTTTTACAATGATGTTTATGGATCTATGGATTCGTGCTTTTAGTTTGAGTAAACGCGTATTCTCGGACGACCAAACAAAACCGCAGGCACATGTCAACCTTAATGATACAAAACATCATTCATCAGAGAGTTTAAAATTTGTTACGTGTGTTCCAACAAATGATCTATTAGTTCATTATTACCTGGCTTTGGGGTCTGTTCTAAAAGTAGAACGACTTGGAAATACGACCCGTAGATAACTGATGCTAAGATGTTTTGTTTGTTTTATAGGTATTTTACGCCACTTTTAAAAGCATTTCAGTCATATTACATCGACAAAATACTCATTCATGTCTTTTCTTTGTTACTTGGTTACTAATAACGAGGCTTTTTTAATGCTTAACAAAAGATATGTAAAGAAACATTAAACAGAAAAGAAGGCTACCTATATAGAATTTAGCTAGGTATCTCTGATTGGGACATCATTATAATACTATTGTGGAGCATCGATAAATTTCTTTATCAAAGGCTTATGAATTTACAACAAAATTTTGTGTTGCGATTGTTGATAGTAAAGCCACTTAATATATGCATATGAAAAGAGAAAGGAGAAATTAAAGTCTGCACTTGTAGTATTTTAAAACTAGAACGTTGTTAAGCGTGACTTGGCGTGCTTTTGCTGACATCAAGTTTCAAGGTTAGATGTGCATAGAGCTTGTTTCTTGGAACAGTGAAATTGCAAAGTCCGTGTTTGAACCTTTAACCCCATAAGGCATTTGTATGGTATCTCAAATTGACTGTAAATAATAGCAAGGATAAAACCGTTTCTTACGTGTAAATGACACCTTTTGATAGCACAGAAAACATTATGACAAAAGGTGAAATTGCTCGTCACGAGCAATTTCACCTTTTGCCACAATGTTTTCCAAAGTCTCCTACAAGTAATGTGTAGAA
This sequence comes from Tridacna crocea, assembly GCA_943736015.1. Lineage (NCBI taxonomy): Eukaryota > Metazoa > Mollusca > Bivalvia > Cardiida > Cardiidae > Tridacna > Tridacna crocea. The sequence continues at coordinate 20,925,969 of OX031064.1, forward strand.
ATGAGTATCTATGGAGTAAAGGGTTAAAGATGTTCTGAAAAGTTCCATTTGACTTATTTAGCAGCATCTAAGATGAAAGGTCCCTCTCGTTACATGCGCGTATGAAGGAAAGAAAAGAACTCGGTCTATAGTAATCTAGTAAACCAGGCGACCTGACCTAGAGAATATTAAATTTGTCCGTTACGTAAGCTTTTAAAGGCAAAACATACTAAATAGTCAACTTGGGAAATATAAGAATTAGGCCATGGGAGAATATTACAGGACAGATTTGGCCTCGAGTAATCCCCTCTTTTCTTCAAACAATCCCGAGTTTTAATGACACGGGAGAAATGCTTATGAAAACATTATGGGAAAAGGAGCATTTTATCTATTTACCATTTTTCTAATATGTTTTCTATCCTTTATGGATAACTTACATTAGTTACTTTGAATTAAGGCATGTCTAATGTTTCGTACTTTGGTACAAAGTTAAATAAGGCCATGCAGAGTTTAGTGTTCGACGCAAGTTATAGGCTTGAATGCTTCGCCAGAATGGTTGATCTGCTTCGAACTGTGGAGTTAAAACTGTATCGTTCTCGAGAAAAAGATTTTTAACCCATTACCACACAATCTCTACTTTTGACGCCCCTGAGAAAGAAGGAAAACATTGTGGGAAAAGGAGAAAATGCTGGTAACCAACATTTTCTCCTTTTCCCACAATGTTTTCTACCCTTCACAAAACAAAATTCAAATTTTCAGTCACTTTTATAACGTCGTCTGCAAATGCTCTCAATTTGGACCAGTCTAAAATATTGTCGTTTGCTAATGGGTTAAAGTGGCTCGCAATTAGATTCCGTTTCAACAGGTTGTCTGAGAAGGATCTTAACAAAAAACCGACAATTTATTTATGTCTGCAACGATGGCCTCTGGTATTGATTATATATATACCCCATAAATAAGCCAGAAATACCCAGTTTTCGAAATTAATTCTGTAAAATCACTATGCCGTTTGTCACGCGGCAGTCGGTATCGCGTATGAAAATATAAGTGCACAAAGTGTTTCGCAGATAAGGTTCCTTAAAATGCACTCCGTACCAAGATTGTTTGTAAAATTAACTCACACGGAAATAGTAACATATAACATTTTTTTTCTCTCTCTCTTCATAACATTTCAATTCTAAGGATGTTAAAAAAAAAACACGCTGAAAGTTCACAAGCGTTGATTTGTTACGCTTCCTTGTGAATTTAAGGGATAAACTAGTTGGTGATAACATTGAAGCCCATGAAATAGATAAGTGAAATGTTGCAGTGCAGTGGCTGAATAGTATTGAAAGCGGTGCAAAACATATATTGTTTAAGCATATAAAGAAACAAATCAGTCAATCTATCTCAAATTAAGGTCACTTGCTATACAAGCTATACGAGCTGCAAAGGCAGGAAAATAACAGCCTTTCTTATGTCGTATATGGATTGTAACCAAAACTGTCCGTCCCGCAGGCAAAAATCAAAACCAATGCGGCTTGCGGAAGGAAAAAATTCTTTATATCATATAGAAGAAAATATAGTTCCATTAACATCACACGAATACATTTGAATTAAACGAAAAGTTTCTGAGGAACATTATTGAAGTTGAACGGGCTTTGATCAAACATTTTTCGACTGGGTCTGCATTCACCAACCATTCCTAAGAACGTTCTTGGTCTTATTCTTCAAGATTTCCTGAATGTGAAAGTAACAGAACTTCTGATTGGCTAAACCAAATGGTTTAGCCAATAAGAAGTTCTGTTACTTTCACACTCACAAAATTTTACAGAATGAGACCAAGAATGTTCTTAAGAACGGTTGGTGAATATGAACCCACTGATGTTCTAGCCAGGAACTTGTCAAAATTGTTCTACATGGCTTCAATTATCAAGCCGTCATATTACCCGATATGCTCTGTGGTAATGTAATAAACGAGTGCATTCAACTCTAAGATATTTTTCCCTCTCCTCTATCACAGACAGCGGACTGAACGCGTTGTTTGTTAGCAGTAACACAAAATATTCTCTTGTCAAGATCGGTGTCAAGTTCAAGTTCTGTTACCTACGGACATCAACGTTATGAGGAAAATAAATAAATATGCCGGAACATTACGACAAGGAGACCAACAGGGCTAGGTCCATCAATATTGTGGTTGGGATTTAAAAGTTTCTTTTATACCTATTTTGTGAAGTTTCTTTTTTTCGCAGTATGATTGTCGAAGGTAATAAACCGCGTGAATCTGTCGTCTATTCTTCAGTCTTGCTGCAGACAAAAATGAATAAACTTGTCTATATTGACTGCATTTATAGAAGAATAATTAAGTTTCTTTATTCGTATTGAAATTTGATAGTTTAGGTCATATACGGCGGCCAGTGCACCTACGCATTTGTTTCCTGGCTTTCTCACACCAGCACTAACACAACATTCTTTCCAAGTAACGAACTACTTTCTCATATATATCAGGGATGCGGCTAATTAAAAGCAGCTCATATGACGGTGCTCGTATATGTAAGAGTTGAAAGCACTGTGGTGAAAACAAAAGAATGATGGTTTACTTGACGTTATAAGTAGAAGCTTTAGTTTGAAAGTTGTAATTTGAAAGGTTAACCATTTATCTGCTTACCTGGCGTTTTAAAAGCTTGGTTCGACATTATTATTTTCATTCAATAAAAGCTCAAGCCTCAAAGAGAAGTAATAAAGTTTGTAACGTCCCTTTTCGCGTGTTGCAGCCATATAGGTGATGTAAGAGTAATGTTTTCTCGTTACTTTAAGCTTTCCTTTTTTGTAAGGTCATAACAGCTTGTATGATTTCTTAGAAAAAAAAAAACAATTTCGTTTTCGTCCTCTTCAAGGACGTTTATAAAACAGTGTCTGTGGATGAAAGAGTTAACCCATTACCACACAAACCCTACTTTTGACGACCCTGAGAAAAAAGCCCTCAGAAAACATTGTGGGAAAAGGAGAAAATGCTGGTAACCAGCATTTTCTCCTTTTCCCACAATGTTTTCTACCCTTCACAAAACAAATTTCAAATTTTCAGTCACTTTTATTTTGTCGTCTGCAAATGCTTTCAATAAGCTTTCGATTTGGACAAACCTAAAATTTTGTTGTTATGGTAATGAGTTAAATGGTTAATTTCTGATGGCGCGACGGTTTTTGGCTGGAAATTTAACAAACAATAGTGCAACCTGCCTCAAAGAACAACACGAGCGAGACAGACGAGAAGCTATTTGACCTATTTTTTACGGTGGAAATTAATTAATGATTTTGTAATATATTTCTTTGATGTTCGCCAAACTGCCGACAGCGTTTTATAATTGTTCGATTAACAAGTTTTAAAATCTGAAAAGCTACCCCACCCACTTCGGTGTCTGTTTTAAGTTAAAAACATTTTTTTCCATTTAACTCACCACGATTTTTACGACCCTATGAAAGAAGAAGTTTTAAACTTTTGGCGGGAAAAGTTTAAATGATGTTTATCGTGAGCTTCTACTTTTTTAACCCCTTCCCAAACAAGCCCTGGATTTTACGTGTCTACAGTGTAAGTCTATCGAAAACACTGTGGAAAAAAGGAGAAATTGCTCGTTATGAGCAATTTCTCCTTTTCCCACAGTGTTTTCTACCCTTTTTTAGAACTTTCTGCCATTTTCTCCAAAGCTAAAATTGTCGTCTGCAAACTCTTTTGGTTTGGAAGAATCCAAAGTTTGTCGTTTGAGAAAGGGTTAATGTTGTATACCCACTGACTATCAGGTTTAACCCTTTACCACACAGCTAAACTTTAGACCTATCCAAATTGAAAGCATTTGCAGACCACAATTTTCAAAGTGGCTCAAATGACAAAAGTTATATATTTAGGCTAGTTATCTTTCCTGAACTGTTCGGGGTGACACAGTGAATAAGAAACCTCGCCGAATGCTGCCGGATTATGCGCGAAGTGTTTCAGAACGTCCGGAATGATCGCTGAAGGTTCCCCGAAGGGATGCTGATTGTCCCGACGCTTCCCCGAACTCAACGATCGGCGTCCAAATTTTAAAACTTTTAAAATTTGGATCCAGAAGCTTTTTTGATCCCGAATCGGCCCAGACACTCTAAGAATGTTTCCAGATGGGTTTAAGAAACACGAAGAACGGTCCATCATTGCGAAGATGTGCCGAAGCATCCGGTTCCTGTCATTTTTACTATCGGGAACCTTTCGGTGTCCTAGTGGAGGGCCGGTCTAACCTTTTAATATTATTCTACTTCTACGCTGAAGGAATACATGGACAGGTAAACTAGCCACAGTTGTTCTTTTGGAGACAATTTTTCTATGATCTTAGTTGAAGTGTCTTATATGCATTCCAATTATGGTTACGTGCAGAGGCTTGAAAACTTTCTTGTCATTGATTAATTAATTGACTTGCACTAACAACCAACGAATTGCAAAACGCACAGGAAAGTTTTTAATCTGGTGTTTTCGTGGCAGTCTTTATTGGTTATTGATAGCTTTTTTACCCGCTCTGTACTCACTGAAACACAGAGACAACAGACATTGCAGTGAACAACACTGTATCGTAGACGTGTGTATATAAAACACTTTTGCAAATTATACTAGCCATATTCTAACAGAAGGGCGTGATGCATGATATACCAACCAAATCAACTCGTTCAACGATGAAACCATAACATCTATCTTGTAAAACAACTGAATGAATCATGGGCTAGATTTGTCCTTCGACATGCAGAAAATTGAATTAACCCGTTCCCAAACAAGCTCTGGTTTTTACGTGTCTGCAGTAAAAGTCTTTTTAAAACACTAAGGGAAAAGGAGAAATTGCTCCTAACGAGCAATTTCTTCTTTTCCCACAGTGTTTTCTACCCTTTTGGAGAACTTTCTGCCATTTTCTCCAAATCTAAAATTGTTGTCTGCAAACTCTTTCAGTTTGGAAGAGTCCAAAATTTGTCGTTTGGGAAAGGGTTAAATACTAGCAAAAAGTTACAACCCAGGACAACATGTGCTGACTGAACAGACTGACATTAGCACTAACACAACATTCTTACCAAGTCATGAACTACTTTCTCATATAGATCAGGGATGCGGCTAATTACAAGCAGCTTATATGACGGTGCTCGTATATGTAAGATGCCTTAAACCCCCTTTTGAGAGAAAAAGACTCATATATATTGCTAAAATTGACATATACAGTAAGGTATCAACATCTTTATCGAAGGTTGAATAACAGAGGAGATATGCTGTAGAGGCCGAAGTAATTACGCAATATTGGGCAACAGAACACCAAAGAAATAACAAAATTAGCAATAAGAGGGGAAAAGTGCGTGCAAAAATTAATTAGCTTCGCTAGTTGCGTGAACATGATGTCTGGGTAGGGGCAGGGCAAGGAAGTATAACGTTACCATTTGCTTATAGGTGAATTACATCAGTTAATTGCGCAAGTCAGCACTTATCATTTTGATCTCTTAATTACAACAAATCTTTTGCACAATCATGGCAGCATGTTTTTTATACTGATGCGAGCCTCTGTACGGACAAAAAGGAAGTTACTGTTGTAACCACATAAAGATTGTCAAGGCCGTAGGCCGTGGCTTTCCCATTAGCAAGATCTTCTGACTGTATCATTAACCTTTGTATATTGCACCATAATCTTATTCTTGATTTGAAAAGTAACAAAAGCTCTAATTAGCTGAACCGTTTGGTTTTGCCAATCAGAAATTGCGTTAGGAAGATGCTAGGACTGGTTTTATAAAAGTTTGTTGAATACGTTGCTGTAAGGCTTTTTTTTATAAAATTCTTGCCAAAAGGAAAACGTGATTTGCTCAACTGTCTTGTCGAGGCCAGATCTGGCTGTGAACATGATTTTAAAAAAGGTGGTGACGCTACTAAAAAATCAAATCAGTAATTCAGGTGTTCTTTTTTCTCAAAGGCATACGGATAGCATTGCACGTGTCTGTCTCCGACTATATGATCTTACATGTGCGATAGCCCGAGGTTGCACTGGACCGTTTTCTTTACATGCAACAAAGATCGAATTTACAACATTTAGTCACATAATTGGCCTGCAGCACACGAAAAGGGGTATTCGGACATTTGCGTTAAGTGTCGTATTGGAGACAGCACTGTACCACCACATTAGATTTTGTCCTACAGTAGACATTTGCAAAACAGAAAATAACACAAAAACGGTAAGGACCTTTTCGAATTGGCCTGCGTGGAGTGCACAAGCTAATCCGAAAAGACACTGTACGCAAATGTCCATATCGTCGGTTTGCTTCCAAAACCTCGTAACTACAGCTTGTTTCAAGCTGTAGTTACGAGGTTTTGGAAGCAAACCGACGATATATCCCTTTTCGAGAGTTACAGGCCAAATATTGTCGGCGCTAGGCCAGAAGGAGAGTCCTGGGATAAGACATCACAAGGTCAAGGGTATTACTGCAGAACTTCAAGAAAGGCAAAAATAAGCGAACTATTGCCGTAATTTGACATAAATATTGCTGAAAACATCGTACCATTTCTATCCCAATGAACAAATTTATCAAAAAATATCGCAGTCGGGTCCTTGATTTTAATGACATACAAGGGAATGCAATTTACAGAATAGGAGAACAAATTGGACGAGAAATTAAATTGCAGAAGCACAAATCGGTGTCCATATCGAACTCAGTTCCTTTACGAAATCAAAAATGCAATCAGACAACCCGAGACAAGGTAATCGAATTAAACCATGCAGCTACTGACCCACATATTCATGAATGTAGACCGAATTCCTGATATGAACTTTTGTTGCATAATTCCCAGGCAACTATGATTTTTAATACTTTGACTAAAATTTCACGAAGCAGTAGCATAACAGTACAACACTATATGATACAACAATCCTCGTGTCTTCTCAGTGTCTATTCGGAAAAAAATAGGTGGTACATGCGCATGGTTGTGGTACGAAAATTTATATAAAGCAGTCTGCTAAATAATAATAAAATTTTTAATATGTAAACCATAATGTGATACCAGTGATTAAAGCTACATGTATGTTATAGGTGCATATCGTTACAACTTTATCCCATATAGCTCAATTCGTCATTTTGCAAGCCTCTGCAACAGGAAAATGATTTAGCAATGTCTGATCTAATAAGACTTGCAGACAGCAAATTAGAGGTAACCCACATGGTGAACTTTGTGTACTACTGATTAATAATGGTTTCTGGTTGTTAGCATTTCTTTTCCCACAATATTTTCGAAAACTTAACTCCGTTATAATCTGTGATTGTTTAGTAAAGGGTAAATTTATACTGTTTACGTTTTACCTTGTTTTACATGATATTAAGAATTCTGGTGGGATATCCATCCAAAAGCTGCGACGCAACTTGACTTACGTACCCGGCATTTACAAAATGCTGCCCGCCCGCAAAAATGCTGTTGCGTACACTTTACAAAAGAAAAAACAATGAAAGACAGCTTTGCAAAAACGACGTCGCCAGAGGCCACTAAATAAAGTTTAATCTCTTCAGTTTCTGAGGGAGGGCATCCAGACCCTCCTTAGAAAGACTTCTCACCCCTCTCGGCACCTGCTAATACCTTCAGTATTACTTTAGCGTATAGAAGTACTTTATTTTGGACCAGCTATGCACCTGTAAAGTTAAGTGGACGCTGGCTTTATAAAAACATATTTTTCTTTCTTTACTTTTCTGTGATTAATGTCCTAAAAATAAGTGACCAATGAAATTACAAAATCCGCATCACGAGGGACAAATCAAGTACAAATTTAGTGCCTACATGTATTTAGAATGTTAGGACATCTACATTTTATCTTGATCATAAAGCCTCTCACACCCACCAACAAATAGATACACTAAAGGAGGGTGGGAGAAAATAAAAGAAAAATACTGAAATGATTTTGTCAAACTTTAAATAAAGAAGATGTGAAAAACTAACAAGCAGAAAATGGCCAATGGAATGGCATAAGTCATGGGAAAAAATAAAGTCTAATTTTTCGCTACAACGTTCTGTCAAACGAGAGAAATAATGCTTAAAAGTACGACTGTGTAATGCAAATCTACTAAGACTATACAGTTTTTAAATAAAGATTATGTGAAAACCGGGTTTTGCACAGACCCCATCCTTCCTGGATTTATACTTGGGTTTTTTTCATGCATATAGGAGCTACGTTCATAAATGACTTGTGCATAGTTTGCATAGGCTAGCTAACCATGGCTGAATCATACCAGTTTACATTTTTTTAAATAAGTGCCTAATTAGTTTGAAATTCGCGGCATCGATTGCTATCTGGAAAAGTAGCCCGGTTCCGTACTAATTTTCAGATAGGTATGCATTTGAAAAATTCCAACTAAAGATAGCTTTTGGCAGCATATACAAGTACATGTGCCTATGTACCTGTATTTCAGAAGAAGGGCAAATAACAACACATATTTCTGTGACTTTGCTGTAGTTGTGTACCTTGTTTATTACAATGACTTAAATGCAGGGCCTGATTGCCAGGCTAAGCGAAACTTTGCACTGGGTTTTGTGTTCATAATAAGCTGTAAGGAAAGGAACATGGGTCAAAATATTATATTTAAAGTTACCTTTCTCGATGCCGAGTTCCATTCCACGTCATTCCAAATATACAACACTTGGAGTCTGTATAACCCATGAATTTCCGTCCAAAATTTCACCATTTTGACTGCCTATTTCAGGTAAGACATTTTCTCTTCAGTAAACGCGACTCAAGCTCGGCAGACTTTGCAATATTCATAGGAAAAATGGCGACTTCTAATGTACAATTTTTTTCAACAACTATATTTCCGGCCGAATCTTGCTTGTTTATTCATGTCAAGGTCGACGACGTCATTTATGACGAATCAACTGTGGGTGCAGCATCCTTGACACAGGTGTGTATAATTTTTGTCCGATATTACTAAACCAACCGATTTACTCCCAAAGATAAGAGGAAACCTTGCCTTTGCCATAATATTTTTAGAGATTTTATTTTACAAATTTTGGATCGACTATGGGCCCTAAAAAGTCCAAAAATAGGCTATGGCTAAATTTGTTTTTAAATTTTACTGGGCAAAGTCACGGTAATAGTACATCAATCTTACTCCGACTTTTTTAAACTTATATTTGATTTATAGAGATGCAAAAAAAAATCAGCTCAAACGACATTTATTGAACGTAAATCCTCATTATATATATGGCAAAATAGTGTTGGAAACTATATAGTTACGTTATTATATTCCTAAGGTACAGTAAAACGTGTGTCTGTCCGTATAACTCAAATTCTAACACTATTTTGCCATTAATTCATTTTCTTTAAGTTGAAACACCACAATCACCACAATCATCAATATCTCAAATTATTATTATTATTATTATTATTATTCTCCGAATTATTGTTTTTACTATCGTTGCTCCACTCATCTTGAATGCAACGTGGTAAAAAAAAACTTTGGGATAAGTCTCAATGTTTTAACAATGACTTAATAAATATATTATTATTATTATTATTATTATTATTATTATTATTTACTGTTATTATTATTATTATTATAGATCTACTTTGGTTTCTATCTATGTGAAACAAACAAAATACACGTATATTTTATCCTGTTAACGTTACATGGTGAAATATCGGCCGTTAAAATGGGTGCCGAGAAAGTTTGTGTTTCATAGTCGCTTGCTTTTTGACCTTGAATCCAGAGTTATGTGACGACTTGCTTGGAATAATCCCGGAGATGCATTAACTCATTACCAAACGAGAAAATTTTAGGCTTGTCCAAATCGAAAACATTTGCAGACGGTAAATTAAAAGTGACTGAAAATTTGAAATTTGTTTTGTGAAGGATAGAAAACATTTTTGAAAAAGGAAAAAATGCTGGTTACCAGCATTTTCTCGTTTTCCCACAAATGTTTTCTAAAAGCTTCTTTCTCAGGGTCGTCAAAAGTGGGGATTGTGTGGTAATGGGTTAAACCATCTTTTTCAGAATATGGCTCAGTTACTTAGGTAACCAATCATATGGCATGGTGATTTTCCATATTTTATTTCGAATGTAAACAGTCGTTTGTATGTTACTTTTTTACAGGCGGTAATCAGTTCTTTTTTTCTCAAGAAAATGTTTTTGAAACGAATGGACCTGCCAAAACGCATCTTAGACAATTTACGTGTTCTATGACCTGAATTTTTGGAATCTTAAAAATACGTTTTTCTGGTGCCATTTCATTTTTTGCTTTGAAAATGTCCATTACCTGTGTATGTTACTATGGGTTAAAATTCTGTACAGAGAACTTTATGCTATTTTTGGTCTCGAACTTTAACTACGTTTATTGATTAGTCCCAAAAGTGTCCGTAATCAGACAAATAAATTTGGAAATGCGCAAAAGAACCAGCAAATGCGCATTCGAAAACTTGCAGAAATTGTGCACGTGACTTATTATGCATATCCAGGGCATAATACGCAGATCCCAAACTTTTGCATATTTTGTCTGGATATCAAACATGACTCATGTTGCACTTCCAAGAGCCTCCCTCGAAATAAACTGCAGAATTTCTTCTCCATAAAGTTTTGAAGTTCTTTTTTTTTCAAAATGTAACAAGATAGGAGCAATAGACTGGTAACAAGCATGCACAACATCAGGATGCGAACTTATTCTAAGCTGGTAGCATGCGAACGTGCTTTTTCTAAAATTATTCCCGGTTTCGGAAATTCCAATCCATTTCAAATATCGAGACATTAATGTTGTTTTATCGAGAGGTAATGTTGTTTCCCAATTCCCCTGGATTATTTGCCTTGTTGGTCGTTTCATGCCAGAAAAGTTTAAATTTCCCATCAAATTTCAAGACGTATGATTTATCAATAAATAGGTTTCGGTTACGAAATGGAATCTTATCGGAAAACGCTTGCTCCAAAGAAATGTTGCCCTTGGTAATCGAGTTGTCAATGATTCCGGGAAACACTACTCGTTCCTCATATCTGAGGCTGCTAACCGAGACTGAATGACCCTTTGTATACAGTGTAGATCAAGCTCCGACTACATAAAACATGCAGTTTAATACTGAATCTACACTGTCCAATAAGGAGATACTTTTTTGTCACACTCTAAAAAAAGAGAACTTTGAAATATATCTTGGTTTTAACTGTCTGCTTCAAACTTTCATTTACCTAATTAGCAGGTTATTTGTTTAAAATGTATCTAACGACGTATATTACATTTTTTTTTCCAACAAACAGAGTTTCTCAAAACTGAGCATACAAAGCTCATCATGTGTATAGGAGATTACAGTTAAAGAAAGATGTGGCTGCCCGAGTGGAAACAGCTATACCTCCACAGATTTAAATTTCCTGCATTTGTTTCCTTGTTTGGTGTCAGTAGCATTTTTTTTTTTTCGCAGTGACAGTTCAATGACCCATTTTTTTTTTCAATAGACCAATACTACCCGAAGAAAGTGCTTCGTGTTTCAGTGCACCGATAGTTTTACCATGAAATACATAGATGCACTTTTGATTCAATATCCACGACAAAAATACGTGCGAAGTGGGATACAGGCGAACATTTGTCATATATAATTTATGTCGTTAAATTCAGTCTGCAACAATTCGTATTCTGTAACTGTTGTGAAACAGGAGGGAAAAAAAAGAATTTTGTAATTTGTCGCAATGTTTGTTTGATTGTTTCGTCTTTTGATTTTGTGATTTTAGTTATTTGATTTCTGCTCACAGATTTTCATTGTGAGTGAAATATGCAATGTTTGTTGGAATGCAAAGTTTTTTCTTATTTATGTTTTCATCCAGGTACTTTTATCAGAACTGTTAATTATTCATTAGATTAGATATCGTCATCCTAATAAGTTTAGTCGAAGAAAATGACATAGACAAATTTTATATTGCACGTAAGCTTGAAAATCCCGAAGTAATACAAAATAATAATTTCAATGCGTGTAGTGAAAAGCATGACAATATAGCAATTCACAACTGAATTCGTAATCATATTATGTTTCTGCATGTAAGTTAAAATTTTGGAAGGGAGTTAGATAAAGTTCTGATAACGTTAAATATGTAATCATTGCCACTAAATAAATATAATTGTTACCCCATTTAACTGTCAAAAAAAACCTAATGATATGGATATGTTTATCACGAGTCTACAACATTCCGTTTGAAACACTATTGAATCTTTGTCATCATAATGATTTAGTATCAACTTCTCTAACGAATCTTAGTATCATCTGATTCTGGGTTCCATGCTTACATACGTCTACACTTTTTGCCGTATGTCAATTTTCTTGAAGTTAAAGGACCAATGTACATCACGATCCAATCGGTCCTTGTACAAAATACAGTTTATGGATCTATAATTATGTGACAACTTGCTCAGTACCATGTAGCTCGGAGATGCGTTTATTTCAACTCATTACTTAACGACAATACTTTAGGCTTGTCCAAATCGAAAGCATTTGCAGACGACAAAATAAAAGTGACTGAAAATTTGAACTTTGTTTTCGCAAAGAGTAGAAAACATTATGGGAAAAGGAGAAAATGCTGGTTACCAGCATTTTCTGCTTTTCCCACAATGTTTTCAAAAGGCTTTTTTTCTTATGGTCGTCAAAAGTAGGGATTGTGTGGTAATGGGTTAAACACCTTTTTTGGCAGAATATGGCCCCATCATTTTTAATGTCAATATCGTCACTTATAGTGGTGTTGAAACTTTAACCGATTACCACACAATTCCTGCATTTGACGCACCTGAGAAAGAAGCCTTTAGAAAACACTTTGGGAAAAGGAGAAAATGCTGGTAACCAGCATTTTCTCCTTTTTCCACAATGTTTTCTACCTTGCACAAAACAAATTTAAAATTTTCAGTCCCTTTTATTTTGTCGTCTGCAAATGCTTTCGATTTGGACAGGCCTAAAATATTGTCGTTTGGCAATGATTTAATTCTGTCAATACCGAATTAGAACCATAGAAAAGTAGTGCCGTTCAACGATATGAATCTCCGCCCATAACTAGCCCTTCAGCAGATTACGAATTTCAACAATATCTTGCGTTTTTTTCCACTTGAAAGCTTTCGGAAGATTTCTACAGTTTCTTTCTGGGGAAAATCGAATTATTTTAATTAAACTACCTGAACCTAAACCTTCCGTCTATGCCAACTCCTCGTCTTTCATCGCCGATTCATTCAACCCATTACCACACAGTCCCTACTTTTGACGAACCTGAGAAAGAAACCATTAGAAAACATTGTGGGAAAAGGAGAAAATGCTGGTGACCAGCATTTTCTGACCAGCATTTTCTCCCTTTCCCACCATGTTTTCTACCATTCACAAAACAAATTTTAAATTTTCAGTCACTTTTATTTTGTCGTCTGCAAATGCTTTCGATTTGGACAAGTCTAAAATATTGTCGTTTGGTAATGGGTTTAACCCTAAACTGCTGAATAAATCGGTTGAAAATTCTAAGCCAAAAATAAAACGCCATTTGCTGCAAGTTCTGTGAAATAACGTGTAAAATAATCAGAATAGGAAGAAAAAGTTTTGAAACTCTGTAACAATGTTACGTATATAAAGTCCAATCTCCACGAGGGTTGCAATGTCGCAGATTAGACCGAAAACCTTTCTAGTATACCTTGATCCGTCGTTGGCAACTATTTTGCTATTACCTATTCTAATTTTATGAAACTGAACATTTGGAATGTTTGATAAACAATTCCCAAATGAAATCTCAAACAGACAAATTGTATACATGTATTCATAAATATCAGCAACTAAACTAAAGAAGAGGTAAAAAAAAAACTGCCAAGAATGCATGGTTAGATGCAATGCCTGCAGAACCATTACAGAAACACTGCCTCAAATGGTGCTGAACGGTAATGGCTTGCAATACGCGAAAAGGGGTATTCGGACATTTGCGTGAAGCGTCGTCTCGGATCAGCCTGCGCAGTCCGCACAAGCTTATTCGAGACGGCACTGCACAACCAAATAAGATTTTGTGCTACAGCAAACTTGCGCAAAACATAAAATTACATAAATACGCGAATCGTCGTTAAAAGTGATCCGAGACGACACTTTATGCAAATATCCGAATGCCCCCTTTCGCATGTTACGGGCCAAACGAAGTGGTACGAAACCATTTTCTACCTGCAATGTAGACATAGGACAAGTAAAAGTAGTTTAGGCAACGTTTGTTCTTCTAAACAGGAATTTGATATTTAACCCATTACCAAACGACAATATTTTAGACTGGTCCAAATTGAAAGCATTTGCAGATGACAAAATAAAAGTGACTGAAAATTTGATATTTGTTTTGTGAAGGGTAGAAAACATTGTGGGAAAAGGAGAAAATGCTTGTTTCCAGCATTTTCTCCTTTTCCCACAGTGTTTTCTAAAGGCTTCTTTCTCAGCGGCGTCAAAAGTAGGGATTGTGTGGTAATGGGTTAAAACGTGTAATCTTCACTTCTGATATTTCGCTAAATGTCACTAAGTTTTTTCTAAATACATTACCTAACTTCTTTGTGGTATTTAAAGATAAAATTAATATCCTATGTGATAGCACCAACTCATCTAAAAGGACAATAATGATTTATTAGGCATGGAAAAAACTAAATAATGCTCTTTCTGTGTAACATTTTGATAAACTTAATAGGGTACATGTATTTATATATAATTTCATGCTTTCCGTCACTCGTGAAAATATTACCGATGGTGTCCTCCGATGAAATAAATTTCGATCTTTCACCGAAAAAGACAAATATCCTCTATTGATTTACTACCATTTCATCAACATGTATTTTGCTTAGTTTCCTTTCTATTATTTACGAGTAGATTATCTATGAGCTATAATCTGGGTAAGAGGGTTTAACCTATCACCACACAATCCCTACTTTTGACAACCCTGAGAAAGAAGCCTTTAGAAAACATAGTGGGAAAAGGAGAAAATGCTGGTAACCAGCATTTTCTCCTTTTCCCACAATGTTTTCTACCCTTCATAAAACAAATTTCAAATTTTAGTCACTTACACTTTGCCGTCTGCAAATGCTTTCGATTTGGACAAGTCTAAAATATTGTCGTTTGGTAATGAATTAATGCATCTCCTTGATACATAATACTAAGAGAGTTATTACACAGTTATGTAACTATAATATCCATTTTGTCTTACAACATATTGAGTCATGAGATAGACTAGTCCTTTGACACGCAGAAAATTTACCGAGAGCAAAAAGTTGCGACCGAAGTCTGTCTGCGTGGACTGTGTAGGCTGAGATGAATCGGTACTATGTGTGCGAATGTATTGAACCCTGTTTCCACAGAATGCGGCTGTTATGTTTCTTTTCTTTCTAAATTTGTGTGGTTTTTTCCCTTTCTTTTTCCACTTTTTATAGTAGCATCGGACGCATAAAATTTTCTATCGCTCTTAGAATTCAAGTTTCGATATTATTCAAATTTCATATAATGTTGTGCTGTTTCTTAAATTCTAATATCATGATCTTGGGAACCACGGTGATTTTTGATAACTGATTCAGCTTGTGTTATCGATTGAAAATATCTTGTGTATCACGGATACTTTCGATAACTGATTAAGCTTGTGCTATCGATTGAAAATGTGTATATTTTCAATCGATAACACAAGAACCACGGTGATTTTGATAACTGATTAAGCTTGTGCTATCGTTTGAAAATACGTATATTTCAATTGATATTACAAACTAAACCAGTTATCGAAAATCACCTTGGTACACAAGTAAATGTACTCTGATAACACAATTCAAGAAACAATATTATATCTATATATGTGTGTGTGACGTATTCATTCTACAACAAATATAAAAGCTAGAATATCAAATTTTGTTTATTTTCATATATGTATTAATTTCTTGTTCATTGACTTCGTTGATTTGCTTCTGAATTAATGTTAAACATATTTTTTTTTCTTTTGAAACACATTTACAGATTACTCAAAAGACATTCTTAATGAAATGTCTAAAACCCAAACTTCTCATTGGTTGTAAAGACATGTATTAAGTAATGGAAAAAGCGGATCCTGTACATCAAGTATTAGACTGGGAATTCATTAAATGGATAGATTTTTCATGATTACGTGATACTCATATAGATCTACGAACTTTTCCCTCCAAATCTTCCCTCTTTTCTTTACTTCCTCTTTTACAACTATCCACGCTATCTTGATTTTAATTTCCTTTCACTTTTTGTCTATTAACTGGTTAATTGCTAATGAGTTCAAGAGCAAAAAAAGGGGGGAAATCTGTTATTGAGCAAGTGCGATATTTCCATAGGGTTAACTTATAGATGAGTCAAATATAATCCATATTCGGGTAAGAGTCAAAGTTGACTAATCGTCTTCGGCAGACATATAGCATGTACTTATAAATATTGACTGGTACAGTTTATTTTACTCTTACTGTTTAACCCTTTACTCCATAGATACTTATTTCTACGCATTGCTTGTAGGAGCCTTTAGAAAACATTGTGGCAAAAGGTGAAATTGCTCGTGACGAGCAATTTCACCTTTTGTCACAATGTTTTCTATGCTATCAAAAGGTGTCATTAACACGTAAGAAACGGCATCTCCCTTGCTGTTATTTAGGGTCAATTAGAGATACAATAGAAATGCCTTATGGGGTAAAGGGTTAACTAACGAGATGAACATACGCTGTTCGCTAGGAAAGGCCCATTTATGATAAATGCAGGGCTCTTTTTCTAAAATCATTTAACAATAAGATCAGTATGGATTCAACATCAAACTATAAGGTTTATGCAGTCAATTCGAAATCTTTACTATTCTCAAAGAAGGTTTTTAGTCGGCCATGCATGCAAAGAGTTCGTTATTTACTTCATTATTCAGAATCGTTTCATTTTAAACTGTACATATATCGAATTCCATATCAGGAAAAAAATCAATTTTTTTGTCAAAATAGTCTTAGTCGCTTTCAAGATCAAAGGAAACACTGGAAATTAAAATGATACGACTGTTTTAAAATGTGCAGACTACAACATTACACCGTTTCTAAATCAAGTTACGACCAAAAGTACAGAAAAGGTAGGTATCTATACAGGAGGAAATGGGCTTGTTTAGTCATTTTATGGCCTCTTCTATTATGATATTACCCAAATTGCCCTCTGGAGATTAAAAAAAAAAACATTGGAGGTCATTTAAACCATTCTTACTCATTGTTTCCTTAAACCCTGTACCACACAAACCCGATTTTTGAGGACCCTGAGAAAGAAGTCTTCAGAAAACATTGTGGGAAAAGGAGAAAATGCTGGTAACCAGCATTTTCTCCTTTTTCCACAATGTTTTCTACCCTTCACAAAACAAGCCTTTATTTTTGAGCTGCATTAATTTATTTTGTCGTCTGCAAAAGCTTTCGAATTGGACCAGTCTAAAATTTTGTCGTTTGGTAAAGGATTAAACACTCTACCACACAAACCCGACATCTAACGACTCTGAGTAGTGAGGCACTGGAAAACATAATGAGAAAAGGAGAAAATGCTGATAAGCAGCATTTTCTCTTTTTTCCGCGATGTTTTCTACTCTTTAAGAGCCAAATTCTCACCATTTTAGCCAAGTTTAATCTGTTGTCTGGAGATGCTTTCAATGTGCATCAATATTTTTTTTTTAATTGCAAAGACTTATATAAACTCGCAGGAGAAGCATATGAAAACAAAATTCGAAAATAAGCAAAAATCACATTATTTAGATACACTGTTCAGCTTGAAACCGTTTGACAAAATGAGAAAGTTCTATTTAAGAGCATCTTCTCATTTTGCTACATTGTTTGCAAAAAATTTCAACTTCTAGACGAAGAATGTCGTCTGCGACGGGTAATTAGCGGGAAAAAACTCATTACAGAAAAAAAACATTGTTGTATATCACGTGATTGCACCATATAAGCATTCTTGCCTTCCCTTGCCCAAAGGAATTGATCCTTAGAGCTGTAAATACATGAAATGAATCTCTTCGATTAGGATAAAGAAAAAAACAGTCAAAATATCGCAATTTTGTTGATGTTTTGGCTAATATATGTAAGGTAGAAACGTGCTCTCTAGGTTAAACATTGGTATGTTCTGTGCAGTCCGGTCTTTGATATTTATAGTTCACAAAAGCAACTCGTACTATTTTCAGCGCTTCAACCCTTACCACACAATTTCGGGTTTCAACAACCTTGAAAGATGCATTTTTGACAAAGAAATGTGGGAAAAGGAGAAAATGCTGGTAATCAGCATTTCCTCATGTTTCCTATCTTTCTTTTCAAGTTTTTTAATACAAATGCTATTATTTGTACCAAGTCTACCTTGTTGTCTGCAATTGCTTTCAACTTGAACCAGCCTATATGTTTGTTGTTTTGTAATGAGTGAAGGGTTAAAAATACGGGAAAAGATTGTATGAATATGGACCAGGTCATATTTTGGTAACAGAGAATTGATTGAATATTATTCTATAATGTTTTCTGTGGACTGTATCATTAGACATAGCGTAGAATGTACTTTTCTCTTCGTGTTGATATGACCAAGATGGGGAAGATGAAATTACAAATATTCATTAAAGTATGAAAAAGCTGATGCCTTCAGTTTGCCGAGTATCCATCGCAGGAATGCCCATTGGTAGTCAAAATTCCTGATCCTCGGAATCAGCTGCTTTTTCATTACACTTTCAAATGACATACTATTACATGGTATTATACAACATGGGCAAAGATCCAAACTGGGGATAAACAGTTAATCATCAATATTTACTGACAAATAACGGAAGAAATTTCGGGAATACGGTCAATTCGCTAGACTGTAAACTCGTAAACAAATGTTTCCTTCTGACTTGGCTGGCAGGAGGCGCCTTGTTTATTCCAGATTATGAAGTCCGTCTGCGTTGCGAACTGCCGTGGGTATGATCGGCGGCCGTGTCATGTCAAATCCAGGGGCTGTATGCACCATCCACTCAAAATTTCACCCCACAGCCTAGATTTATAAACTAACACAGTTCAGTTCATGATTGGCTAAACCATCTGGTTTAACCAATAAAAAACTTTTTTTTTTCAAATTAAAAAAAAACAAAACTTTAGAACTAGGCCAAGAATGTTATCATGTTATCAAGAATGGTTGGTAAATACAAACCCTGGGCTGGTATTCAACTACCATTCTTAAGAACAGTCTCAGTCTTATTCTCCAGTAATTTCTACATTTTAAAGTAATACAACTTCTGATTGGCTAAACCAAAATTTAATGGTTTAGCTGATCAAAAGTTGTAATACTTTCAAATGCAGAAAATCCTGTAAAATAAGACAACGAGTATTCTTAAGAACTGTGGGTAAACATGAACCCGGACACATGTATGAGTCTATGAATCGACATCCACAGAAATCTGTTGATTTTGCTTAAAACTTCCTACGAATATACGGAAAAAAATCAGATTTAGCTTTTCTCTGGATACAGTATTGTTATCTTGTAAAACATACATCAATTCCGTCCAGACTGTACGCAAACATTTGTCAAATGAGTCACTCCTGGACGAAACAAAATAATACTCCCAGAAGATTTACATTTTGGGCTTGATTTCTCCTTCGCCTCATATTCGAATTTTGCCATTTTTTTCAACACATATTAAATACTTTCTGCATATAAATTTATCTAGACAACTTGCTAAAACTAGACAAATAATGACATACAATCAACAATCAGCAAACATCACCAGTCTTTCTCATGTGTTTTTTCAACAGAATTAATTTCTACAACCACTATAGATTAATATTTTTAGGAGAAGCCTCGCTAGCTCTATAAGTTTAGAAAAAATTGATCTATGAAATCATGGCGTTTCTTTTTGTTGGTCTTTTGAAATAAATGATTGCCATCATGCACGTTCCTATCTTAACGCAGACGTACACGTACGTACTTGAACAATTTAAGCACGCCCGTGTAAAGCTTTCAAATATTTCGACGTAATTTTGGAGATGAAATTGACGCATTTATCCTGAAAAATCATATCTCATTTATTGATCTGGTTGGGCTTCTTGGTCGTATCTAAGCAGAGAAGCAATGTCGTATCTGTTTTACTTTTGGCGATAGATTTGGGGGCTCATATGGGACAGACGTTTTAAACGACTAGGAGTTGTTGTTGACCCTTTACCAAACGTTCCTGAGAATTTTAAGACCCTGAAAAGTCTTTACAAACATTGCAGAAAAAGAAGAAAATGCAAAAATGCTGTCAGCCACAATGTGTAAACTCCTTTGTGATTATATTTTCATCATTCAAACCACAATCACTTTGCCTTCAACATGGACAGGATTCAAATGTTGTCTGCTTGTTAAGAATTAAACACCAAAACAAATATATCATCTAAGCATTGAAGCGACAACCGATCATAGAATTTGTGCTCGTAAAACTCTGCATCTTTCACAGTAAAAATTGACATTTATGATTATATTCAAATAAATCTAATTGAAATAAAACGTGCGTGATTGTCTTTATTTTTCTCTATCTTTTGATGACTCTTTTCCCAAACGATCCCGTGTTTAAACAATGCTGAGGAAGGATGTTTATATCAAAAAGAATGGAAAAAGGACGGAAAACATAGTCATTGTTCATTCTTTTTTCTTTCTCGTGATATATTTTATCTTCTATTGGGGACTATTCCTAACGATTTAGCCGCATATACTTTATTGTCTGTAAACGCTTACAATGTTGAGAAGTCTAAAGGCTTGTTGTTTGAAAAAAAAACTAACCAATATATCAATTTACAAATGATATTGTTGTTATAGTAATGACAGCTATACTGCTGTCATTACTATCATTGTTATGTCATTTATAAATTGAAAGATTGCTTAATTTTTCTCAGACAACAACAGTAAACAATATAATGATGATAATGATACTATTTATTTATTCATTTTATTATAACAGCCACAATTTATAATAATGGTAATAGAAATAACAGTACTAGTATAATAATAATAGCGAAAAATTGCGGAAACTCACAGATTTATTCTATTCTCCAATCCAGTAAGACAATAACCGCTGGTACCAGACTTTACAATATTTCAGACTCAAGGAAGTGGTGGGGTTTTATATATAAAATATGACATGTATTATAAATGGATAAAGTTGAATTCAATCACTCAACGTCCTCCTACAAGATTTTGTCTACCGATTTTCCCGTCCTTTATGTACTATTATAAATTTTATAACCCGAACTTTTTCCCGCGTTAACCTTTTTATAGCCTTGACTTTTCCCGCCATTGTGTGATAAATGTCTGCATTGACGATCATCTTAAGCCTGTATTATACCATCCGGAACTTAAACGACCCTAAGATAGTAAGCTTTTGAAAGAGAGGAAAGTAATTCTTAACCAGTATTTTCTCCCACAATGTTTTTTTCTAACATTTCGTAGACAATCCAAATTATCTGAGCCAAATGTAATTTTGTGTATGTGACTACTTTTAATTTGGACAAGTGTAAAATTCTGTCGTCTGTTAAGTAAAGGGTTAGCAACTGTCGGTTAGCTGTTGGACCTCTATAAAGGTTTTTTTTAACAACTTGCGAAAATCTGCATTTATAAACAGTATGACAAAAGAAGACATTGCTTGGGGCTAGCAATATACCCTTTTAGGTTTATAATTGACTCATAATAGTAACACCTCTTTTACCATCGTGTTTTCCAGGTTGTATACTTCAAATTCTGATATAGGGGGAATTTCGGATTTTCCTTACAAGCCAATCTTATGAAAAAAAAGATTTTGGAATGACCAAGGTTACCAACAATGAATAAGGGGTAAAAGTGTAAAAGAACAATAATTTTTCATTTTTTCTTTCACTAATGAGCTAAACCTGTATCTTGAGATTACATACTAAAATTTCGCAAAGAACTGTGGGAATGCTAAATGTCAATAACATGCTCCACAAAGGAACCATGACGTCACATCTGGGTCGGTATTTACCAACCATCCTTAAAAACGTTCTTTGTTTTATTCTTCAAGATTTCCTGAATTTGAAAGTAACAGACCTTCTGACTGGTTAAACCAAAGAGAATACCTTCACCCTCTCTTGCAAAAATTGCAAGTCATCTTATGTTTTTAAGGAATAATGCTGTTGGAGGTTAGGTGAAAAATGAGAACAAGGGGGTAAACCAGCATTTTCTCCCTTTCCCTCAATGTTTTCTACCTTTTCGAAAACAATTTATAATATTTGGACCACATTTTGTCGCCTGCAAGTTTTTATATATATGGACTAATCTAAAATACTAATAATGAACATTTCCGGAGAAAACTGATACGAGGGTACTTCAAAAAGTACTTGGCCTCACATAGAAAAAATACATGTTGCAATATTTGAGTTCAGTTGTAACAGTTTAATAACTTTGCCAATCAAATCTGATGTATCGGCACAGTCAGGTGATATATCCTAAATACGAATAGGGTAGCAAGTTCGATCTGGAATTCTGTTGCTGGAAACAATACCCAAGTCCACACAGTACAGGTACCGGTAGCTGCGCTTAATGCGTTTGAAGGATGTGGCTTCGAACTGATACTCCATGCGCCCTACGCCACGGATCCGGGACACTTTTACTTCTACCTATTTTTTAACAATTGAAATCCAAACTTATGTTCGCTACTTTCAAAGTGGCATTAACGTCACCAATGCTGTCTGAGAGTATCCCGAAGCACAATAAGTAACTTTCCTCTTGATACATGTTATGTAAACTCCTTCTTGAAGCACAATATATATACCTTTCCTCTAGATACATGTTATGTAAACTTCTTCTTGAAGCATAATATATATATACCTTTCCTCTAGATACATGTTATGTAAACTTCTTCTTGAAGCACAATATGTAACTTTCCTCTAGATACACGTTATGTAAACTTCTTGAAGCACCAAATATATAACTTTCCTCTAGATACATGTTATGTAAACTCCTTCTTGAAGCACAATATATATATACCTTTCCTCTAGATACATGTTATGTAAACTTCTTCTTGAAGCACAATATGTAACTTTCCTCTAGATACACGTTATGTAAACTCCTTCTTGGAGCATAATACTCATAACTTTCCTCAAGATGCATGTTATGTAAACTTCTTCTTGAAGCACAATATGTAACTTTCCTCAAGATACATGTTATGTAAAATTCTTCTTGAAGCACGATATGTAACTTTCCTCTAGACACGCGTTATGTAAACTTCTTCTTGAAGCACAATTTATAATTTGCCTCTCTATATATGTTATGTAATTTTTTTCTTGAAGTACAATATATAACCATCATCCAAAAAGGTACTGCAAAGCGTGAACATTACCTTGTGTATTAACCCTTTCCCAAACGACAAATTTTAGACTCTTTCAAACTGAAAAAGTTTGCAGACGACAATTTTAACTTTCATATCAATGGCAGAAAATTATCCGAACGGGCAGAAAACACTGTGGGAAAAGGAGAAATTGCTCGTTACGGGCAATTACTCTTTTTCCCACAGTGTTTTGAAAAGACTTGTACTGCAGACACATAAGAACAAGGGTTTGCTTGGGTAAGGGTTAAAGTTCGAGAAAACTGTTTTGAAAAATGTTTTAATGTATATAGCTAATGGCCTTTCATTTGCGTATTCCTAGCAAGGCCGAGAACTTTTTGGAGTGCCTCATACCTCTCTCGCTTTCCACGAACTAAAGAGGATTGTTGACACCTGTTGCGTCCATAAACATTTACAATACAGGCTACATTTAACCCTTCAAAAATTGTCACAAAAATATAAGGAACAAATATTTCGATAATAAGAAATATTGTTTTACGACAATTTGGAACACTTTTTTTTTTAGGAAAAACGGGGGGGATGTTACAGGCGATTGCTCATCTTTTCCACAGTCTTTTATCAAAACTTTTAAATGAAGGATCATAGCAAAAAAAAAGGGGGTAGATTTTTTCTTCAAATTTATAGGTAAACCACAGAAAACTTGTGGTCGACAAAAAAATAATAATTTGAGAAACACCTGTGTTGTTATTGTTTTTTTGCTTAAATAACAGATAAATGACTAAGTAAAAAATAAATAGATAAATATATAGATAAATTTTTAAAAATGCTCAATTTTAGACTGCTCAGCCCTTAGCATGATTATGCACCGATCGATGTGTGATCAAAAACGTGTTAACCCTTTACTCCATAGATACTTATTTTGACGTATCAACAACAGACAACTTTTGAAAACATTGTGGGAAAAGAAGAAATTGCTCGTAACGAGCAATTTCTCCTTTTCCCAGAATGTTTTCCACCCAATCAGATATTTGTATCCTCATTTGTCCATATTTTTGACATCATATCTTTATTTGCTGCTGAAATAGAAGAGCCTCAAATTGGCATATCAGGTAAAGGGTTAAGCTTGTAGATCCCTAAGGCTTCTAGTGGAATATTGGGATGAAATTAAATTTCTTTTTAGTTGATAAATAAAGATTTATACTGATATGATACTTTTGCACATTTTTAATAGATTAGAAATTGCTTTAATGTCTATCTTATAATTATTTGTTGATACTTTTGTTAGTTTCCTAACAAGAGAGGTAATTATTATGTCCTTTTGTAATGAGAATACATTGTTTTAAATGTATAGATGATAATTTAAAGAAGAAGAAAAAGGACAAAACGCGGCTTGCTTAATTTAGTACAACGATACTAATTTTTTCATTATGGCAAATTTTGTACGATAATCTTATAGCTGAAATGGCTGCTTTCCATTCGGGGTTTTCTAATTTAGATTGTAATATCTTGAGCGCTTTTTCATTTATATGCATTGCATCATCATTTTAGCAGTTTCATAAATTTTCATAATTTATTCATTAAGTAAATCATTATGGTGCTCTTGATTCTAGGACACTTGCCCCCCGGACAACTGCCCCCGAGGACAATTCCCCCCTGGTTCATTGCACCCCCTCCCGAGGACAATTCTCTCCCCCCGCCCCCGACTATTCATCCGAGGAAAATTGCCCCCGGACCACCCCTTCCCCCCCCCCCCCCCCAGGACAAGGAATTGTCCTCAGGAGGCAATTGTACGGGGGTCAATTGTCCGGGGGGCAACTGTCCTGATACGGGTACGCTTATACCTCACAGAACAGTTGTAGAATATTGCAGAAATATATAACGTTACTGTTCAATGAAATGTCTGTGCTATTAGGACGTAGCTCTAGTAGGTTAATAGCGTAAGCTAAAACATTTGTATAACCATTATATCACGGGAAACATCGGACATTTCTGTACAGGTTTTCGCTTTTTCAGTTTTTCAAAGATATTCTATTGGGAAAGATAATTATTATCTCCCTATCGGACAGTGTAGATAAAAGATCAGACTGCACGTTCTGTGCAGTCTGGTCTTTTATCTACACTGTCCGCAAAAGGTCCTTGTGTCGCGCTAGGTAGCCTATGGGTCAATACAAACTGTCCCCTACAGTACCAAAATGTTGCCCTAACTCTTTCCCAAACAACAAAATTTTAGTTTTGTCCAGCTAAACTGAACGCGCTTACAGATAACAAATTGGATATGGCTCAAAAAACGGGATTTGTCTTTATAAAGGACAGAAAATATTGTTGGAAAAAAAATACTGGCTACAAGCAGTGTCTCCTTTTCCATCAATGTCTTTCAGACTTCTTCCACAGGATGGCTAACCCTAGGGATTATGTGGTAAAAGTTTAAGGTTCTCTTGTGTACCCTGCTTTTTGTCAAAAGTGACTCACAGTCCATCTTTTCAAGCCGTAATTGCGGATCTAGCCCTCACGTCGTCCGGATGTAGACCGTGTGAAACGGTATATTGCCCTCATGAACTTAAATTGGGATATGTCTGAAGTACTTTGGACAATAAATAAATCGAAAATAACGAGGTTTAATGCTTTAACAAAATCTACAGTGTCAGATTCTAAGATTTTGGCATTTGAAAACATCGCTGAAGAAGGAGGAAATGTGAGTAAAAATTATTTTCTCCTTTTCCGACAAGGACTTTCTGAATGATAAAATCCGAGTTTCAAAATGGAATTTAATTCATCGTCTGCAAATGCTTTCAATCTGGACAAGCCGAAAACGTTGTCGTCTGGTAAAGAGTGAAGACTCTGATTTCCAACTGTGTGTTGTACACAAGGCTCATACAATGCTTTCTCATTCTGTTCTTTACAATTGTCAAACATAAACCTGCTGCGCTAAACTGCCCCAAACAGAGTACAAAACTTTCGGCTCCTTTTGATTCATTCAAAGCAAAATCTCCTTCCGCCAGATCACCCAAATGAAGCATAAAGAATAGATTTTATTTACAGTTTGTAAAATACATTTGTAGTAGTACGTCATGGTACTGTAGAAGTGACTCAACTTTTAATCAGTCGACAATACTAGTAATTATAATAAGTAAAAAAAAATAAACGCTATAAATATGAAAGTGTCTACAGACGACAAAGTGAATACATGTATGTTCGATTTGTCTACCCGAGGGCTGAAAAAAATGTGTTGGAGGAGGAGTTTTTCCACAATATTCTCCAAGGTTTTCGACATGTTCCTTCAACTCAAAGCCGTATGGAAAAGCTTAAAAAAAACTAGTTTGGGGAGGCCTCCATGACACAGCCTAATCTAGCACGAATAAAGTTAAATAGAGTCCTAAATCTTGTAATGAATTTTCTCAGTATGGCGTAGAAAGAATTGTCGAAAAGATCTAAGTTCAACCATCAAATTGAAAAATGCGTAGCAAATGTGATTCTTAGGCCATGACGCCATTTCGCCACCATAGAACCAAGATATTAACTATTGTAGTACTTGCTAACGTTATCATAACTTTAACCCCAAAAAATGATGAATAAGAGAAAATTAAATTTTAACTGATGATAAACTGAAAAACTCTTTTAAAAGTTTTTTTTTTAGAGATATATACTTGTAGAAGCTGAAGATGGTTGGCTTTAGCTGCAAAGTCATCGTTTCTTTTATTTTTTTTAAACGCTTAGAAGCGTTGTAAAATATCGTGACGGTTTTTGGGACTTTTTCCGCTCTATTCAACAGCAACCGTAAAACTATAATGCCTTAGACAGCTTCAATAGTATCCTTCTTGTGTTTGGCGCACGTCGAGCAAGTACCAAGTGCGCAAAGTTGAGAGTCTTAGCTCATAGCATAAATCTTCATTCAAAGCCTTCGAAACCGTTCTTTGCCTACCTAGCCCTACGACGACAGCGTGTGAAAGTATAGTGAAGCCATAGTATATTAAATCACGCGTGTAATATACGAGCTGCTATTATGGTGGTGGGGGTGGAACATTAACATATAATTTACGAGGACCTGGAACAGCACGATGGTTTGTTTGCGTTGGTGGTCAGTCATATGTACTTGTGACACGACCACAACTATTAACCCTTAGAGCATCATGCAAACGGAACACACATTTTCAGTCTCAAAACACGCCTCAAATAATTTCAAAATCAAACCAAGGTTGCTTCTGCCCAGAGTGTCTTAGCAAAGGGCACAGTGCATACTGTAGATCAGCCTCCACTATCTAGTATAGCCTTATCTCGTTCGTAACTGACCAGAAAAGCAGCTAAAGTTGAGAAAGGCATTTAACCCTTTACAAAATGGTAATATTTCAGACAGGTCCAGATTGAAAGCACTTGCAGACGACAAAATATATCTAACTCAAAAACTGAGTTTGTTTTGAAATTTGTTTAAAATTTGTTTACAGCAGGGTAGAAAACATAGTGGGAATAGGAGAAAATGCTGGTTACCAGCATTTTCTCCTTTTCCCACAATGTTTTCAAAAAGCTTCTATCTCGGGGACGTAAAAACCATGGATTTTGGGGGAAAGGGTTAAAGGGTTAACTCTGTACCAGACATACCATAGGACTACTCCGTGTTTAAAGTAACTGCGGACGACATTAACAAATATGGATTAAATGATAGGATTTTCGCTTTGAAATTTTCTCATTCTCGGAAAGAAAGAGGCTGTGCTCTTTATCAACAAATTTCCTTTTAAAATAAGCAGAAACACGGGACCATTTGAAGTTTTTGTTGTGGCGAAAGATCCGTGTTATCCGTAATGTTCGGTGCCCAAACGATCAACTTTTTTTTTTCAATTATTCGTGAACCTCTCATGGCTTACGACCCCTTTATTCTGGGCTTGTATTCATCAACCAATCTTGAGAGGATGCTTAGTCGTTATATATGAGATTTTTCTAAATTTAAAATTAACGTTCGATACCCGGGAACTGGTGTCAACTTCGGGTTCGCTCAGATATAGGCCCAGATGTTCGGCGCGAGTACTGGTGTAGTCTCTCAGGAAGCAGAATAGAGAGATTTGTATATAAGTTGCATGAACGTGTTCCTCAACCAGTGTAGAATAATCGTGTTTAAACTAATGCAGTGTTATTTAGACTGGTACTTGCTAAGTGCAGGTACATCTCAACGTATTTGTTTCTTCTATGAATTCAATACCTTATGTCTGCTTAAAGCAGGATAGTTGTTTTATACACAGATGGCCATCAGGACAGGATTTTTTTTTTTGTCAAGTTAATCAACGTATCGAAGCTATATAAAATTAAAGATAGAACCAAGTAAATGTTTTACCCAAAGAACATAAACATTGAAAAGCGGGTCAAAACGATGAAGAAAGGTTATTTGCCGAAAAAGTTCACCTGTTTTTCATGAAACCATTATGTGAAGTTGTATACTCTTCATGATAAAGCTTCTAGCATGACACGTGAATTCGGCTATTATATATAGTTCAGCTCGGGGTGTCATAATGGCGTCATTCTTTACGAAGTGATGTCAGTCCGGTGTAAAGTAAGTCGCACGCGGGAGTTCCACGTCTCGCCCTAATAATTTGAGATCAAACTTCAGTGTGTAAATGTTTTCATGTTTTTGACCCTGTGACATGATAAAATTGACAATATACAACACTTATCATTGTCATGAGAATATGCTTGTCTCTTCCTTTCAAAATCTACTATTAGCTTATGTGACGTCAATACTATCTTTCGAATATATTTAAGATAAAATTAATGACTCAATGAACACATGGGGCTACACGTATGTTCTTTAACCCGACAGTTATTTCACAAAGCAAGCCGATTCACAAAATAATATCTATGCATAGGTTGTAAACAAGTTCGTTCCAAGTAACTTTTACTGGCAAGACATGCAAAAAAAATACAGGTATAGGTACCCAGATCACATTCTGAACACATTCATATTGATGAAAACAAAGAAAATGGCTTTGAAATTAACATGAACTGATATTTACTGTTTCAACCCAGTGTTTTACACCAGTTAGTGATACAATGTAATTATGATTTGCTTTCAGGACATATGCCGGACTTTCTCATATTCGCTCGGATCATAATATAATGAATTTGAATTGAATCAAAGCGTTGAGAACACTGAAGTGGTATTTGTCAAGAATGCCATTGTGCCATTGTGTGGAATTAATAATTTGAAAGAAAAAGAGAAATATTATTGAAATATTGGCTTGAAAGTCAATCTACTAAGCAATGAGTTTTTGGTTGAAGAAAAGAGTACTCATTATTTGTGTAATGATGGTCTCCCTTGGTCATTTGGAGGAGTCAGGAGTAACGTGCCTTGACAGTAGGATGCATGATGGATAGAGAGAGAAACGATGTGAATATATCGAATAAAATTCCGTTTGTACCTGAAAACTATTATTTTGAAATGTCTTTGGTCGTTAACATTTAATCCCCAACATTGCAATTAATTATTTCGATCTACAAATATTCATGCCCAGTCAAATGGAGTAGCACAATCATAGGATGGGACGAACTTGTTTTGGAACGAAAAAGCCCAAGACCAGCCAACGGTTGACAAATTTGTATCATTGCGCCAATGTAAGGCTATGAGTGAGTGAAGCTAATTTCAATCAAAAATAAGTATTTCCACGATCGACGGCCTCACCCAGTGTATTTTAAGATGCCCTTTCAAATAACAGATCTGGATATCACCGAAAAACTTCATTTGCCTGAAAAAAGCTGAGTTGAAAATGGGTTAATTTCCTTCGGCTTCGCACAAAATACGATACATGGTCTTCGAAATTCAATATTGAACTCACAGAGGTATTGTCTTCAACAAATACCACAAAAAATGAAAAGGATACAGTTCTTCAAATGAAATAGCTCTTGTCAAAATCATATATAGTGCGCTTTAACTTCAAATAAAAAGATAGTTCTAAAAGTAAATATTCCTGCTAAAACAAATGATTATACTGAGAAGAGTGATGTTTGCCGATATTAAATAGGATTACGAGGAAGAATTACAGAACTAGACAGATCACAGTAGCTATGAGAAATGTTCTGGTGTGTTAACAAAAACTTACTCTGTGATGCTTTTTCTGCGATTAAAGATATACAGCAAAAACATTTTTTCTTCAATTTTGCACAGAAATTGTACTTTCCAATATCTTGTAAGAAGGAAAAATGGATTATCTCCCTTCATAATTAGGTCGATTTTTATGTGATTTAGCATCTTGATCGTTTGTAAATCTCCTATTTGTCTTCTGCGTCTGTGATTTCCAGATTTTCAAAAGGCAACCAACCTATTACAGATAAAAGTATCATGAGTATCTCTCTGTCATAGTCACAGAATGAACAAAATGGAGTTTTCAGAAAGAAAACATGAGCTTCACTGAGCAGCGTTGACTAGCCCGTACAGCACAGGTAGCAGAGCTTAGAACCTGTAGATATCAAATTTTGGGTCAGAAGGTTTGGGCCCCACTGCTGACCACCTAAGATCATCAATAGCCTAACGGATGAACGTTAGACCGAGGTCCCTAGTGGCGTTGTTAAACATCAGGTATGTCAACCAGGTGTAACACAGGATGGTTTTCTTCCTGTATCTTGCAGTGAGGATTTGCATTACCACCCGTAACAAACTATGTTTTTTGCGGGGGGATGCGACGATAAATAAACGCAATTTTAATCACTGACGAGCTGATGAGCAGTGAAAAGTAGCATATGTCCTTTATATGTTCTTCGGAAAATATCATTTCGCTTTAATTTCAAATACATTTTGTCAGTATAAATTTGAACAAAAAAAAAGTCCAAAAGATTGTTATAAAAAACATCTTTCATAAATAAGCCATTCTCTGGTAAAAGGGGATTTAATGTATCCCCGTAAAGAATTATACCAAGTGACCATATAATTATGGATCTTTTTAACCCTTTACCAAACGACTAAATTTTAGACTGGTCCATATTGAAAGCACTTGCAGACGACAAAATAAACGTAATTCAAAAACTGAAATTTGTGTCCAGCAGAGTAGAAAACATTGTGGGAAAAGGAGAAAATGCCGGTTACCGGCATTTTCTTCTTTTCCCACAATGGTTTCAAAAGGCTTCTATCTCAGGGTTGTAAAAACCAGGGATTGTTCGTTAAAGGATTAATGCATGTTGTACCCTTTTCCACAGAGCATGGCATACATTTCAAGAGTTAAAGAAACAGGCAACAAACGACGGTTTCCTTTTTATTTCATATACAGGTACTGGGTATCTTGTGTGATGTGTCACCATCTATAAACAGATTCGATGATAGAAAATGTCGATCTGCAAAAACAACAAACCGTGACAGCTATAACTTTAATTCTAGACATAGACATGGAGATCCGATAACAAACCACAATGGTCCTGCCATAATGGATAGAACAACAAAATGTCGGTAGAAGTCCATAGATTAACTTGGCTCCATGACGCGGACTGACCAGAATGTGGTCGATTTATTTCATTGGCCACCACAAATATGGTCCTGGTGCAAACTCATTACTCATCTTGTCAGAAACAGACAGTTTTACACTTTTCATCATATGGCCGGTAACACGCGAAAAGGGTATTCGGACATTTACGTACAATGTCGTCTAGGGTCGGCATGTGCTGTCCGCTCAGGCTGATCCAAAATGACACATTCCGTGTTTAATGTAATTTTCTGTTTGGCGCAGGTCTACTGTTGCACAAAATCTAATTTAGTATTAAAGTGCCCTCCCGGATTTGCCTGGGCGGATTGCGATGGCTGATTCGAGAAGACACTTTACACAATTGTCCGAATGCCCCTTTTCGCGTGTTGTAAGCCAATTCAAGCCAGGAGACTGCTTGGCAGACGCTTATGCTTTTTACATGCAATTACTTGGTTGAGCGAAATTACTGGCTCTGTCAATTCTTTGTCCTCTTTTTCAGAAATTTAAATATTTAATTTACCATGCATGATTTGGCATATCTTACTCCAAAACAGCATTTCAACATACAAAAACCTTTCTCCAAAACTGAGCCCATGGTTTCTAAATATAAACGGACATTTTGAAGGTAGGTAAATGTAAGAGAAGTTTTATTCTACCAGAAGTTATTGCTCGTGTCCTGAACAGTTGTACTCTACAAACTCCGATATTGAATTATTCCTGCATAACACAGAGAAGGATATGCGCCTTCTCGACCATCAGACGCCAAGAATTTCCACGAGTCTGGTTGCTTTTGCTGAAGAATGCACAGAGCATAAAGTAAGATCAAGGATCAACGTCGTAAGATAGTCTGTGTGTTATTTTTTTGAGTCGCCTGTTTGCGTAGCAAACAGGCTCTCATTGTTATCGTCCTGATCTATGGGGTGACGTAAGCATACCTCCGGCCTTGTACTGCTTCCTGTCCCAAGTTCCGGTTTATGAGATAAAACATAGATTTCTTATTATTCGGTGAACAACCCAGTTTTTTTTCTGTTGTAAATAATTTACAAATGTGCCTTTGTGATAATGAATATGTCTATAAAGACTGAGCTGTTTAACGGATCAAACCTTTGAAACAATCATTTCGTCCGCAAGGGTGTACATTAGCCTAATGTCTGTGTAAGACATCATCTCTAAAAATAGAGCATTACGTATATGTAAAAATAGCTTTCGTTACCTAAACAAGTCTGCGGACACGCTGAAAATTTTTCAACTACAATCATCTTTTCTGCTTCTATTTGTGGACAATTCTCAGTGAAAATTGTTTGATAATTAGCTATTAGAAGAACACTCTAACTCTTACAATCTTACAATCCTAACTGCAAGCCTTGTTTCAATTCAACGCTCAACCTATGATTGGACAGAGAAAGGCCATGCCGAGTTAACATGGAAGCTTTCAATTCCTTTTTTTCTCAACAGTAGGCTATTTTTTCAAAGAAATTTATAACGACTTGGAATGGTTGCATTGCCTTCTTAGACATTCTTACACGTTGCTTCTTCCCAGCTTTTTAATCTAGACTTTAGATACTTTGCACACCCATATTCTAGGTGCACGAGAGATCGTACATAGCGTATGCAAAGCATACGGTTCTAGGCTGTACCAAGTCATCGCTTTGCAGGTGTTTTCTGGAATGTAGCTTTGCGATAAATATAGATCTTGTAATCACGTGACATATAAACGTCATTTGCACCACGGAAACCTATGAATTTACATATTTATGAATCAGTCGCTGAACCGGCCTATGTAGAGAGAGTGCTTTGAAGTTTACTATTTAATTGGTTTTCGTTCATAAAGACGGCCAAATTTGTTAAAGCCTGCTGTTTTTTTTTTCAATGAGCGATTAACCTAGATCTAGTATTTATTAAATAACAATTTATTAGTGCGGGTGTTAGAACGCAAGGTGCTTTTGTAACTGCAAAAATCTGAATTTACACTACGCAGTTCTGACAACGTTACCAGCAATCTGAGAAATTGACTTTTTACTCCGCTATAATTTAAATATAATAGAACATATCAGTGTTTACCCGCTCGAACAACAAGTTCTTTATTGGAGTGTTTGTAATCTTGTGAAGGGTTTTTGTAAAGGGTAATAAAGCGAATCGGAAACATTAAATTTACACCAAAGCAATTTACATGTAGACAATTTTCGATTGGTGTGGAAGCATATAATCCCTGGGACGTTATAAAACGCAGACAAATATTATAATTAAAGGCTGATGATCATATTATTGGGTTTTAGATTTTCTTGAGTTGTAGCAGCCACATTCATAGAGTCCATTGTTGGTCAAAACCTCAGCCTGGACAACAACAAAAGCAAATTATTTCCAAAGGACAGGTAGATCACTTAGTCAAATACATTTGTTTGTGCTCCAAAGGCTACAGTTCAGTCCAATGATCATGAAATTGCCCGGCTGTTTGTCTCAATAGTATTTTTGACAAAACTGAATGTAGGTCACCTGGGGTTAAAAGAGAATGCCTAAAGGTTGTCATTAGGTCAAATCAGGCGAAACCGTAATAGAGCTGTAGAATCCATTTATGTTCAGTCTAATACTTATGAAACTTTGTCAGACTGCTAAGATTAGATATGAGCGAGTTGCAAAAGGGCATTTTTGGTCTAAAAGTATGTCACTAGATCCTATACCAGAAGATAATCTGGTCTTTATTTGTAAAGGATTGTTGTCTGTGAGTAAAAAACGTTGAACTTCTTAAAGCTGGTCCTGGTGCCTAAATTTTTATTCCCACCACATTTCTTTAAATGTTAATTTTAATACGAATATTTTGGATTTTAGGATGACAACTCAGAAATATGCTTGCATATAATACTGTCTTGTGGTTAAGTTATTTTGTATCTTGAATGCTTTTAATAGATTTGAACAAAAAAAGGTGAAAACTTCTAACCCATTACCCTACAGGCGACTCTCAGGACTATCAGTCCTTTGATTTCACCTTATCCTGCTAGATAAGTGAAATAAAACTGTTAACCCATTAGCACACAATCCCTACTTTTGACGACCCTGAGAACGAAGCCTGTAGAAAACATTATGGGAAAAGGAGAAAATGCTGGGAACCAGCATTTTCTCCTTTTTCCACAATGTTTTCTACCCTTCACAAAACAAATTTTAAATTTTCAGTCACTTTTATTTTGTCGTCTGCAAATGCTTTAAATTTGGATAAGCCTAAAATATTGTCGTCTGGTAATGAATTAAGCCGATATTGAAACACAAAATTTTAATATTTCAAAAGTATTTATTGGCGGTAAAATGTCCTTTTCGGACAGTGTAGATCAAAGACCAGACTTCCTGTTCTATACAGTCTGAGCTTGATCTACACTGTCAACCAGGGTCCGTACTCACCAACCATTCTTAAGTTCATTCTTTGTCTTATTCTTCAAGATTTTCTGACTGTGAAAGTAACAGAACTTCTGATTGGCTAAACCATTTGGTTTTCAACGGCCAATCAGAAGTTCTGTTACATTCACACTGACGAAATTTGAAGGACAAGACTAAGAATGTTTTTAAGAATGGTTGGTGAACACGGGCCCAGATGTCAGTGACGGTCATCTTTAGCAACCCAAGTGTTGATAAAAACTGGCTCTCGATGGTCACTCATTGTGTTACACTAAGTGAATTTATAGTTAATTGCTAGAATCGACTTTTCTGATGCACTTTTTAGAACTCATTTATTTTCTACAGACCCCACAACATCTATCCTGTGCAAGGTTGAATTTTAAAAACCAACGTACTAAGCACTTTCAAAGTGTCTATAGCGTAAAAGCCTCATTAGGATGCATGGTATTATAATCTGACACTATTGCAATCCAAGTTCGATGCTATTGATAGAAAGGCCTCAGAGCACATACAAAATTGCATTATGTACAGAAACCTTTGCCTCAATGTGCTTGCCAAGTTATAAATTGAGGGATTTACTTGAATATCCTCGCTGAGATAATAGTATCTATTACCTTATAAAAGTGCCGCAGTTCGTCTTTAAAGAACTTGTATAGGTATCAACTACAGGCCTTCGTTTTATGACAAACCTTGCTATCTGTATCATGTAATATATACTCTGTAAAAAAATAAGTTTAGCAACATTTTAAAGCTAAATGTCAGTGAGTTTTAAACCGGTGGGCTATGCTAATCAAACACACACAGCATGTTTGAAGTAACTGAAAGAAAGGGTTTCCTTAAAACCTATTGTGTTGCCGACGTGTACAACATCCGGCCAATCCACAAGTATTATTATATGACATCTTTCGAGATATCACTTACTGATTCAAGAAACCTAATAAAGAAAAAAACATTAAAAAAAAACCAGGGGAAAAACTGAGACATCGTATAAAACAGGAAAAGAGTTTGTAATAAGCAATCGCTCTACTAAACAAGACTGGCAAAACTGCTTAACCAATTACCACACAATCCCTACTTTTGACGACCCTGAGAAATAAGCCTTTAGAAAACATTGTGGGAAAAGGAGAAAATGCTGGTAACCAGCATTTTCTCCATTTCCCACAATGTTTTCTACCCTTCACAAAACATATTTCAAATTTTCAGTCACTTTTATGTAGTCGTCTGCAAATGCTTTCAATTTGGACAAGCCTAAAATATTGTCGTTTGGTAATGAGCTAAACGGCGCGAAATCGATTGTGGTGATAACGTTAGTCGTGGATTCGATATTAGTTAATGCATCTGCAAAGAGTATTTGCAGTCTGCGCAGGCTGAAAATGGTTGAAACCTTTTGCTCTTTATAAAAATTTTCTGTATGTCAAAGGACCATTTTACTTCCAGATCAAGCCGACTGTTAGAGTAAATGGATTTTATTTCTCCATGATGATGTGACGACTTGCGTGGTATAATTGATCATAGTTATGCATTCAGCCCCTTTTTTCGAGAGCATGACCCGCATATGACTTAACCCATTACCACACGAGAAAAATTTAGACTGGTCCAAATTGAAAGCATTTGCAGAAGACAAAATGAAGGTGACTGAAAAATTGAAATTTGTTCCGGGAAGGGTAGAAAACACTGTGGGAAATGGGGAAAATGCTGGTTACCAGCATTTTCTCCTTTTCCCACAGTGTTTTCAAAAGGCTTCTTTCTCAAGGATTGTGTGGTAATGGGTCAGACTACGATTCAGAAATCACATTAGACATACGTAAGCATTGTCGTGTCCTTGTATTAAAGAGAAATCTTCATTTGTTTTTGCTCATTTATTTAACCCTTTACGACACAATGACGACTTTTAACGCCCCTAAAAGAGAAGGCTTTTAAAAACATTGTGGGAAAAGGAGAAAATGCTGGTTGCCACAGCGTTTTCTACCCTTCTCAGAACAAATTTCAATTTTTCAGTCACTTTTATTTTGTCGTCTGCAAATGCTTTCAATTTGGACCAGTCTAAAATTTTCTCGTTTGGTAAAGAGTTAAAAGCCTCAACGTCATATTCCAAGTTTATAACATCATAAATTGATAATATTCGATGGGATTAGAGTGTTTCTACACAGTTCTCAACAAGATCGTAAGTGATATTTACAAGTATATATCGGTACATAATTCAATGCACCTTTCTGTATTGTTAAATCATAATTCTGCAATAGCTTTTATATGAAGCCTTTCCTGCGATGACGTAGTAAGTCAGTGGTCATGTCACAACATGCGGCATTGAACCTTGCAAAAATATTAGACAAACTCGGGGCACATTCAATGTATCAACGACGTAGGCCCTACTGATTAAAATTCATACGTGATACAAGCTTCGTAAGCGGCGCGCCCCAATAGCACTAGGGGCCCAAATATTGCGTAATAGTAGAATGGGTAATAAATCTACAGTTTATGGGAAAATGGGCGTACCTACATCAATTGTATCTGTCTAGCGATATAAGACCGACATTTTCCCAGGTGAAAAAAAAACTTATAGAAAACCCGCTAGATCTACTTGTGTCTGCTGCAGTCCCTGAACTTCAGGTAAATCAAAATTAGGTCATTTTCGTGGCGGGAAAGTGAATGAGTACAGCCGTTAAAAACGCCATCGAGAAGAAAGCGCCGACGGAGAGGCACTTAGGCTTTATACACATTTTTCATGTCAAATTTTGTTTAAAATGACATTAAGTACCACTCGATCCAATTATCAGCAATCGAGACGAGACCATTTTGTATCGCCTAATGTATAACCAGCACTGTCGAACCATTTCCCTCTTACGAAGTAATGACCTGGGTCCGTATTCACCAGCCCGCCCGGGTGGCTCAGTGGTGAGCGTGTCGGACTCATAACCTGGTTGTGAGTTCGATACCCGGTTGAGGCGAACTTTCTTTCCGGCGTATTTTCGCCTCTCTTCTCTGCTGAAGCATGTGAGAAAAGTAGTCGGTGGCTTTGGAAAGAGAGTTGTGTTAGTACCGGTGTAAGAAAGCCAGGAAACAAACGTACGTCTTCGACCGCCATGATATGACCTTAGCTGTTAAAATGGCGTTAAACCCCAATTCAACCCACCAACCAACCGTATTCACCAACCATTCTCAAGAGCATTCTTAGTCTTGTTCTTCAAAATTTCGTCAACGTGAAAGTAACAGAACTTCTGATTGGCTAAACATTTGGTTTAGCCAATCGGAAGTACTGTTACTTTCACTGTCAGAAAATCTTGAAGCCATGATAAGACGAAGAATATTCTTAAGAACGGTTGGTGAATACGGGCCCTGCTGATGTCTGCTGACAATACTTTAGATAGCGTTTGATGACAGCGTGTCGGGTCGCGGTACTATTTCTATGAGACACGATTTCTTTGGGACATACAGGATGTCCGGAGAGTAAGGTAACTCTTTTGTACAGTTATAATGATTATGTCTCTTTCAATTTCAGATGAAGAAATAAAAAAACATACACGTGTATATAAAATAGGTAAGTTTTTGAGTGATAATTTCGTTCAATTTTCATTGCATCATGCATTTTGTTACAGGTTTCAAGTCAGAAGAACATTTTTGTCCTTGGTGTCATTTTAGCGATAAGTGACGTTTTCAATGTGATGGGCTGTTAGATAGTTTCCACGCCGAACATGCACGATGAAATTTTCAATCACTAATGTACCTCATTCTTCGCATAAGAAAGATAAACAGCACCGTCACTTTTTGATAATGCATTTTTAAAATTCAATACACACGATTAAGTATGCGCCCTAACGATACTCTTTATGCTTGCGACAAGCACGTGCTTGCTTGGTATATTTTAATACCGACTTTTCTTCTTTTTAGTACAATGTAGTGCATGCTTTAGAGAGCTGGACACAAACACGTATTTCACTGTCCCCTGTCAGCTGTATGACGGCATTTGGTATCGCTAAATTCATATTAGAAAAGGCAGAGCTCTAGAATAGCTCTAAAATAGCGATGCATGCTTTCTCTTACCAGGAAATCTGCCAATTGGTGCCAGAAGACCATTGTACTTAGAACCGTTATTCCGTATCCCCCAAGCGTTCTTAACAGCTAGTCTAATTCTAAATTTACAAGTAACAGATCTTCTGATTACTTGAGGGTTCTTAAAAATTGTTGGTTAATGTGAACCTTGGTTTTGGTTAACATAAGTTTGTATAGTTATATCATGATCGGTATGATACTGCAAGCGAAGGGCGATATGGCTCCATAGCATGTTTATACCATTCCGACTGCAGCCAACCTTTTCGTCCTGTAGTAATTCTCTCTTTAAAACATAGAGGTAAAAAGTAGCAATCAACTCTTTTTGAAACAAAATGATATAAAACAGTCATTTAGTCGCTATGAATTTTCTTTTTTTTATTTCTTTCGGCTGAGTGTTTTTCAAATCTGTTCATATACTCAGTTCTGATCTTCGTTAACTTTAAGTATCAAAATTTCAATGTTAGGCCTATGTGCTACAGGCTTTGTTGTCCGTTGTAAATGATGTAATTCTTTACAAGACGACAAAAATTGCAGACTCGTCCACACCCAGCGCATTTGTAGGCGACTTTTAGTAGTGGTTTAGCTGATGAGATTTGTCTTGCAAAGGTTTGAAATTTATTGTTGGAAAAGAAGAGAAATATTTGATACCGGACAGCAAAATTCTTGACTTGTCAAATGGAAAGCATTTTCAGACGGCAAAGTAATGGTTGCATGCATGATAATATCATTCAATAGACATATACATTGTGAGAAAAGAAGAAAAGTCGGTGACAAGCAATTTTTCCTGTTCCGCACAAAATCTCAGAAATCGTTCTTTTCGCGGTCTTTAAAACTTGCGGTTGTCGTTTGGTAAAGCGCTGATACCTAGATGTTCAGTTTTGATGAGACGAGGCGTCTGATCCACACTCATACAATTTATCTTAAGAACAAAAAGAGGACGAACTAAATGCACTGACGATAAGGTGGAAGTCGCTTCTCCAGTGATAGGCCTTGCTATTTTACAGATTCTTTCGAGGAAACGGTTGTGGCCATCATAGAATAAGGATAAAGCAAATCTTCTTGCAAATCTGATCATTCATAAAACGTACATGAATTTGGGAAGGTCTAATTATACTAATCAAAGCAGAGAATGAATATTTCTGCTGCAGTATAATGGATATAAAATAGCTGGCGTAAAAGGTATAAGGTTCCATATTATGTTAAACAACAATCACCCGTAAATCTGGTAATTGATCGCCAACAGTCATGAAGAACGCTTGTTACTTGGCACTAACTA
The DNA here is from genome assembly GCA_943736015.1 of Tridacna crocea. Classification (NCBI taxonomy): domain Eukaryota; kingdom Metazoa; phylum Mollusca; class Bivalvia; order Cardiida; family Cardiidae; genus Tridacna; species Tridacna crocea. The sequence continues at coordinate 20,966,340 of OX031064.1, forward strand.
CAAGAAACAACAGACAGGGGAATTGCTAGACAAACTATGGTGTACCATAAGGACTATGGTTTAATGCTTTACCGAACAATCCCTGGTTTTATCGACCCTGAGATAGAAACCTTTTGAAAACATTGTGGGAAAAGGAGAAAATGCTGGTAACCAGCATTTTCTCCTTTTCCCAAAATGTTTTCTACCCTGCTGGTAACAAATTTCAATTTTTACTTACGTTTATTTTGTTATATGCAAGTGCTTTGAATTTGGACCAGTCTAAAATTTTGTCGTTTGGTAAAGGGTTAATGGATTTCAGGACAAAATGAACGGTATAGTCGGGGAGGGGAAGAGGGCAGAGTGGCTGAAAGTGCTTGCATTTGGCCTACTTTTATGTATTGATAACCAATGAATGAATAGAAATTTGTGATTGGTAACAAGCACTTTATCCTTTTTCAACAATGATTTTTAACCCATGAGATGATTAGTTCAAATTTAGAATTATTCGTCTGTAGATGCTCTCTATTTCTTTGTTTACATTTTCTTTCGTTTGAACCACAGTGAGCAACAGAGGACCCTTGGAGATATAAAAATAACGGGTGTAGGACAAAAGCCCACTAGGACAAAAGCCCGCTGCGACCAAAGCTCACAAGGACAAAAGCCTACTTTTAGTTATAATCGTGTGTTAAATTAAAAAAATTGGTATATAATTATGATGTGACTTCACTGTAGAAGAGTGGAAAGCATCATGTGAAAAGCAGAAATGCTTTCAAACATGATAAAAAGTAAATTTTGTAACACTTTTTCATTAGCAGTGGATTTTTGTCCTTCCTGCCATAATTAGCAATTGGCTTTTGTCCAGTGGGCTTTTGTCCTAGTTGGCTTTTGTCCTAGTGGGCTTTTGTCCTAGTTGGCTTTTGTCCGAACCCAACAAATAACGACCAACAAGAAATTGCTATTGTCAGAAAAAAACTTTCCAAAAATAACAACAGAAATTGATAATAAAATGCATTTGTTCTTACAGCTTAGCCCCTTACCAAACAACCCAACTTTTAATGACCCTGGGAAAGAAAGCTTTTGAAAATACTGTGGAAAAGGAGAAAATGCTGGTAAGCAGAATTTTCTTCTATTCAAACAATGTTTTATTTTTTTCCTAAGCTTCAGAAAATATATTTCAATTTTTGAGTCAGATTATTTTGTCTTCTGTAAAATATAATCCATCACCACACAATCCCTACTTTTGACGACCTGAGAAAGAAACCTTTAGAAAATATTGTGTGAAAAGGAGAAAATGCTGGTTACCGGCATTTTCTCCTTTTCCCACTATGTTTTCTATCCTTCACGAAATAAAATTTAAAATTTTGGTCACTCTTATTTTGTCATCTGCAGATGCTTTCGATTTGGACAAGCCTGAAATTATCTCGTTTGGTAATGAGTTATATATAAAGTTGTACAGGATTCCCCAAAACGTACAGTATTTGCTCTACAAATGGACATCTTGGCACCAAATGATAACTTAGAAACAAACAAATAAAAATATGAAATTATCAACGAAACCACTCGGCATTTCGGACCTACTAACCGAATATTATTGGTTTAGTGAAATCTTTGCTATTAATCGGGAATCAAAACGTGCAGATCAAGACAAGACTGAACGGGCGTGCAGTGTGAGCCTTTTCTACGCTATCTGTAAAGGAAAACATGGAATGCAATCAGCAGGATTTAGAATAAGATTTGCAACAATTCTAAGAATAACCCAGGTTTTAAAAAGAGTCTGTCACGCTCATAGGACTTCTAGTTCTGTACATCTTTACCCTTTAGCGCTTCCGTAGAAATCCGTCTGGATGCGAAAACACAATATATTGAAAACTTAGACACTAGTATGTGATAAGCAGAAAGCAGGCGGACTCCAAACTCTTTGATCTTTCTCGGCATTTTACCTACCAAGCAGACAGGCTGACAATGCATGATTAGAGTAGGGAAAATGTAGAAACCATTTGTACCTAAATCTCACAGGTGGCGCTCAAATGTATTCCTACGCGTCAAGATGTATCCTTCCTCTCGTGGTTGTTTTCACTCAAAACAAAACATTAAGATTCGATATTTTGTTAGGAGAAACTTTTGGCTGCATCTCTGTATTTTGACTTCATACGTGAAAATAAATCATTATTGTTTTTTTCCAACTGTTAAAATCTGTAAATGTTGCCGAAAAAAAATCCTAAGTGAAAATCAACAGATTAAAGGAAGCTCTAACCTTAGCACAACCTGAAATTTTCAAAATCTTATCAGATTTTCTTAATTAAAGATGCAATATATTATGTACGTGTTATTCTTTTTACCGAGAAGAAGAATTATGACGGAAATTAATCCTTTTCTTGCCCTCTGGGTATATGTATAAATCGTAAACTTAAAACGTAAAATAATCTTTTCTTCGTAGGGGAACTTTTCAGAGTGAAACTGTTCCGTATTTCTTGAATTCATTTCTATAACAGATTCAAGCTTTGCATTAATCCCTGTCGTTGGCTAACACTCAAACTTCTAAATTCGGCTAATGAAAATTTTACTGCTTAATTTTATGATTACTATGCCTACAGAAAAGGTGCATTTTTTATGTCTAATCTTTTCAAGGAAAGTCCCCCTGAGCGAACCAGTTCTACTAATAGATGTGGCAATAGGTGATTTTGTTCGTTTGTATTGGGAGCTAGATACTGTTTTAATAGCTTAACCAATTACCACACAATCCCTACTTTTGATGCCCCTCAGAATGAAGCCTTTAGAAAACATTGTGGGAAAAGGAGAAAATGCTGGTAACCAGCATTTTCTCCTTTTCCCACAATGTTTTCTAAACTTCATAAAACAAATTTCAAATTTTCAGTCGCTTTTATTTTGTCGTCTGCAAATGCTTTCAATTTGGACCAGTCTAAAATTTTGTTGTTTGGTAATGGGTTAAGTCATATCACCGTGGCCAGTGCACCTATTCATGTGTTTCTTGGCTTTCTCACTCCAGCACTGACACAACTCCCTTTCCATGCTACCTACTTACATGTATCAATAGTAAGAGGCAAATAGAAAATCGTCGGAAAGGTTACCAAAGCTAAGTATCGAACCAGTATCACTTCATACGATACGTTGCCTTTAAAATCAGTTTCAGATTTCGACATAAATTTTCCCGAGGGTCTGATATAAAGATAATAACGATCGACGATAACTAGGATGATGGTGGTGATGATGATAATGATGACGACGATGATGATGATGACGATGATGATGATACGGTAGTAATGAAAATCGACATTGATGATAGCCTTTGGTATTTTTCTAAATTGAAATTTTGACCGGAATGCAAATTAGAATGTTAATAATAATGATAATAATAATAATAATAATAATAATAATATTAATGATAATGTTAATAATAATATCTTTATTATCTTTAATGATCGATTAATACAGCGACTTGTCTGATGAAAAAAAAGACCTAGTGACCAATTATATCTTAATCTCAATGGTTTAAAACAATTTAACCCTTTACCAAACTATCCCTGGTTTTAACGACCCAGAGGAAGAAGCTCTCTGAAACGTTGTGGGGAAAGGAGAAAATACTGGAAACCATCATTTTCTCCACGACCCACAATGTTTTCTACTCCATCCAAAGTCAAGTTTCAATTTTTGAGTCATGTTTCGTTTCTCGTCTGCCAATGCTTTCAATTTGGACAAGTCTAAACTTTTGGTAAACAGTTAACCCTTTACTCTAAAGATTCTCATTTCTACACACTGCTTGTAGAAGACTTTGGAAAACATTGTTGCAAAAGGTGAAATTGCTAGTGACGAGCAATTTCACCTTTTGTCACAATGTTTTCTATGCTATCACAACGTTTCATTTACACATAAGAAACGGCTTCATCCTTGCTGCTATTTAGGGTCAATTAGAGATACCATAGAAATGCCTTATGGGGTTAAGGGTTAAGTGGTTTCCGTTCTTTTCCAGGCGGCAAGAACTGTAGACTGGTCCAAGTTCAAAGCATCCGCAGACGACAAATCAAAGCTTATCCTCCTAAATAACATCTTCGCAAGCCAAGGCTGACGATTCACTACGTAACTCTACCCTTGGCGGATTAAGCTTGATTTTTACATACACCCGATACGCTTTTTCATTGGATGCAATCGGCTCTAGCTGCAACGAATGAAATCGTTGGTAGCATTTCATCGTTGATAAAAATAGAATAAGGTAGCGACCTTTCGAATACAAGGTAAACATGGAAACCCACGTGGATGTCTGCTTATCGCTTCATGTTGAATGATTGTATTCGAAAGCTGTTTGTAAAACGATATTTCATAGGCGTTCAGAAATATTATGTAAAGGGGGGTAATAACCAGCATTCAATAGAGGGCGCATCGCAGGAATCTCGAAATCGGGCTCAATCAGCCTAGGTCAGATCGACGTAGTGATCGTAACCTTGGCTCGCAAAGATGCCTAAATAACTAAAATAAAATTGTTAATTAGATCGTAAAAACCCAATACTGCTATTTTATAATGATATTTTGGGGAATAATATCTCTTCCTCGGACAGTGTAGATCCAAGATCAGACTGCACGTTCTGTGCAGTCTGATCTTGATCTATATTTTCCGCAAACGGTCGCACTTAGTAGCGTAAGAATTAAATGTGGCACAGAGGATAGTACATTTATCGGAAAGCAATAAAAAATTGCAATCAGCATTAACCTGTTACCACACAACCCCTACTTTTGACGCCCCTGAGAAAGAAGCCTTTAGAAAACATTGTGGGAAAAGGAGAAAATGCTGGTAACCAGCATTTTCTCCTTTACCACAATGTTTTCTACCCTTCACAAAACAAATTTAAAATTTTCAGTCACTTTTATATTTTTGTCTGCAAATGCTTTCGATTTGGACAAACCTAAAATTTTGTCGTCTGGTAATGAGTTAAGTCCTTTCTCCACAATGGTTTCTAAAGCTGTTTTGCTCAACGTCGCTCAAATTCGAGATTTTCAGCGAAAGAGTTAAACGCTCATTAACCCTTTACCCCATAAGGCATTTCTATTGTACCTCTAATTGACCCTAAATAACAACAAGGATGAAGCCGTTTCTTATGTGTATATGACATGTTTTGATAGCACATAAAACATTGTGACAAAAGGCGAAACTGCTCGTCACGAGCAATTTCACCTTTTGCCACAATGCTTTCCAAAGGCTCCTACAAGCAATGCGTAGAAATAAGTATCTATGGATTAAAGGGTTATACGAAAAAAAAAAGCAATAAAAACGAGCTCGAAAAAAAAGGGCCCCGAGATACTGCGATTTTTACAAAAAAAAAAGGTAAAGAAAAATGAGTAACGAATAGAGATTGTAGAAGCAAAGCGGTCTGGCAAGGTGACGAAACGTTTGATGGACTTTAACAGGGTTTTTTCTCTGTTGTTCGCGTACTCATTGTGCGTGATTTATGCGTATTTACAAACGGTAGAGAGAGAGAGAAAAGACCCCCACCCTATCTCACATTTGTTTCACTTGTGCCTTCTTGGCAAACTGTGAGTCTTATCTTAACCCCGACCCTTTCACTGATAATAACGCTTTCAACCGCCTTGCAGACGGTGTAGGTCAAGATTAGACTGTACGTAACTTGCAGTCTGATCTTGGATATATTCCGTTCGCTAGCTGGTGCTGAAGCTTGACAAAATATATTCAAGTGCAGGAGAAATTCACTTTCAGACCTGTAAAACCAAATCGAATTCTTATTTAGCGGACATAAAAAAATATAAAACTCCTTACCAGGCGGCAAAAGTTTAGATTTGCCCAAATTTAATGCATATGCCAACGACAAGTTAACTCATTACCAAACGACAATATTTTAGACTTGTCCAAATTGAAACCATTTGCAGACGACAAAATAAAAGTGACTGAAAATTCGAAATTTGTTTTGTGAATTTGCCATTTCTGGGTTTCGGAAAGTTTTCTCGTAGCCATCCTTTCATTTGGATCATAAAGCAGCAAGTTATTTGTCTAGTGTGCCCGTGCATAGCTTGAAAATATACCAAATAAAATGTTATCCAATTAAAAAAAATATGACTAAATTTGTTCGAGTGATGCTTAACTTATGTCTGACTGTATACATGTAAACTATCTCCTTATCGGAAAGTGTAGATCAAAGATCAGACTGCACGTTCTGTGCAGTCTGATCTTGATCTACACTGTCCGCAACAGGTCAGCGAGTCGAGCTTAGCAGCCAAAGGATTTAAGTACATATAACTTGAAATATTCGGTTCTTTCGCTTTGTCTGAGAAGCTATAGGAAAAGGAAAGAATAATTTCTAGTATTAACTGATTATTAATAACTTGACCCCACCAATTACATAAAACCACGTAATTATCACGCGTTTCTAATTTCTATATAGTAGATACTCATTCCAAAGAAAAAAAAAAAAACGCTTCGAACCATCGATAACCGAATTATCACGTGTTTGATATCGGGAAGATTTTTTTCCTCTGTACTTTCAGCTAAGAGCCATTAACGTAACTCCAGAATACTTCCCTAATTAACCCGTAATTTATGGCGTTTTAATAGACACAGAATACGTACACCTGACCCAGTAACTTTCTACCACACGGCATAAAAATGATATTAAACGTTTAGAATTTGAAAGCATTCGCAGACGACATATTTAAGATAGTCCAAATGATGGGATGTGTCCTTAATAGGGTAGAAAACATTGTGGGAAAAGGAGAAAATGCTGGTTACCAGCATTTTCTCCTTTTCTCACAATGTTTTCAAAATTCTTCCCCGTCATCGTCATAAAAAGCTGACCTGTTCGGCAAAGGATTAAATTACCTTTCTAGACCTCGAAGCAGGGCTATTAGCCTATAATTATATTCATAGTTCGCATAGGTAAATCCAATTGCTATTGTAAAATACATTAAATCTAGATCACGCTCCGCCGGCTGCTGGTGATCTGATCCTGATCTTCTCTGGTTGATACCCACAAGATTGTTTATAAATTTATTTTTAGGTCAAGGAAAAATGCTAGTAATCACTATTTTTTGTGTTTTCCCCTGGTGATTTGCAAAAGCCCACATTTCTTCGAGGTCGTTGAAGTTACAAACTGACATTAAATTTAGACAAAAATGGATGATTGACGCCCTGTAGAAGTATCTGCAAAAGCATCAAATCATGTCAGCCTGTGCAGTCCGCGCTGACTGACGAGAATCGAAACTTGTTGCTGACTGATCGATTACAAAGGACCATTGTAACAAGTGGCTGATTTGATTGTAAGAAAATATGTAATTTACAGATCCATAATGATGTAATGACGTGCACGTTGTCATGGAGATGTATCAAACCCCCATTTGCCAGAGCATAGCTCAGATCTATACCGTCAGTTTGTTTAGTCGAGCCAGTAAGTTATAGAATCTTTCTAAATTAAATTGATTGTACTGTGAGCAAGTGTAACACATTCAGTTGGATGTATTGTGAGCAGTTAAAAGACATTCAACTGATTGTTTGGGGGTAGAAAGAGATTTACTTGACTGGTATTGTGAGCAGTCGATAGACATTCAAACGATTGTTCTATCTGAGCAGTCGACAGACATTCAAACGATTGTTGTATGAGCAGTCGATAGACATTCAAATGATTGGTCTATGAGCAGTCGATAGACATTCGAATGGTTGTTCTATGAGCAGTCGTTAGAGATTCAAATGATTTTCTCAGAAGCAGTCGAAAGCAATACAACCTATGCATTTATGCGGTACAAAGAGATATACTTGACTGTTTTGTGAGCAGTCGATAGACATTCAAATGATTGTTCTATATGAGCAGTCGATAGAGATTCGAATGATTTTCTCAGAAGCAGTCGAAAGCAATACAACCTATGCATTTATGTGCTGAGAGAGTTAATTTCTGAGCTTCTTTATAAATCAAATTAATATTTTCATCAATATTTAGAACCTATTATATCAATTTCGGTTTGTTTTTTCACATGCAAAAATTCTCACCGATTCGGACAGTGTGGATCAAAGATCAGACTGCACGTTCTGTGTAGTCTGATCTTGATCTACACTGTCCGCTAAGAGCCATCGAATTGTTCTTAGCTGCCTAAAGGTTGAAAAATGCATATCATTTGGTAAAAGATTAATGTTATTATGATACAAGATTCTCCTTACTCAACTTCAGTCGAGATATCGGGGGTTTTATTACAATAATAATATTGCTGTGCATTCTTCCAGAAAAGCTTGTTGCTCGATCTATCAAAGGATAATTCGTTTGTTTTTATATAAGGGCGAGGATCCTTCTTACTATGTGAAAACGAAAACCGCGGGCAAAAATTGCATTTTTGTTATCATTATTTCCCGCTAGATGGCATTCTACAAATACGCGTCTAGTTTTGGCATTCTGAGGACAGAAATGGACTACCTGCGATTCATACAGCGATGATCGGCTAGCATTTAACCTATGCACCGGCCATTCATTAAAACAGCCCCTACTTGCTTCGGTAATAAACTTATTTATTTCATGCTTTCCGGTAGGATATCGAAAAATAGCAGTGAAAATATTTTTCGATCTTACACCGGTACGACCAGTGAAAATACAGATTTTCACGTTCTTGTTGCCTAGGTAAATTGCGCGTGCCTAACAACCAGATGGGAAATATGACGTCATATACCTTACATTTCTCGCGCATGACGTAACGTTGCTATGCGGGAGGGGTACGCCACGGGGAATAACGGAAAAGAACTGTTCTGAATTTTGATAAAGCTCCTCCCAGAAAGGGTTGAAAGCATGAAATAAATAGAATATTTATTTTTTTCGGTGAAAGATCGAAATTTATTTCATCTCGTGAACACCATCGGTAACATTTTCACTCGTGGCTGCGCCACTCGTGAAAATATTACCGATGGTGTCCACTCGATGAAATAAATTTCGATCTTTCACCGAAGAAAACAAATATCCTCTATAACCTCGGTATAAGCCTTACTTTTCCCAGGTATACGGCGAGGAAGGGTAATTTGTCATAGCAGACATTTCGAATCTTCGAAGAATATTACATGCGCAGAGAATGTTTTGGTGATCACCACTGAAATTCATCCATCCTTAACCCATTACCACACAATCCCTACTTTTGACGCCCCTGAGAAAGAAGCCTTTTGAAAACACTGTGGGAAAAGGAGAAAATGCTGGTAACCAGCATTTTCTCCTTTTCCCACAGTGTTTTCTACCCTTCCCATAACAAATTTCAATTTTTCAGTCACCTTTATTTCTGCAAATGCTTTCAATTTGAACCAGTCTAAATTTTTGTTGTGTGGTAAAGAGTTAAGTACCCTGAAAGAGAATGCTTCAGAAAACATGCTGGTAACCAGTATTTTCTCCTTTTCCCACAATGTTTTCTACCCTTCCCATTATGGAATGCCATAGCAGAAAATATTCAAGACATAAAAACACTATCAAGATATTTAAAGTATTCAATAAAGATAGTCTAAATTATACCAAAATGATATATAAAACCACTTCAAGACAAATAAATATACTTCAAGATGTAAAAATTGATCATCAACATTTTAAAAACTACACCAAGACAAATAAATATACTTCAAGATGTAAAAACAACATCCACATTTTAAAAACTACACCAAGACAAATAAATATACTTCAAGATGTAAAAACAGCATCAACATTTTAAAAACTACACCAAGACAAATAAATATAGATCTACTTCAAGATGTAAAAACAGCATCAACATTTTGAAAACCACACCAAGACAAATAAATATACTTCAAGATGTAAAAATAGCATCAACATTTTGAAAACCACACCAAGACTCACGTGACCAATCAAGACTCACGTGACCACAAAATCCATGACATCACTCACCGTACCACGATATGCTCCAGTGTAGTGTGTAGGCCTAGTATCGTCGAGTGGCCTTATTCCGTGAGTGTCCTTGAACCGGTGATTTTTGTGTACATCTCGTACAGGGCATGTTGATGACATCACACGATATTTCTGCTCGTAACCCTTACTAATATTCCAATGTCTCATTGTCCTTGAATTTCAGACAAATACAAGACAAATACACAAGAAAAAAAAAACTTATATTAAAGAAATCGACTTCTTTTTTCTTGATGTTAGAGCATTAGATTAGTGTTTCTTCTTAAAAAATACAAATATCGTCGACTTTCTGCTGTAAATAAAACCGAGCTACCGGAATTGGGTCACGCCATGTTTGTACATTTAAAGGCCGACCGTATGTTCATTATTTATGCACAGTGAACATGAAAATAGTTATGTAAGTTATTATTTTCATATGAAAGTGACCAGAAATGATTTTTTGTGAAGACAAGTAATTTCTAGCTCGTATTCTGGTATCATTTCTTAATGTCATCAAGTTGTTTCCTTATCATCAAGGAATACGGACACTCGAGGCTACATCATGGTGTCAGCGTATTTAGTTAGACGTGAAATATTCGAGGTGGCCATTAAGAAAAGGCAAGATTTGACTGCAGATTTGAAGGTTCGGATTGATACTGGTGCCCTGAATGATTTTAAAATATGAAATAAAGCCCATTTGCAAATGCGAAACTAAAAGGTCATGACCTTTCCACAGTTTACCGGAACAATGCATCGAATGCAATCCAGTAGATTTAAGATCAAGTTAATCATTCATATCAAGACTAATGATCAAACTGAAAGCATGTATAGAAGCCATTAATCGTGTAAGAATCATGATTTCTCATTCCAGTTGGATAGAAAACACTGTGGAAAAAGGAGAAAATGCTGGTTACCAGGATTTTCTCCTTTTCAAACAATGTTTTCAAAAGACTAGATCTACCAGGAAGTTTAAAACTAAGGATTATACATGTGGTCAAGGCTTACACTCATATTTCTGTCAGCTCCTTACTAAATGACAAATTTTCGGATTTGATCAACTTCAAAGCATTTGCAGACGACAAATTAATCAGTGCTGAAATAACGATTTCTGTCGGTGAGGGGCTAGAAAACATTGCGGAATATTTCTTCCGGTTACCAGCGTTTTCTCCTTTTTCCACAGTGTTTTCAAAAGCCTGCTCTTCAGAGTTGTTATAAGACGAGATTGTGTAGTGAACCGTTAAAATTTTACAAAACTGTGGCGTTTTTAAGATCTTGGGGTGGTCAATGATTAACGTGAATACGCCGAATAAAAATGACAGTGTGACTGTCAACAGTCAAGCAGCAGCAGTGTGTGTATGTTCTTTTCGCCAAGTGATGACGTCATGGATTTTGTGGTCACGTGAGTCTTGATTGGTCACGTGAGTCTTGATTGGTCACGTGAGTCTTGGTGTAGTTTTTAAAATCTTGATACTGTTTTTACATCTTGAAGTATATTTATTTGTCTTGGTGTGGTTTTCAAAATGTTGATGCTGTTTTTACATCTTGAAGTAGATCTATATTTATTTGTCTTGGTGTAGTTTTTAAAATGTTGATGCTGTTTTTACATCTTGAAGTATATTTATTTGTCTTGGTGTAGTTTTTAAAATGTTGATGCTGTTTTTACATCTTGAAGTATATATATTTGTCTTGGTGTGGTTTTTTAAATGTTGATGCTGTTTTTACATCTTGAAGTATATATATTTGTCTTGGTGTGGTTTTTAAAATGTTGATGCCGTTTTACACCTTGAAGCATATTTATTTGTCTAGTCCAGTGTGGTTTTTTAGAATGTTGATGCTGTTTTTACATCTTGAAGTATATTTATTTGTCTTGAAGTGGTTCTGTGTTTTGATATGATAATTTTACTTTCATATATCAAATTTTTATATCGTTTTGGTATAATTGCGACTATCTTGATTGAATATTTCAAATATCTTGATAGTGTTTTTATATCTTTAATATTTTCTGCTTTGGCATTCCATATCCCATAGCAAATTTCAATTTTTCAGTCACCTTTTTTTTTGTCGTCTGCAAATGCTTTCAATTTGAACCAGTCTACAATTTTGTCGTGTGGTAATGGGTTAAATCGTACATTACATCTTCCAGCGCTACTGGCAAAAAAAACAACGTTTTTTTGCAGATGGCAGAAATCGAACGTGCATTCTGATCTTAGATTTATTCCGTTTACTTGTTTAGCCTAGCCAATAAGTCATCAAAGTTCTGACAGTACTGACAGACTAGCGAATGTGGAATAAGTCGTCATGGTAAATATAAAACTTGGCTGGCCCATACATGATAAAAGAAAAATGGTTGAATTTAACAGTTGAATCTTTTCCGGTTAGAACCAGCCTAATCCGCATACAAAGTCTTATCCGGTCTGGCCTTATCAAATCCGGTTATTAAGTCCAATCTCTGTCGTTTCGGTGACATTACTCACCTCTCATAGCCATCAACTTTACATGTCAAGATAAGAAATACCATGAACCAAAATCTGTATGTTGATCTTAATCCTTTACCCCATAAGGCATTTCTATGGTATCTTTAATTGACCTTAAATAACAGCAAGGATGAAGCCGTTTCTTATGTGTATATGACACCTCTTGCTAGCATAGAAAACATCGTGACAAGAGGTGAAATTGCTCGTGACGAGCAATTTCACATTTTGCCACAATGTTTTCCAAAGGCTCCTACAAGCAATGCGTCGAAATGAGTATCTATGGAGTAAAGGGTTAAATTTAAAAAAAATATAAAGACAAATAAAGAACATGTAATTTTGATGTTTTGATTTTTTGATACTTTCTAGAGATCCCTGTTAGATGAATTTTCAATGCTTTTCACGTTCTTATCGGTAAGACGAACTCGCAGCTAGACAACATCTACAATACCCACGAAAAACACAAGGATGGGAAAGGTTGTGTCACGAAAAGAAGAGAAGAACCTGATTTGCATAGATCACCGACTCAAAATTAGTTTACGTCCTGCAATCATATTGTTATCAATGACACCTTGTAAAGTCTATGACTTTTTTAAGTAGACACTTTCAATTTGGAATGGTAGAGATCTCGAAATTCATGTCAACGCTATCATATTTAACAGAATTACGATTTCGAACAGCAGGGATTATTTTCTGTGGGGGAAGTGCATGACGACTCTTGGGTCTTTTGTTTACATTTGAATCTGGGTAACTGGGTCACTCTCGATGGCAATACACTGGCTATCTCATGATCGCTAGCACGAGGTGTGATAAAAAAGATCACGGCCCCAAGTACTTCCGATTACCAGGGAATGAAAATCTGGTCATTGCTTTTCAATATAATCCCCCTTCAAGGCATTGCACTTAGTCCATCTCTGTTCGAGCTTGCTTATCCCTTCCAAATAGAAGTCTTTTTCATGGTTCCCCTAGTACTCGTTCAATGCCTCTATGACGCCTTCAATGCTTCCAAACTGTGTTCCACGAAGGTTGGATTTCAATTTTGGGAACAGATAGAAGTCAGAAGGGGCCATATCAGGAGAATATGGGGGTGAGGAAGGACTTCGAATCCGCATTCAGTCGCAGCAGTCATGGCAACTTACGACGTGTGAGCAGGCGCATTATCCTGCAAGAGCAGAACACCCCGAGTCAAGTTTGCAAATTTGACGCACTGTCCTCTCTAAATACTGTCATACAAAAGCAATCAAGCGTGACCAAATGCTTTTTACTCTCCGAATGACTTTCAGTTAGATAGAATGACAGACTGAACAAGATTTTTGTCTAATGAAATGCCTCGAAGCGTATCAGGCCGAGAATATTCTGATCACACCTCGTATATAAATCTTGCCGAGTTTCATTGGATTGAATTTTCAGACATGGAAAGAGGTCGAGTTTACCTATTTTGCGCTGAAAGAATTAAACTTTTTATTGTCCCAAAATCGTATATCCTAAAACGCAAAACGATTTTTACAGCTCTACTGTAGACAGTCTCTACAAAAATGTTATTAAAATACAAGCGACAGTTGTTGTTTCTTAATTCATAGTGTTATTACACTGTTGTAAAACTCAAACCATTCGTTCTGTACTTAGTTTTATCTTTCGCTGCTGTAGGAAAAGACCTTTTGCGAACGGTATAATCAGACTACACATAACATGCTCTCTCATCTTGATCTCTACCGTCTGTTATTTTTCCTGTATTTGAACCCGAAAGTTTTTCTACAAACACTAATATTTCATTTCAAACAAAGGGAATGATCCATGTTACATTTATTTAACCGTGAAAGTGTTAACTCTTTACCAAATGATCTCTTATTTAAGTCACTTGAGTAATTGTTTTTTGAAAATATTGTGAGGAAAAGGATAAAATGCTGATGACTTGTATTTTCTTCTTTTCGCACAAAATTGTCTGCCTTACAAATCCCATCTTTAAAGCCTATTATAATTTGTCGTCTGCAAGCGCTGTCAGTCTGGAAAAGTCTAAAATGTCGTCTGGAAAAGTGTTAACCCTACGGCTGCTAAACGCGACTTAAGGACCTACTGCGGACAGTGCAGATCAAGATCAGACAGTACAAAACGCTGTCCGATAAGGATATATTTTAATCAAAAATACCTTTATGATAGCAAAAATTACATGGTTTTTGTGGTATTTGTCGAAGACAATATCACTATGAGTTCAAGATTGAATTTTGATAACCATGTATCTTATTTTGTGCAAAGCCGAAGGAAATAAACTCAGTTAAACTCATTTTTTCTCAGGCAAATGAGTTTTACAGTTGCACTCATGTAATTTGAAATGGCATATTAAAATACATTGGGCGAGGCCATCGATCGTTGAGATACTTATTTTTTTATTGAAAATAGCCTTTTATTGGCGCAATGATACAAATTTGCCTACTGACCCTGGGATATTTCGTTCCAAAACCAAGTCTTTCCATGGCTTGTTCGTCCTATGACTGCGCGCTACTCATTTGATTGCTCATGGATATTTATAAATCGAGGTAATTGATTGTAATGTTTGAAATTAAATGTAAAAGGCTAGAGATATTTCAAAATTATAGTTTTCAGGAACAAACTTAATTTTGTTCGATATATCAACAGGATTTTTCTCTCTATTTGTTATGCATCCTACTGTCAAGGGGCGTTACTCCTGCTTCTTCCAAATGATCAAAGGGAGACCACTTATACAAAAATAAACCAAACTTCATGAGTACTCTCCCTTCAACTGAAAAGGTATTCATTTGCTTAGTGGGTTGACTTTTAAGCCAATATTTGAACAATATGCTCTGTTTCTTTCAAACTATTAATTCCACACAGTGGGTTTCCTTGACAAATACCACTTCAGCGTTCTCAACGCTTTGATTTTTACTATCGACTTGATAGTTTCGTTTTACTTATTTAGCAGGATAAGAGTAAGGGTTAAACGACTCGACATAAAAGATGAGCACTATCAAAAAATGATTTGGTGACGCGTCTCATTTATCTCGAACAGCGAGACTTCTGTTAACGAGGTGTCGAGATAAACAGTATCGGGTTATCGCGTGGTTTTCTAAGCCGTTCAGATTACGGCGCTGATTCCGAAAAAAATAACGCTCTTGATCCTTTACGGTGGTGCATTGAGTGGAGACTTTTTGATATGGCCTGCAACAGGCAAAAAGGGACATTTGGACATTTACGTAAAGTGTCTTCCCGGATCAACCAGCGCAGGCTGATCCGAGACGACACTTTCCGATCGTATGTGATTTCTGTTTCACGCAAGTCTCCTGTAGACAAAAATCTAACATTGACGTAAAGTGAAGTCTCGGATTAGTCTTCGCGAACTGCGCAGGCTGATCCGAGACGACATTTTACGCAAATGTCCGAAATCTCTTTTTCGCATATTGCATACTTATTATCTTCATCGCTGTCATCATTCAGGCTCACCTGGGGGAGGGGGTGTGTGTGTGTGTGTGGGGGGGATTCCTGCGTGGCTTATTGGTAAAGTGGGACCAATGACTTGGGGCCCCAGGTTCGAGCCCCACTGGATTCATTACACTTTTCTGGGGAGTGTTCTTGGGCAAGAATCTTAAGAGTCCCATATTAAAATTGGTGAAGTCAATCAATCAATCAATCAATCAATCAATCAATCAATCAGTCAATCAATCAATCGACCAATCGATCGATCAATCAACCAATCGGTCGATCAATCAATAAATCAATCAATTTTATCGGTTTTACATAAGACTCTTGTTTTGGAGGTTGTCTAACTCTTTGCCAGACGACACTATTTTAGAGTTGTCCAAATTTAAGGCAATAGCAGACTCCTTTTCCCACAATGTTTTCAAAAGCCATTGATGGTATGGTTGGTAAAAACACGGAATTGTGCGGTTAACCCTTTACCAAACAATCCCTGGTTTTTACGGCCTTGAGATAGAAGCCTTTTGAAAACATTGTGGGAAAAGAGGAAAATGCTGGTAACCAACAATGTTTTCTACCCTTCACAAAACAATTTTAAAATTTTCAGTCACTTTTATTTTGTCGTCTGCAAACGCATTCAATTTGGTAGAGTCTAAAATTTTGTCGTTTGGTGAAAAGTTAAGGGATAAATCTTTGAGTGGTAAACGACGGAAAATCTCTAGGAATGAGAGGATCCAAAATATCGGATCAGTCTGCATTTTCTGCATTAGCTTTTGGCACACTCTACAACATCAACAACTTACACGTTGATGAGAAAATGAGAGTAAAGAGATTTTTACGAAAGTGAAATGCCCGCACTTATGTCATTATTCTCATGTATCATTCCTATGTCAAAATTTTGGCGAAACAAAAGACACGCAGATGTGATAAGTAATATCCAGTCAACAAAACCACACAAGGGACATACTTGCACATTCGGTTTTCAGTTACATTACATTATATCAAAAAGGTCCATTTCATGATACGTTGTACCTTTTTTTGGTGTCAAAAACGCGTTCATTTTCAAACTGCTTAGCACAACTTCAAACACTTATGACGTCGCGTCAAAAGGTCGCGTCCCCTGTTTAAATTTGGTAATATGAGCATTCATTCAGTGTGCGATATAAAACACAAAAATTTTCTATGCTTCTAGATCTATTACATACCAAAATAAACTTTTAATTATAAAATGAACACAAGCTTTCGGCGGTACAACCGCCTTCTTCAAGTGTGATCCTGTGATAGAATGCCTGCAGTGATTACTGCAGGCATTCTATCACAGGATCACACTTGAAGAAGGCGGTTGTACAGCCGAAATCTTGTGTGCATTTTATAATTAAAAGTTACACATCTCAAGAAGAGGATATATCATGGTACCAAAATAAAGGTAAAAGATTGTATGTTTCACTGGTGTTATAACTTATTGAATATACCTGCATGTCTGCGTAAAATTGTCAGTGCATATCCCAAGTGTTT
This sequence comes from Tridacna crocea, assembly GCA_943736015.1. NCBI lineage: Eukaryota > Metazoa > Mollusca > Bivalvia > Cardiida > Cardiidae > Tridacna > Tridacna crocea. Next base: position 20,983,606 of record OX031064.1, read on the forward strand.
GGTACAAATTCACTATGTCGCATGTTACATTTCCGTCAGGATCTCGTCGAAACTTTCTTCGTGCAGACGATAAAGCCGGGGAAACTCATTGTTGTTGTCTGCAACATTGATGTGACGTCATTTTCGGACGTTGTACTCGAATTTCTTTGGTTGTATGACACTACCTGACGTTTTAGTGAGTTTTATTAATGAGGAGAAAGTGTCCCACATGTTACTTAATTTGTCAGTCAAGTTTTTTATAACATGTTTGACATGTAGCCGAGATCAGGGCCCGTAATCGCCAGGTATTTTGAAGAATATTCGTATTCTTATAAAGCTGAATAACTTTTCTAAATTTGAAAGTAACACAATTTCTGATTGGCTTAACCATTTGGTTTAGCTAATCAGAATATATGTTACTTTCAGCTCTCGAGAATTTTTGAGAATTAAACAAAGAATACTCTCAGGAATAGTCAGTGAATACGAACCAAGGATCCTGCAGTATTATCCCAACTCCTAGGTATGACAGTATTTTCTTAGAGTATTGGTCAACCAAATTGTCAGAAACACTATCTTGTATTCCCTTTGATCAATCACCATTACCATGGCCATATACTTAAAAAGATATCGTCCAGGACTCTTTGTCAAACAATATCATCATCTACACTCTCAGTTTATATTAAAACCTCTTTTAAGTTTTAACCCTTTCCAAACGACAAACTTTTGGACTAGATCAAATCGAAAGCATTTGCAGACGACAATTCAACTCTTACTGAAAAGATGATTTCTGTCTATGATAGAGTAGAAAACATTGTGGGAAAAGGAGAAAATGGGAAAGGGTTAAAAAAAAGTTTCCTTAGACCCTCAATCGAACAACCTTACCATCCACCCCTTTGTCTCATACCCACGGGTGTTGCGACGGTGCAGTAGTAAAACGCGGGACTAGCAATCATGAGTTCGGAGGTTCGATACCTGGCTTGACCGGGACCTCTCTGAGACGTTTTGTGTTTCTTACCCAACTAGTTGATTAGAAACCCAGAGGTAGTCTCGCGTGTATCGGTGCTTTACGCCAGAGACATTAAAGAACGAAGGAGGTCTATTCGAAGAAGAGCTAGGGACTTGTACCTGGATCTCCTTGTATCCAATTCTTTCTCTAATGGCCTATACGGAATATGCCTAGAGCACGGATGGACCTGAACCCTACAAAATCACCATTATTATTACCTCTGGTGAAGACCTCAGGTGATGCACTATACTCGACCCTTTGTCAACCAACATTATCCCAGATAGCAAAGCGTTGGTCAATTAATATTCTCCTGGATCATCGTCCCCCTTTTGTCGAAAATCGTTATTCTTGATGATACATCATTATCCCTAATATAATCCTCTGCAATATTCTTGATTACATGTTCAAACAACATATTCAGGATCTTTGCGACAGACCTATTCTAAACAACGGTTTCAAAGGCCCTTGGTCAAGCAACACTATCTTTGTGGTGTCCGTGGTCGTGAGGTAGAGCGCCGGCCTCATAACCCAGAGGTCCTGAGTTCGATACCCGGGAGCGTGTGTCAACTTTGGGATTTTTCATTGGCTCACACATTCGGTGCGAGTACCGGTGTAGTTCCCAGGAAGCAGAATCTGGAGAGATTAGTATAAGTTGTAAGAACTTGTTTCTCAATTGATGTAAAATAAATATGTTTAACACTATCTTTAGTTAAATATAATATTACACAAGACTGTCGACCAAACATTATTAGCCAAACTCTCCTCTCAAAACTTATATCGACCATGTTGTGTAACACAAACATCCTAGAAACATGGTCAAATAACATTATTCAGCGTGCCTTTGTCAAACATCAGTATCCTAGAAACTTGGTAAACATCTTAGAACATAGCTTAACAACATCATGCCCACACTTAGTAAATCAGTCAGTATACTTTTAATCAACATGATCCTGGACCAATGGTCATCAAAAACATGTACCAGGTCAGTCCAAGTTATAGCAGACCACATGGTCATCAATCATTATATAATTATAGACCACTTTATCCCATAACTATTCTGAAGCTTGGTAAGATAATATTCTCCTTGGATATACTACATTATCCTGGAGCCATTTCTCAATCGTCTACAGCCCAGATACTCCCTTGGCTCTTACAGATAACTGTCCCCAAAGGCGATGTTAATTTTTGACTGGTCGCCTCTGGGTACAAAGACGATCAAGACAAAACCAGTTGAAAGTTCCGCACAGATTTTTTGCGCATGTTTGAACTCTCATAATTTCGCAAATAGAGCACAAAACCATGATTTAAGCATACCTGTTGCTTGTGTATTTAAAAATCCTTCGTTTTAAATACAAATATTTTTTATTTAAATGCTATTCATGAGAGGAAATCGGGCATTTCATCTGTTACTCGAGTTGTTTACATTCCCGAAAACGATCAAAATGGCCACGACGCACTATAAATGTCATCAGTGTTTTTTTACCGAGATTTACATGTCATAAACGACTTCTACAAGCTTTTAAGGTGGTGAAATGTTTAATAATCTGTCTTTGGTCATGTAGGTTACTTAAATTTAGTTGCATTTCTCAGTAATACAGATTTAACCGATGAAACAGAAAGGCAGCATAGCGCTTTACCTTTGCTACCGGAAATTACTCGATGGACTTGAGACGGTACGGTGCAAAATAAATGTCCAAATATAAAAAAAAAAAATCACCGTAACGTCTCGTTATTAAGACTACCCCCCTTGGCCAAGTCAAACTATCTTGGCTTTCTTGATTAATTAAATAAAACTACCCATTTCATATTTGGCAATCAATACTATCTGCAATCCCTTGATAACAAAAATCAGTAACCCTGAAGCTTCTTCAAATGTCAGGCCCTCTCAAATATCTTTGACTTTTTGTGAAATGTCAATGTCCCCAGACTGTATCAAAGTACATGTAGATCTTTATTTTTTTTAGGAAGTAAAGTAACTTCTGGTTGGCTGAATTATTTAGTTAAAACTAGGTCAAACGTTGCCAAGTTGCTCTATCTTTTGTTTACACTTACTATTTTAACATTCATTTATTTATCTGCAAGCGAGTTACGCTCCGACCAAATGCACAGAAACATATTGTAATGTGCACAATAATTTCCGGGTTTTTTTAACGGTATTATTTACATGCATTTTAAACCCGCATTGTTTATTTTTGGCCGCTACTGAGCCTTTAAAGGACATGTCCATTTGGCTGTTTAGCGATAAAAATGTTGTCAGATTACCTATCGAAGAAAAATTTCTTTTTTCATTCAACTCTATCGATGGATGCAATTTCTAGATAAATAAAATTTTGACAGAGCCCATAGAGTTAGTTTGCAGACGAGTTCTTGAAATTCGTAACTTTATACGCATGCGCAAGCTTTTTATGATCATTCCTGTTAGAAACAAAAAGCAACAGGTGAGATTACGATGTTTTACCGTTAGCAGAAAGATAAATAGAGAGGGTCTCTCAAATCTAAATATTTTGACAACATTCTGACGCAATTTAGTACCGAGTAGCATAGAGTACAAACAACCTTGACCTCGTGCGAATTGCGTGAAGGTTCATGACGTCTGTATCTACTGGTACCATTACCATGATTTATTTAATTGTAATGGAAACTACGTTGGAGGTCAGATAGCTGGTTACCACCTCTATACTCATTACCTCCCATAGAGAGTTTCTAATTGTTCATGATTCATCTGATTTCTTGGCTGACCTGACAGGTTACTTTTTAGCGGACAATCGTGTGTTCAAATGAAGAGTCCTAATTTCAGGAAAAGCTTTCTGATTGCTTCACAAATTTCGTCGAACTCAAGCATAGTAAAAAACACTAACAGACTGGACTCGACAGCATTTTCACACGGCAAACTAAATGTAGCTAAACTGTAGTTCCAAAGATGGTTTCTGTCTTTGAAATGGTAGAAAGCTTAGAGGGAAATAAAGAAAATGTTGGTCTCCACAATGTTTTCAAAAGACCTCTCTTAAGATCGATAAAACACAAATGGTGAAGATACTTTGCTTGTGAAGCACTGTCATTGCGATATTCTGTCGGGTATTTAACCCTTTCCCAAACGACAAATTTTGGACTCTTCCAAACAGAAAGAGTTTGCAGTCGACAATTTTAGATTTGGACAAAATGGCAAAAAAAACCTTAAAAAGGGTAGAAAACACTGTGGGAAAAGGAGAAATTGCTCGTAACGAGCAATTTCTCCTTTTCCCATAGTGTTTTCAAAAGACTTTTACTGCAGACACGTAAAAACCAGGGCTTGTTTGGGAAAGGGTTAATCTTTGCACTGCACATCTAGAATATGCTAACAGGTATCAGAATGCATGCACTGTACTTTTTCATCGAACGAAATGTATTTGCAGTAAGTCAAGCCATATACTGTTATTAATGAAACCTGTCTCATAGGAAAAAATATTTTCTTGTCGTCAAATCAGGATGTAAGGGGCTTCGTATGTCTCGCGTATGAAGGTACAGAAAAACAGTTATCATTACGAAAGACAGTTAATCTGCATACAAAGTGAAACAGACTACTTCTCGTGAGAAACTTACGATAATTTCTATCTTTGCCAAATAATGAAGCTTCACAAACCCTTCCATCGATTAAATAAAAGCAATTTGATAAAGAGATTATTATGACATATCACATATGAAAAAGATGTACATGGCTGCACAGGGTACAAAGAAAAGGTTACTTGTGACAGTAATGGCGAGGTTGTGCACAGGTTTTCCCATTTGTCAGTCTAGTTGCTGCTTCTGTATTCGAGTGAAGGTTTACGAGCGAATTATTTATTAATGTCGTCTAGGGTTTTCTCGTAGCCAGTTTTATGACAGTAATTTAGATAACAATGTTATATTTTACAATCCAGAACAAAAACTATACGACTGGATTGCATAAAACGATGTTACAGAAAGTAAGTGCCCTGTCTTCACTTCTCGGTTAAACCTTGGTCAGCTGAACAACTAAAATAAACTTTGAAGTCGAAAGTAAGAACCCAAATATAGCAATTTCAAAGTAATGTTGTGGGGGAAAATATCTCCTTAACGGACTTTGTGGATCCAAGATCGTACTGCATGTTCTATAAAGTCTGATCTTGTTCTACACTGTCCGCAAAAGGTCCTTGTGTCACCAATAGCCGCCTAATGGGTAAGTTTCCTGGGAAAACATTCCAGATTCTGTAACACGAGACAAACGAGCGACGTGGGACAAACGTCGGCCCTCAAACATGTACCCCATTTATTTTAATAACTGTAAAATATTGACATCTGTTTCCTAGTTGTCTCAGAAAACATAGCGTACAACAAGCATCGAATTCACAATGATCAAAGTATCTACCCATAATTATGTTGACGCGTTACCCTTTTTCAGAGTGACAAGTTTTAACTCCTTTTTAACTCTTTACCACACGAAAATTTTTTTGACTGGTTCAAATTGAAAGCATTTGCAGACGACAAAATAAAGGTGACTGAAAAATTGAAATTTGATCTGGGAAGGGTAGAAAACACTGTGGGAAAAGGAGAAAATGCTGGATACCAGCATTTTCTCCTTTTCCCACAATGTTTTCTAAAGGCTTCTTCCTCAGGGGCGTCAAAAGTAGGGATTGAGTAGTAATGGGTTAATTTGACGGCAACAAATTCGAAATCGACACAAATGAACTTACTTCTTTGATAGCACAGAAGAAAATTGTATAAAAACAGGAGAAAATGCTCGACATTTTCTCATTTTCCCACAGTGTTTTCAGAAACTTTTATTCTTTGGGTCCTTCGATTTTGGGGAGGTTTTAATTTAGGTGTATGCCAAGCCTTTTCCTCGGACAATCTTGGATAACTTAATGAAAATTAGGATCATCTACTAAAGATGGGATTATTTCAAACGATTTTGACTAGCTCTCCTTGCATCACAATTATTGTCCTTGTCCCTATGTGCCAACGTTCTACATTTACGCGAAACCATAGATCTTAAGCCTTTACCACACAATGCCGACTTTTGACGCTCTGGAAACGAATCCTTTAGAAAACATGGTGGGAAAAGAAGAAAATGCTGGTCACCAGCATTTTCTCCTTTTCCCACAATGTTTTCTACCCTGTTAAAGAAAATTTGCACCAATTGAGTCATACTGAAATTGTCGTCTGCAAATGCTTTCAATTTGGACAAGGCTAAAATTTTGTCGTCTGGTAAAGGGTTAAAAAGACGGCGTGTGAGATACTGGATTATCAAGTTTCAAAAGTGTCGTTGTTCACATGTAAAGAAATAATGGAAAGTAACCACGTCAGCAATTGTACGCTTTTCATCATTAATCGCTGTTCAAACTTGAATTTTTCAGGAAGATATAATTACATCTAACAAAGAAGTAAACGGTACCTTGGAATAAATAGAACAGCATTAGTAAATCGTAAAGCTTGAATAGTTATTTAACAGTTTTTGCATCTTTAAGCAGGAAATGATCGGTAAATATTGTGGCAAAATCAGAAATTATCCCTAAGGAACAGATGTCCCTGTTGGCCTTATGTCTTCACGTGTGTTTGAGAAATTATTTACAATTCATGATAATCACTGTTAAATAATTGGCCTTACTGCAACCTTGTTTTGAATGTATTATCACACAGCCTTCTTTTAATCTTACATCGGACCTTTTCTTAATGGGCTTAACCCTTTCCTGTACAACAAACTTTTCGACTAGACCAAATTGACAGCATTTGCAGACGACAATTCAACTCTTACTGAAAAGATTATTTCTGTCTTTGATAGGATAGAAAACATTGTGGGAAAAGGAGAAAATGCTGGTTACCAGCATTTTCTCCGTTTCCCACAATGTTTTCAAAAGGCTACTATTCCAGACCCGGAAAAACCAGGGATTGTTTGGGAAAGGGTTAAAATCCTCACTTGTGACACGTAGTGCCTCTGCTCTCCAACAATAGTCGTACGCCGGAACGTACTTTGTTATGCCTCTGGTCTTCTGTCCGTCCACTGTCCATCAGCAATTTCGTGTGAGCTCTATAGTTATCTTGAGCCCCTTGTCTGAATTTAAAAATTTAAACTTGCAAGACAGAGGTTTCTAACACTAATCCCCCAATGTCAAGGTCATAGCAGAGGGTCAAAGTTCAAATGCTCTTATATCGTATCTGCTACACACCCTTTGAACCCGTGATCTAATTTTGAAAATGTTACGAACATGCGTACACCTTGATCAGACGACGGGCAGAGCAGAACTTTTGGGCACCGTGCTCAAAGGTTAGGGTAACAACAATAAGATCAAAAGTGTCATGCTCTTGATAGTTACCTTCTGTCGAACGCGCTGACCGTCTCGTGCAGCTCTTGTTTTCGTATGTATTTGTGTTATATCTTACTGCAAGTGCATTATCCACATTTTGCACAGATGTTTCAAAATCGTCTCCGGTAACTGTAATACATTTGGAAGTATATTCTAAATTTCAGGTACGTTGAACTCTTCTACCCTTTAGTCCATAGATACTCATTTCTACGCATTGCTTGTAGGAGCCTTTGGAAAAAATTGTGGCAAAACGTGAAATTGCTCGTTACGAGCAATTTCACCCTTTGCCACAATGTTTTCTACACAATCAAAAGGTGTCATATACACATAAGAAACGGCTTCATTCTTGCTGTTATTTAGGGTCAGTGAGAGATACCATAGAAATGCCTTATGGGGTAAAGGGTTAACAGCTAATGTCGACTTAAATTACGTTTGTGGACGAGGTACATAAAGCCTGGGCTACATGGGACGTGAATCTTTGCTGCCCGCTAACTGATGCTAAATTATACGCAAAGTCGTTTGAGGCATGCATCTGCAAAAAAGGATAGTCCCAGGTCAGCCTTCTCAGTCCACAGGGGCTGACCTGGGCCGACACCTTTTCCTATTGTTAAATTTTCTGCAAGTTCGAGTACCAGTTCACCTTATGACTCAGTCGACTGTCAGGCAAAACGGTCTTTATAGATCCTTGATTGTGTAATGTCTTGCTTGGTAGCATGCATAACAGAGAGGCGTTAAGCCACCGTTTGCCAGAGTATGGCATTTATGCAACTGAAGAGGAAAATCTTTTTTCTGTTTTGGAAAAAACTGAATATTCTTTACCAGACAACATAGTTTTAGCCCTTAAAGGTGGCCCTCCAGATTTTGGGACGAAAATTTAACAAAAATGCAAAAAATCATCCTTACACTCCCAAAGCCTTTTAATTTTCATTCATAAAACCCCAGTAGTCGAAAACCATCCGACAACGCGAGAAATTAGAGATTTACTACGGCCCAGGTTGACACCAACGGGAGACACGTTCTATTTTTAGATGATCAATTCGCTCATTTACATACAGGAGTACACAGACGAACTTTCAAACAAAGCGTACAAAGAAGACATTGTGGAAAATAATTATTACATGTTTGTTATGCAATGGAATTTAAGCGTTATGAGTCACATGCCAGTCACTTGGCATTCCCAAAATGCTTTATTGATTTTTGGCGCGAATTCTAGAAATACCTTAAGAGGCTACGTAGCCTTTTAAGGGAACACCATTGAAAAATTTCTTTTTTGTAATTTTATAAATCTTAATTATTGATGATTTGTATTATTTTTCATATAAATTTCAGTGATATATATATATTTTAATTTGGTGAGATGTAAAAATTCTAAATACCCACCTTTAACCTAAAAACCTCTTTTTTCCAGTGGGGGATAAGTCCTTATAGGAGAATGCAGATCTAAGATCAAAGTGCACTTTCTGTGCAATCTGATCTTGATCTTCACTGTCGTCAACAGGTCCTGGCGGGGTACTGAGAAGCCTGGTAGTTAATCCTTTACCAACAAGAAAATCTTATACTTGTTCAAACTGAAAACACTTGCAGAGGACAAAAGAAACGTAGCTCAAAAATTAAAGTTTGTTTCCAGCAGGGTAGAAAGCATTGTCCCACAATGTTTTCAAACGGCTTCTGTCTGATTGTCGTAAAAACCAGGGATTGTTTGGTAAAGGGTTAAATCTTTCGGATTGGAGAGCTTTTTGGTGACGACCAAATAAACTGAAATCAAATTTTGAAATGTTCAGCAAAGGAGGTGAATGGAAAAGTTAACAAGTCAGCTCTACTTTTAAACGTCGAAATCTTATTAAAACTTTAAGCTTAATGAGTTTAGTGTGGCAAGTTATTTCCAGGTAGTTGTCGTCATTTAAATCATGTAAAACAAAGTTCTAAATCTTAAGATGTAACACTTATTCGAACTAGGTGTACTTAAGGAATAACTCTGTATGTTTTTTTTTTCTTTGAAATTTTATGCTCCCAAAATACCCTTTTTACCCTCTACCAAACAATCCGAGTAGTAACGACCCGGGAGATTTAGGTCTTTTTAAAGCGTACTTTAAGGAACTTCTTGCAAGTGTCATTCTTATTCTTCGGCAAAGTTTTAGACACTTTCGAGGACAAATCCTACCATTTGAAACATAGTTGTTATGTCTCCTACAAATGGTTTCAAACTGAGTAAAAGTTTGCTGAATGCTGGACAGTTAGCTCTACAAGAGACGATAAAATTTTAGACCTGTCCATATTGAAGGCATAGAAAATATCACAGAAGAAGCTGGCTACGAACATTTTCTCTATTTCAAGTATTTTATCGAAACCTTTTATGTCAAGGTTGTTCAAATACGGGATTATATTGCCTGCAACACGCGAAAAAGGACACTGGGACATTTGCGTAAAGTGTCGTCTCGGATTAGCCTGCGCTATCTGCGCAGGCTAATCCGAAACGACACTTTCCGTTTATATGTAGTTTTCTGTTTTGTGCAAGTCTACCATAGCATAAAATCTAATTATACTATCATATTATACTATCTATTATTGTAGTCGTAAAGTGTCGTGTCGGATTAGCCTGTGAGGACTGGCAAGGTTGATCCGAGAAGACTTTATACGCAAATGTCCAATTGCACCTTTTCGAGTATTGCACGCCAATTATGATACTAGTATAGACACTTTCATTACCTAACAGTACTTTCAGGACTTTGATCTAGTACTGCGTCGAAGAATGTAGAAAAGCTCGAAGGTTTCTCCGTCCAAACCTATTTCAAACAGACTCTTCATCAAACACTGTCTGCGCTATTACAAAACTTCTCTCCGTTAATTTGCTTGAATGTTGTGAAAAATGCTCGTTTCGTTTTGGCAAGGTTTTCCCTCCAAGAGCCCAGTAAATCTGTCTTGTGGGATTTTTCTCGTGGCTGGAACTTTTCCATAGACTTTACTACAGTGTAATTAGAGAGGGGGAAAGTCGGAAAGAAAAATATCACGTGCAATGATCATTCAATCCTCGTCCAAGTCCTATCTAAGCCATAAACCTTTTACCTACCGCACAATTCTGAGTTTTTATGACCCTGACAGAAAAAAAAGATGAAAACATTTTGGACAATGGAGTAAATGCTGATTACCCTTTTATAGAAAAATGTCCATCATTTGAGCGATATTTCATTCGTCGTTTACAAATACTTTCATTTTGGACAAGTCTATAATTAAGTAGTCTTGTAAAGAGTTAAACCGTTATAGACAAACGCAAACAATTTCTGGTTTTTACAGCCGTGAGATGGAAGCCTTTTGAAAAGATTGTGGGAAAAGGAGAAAATGCTGGTAACCAGCATTTTCTCCTTTTCCCACAATCTTTTCTACCCTGCTAGAAACAAATTTCAATTTTTGAGTAACGTTGATTTTGTAGCCTGCAAGTGCTTTCAATTTTGTCGTTTGGTAAAGAGTTAAGAAAAACAGACAAAGCACTTCCATTTCATTGGTCTTTTTAATCAGTGTTTCACAAAAAAGGAGACAATGTAGACTCATGACAAGACCGTCTTAGTTTGATTGTGACCTACACTGTTTGTAAAGAATTGTCAGATCTTGATCTAAATCGTTTTCAAAAACAACTTAACTTGTGCTCAGCTTTGTAGTTGTCTTGATTTAAGATTTAAAGGGTAACTTTAGCGCAAAAGCTTTTTTTCTCAAAATCGGATGAAACCATGCTAGAATGCCAACAAACAAAATCTTAGAGCTGTGATACGTTTATCAGGAAAACTAGAGATTTAAATTTTGAATTTTCACCTGTCTGAAAGTCGATAATCGAAAATATCGTGGCATCCAGTGAAAAATTTGAGAAGGGTAGAAAACATTGTGGGAAAAGGAGAAAATGTTGGTTACCAGCATTTTCTCCTTTTCCCACAATGCTTTCAAAAGGCTTTTTTCTCAGGGTCGTTAAAAGTCGGGATTGTGTGGTAAAGAGTTAAAGCACCTCCAGAAAGTATCGACTCGGATTAGCTTGAGCAATCCGGGCAGGCTGATACTGATTCAGTCGGTCTTTAAACTTATTGGGTTGCATAAATCCTTCAATATGTGACAACGTGCTTGGTATTATGCATCATATATAATTATTATACTGCAAAGAAATTTCTCTTGATCTGATTGGTTAAAAACCACGTAAAACCAGTTTCCCTTTTGAGTGCCCCGTAAACATCACTACATGTGCAACACAACATCCAAAATCGCGGCGTCGATCGATCACCAGACTGCACATTTATGCACCAAACTGCACGTTTCAGTGACGTCAGTTTCCAGTGACGTCAGTTTTCATTGAAATGGGGCTCACAGAAGGAAATTTCTATTTCGTCAGCATACTCGATACGTGAAATTATAAAACAGGAAAATTTCGCTTAACGCGCTTTTAAAGGGTAAAACTTTGCAGTATAATAAATTCGTTGTACAGTCAGGTGGCAGGAGACTTGGAAACGTGTTCACGGCTGTGGTGAATCATGTCGCCACCTCGCCTTCAGGGGCGACATGATTAACCACAGCCGTGAACACGTTTCCAAGTCCCCTGCCACCTGACCGTACAACTAATAATCTCCCATTTTGCCAGAACATGGCTCAAATGGTATTGCGAATCTGAAATTTGGTGACTTGGCAGATCTAGAATAAGATCAATAATCCTATTTACACGGACAGGAAATCTCATATTCAGAAACAATGGCTCTGACGAGTACGTGTTGGGTTAGTCTTCAGGTTCCGAAAGTATCCGCTCAAAAACAACAGAAATCAGCTAAGTTTCTATCTCTTTGACAGCGTGTTCTTATGTCTTTGAATTTTGAAAAAAACAGAATGTTGTGTAATGTTCTGGTGTTTCAATGTCTTTTCTACACCATGGAAAGTTGTACAATGTGCACAGTGTTGTCTGAATCATTTGCACCGTAGGTTGACTTTAACCGAAATAACTCGTAACAAGTCAAGGATCTAATTTCACACAGATATTATCATTGAATTAGCTAAATTAGCAAATAAGGGAGATATTTGCTTTCCTAAAAGCGTGAATCATTGTCTTGAACCTTTCTATTCCCTGCTTGAAAAGATTAGATAAGAATTCACACACAGAAAAAGACTAAAGGTCCGATTACTTAGACCGGCTCTGAATATGTCGAGTGGCTTTGAATATGTTGATCGGCATTGATTAGGGCTTCCTTCGAAAAGTAGTTGTCAGTTACATATTAAAGACAAATAATCTGTATGCTCGTTAATACCATTCACTCCGACAGTTAAAGTATATGGATGAAACGTGATCGAGTTTCTGAAAATACAAAGGACTGATATTAACACTGGTGAAAATGCAGTCTAACATTAATCTACTAGTATCTATATTCTGAAAATATATATTATTAGGTAGCTTTTGATTAGCCGAATGGTCAACATGTTAAAATTTGTAATGCTTACGTCGTAGGCACAGACCACACATAATGAAAAATGGTGGTATCTTTAGAACGCTATTTGGTCTTCAATGATCATTCACGATGAATGGTAATTGTACCGATCGTTGCTGGGATTTGTGTTAAAAATGGAGTCGTTATGGAATATTTTACTTTTTGCACGACAAAATTCTACCCAACTACAAATGTATGTTGCAGATGCCTAATTACCGTGGAATGAATACCTTTTTTATGAAGTAGGTCTAACAGAAGAAAAGAAAAGAAACATACTACGCATGTTAGAATGGTCTATATATTCAATTTATTATGTAATCATCAACAGACCTATTTAGACTTGATTACATGAATGAATGAATGAATGAATGAATGAATGGCGTTCAATGTAACTCAAGTTTGAATGTTTTTGTCATACATACTCTCCTTTCATGTTTTCAAGTTATATTATCTAGTCTAAACAATTATGTTTATGAATCCATATCACACTGCATATTGCATATGCACCTATATGTAGACCATTCAAACATCTTTTTATTTTGTATTATCAAAGTTGAAATCACTTTTTTTTTCATCTATAGCCAAGAAAAGGTTGTATTTATATGTACCTCCTGCAGGAACTCTCGCTGGCTCACTTTAAACAGCAGTTCGTTCCATGTGGTTCTATATAGAACAGGAGCCCAGAAGTTGGAGAAGTCACCGCATACACCATCAAAATCTAATAAATGAGTACACCAGCCTTTTCTGTGAATGCTGGAGTACACCTGAAAATAGCTATGGACACCAAACCAAAACAGAAAGAACTGCTGTAAGCGTATAAATTTTTAACCCTTTACCAAACAATTCCTGATTTTTACGATCCTAGTATAGAAGCCTTTAGAAAACATTGTGGGAAAAGGAGAAAATGCTGGTAACCAGCATTTTCTCCTTTTCCCACAATGTTTCTACCCTGCAGGAAACAACATTCAACGCTTATTTTGTTGTCTGGAAGTGCCTTCAATTTAGACAAGTCTAAAATTTTGTCGTTTGGTAATCTGTCAAAAGGTGGCTAAACGTATCTCTGTGGTGCACTATACCTATAGCAGGTCACCATACAGTTATAGATTTAATCTTTACCAAATAAACAAATTTTGGGCTAGTCCAAACTGAAAGCATTTACAGACGACAAAAATAAATATGAATCAAAAATTGAATTTTTATGTGGAAAGGATATAAAACGTTGTGGGAAAAGGAGAGTAGTCCAAATTGAAAGCATTTGCAGACGACAAAATAAATGTGACTCAAAAATTGAATTTTTTATGTGGAAAGGGTAGAAAACATTGTGGGAAAAGGAGAAAATGCTGGTTATCAGCATTTTCTCCTTTTACCACAATGTTTTCAAAGGCTTTCTTTTTCAGGGTCGTTAAAAGTCGGTATAGTGTGGTAAAGGTTTAATAAAACTTATTTTTATAACTATCTGAGTTTTGAGGTAATACAGTCCTCTGACATGCAAAAAAATGACCCAATAGCAAATAATTAGGCCCAGGTCAGCTTGAGCGGACTACACAAGCAGACCTTGATCAAAACTTTTTAACCCTTTCCCAAAAAATCCCTTGTTTTTACGGTTCAGGAATAGAAGCCCGCCCTGTTGGCTCAGTGGTGAGCGTATCGGACTCATGACCTGGTGGTTGTGAGTTCTATACCCGGTTGAGGCGAACTTTCTCTCCGGCGTATTTTCGCCTTTCGCCTCTGCTGAAGCATGTGAGAAAAGTAGCCGGTGGCTTTTGAAAGAAAGTTGTATTAGTACTGGTGTGAGAAAGCCAGGAAACACTTGTGCGTCACCGACCGCCATGATATGACCTTAGCTGTTAAAGTGGCGTTAAACCCCAATACAACCAACCAAACAATTAGGAATAGAATGCTTTTGAAAACATCGTGGGAAAACAAGAAAATGCTGATAACCATCATTTTCTCCTTTTCCCACAATGTTTTTTACCCTATCATATAGAAAAATCATCTTCTTAGCAACTGTTAATTTGTCATCTGCAGCATGCTTTCAAATTGGTCTGGGCCAAAATTTGCTGGGAAAATGTTAACCCATTACCACACAATCCCTACTTTTAACGCCCCTGAGAAAAAAACCTTTAGAAAACATTGTGGGAAAAGGAGAAAATGCGGGTAACCCAGCTTTTTCTCCTTTTCCCACAATGTTTTCTACCCTTCACAAAACAAATTTCAAATTTTCAGTCACTTTTAATTTGTCGTCTGCAAATGCTTTCAATTTGGACCAGTCTAAAATATTGTCGTTTGGTAATGGGTTAAGGCAGATTCATTAAGCCCCTTTTTCAAAGAGCACGACTCATATTCTGTGATGGCAGAATTTGCAAAGCATTTGGAATTCTTAATTCTTAATTTAATAATTCGAACATACGTCAAAGCCAATTAATATTGAGGCAAACGTCATAGAAAATTAGATTATAATTCGGTTCCGAAACCCATCCAAGGAAAATTATGTTCGTATATCTAAAATTCATCCTATCCAAATACTAATTCTGAACGGTTAAACAAATTTTACTACTTATTTCTTTCGTTTATTCTGAAGACCGTAAACCCGTCACGCAGCGCTATTTTATTCGGAGAAATTCGGTTCTCTCTTGGCGGGCTAATATATTATCGTTAACAAAAACTCCACATTATGATGTCATGCCAAACATATCTCTGCCAAAAGATTTTTTTTCCTCTCTCTTTCTCTCCCCCTCCTGTTGGGTTTTTATTGTCGACTTGACTCTCTGTTTGTGTCGAGGGTTTTTTTTGTAAACAGGTTTCTTAGACTGATGACGTCATGTCTGTCTGTTGGCCTTTAGACTTGGGTGTAAATTCGTACTTCGTGATGAGCGTAAGTTTTTAACCCAATACCGTTCAAACAAGCTTTTTTAACCCTCATCCTTCTAAAATGGAATTTTCAATTCGATAGTAGAAACCCAGATATTGCTACAACAAATTTATGTTTTGGAAAATGGTGTCTCCTTATTGGACAGTGTAGATTTAAAATTTTTAAACCCATTACCACACAATCCCTACTTTTGACGCCCCTGAGAGAGAAACCTTGAGAAAACATTGTGGGAAAAGGAGAAAATGCTGATAACCAGCATTTTCTCCTTTTCCCACAATGTTTTCTACCCTTCACAAAACAAATTTCAAATTTTCACTTTTATTTTGTCGTCTGCAAATGCTTTCGATTTGGACAAACCTAAAATTTTGTCGTTTGGTAATGAGTTAAGGACACCTGCTAATTAACCTTTAACCAAATAATCCTGAGCTTTAACAACCCTTAAAAAGAATGTATTCGAAAATATTGTGGGAAAAGGCGCACTTTCTCCATATTCCCAGAATGCTTCCTACGTATTCAAGGACATGTACTACATTGTTTGAAAAGCATTTGAATCTGTAAATCCCTTCAAAATGCCTTGCAACACGCGAAAAGAAGCATTCGGACATTTTCGTAAAGTGTCGTCTTGGATCAGACTGCACAGTTTGCGCAATCTAATCCGAGACGAAACTTTACAACTACATTAGATTTTGTGCTACAGTAGAATTGCGCAAAACAGAAAATTACATAGAAACGGAAAGTGTCGCTTGGGATTTGCCTGCGCGGACAGTGCAGACTGATCAGAGACGACACTTTTCGCTTGGTGCAGGCCATTATGGAAGGATCTGAAATTTTACCGTGTGGTAAAGGGTTAAGAATATTTTAGTGTAGAAAAAAAATGAACTATAATTCAAACACTGTGGGAACATGTCTGCTGCCCTTTCTTCCTGCACCTGTAATATCCATAAATGAAATTAATGTTAGGCTGGTGGCAAAACTGATGAAGATGCACGGATATTTACAACAAGATTGATTGTATGGTGATTTACGCCGCTTTCAATATTATTTCAGTATATCTCGGCGACAGCTCACATATTCATGTTTTCCTGGGTTTTGCCAGTAATAGATTAGGGATCTGGAGCATCTTGCCTGAGGACACTCTTACAAAAAAAAGATGCAGCACGGCTCGAGCTTAGGGCCTCCGGTTTCCAGGTCCCACATTTTGTCATCTAGCCACGCAGGACTCCTATATTCGAAACAAGTAAATATGTTAACCCATTACTACACACTCTCTACTTTTGACGACCCTGAGAAAGAAACCGTTCTTGGCGGTTTGCGTGGTCGCGAGGTAGAGCGTCGGCCTCGTAACCATAAGGTCCTGAGTTCGATACTCGGGAGCGAGTGTCAACTTTGGGATTTTTCATTGGCCCAGACATTCGGCGCGAGTACTGGTGTAGTTCCCGTGCAGAAAGCAGAATCGAGAGAGATTAGTATAAGTAGTAAGAACTTGTTTCTCAATCGATGTAAAATAAATATGTTTAAACTATAGAAACCTTTAGAAAACATTGTGGAAAAAGGAGAAAATTCTGGTAACCAGCATTTTCTCCTTTTCACACAATGTTTTCTACCCTTCACAAAACAAATTTCACTTTTTCTTTTTTTCACTTTTATTTTGTCGTCTGCAAATGCTTTCGGTTTGGACAAACCTAAAATTTTGTCGTTTGGTAATGAGTTAAAGCAAACTTTAAATCAAGATTTACACCTTTTAATTCAAATGGATGATCCCACTCTCGATTTAGAGCTTGGGTAGCCTAATTTCAGGGAAAAAAAGTAGGCAGTCTGAATGACATCTATATCCCCCACCGCTGAATGGCTGTCAGCGTGGTGGATCTTTGTCTGTAGAAGCGACCGGGTGTTTGGTTGGTTATTTTCGTTTATTTATCGTCGCTACCGGTTGCCAATCTGAGCGACGCCCCCAGAAGACGGTTAGTTGTTACGGGGGATAGTGCAAGGATACAAGTCGAAATTACTGAGAGCTTCGCCTGGTTCTTTAACGTACTCGGCGTATAGCACCGTCACCTCGGTTTAAAGTCTTATCCGAAAGACTATTAGTAATTTTAGTTGGCCAACCGGGGATTCAAACCCACAACCTGCGACCTTGTGGCCAAGCGATTTGCGCTTCCAAGTTTGAATCACAGATTCCCTATTTTTATTGGTGTCGGACCAAAGCAGTACCCCATTGCTCTGAGCCTTTTATAATCACTTTTAAACACTCCTGCAGATTAAATATTATTTTATTTACATCTTCCTATATTTACTTCATGATAAATGAATAAGAAACTGTAATAATTTCTCTCTCTCTCTCTCTCTCTCTCTCTCTCTCTCTCTCTCTCTCTCTCTCTATATTGATGTCACTGTGACTATTGCTGTTTTGTTAATGTAACTTCTTGTAACATGATGTACATTATTATGTACAAGTGAAATAAATATCTATCTATCTTATCTATAATCAACACTCTGTCATCGAATCATGACTGAAGTACTGTTGGCAGACATAAAACACCAAGCCAAATATCCACCTACATCATTGGCTGTCGGAAAAGTCAGTTTAACTCACTCCCAGTAATTGACATTTCATTTTCTGCTGTAGACAAATTTAAGTAAATGTAAGGAACAAAATAATAGTAATTTTAAAAAAGAAAAGTTTCATGAGAACGGTCATGTATATGTGATATGCACATTTTCTTTTAGCAAGTTCAGTCTGTTACCAAAGTTGGATGAATGTCTTTCCAGACTTGACATGAGGTCCAAGGTTAATATTATACATGCGTTTTGTACATCTTTTCACCAAAGAGAATATTTTACCCAGTCATTAGAAAAATAATGTATTCCTA
The DNA here is from genome assembly GCA_943736015.1 of Tridacna crocea. Lineage (NCBI taxonomy): Eukaryota > Metazoa > Mollusca > Bivalvia > Cardiida > Cardiidae > Tridacna > Tridacna crocea. Next base: position 21,002,079 of record OX031064.1, read on the forward strand.
ATGGGGTAAAGATGTTATGCAAAAAAAACATGACGTCAGTGGCTAAAGCCATTGACGTTCAGCTGTCTTTGACCTGGCTCCCGCATGCACAATAAGGTCTTAAATGTGACCCATCACGCAAAATAGGGACCATCTGGGAACTCTGTAAACCAATTAGATGAAAAGACATCAACGATAGTGCAGAGCAGTTTAAGTTGACAATTCAAAAATGATTGTATAACAAGATCCAATGACCACTTTTCATACGGAAAATGTCTTTAAAGCGAAAAGCGTCACCCCTGGTCAGCTTGCGCAATTCGCGCAGTCTGACCAGGGTTGACAATTTTTGCAGTTCCAAGAAGGTCTATTTGTAATTCTATATTAGTAATTCTATGAGTATATGGGAAATTACGGAATTCAAAATGGCATATTATGCCATGATACTGTGATTGCAAACGGTTTGAAATCTATGGGAGACAACTCTAGTTTCCTTTCATACTAGTTTATAGGGTGAGAGTTGCAGTTCTTATCTATTTGTACGTTAACACCTACTAGATAAAACTCTTTCTGACTGTCATTGTTTTCAACTGTCAACATAGATCGTACTTAAATATCTGGCGCTGAAAATCTGTACATATGACTCATACCCTACCCCACCCACACCCCTCCCCCCTACCTCAGATATATACCACGTATCACTGAAACATGGGTGAGCTGCCATTGTGATAAACCTTAAATATTGTTGGAGTGGAGCAGTAAACTTATTCAACAAAAAATAATCATATGACTTGCAACACGCAAAAAGACCCATTCAGACATTTGCGTAAAGTGTCGTCTCGGATCAGCCTGCGCAATTTGCGCAGGCTAATCCGAGAGAAACATTACGACTACATTAGATTTTGTGCTATGGAAGACTTGGGCAAAACATAAAATGACATGGAAACGTTAAGTGTTGTTTCGGATTTGCCTGCGTGGACAGCGCAGTCTGATCTGAGACGACACTTTACGCAAATGTCCGAATGCCCCTTTTCGCGTGTTGCAGGCCACTTTGTAAAGACAGTGACTTTTTGAGGAATCAAGTATTTCAAGAGAAAACTAGAGACATGCTCTGGTAAAAGGGCACTAAATGTATCTCTGTGTTGCATTACACAAAGCAAGCTATCAGATAATTATAGATCCCAGACACCAATGTTGTCGAACGACTAACTGCATTCTGGGATAGTATTATCTTTAACGACAAAATTTTAGACTGGTCCAAATTGAAAGGACTTGCAGACAAAAAAATAAATGTAACTCAAAAACTGAAATTTGTTTACAGCGGGGTAGAAAACATTGTGGGAAAAGGAGAAAAGGTTACCAGCATTTTCTCCTTTTCCCTCAATGTTTTCAAAAGGCTTCTATCTAAGGGTCGTAAAAACCAGGGATTGTTTGGTAAAGCGCTAAGAATGCAGGAAATTTACCAAAAGCAAAAAGTTTCGACCGAGGTAATTCTGATCGGACTGCACAGGCTGATCCGAATCGATACTTTTATCAAATGCATTCAACCTCCTTGTCACAAAGCACGACCCAAAATGCTTCCGCTTTAGCTGACACTTCCACACAAGTACCCACAATAATTTGCCTAGTGTTTCTCGTTTGCACTGATTAAAGAGAATTAATAATGATAATAATGAAGACAGCGTTATCATGCACTTGTGCACTGCACTTGTCCCCAGTGTGATCAATCTGCATATGAAGTTTTAAAAGTCAATAGCGTCTATACTCTGGAAGTTATGCCCCGGACAAGCTCCTATTTAACCCTTTCCCAAACGACGACATTTTGGACCGGGACCAAATTGAAAGCATTTGCAGACGACAAATAAATGTAATATTTAACCCTTTCCCAAACGACAAAATTTTGGACCGGGACCAAATTGAAAGCATTTGCAGACGACAAATAAATGTAATAGAAATTATGTTTTTTGTCTATGAAAGGGTAGAAAACATTGTAGGAAAAGGAGAAAATGCTGGTTACCAGCATTTTCTCCTTTTCCTACAGTGTTTTTTCAACAAGAATGAGGACAAAGTAATGGATCTTGTGCTATGCACTTTTCCTCAACATGATCTATTTGCATATGAAGTTTGAAACCTATAGTTTTTTTTTTTCATACTTTGGAAGTTATGCTCTGGACAAAAGCCCAATTTTTAAAATAACTTAGAGCAACAACCCCAAAAACAATAATGACTGTTTTACCACTGACTGAATCATGAGGTAGAATGGACCTTTGACATGCACAAAATCAACCATAAGCAAAACATTTCTACCCAGGTAAGGCTGTCGGGATTGTGCAGGCTGACCTTCGATCGTTAGTTTTAGCAGATGCATATAAAACTGTTCCTAAAGACTATGGCTTAACCCTTTACCAAACAATCGCTGTTTTTTACGACCCTGTGAAAGATACCTTTTAAAACATAGTGGGAAAAGGAGAAAATGCTGCTCACCAGCATTTTCTCTTTTTCCCAGAATGTTTTCTACCCTGCTGGAAACAAATTTCAATTTTTGAGATACATTTATTTTGTCGTTACCAAGTGCTTTTAATTTGGACCTGTTTAAAGTTTTGTCGTTTGGTAATGAAATTAATGAAATGTTTTGTAAAGGGTTTAATACGGGTTTAGTGGGGCATCAATACTAAACATGCATGTCTATTACAGTATTAATAGATGATACAGTTTTGTATGTCACTTTGAAGCTGTAAAAGTTTTAGGTATCATGCTTTCTCATTTATTCATTACTGTTTTAAGCACTGCGATCTATAAAATTCAGCTCATATCCGTAACGGACACGTTATCAACTGGTATATCAAGGGGAAAATAAAAGATAATTAAATCTAAATACGAATTTCTTCAAAGAAATGGCAAAGGCAATTCAGTATGTCTTCTCCTGATTTTTAGAGCATACAAACTTCATTCTATTGTGTTCTCCTATGTCCATTTTTACTACTGATAGATTTTTTTTTTTATTGCTGTTAATGTTTTATTGTCAACTCTACCAAACGACAAAATTTTATACTGGTCCAAATTGATTGCACTTGCAGACGACAAAATAAACGTAATTCAAAAATTCAAATTTGTTTCCAGCAGGGTACAAAACATTGTGAGAAAAGGAGAAAAATACTTGTTACCAGCATTTTCTCCTTTTCCCACACTGTTATAAAAAGCGGCTTCTACATGTATATTATGGTCGTAAAAACCAGGGATTATTTGGTAAAATGTAAATAATGTGTTTTAGACGTTACACGGTAATTGAAAAAGTAAAGGAACATTTACTGGAAAGGATTGGGGTTAAGTGTTATTTGTATAACATTCAGCTCACCTCCGTAACGCAAGCATATCATTTATAATTTGTAATCACGTAAACTGCAATGCCTTTTTTAACGAAAAATGATTTGCTTTGAAAGGTTACACAATCAAACTTGACACATGAAAGTCTCGGGCTTCTAATCTGAAGATATTATAAGCACTGAGAATAAACAAACTGCCTTAGTATACTTTTACACTTTTTTTTCCATTTTAAATTGCAATCAGTATTAAAAACTCTCCTCAGTCAGAAACAACTATTTTTTCATCTTTATTTTTTTTTTCAAACTGTTGATATGTCGTGGTAGCAATACTATTCTGACACCATGAACATTCTGAACAATGAAATTCGCCCCAGTGAAAAAATGCTTGCTTCAGATCACTTTTTCACTTTTTCTCACTTAGTTATGCATCAATGTGTGGTAGAACAAAACCCCACCAGGACAAAACCCCACCAGACAAAACCCCAGCAGGGTAAAACCAAACCAGCACAAAACCAAAAGTCAGGATAAAACCCCACCAACAGATGAAATATAGGATTTATGGTTAACCCTTTCCCAAACAATCCCTGGTTTTTACGGGTCTAGAATGGCAGCCTTTTGAAAACATTGTGGGAAAAGGATAAAATGCTGGTAACCAGCATTTTATCCTTTTTCCGCCATGTTTTCTACCCTATCATAGACAGAAAATATCTTTTCAGGAAGAGTTGAATTGTCGTCTGCAAATGCTTTAAGTTTGGTCTAGTCCAAAAGCTTGACATTTGGGAAAGGGCTAAAAAAAAGGGGGGACACAAAGGCAATATAAAAAGAGTTAAAACATTCTCTGGATGCATTTAAATTTAACATATGTTGAACGGTCACTTTTTTTACTTGTAGTGAAGATATGCTGTATATTTATGTAGATATACATTGAAGAAAAATATTGCCAATTTACTCTGATTAATTCTGTCTTAATTCAATCAAATGTTTAAAGCAATTATATAACTTAAAAAAGAAATACATGTTCTGTCATAGAGATTATTTATGATAGATAAAGAAATGCATAATTTATTTTCTCAATATTATATTATATATTTCTAAAGCCCAAAAATCATTTCTGTATTACTTCCTTCCTAAAAAAATTAATATTATGTTATATACAATATTTTTAAAAATGAAACTTCTCTAAAGACTATTTCCTGTTTTCATCAATCATTTACAAACGATTAGATATTACCCTAAATAAAGTTTCAATACTTATTTACGAGAATGTACATGAGTGATGTTGGTTTATCCACCCTGCCAATTTTGGTGGTAGGATTTTGTCCGGTGGGGTTTTTGGCGTGGTGGGGATTTGTCCTGGTGGGGTTTTGTCCGTAGCTGGGGTCAAATATTTAATTTTGACTTATCAGCGTCTAATCTCCTTGAAGATTTATTCTTAAATGTCAGTAAAAAGTGGCGTAATGTTGGCCAAATATTTAAAGTTTGTGACATAACGAAAGGAAAGCATTCACACCGTGTGATAAGCAATCTCTGTATATACTTTGGAAAGTAGTTGTTTTGGCGGACTCAGCGATATAGAGTGGACACACCGTCCAACATTTTTGTCTGAAAAGGCAGCTTACGATCGCTATAGGCAAGGGAATCCCTTGAGAGGGATTCTCTGGCCTAAAAAGATATGCGCCGTAAATTTGCTCGCAAAAGGGCAAGTACCCGTAATCCTTTACTCCATAGATACTCATTTCTACGCATTGCTTGAAGAAGCATTTGAAAAACATTGTGACAATAAGTGAAATTGCTCGTGACGAGCAATTTCACCTTTTGTCACAATGTTTTCCATGCTATCAAAAGGTGTCATATACACATAAGAAATGGCTTCATCCTTGCTGTTATTTAGGGTTAATTAGAGATACCATAGAAATGCCTTATGGGGTAAAGGGTTGAAATAAACATGTCCATATTTTTCACCAATAAAAATAAATTATTTTTATGGCATCTGTCGAAGACAATGGCTGTATGAGTTCAATAGTGAATGTTCAGAAGACCATGTATCGTATTACGTGCAAAAACCGAAGGAAATATACCCAATTAAACTCATTTTTTTTTCTCATACAAATGAGTTTTTCAATAGCACCTAGAGATATTAACTGGAAATAGCGTATTGAATAAAATGAAGTGGCCACTGATCGTAGAAATACTTCTTTTTCACTGAAAATAGCTTCACTCCCTCATAAACCTGTGCAATGATACACACAAAATGTGTCTACTGGCCGGTTTGGTCTTGGACTTGTTCGTTCCATAATCAGTTCGTGCCTGGGCTTGTTCGTCCAACGATTACACTCCACTCAAATCGAAAACTTCATTGTAATGTTCGGAATATTAGATCCTGACGGTCCAAGATATGCAATAATCATAATTTTTATTTTTTATCAGAACCATGATATTGGTCAAAAAGTCAGCACATTCAGCGACGCTGAAAAAAAAACAATACTGTCGTATAGAGCGCTACACGTACATGTATATACGGTGTATTGCCGATATAAATCTTTGATAATTCTATATCAAACTTTTAAAAACCGGTCGTACAGTACTTCAATGGTACTTCCGTCCAAAATAGAACAAGATCACTCTGCAAAAAAGAGCTGTCTGATTTTTTGTCTACACTGTCTTCTCTTATCAGATATTCTCGTCAAAAACGGCAGTAGATGCGAACCATGGGAACGTTTTTCTTGACTATTGTCTGTTTTGTTTATTTGACGCTACAGGCGTTCAGGGTCCGTTTTTATCAAGCATTCTTAAGAACATTATTTGTCTTCTTCCTGAAGATTCTCAAAATTTGAAAGTAACACAACTTCTGAATTGTGACTGAATATTTTAGTCAATCAGAAGTTGTGTCATTCTCAAAATTGGAAAATTCTGTAGAAAAAGACAAAAAACGTTTTCAAAAATGGTTGATGAATACGACCAAGATGTTTAAGTTTTAATACGGAAACAACTATAAGGGAAAAAAATGACATATCGTCGATTTACTTAAAAAACCTCGTAAGTACAGCTTGTTCCAAGCTGCAGTTACCAGTTACAAGGTTTTTAGAGTAAACCGACGATAAGGTTATGCATATTCCAGAACATAGCTTGTTTTCTCAGTATCTGGACATTGATGTTTAGATGGAGGGTGTGAACATCCTGTTTGGACAATAGATAGTAGTTCTAACAGATACTTCCTTATAGATACTGAACACCATTCTACTAACCCTTATCCTGCTAATCAGGTGAAATGAATACTTTCTGGGCAAAATAAAATAAAACCTGAAATGGTACTATTTCAAAGGAATTTCTCGACGAGAATTATCTCCTTATCAGACAGAGTGGATCCATGATGAGTTCTGTGCAGTCTGATCTTAACCTACACTGTCAGCAAAAGGTCCTTCAGTCGCGCTTAACACCTAAAGGTTAAATACCAGCTCATATCAGTCCTAAATATCTCAATGATCGGACATAGGTGGAGGGTGTGAACTTCCGGTTTGGATGCTAGATAATAGTTCCAACAGATACTTCCTGAAAGATTTCGAAGACAATTTTGTAAAAGATGTTAGGATTACGGGGAATAAAAAGTACAGATGTCCAGATTACAGAAAATACAAGTTATGATATCATTTTAATCTAACGACACAATAAAAGGAATCCCTTTCTTCTAGTACCTTAACCTCAAATGTTGGACTATTTTACTGTGACAAATTCAACATGGCCAAAATGATGGGATCTGTAAGTGGAAAGACTAAAGGATGGTGAAAAAATGCTGAATAAATTGATTTTCTCATTATCTCACAATGTTTTAAAGGAGTTTTTTTTTCCAAGGTGTGCAAAAAAACGGGCATGCTCGGTCAAGGGTCAAATTCCTTTTCTGTAATTCTATTTTGGTGAGCTTGCTTTTGAAGTACTTTGGGCACTTTGATCCAACAGTTTACTCCGTTGTCTGCGCATGTGATGTTCTGATTGATTGATTATTTTCGTTTATTTACCGGTTGCTATATCGTCGCTATATCGGCTGACATGTGATGTTCTTCGAAGATTCGATTGTCTTATATGACGCATCACTAGCCCCGAAAGCGGGCTGACTGTAATATTACGCTCTATAAAGTAGCAATGTTGAAAATAGCTTTTATCAATACGTTTGAGGAGAAATGAGACCTGCTTTAGGTCCAAATTTCTCTGAACTGCTGATCATAGCTGAGTGAATTGCACGCGGTAGCGTTTTATTGAGTAAATCTTTATCTAAATTCAAAGTAACGATTGTCGCGTAGGAAAGTGATTCGGTTCTGTACCCAGGATGCCCATATCAGATAGATGAGTATTTATATAGAATGCCATCTAGCGGGAGATACTGCAGTTTACACCGAATATGATGCGCACGGTTACTTTTCGTCACTTGAAAGTCCAAACAACCAAATTACGCCCTTTACCGAACGATTCCGTCTGTTAACGATGTTTTATCATCCGTACACAGAACCTGAGAGACATATTTGCACCATTTTCGACTTTGTCGTCTGAAGCTGCTTGTAAACTGTTACTCAAATTTTCTCCCTTGCCCAGATGCTTTTCATAATCATTATCATCATCATAAAAATTCTATATGGTGCCTGAACTACATTATCTGCTATGTCTTTTAACCCTTATGCCGTTACCAAACGACAATATTTTAGACTGGTCCAAATTGAAAGCATTTGCAGACGACAAAATAAAAATGACTGAAAATTTGAAATTTGTTTTGTGAAGGGTAGAAAAAATTGTGGGAAAAGGAGAAAATGCTGGTTACCAGCATTTTCTCCTTTTCCCACCATGTTTTCTAAAGGCTTCTTTCTCAGGGGGGTCAAAAGTAAGGATTGTGTGGTAATGGGTTAAGCTACTTAGTGCGACTCACTGACCTTATGCGGACAGTGTAGATTAAGATCAGACTGCATAGAACATGCAGTCTGATCTTGGATCTACACTGTCCGATAAGGAGATGTCATTCCCCAAAACATAACTTTGAAATAGCAATACATGTAATTGTTTTTTTACTGACGAATTTAAATTTTCATTTCAGTTATTTAGCAGGAAAGGTGTTAATGAGCTCCCAGACACTTTAACTCATTACAAAACAACAATATTATAGACTTGTCCAAATTGAAAGCATTTGCAGACGACAAAAGTGAAAGTGACGTAAATTTGAAATTTGTTTTGTGAAGGGTAGAAAACATTGTGGGAAAAGGAGAAAATGCTGGTTACCAGCATTTTCTCCTTTTCCCAAAATGTTTTCTACCCTGCTGGAAACAAATTTCAATGTTTGAGTTACGTTTAATTTGTCGTCTACTTTCAGTTTGAATCAGGCTAAGATTTTGTCGTTTGGTAAAGAGTTAAGTCCGCATTTCACACAGCGTGACTTATTTGTAGATTGCGCATCTTTTAACCCTTTACCTGATATTCCAATTTGAGGCTCTTCCATTTCAGCAGCAATTAAAGGTACGATGTCAAAATTATGGACAAATGAGGATAAAAATATCTAATTGAGTGAAAAACATTGTGTGACAAGAAGAAATTGCTCGTTACGAGCAATTTCTCCTTTTCCCACAATGTTTTCAAAAGCTATCTGTTGTTGATACCTCTATGGAGTAAAGGGTTAAATATTGACAGGCCTGATATTTGTTATTTAGTGCAGAGTAAGTGGTAGATAGCACTATTGAAGTCATCAATTTAATTCCTCTAACAACAAGCTTCCAGGCAAACCTAAACTAAATATGAAGGGATACGTTTTGGTTTTGGTCCTGATGGCCGCTTTGGGTAAGTAGTTTGGCCTCGATATCTTTTTTTTTTCTTTTCCAATTGTTATCACTTTGAAAAAGATTATCAATAAATCACTTATATTGATGAGTATTTTTTTTCCAATATTTTATTAAATGCTATGTTTGTATGAAAATTATGTTCATTTAGTCTCAACAGGAGGAATTAAGGAGAATTATTATTATTATCATTATTATTATTATTATTAGCAGCAGCAGAATAACTTTATTTTATATCAATATATGACAATTAAAAAAAAATATAATTTATTATTAAAATTATCTTTAAAATTAAGTACACGGAAAAGTCAGTTACCATTATTATGTAATTAATTGACTCATATCATATACCACAAACAGTTTCATCTTTTAATAACAAATACATGAAAAAGTAAAATAAAAAGTTGAGCTCTTTGGATCCTGAAGCAAACTTTTCTCTGACTTCTTTGAAAATACTCTTGTAAACATGAATGGAGATTGATTTGTCAACTGTTTTCCAGACGATTAAATCTTTACCACATGTCTAAATTTTAGACCTGTCCAAATCGAAAGCATCTGCAGACAAGAAAATGAATGTGAGTTACGAATCAAAATTTCTTTTGAGAGGGGTAGAAAATATTGTGGAAAAAGGAGAAAATGCTTGTTCCCACAATATTTTCAAAAGGCTTCATTGCCACGGTCATCAAAAGTAGGGACTGTGTGGTAAAGAGTTTAAGTTCTAGACTGGCCCAAATTTAACTCTTTACAGATGACAGAATTTTAGTCTTGTTCAAATTGAGAGCATTTGCAGACGACAATATTGTTATGGCTCAATAGTGCATATTTTCTTTGAAAGGGTAGAAGACTTTGTGGGAAAAGGAGAAAATGCTGGTTACCAGAATGTTCTCCTTTTTCCCACAATGTTTTCAAATGGCTTCTTTTCTAGGGCCGTTAAAAGACGGCCTTGTGTAGTAAAGGGTTACAGCATTAGAGACAAAAACTTAAGTGCTGCTGAAGCAACGAAATCTGCTCATAAAATTGGTAAAACCAAAGTTGGAAAGAAAGAATATGCTTGTGGATGTGACATTTCATACAAGATTCGACACTTTTGGAGACAAATGTTCTCAAAATACCTCTTCACAGGATCTTTTTAACTCTGAGTTATGTGTCAAAGGGTTTATACTTAAGGAAACATCGTATCAAGAACAGAAAATGCTCGATACGAACTTTTTTTTCAAAATGTTTTCAAAAGTACTATATGAAGCAAAAAATATATGATAGATTTTAAATCTCATATGAGTCAATAAAAAGCTGTCAATATACTTCACAGCTGTAGTGCAGGCGGGAGAAGACGAGGATCGCGTGAAACGATCGGATGGTAAAGAAAACGGTAAGTAAATCAAAGCGTTGAGAACACTAAAGTGGTATTTGTTAAGATAGCCATTGTGTGGAATTAATAGTTTAAAAGAAAAAGGGAAATATTATTCAAATATTGGCTTGAAAGTCAACCTACTGAGCAAATGAATACCCTTATGGTTAAAGGGGAAGTTTTATGATTCTTTGCGAATTGGTGGTCTCCCTTTGATCATAAGGAGAACTCGGATGTAATAATCGTTGACAGTAGGATGCAAGATGGGTAAAGAGAGAAACTATGTAAAATGTATCGATTAAAATTAGGGTTTTACCCGAAAGCTATGATTTTGAAAATTCTTTAGCTGTTAACAGTAAATTCCCCACATAACAACCAATTATTTCGATCTACAAATATTTATGCCCAATCAAACGGAGTAGCACGCAATAATGTGATGAATAAGCAATGGGACGAACTGGTTTTGGAGCGATCGGGAGACAAATGTTGAAGGCTATGAGCAAGTGAATCCATCAATCAAAAAGTACTTCAACGATCGATTGCCTCATCCAGTGTATTTTAACTTGCATATCATTTCCAATACAATAACTGAGTTCTACCGAAAACTTCATTTGCCTGAGAAAAATTGAGTTTATTTGGGTTTATTTCCTTCGGCTTTGCACAAAATACGATACATTGTCTTCAAAATTCAATATATAACTCGTGGTGCTATACCCAAAAAAGTACTGAACGACTTTCATCCAGAATTAGAAACGGGTCCCTACTAACAGACCATTCTAATGAATATTTCTGTCTCATTCTCAAGAATTTTCTACATTTGAAAATAGCATAACTACTGAATGGCGACACCAACAGGTTAAGCCAACCAGGAAAGATGCAACTTTCAAATTTGAAAAAATCATAAAGCACGAGACTAAGGATATTCTTAATCCGTAGCATATTAAGCGCGACTCCCTTACCTGTGGCGGACAGTGAAGATCAAGATCAGACTACACATAAAGTGTAGTCTGATCTTGATCGACACTGTCCGATCAAAAGAAAGTGTTGTGTAGGCTTGAAACTTTCATTCAGCGTATTAAGCAGGTTAAGGGTATGGAATGGCTGGTGGGTACTGTCCTTGCTTTCTTTGTTAGAATGGTTTGTGCCGCTTTGTACATCTTTCTTTTAGCCCTTTACCAAGCAATCCCTGGTTTTCACGACCCCAAGGAAGAAGGATTTTGAAAACGTTGGGAAAAGGAGGAAATGCTGGGTCCCACCCGAATTTTTAAGTACAGTTAAATTTGTTGTCTGCAACAGCTTTGAACTGGGACGAGTTCAACACTTTGTCGTTTGATAGAGGGTTAACCCTTGTCATATCACTGCGATAGTTCACTTATTGATGTTTTGCCAGCCAGGCCGGGCAGCTCAGTGGTTAGTGTATCTGACCTGTGATCACGATGATGGTTGCGGGTTCGATACCCCTTTGCAGCAAACTTACTTTCCGGAGATTTTCACCTCTCATCTGTGAACATGTGAGAAAAGTGATCAGCAATTGCAAAAATATTTGTATTAGTATAGTTATGAGAAAGCTGTTAATCCTTTGCCACATAGTGACGACTTTTCACGTCCCTGTGATGGAAGCCTTTTGAAAACATTGTGGAAAAAGGAGAAAATGCTGGTAACCAGCTTTTTCTTCTTTTCCCACAATTCCCCAATTGAAATTTCGATTTTTTGGTCACATTTATTTCGTCACCTGCAAATGCTTTCAGTTTTGACCACGCCATAAATTTGTCATTTGGTAAAGAGTTAAATCGGCGTTTAATTCCAATATAAACAAAATGAGTGTGATCAGTACCCAGTGTTACAAATTTGCAAGAGAAAGTTTTGAAATGATCCTGTAAACCAGAGATAACGCATGCTAATAAATTACCAAACGACAAAATTTTAGGTTTGTCCAAATCGAAAGTGTTTGCAGACGACAAAATAAAAGTGACTGAAAATTTGAAATTTGCTTAGTGAAGGGTAGAAAACATTGTGGGAAAAGAACAAAATGCTGGTTACACAATGACTGCACGCCCTTTTTTGCGTGTCGCAAACCATTACTGGGAAAAAGTAGTGCCGGTGTAATGAACAGAAATGCCATTCCCCTACAATAATTATGACCCATGGGTCATTTCCATACGTAGGGGAATGACCGGTGTCATTATTCTATGTAGAGAAACAACACTCTGGGGTCATTTCTCTATGTAGAATAATGACCCCTTGGGTATTAGAAATCATTTCATGGCATGCTTAATCTCATTATTTGTTTTACAGGTAATGCCAATAAGAATGCAACATCCACCACTTTACCTCCCAAGGAAAAAGGAGGTAAGTTATTAATATTTCAGCCATACTCTAGAAAAAAAGGGGGCTTACACCTTTCCAAAACAAGCCCTTGTTTTTAAGTGTCTGCGTACAAGTCTTTTCAAAACACTGTGGGAAAAGGAGAAATTGCTCGTAACAAGCAATTTCTCCTTTTCCCACAGTGTTTTCTACTCATTTGGAGAACTTTCTGCCATTTTTATCAAATTTGAAATTGTTGTCTGCAAACTCTTTGAGTTTGGAAGAGTCTAAAATTTGTCATTTGGGAAAGGTTTATTGCATCTCCATGGAGCAAGTCTACCAAGCTGGTCATCATGTGGAAATGGATCTGTAAAATCTGTCTGACAATAGGGAGAAACCAATGGAAGAATGGCCCTTTGACATGCAGAAAATAAACAAGTACCAAAAAGTTTCCATCTTTGTCAGCCTGCGCAGACTGCGCAGGACACATGGGTTGATATTTTTTGGCAGTTGCATTAAATCCCCTTTTTACGGAGGACTCATTTCTCACTCATCATAGCACAGATACATAAATGGCCTACATCACATGAACAGGGGCACTTAGACATTTGCCTGAATGGTTGTGAGTTCCAAGCCAGAGTTGGCCTTTACAAGTAGTTCTGAAAGTCATTGAAACAGAATGATTTCCCCTTCTTGAGGTAGGAAAGTTTTGTTTTTTTTATCCCCTTTATCCCTTTACTCCATAGATACTCATTTCTACACATTGCTTGTAGGAGCCTTTGGAAAACATTATGGCAAAAGGTGAAATTGCTCCTGAGGAGCAATTTCACCTTTTGTAACAATGTTTTCTATGCTATCAAAAGGTGTCATTTACACATAAGAAACGGCTTCTTCTTGCTGTCATTTAGGGTCAATTAGAGATGCCATAGAAATGCCTTATGGCGTAAAGGGTTATTGGAAAACAGCCAGTTGCTGTGATGTATTGCTACCTGAGGGAACTTCAAGAACGTATTTAGATATGTGCTTCAGCTGCAGCACTAAAAATAAAAATTGTTATGATTTAACTCTTTTACAAATTGACATAATTTTAGACTAGTCCAAATTGAAAGCATTTGCACTTGACAAAATTAATGTAATTCAAAATTTGAATTTTGTTTAGGGAAGGGTAGAAAACATTGTGTGAAAAGGAGAAAATGCTTGCAGCAAGCATTTTCTCCTTTACCCACAATGTTTTCAAAAGGCTTCTTTCTCAGGGTCATTAGAAGTCAGGATTATGTTGTAAAGAGTTAAAAGACTTTTATTTTTTTCTTTTTCAGGGAGTGGGGCTGCACAGAATGTGCAGACATGGTCGTTCGTGATTGTGATGTCGCAACTGATGCTCTATGTAGCAAATATCTAAAACATGTAACTACACAGTAGAGACCACACATCTACCAATAGAGTAGATAATGAACATTGCTGTACGAGCTTTAAATATGAGACTTCACCTTACTGTTAAGAGGGACATGCCTCATTAACTCATTACTACACAATCCGTACTTTTGGCTACCCTGGGAAAGAAGCCTACAGAAAAAATTGTGGGAAAAGGAGAAAATGTTGGTAACCAGCATTTTCTCCTTTTCCCACAATGTTTTCTACCATTCACACAACAAATTTCAAATTTTCATTCACTTTTATTTTGTCGTCTGCAAATGCTTTCGATTTGGACACACCTAAAATGTTGTCGTTTGGTAATGAGTTAACTCTCACACAATAACATTTCATTCTTGTTCAATTTGAAAGCATTTGAATATGACAATTCAAATGTATCTAAAATAATTCTTAATGTTTTTAAGTTTTATCAAATAGTTTTCAAAAGTTTTTGAGTTACAGAGCAGACAGGATTTGTGACAGACAGATAGACAGACAGACAAGTAAAGGGACGGGCAGTGGGATGGACAGACGGACTGACGAAAGGGGAAATACAATATTTTTCCTGACCCAAACAAGGGGAGACATAACTAATTATTAGTTGTGTTCCTGTTCCAATTAATTTATATTCATCTGCAAGGGTTCAAAAACATAAAAAATGTTATCACTTCTAACATTATAAAAGAATTATAGCACTTTATTCTGTCATTAAACAAGCTTTTCATCAATCTTGGTTTTCTTTACTGTTGATGTAGGCCTGCACAGATCTCCATAACGCAGTGATGTTGCCCGACCCAAACCCTCGGGCTCCAACACGCTGTATGATCTCCAAAAAAAAGGTGTTCTTATCAAAGAGTGGCTTTGTGAATTTCTGCATTAAATATCTGCAATATAGAGAGTAGTGTCATACAAGGTTGGTCATGAAATGAGCTATGATCTATGAAAAGGTGTTTTGATACAACTGCAAAAAAAAACAACCCAGGTCAGGTTACACTGTCAACAAAAAGCTGACCTGGGTCATTTCTTTTTGCTTTTGATCAATTTTCTACATGGCAAATGACCAGTCTACCTCATAATTTAATTGGTTGTTTAAACTTTACCACTCAGTCCCAACTTTTAACTCATTACAAAACGACAATATTATAGGCTTGTCGAAATCGAAAGCATTTGCAGACGACAAAATAAAAGCGACTGAAAATTTGAAATTTGTTTTGTCAAGGGTAGAAAACATTGTATGAAAAGGAGAAAATGCTGGTTACCAGCATTTTCTCCTTTTCCCACAATATTTTCTAAAGGCTTCTTTCTTCAGGGGCGTCAAAAGTAGGGATTGTGTGGTAATGGATTAATGACCCTACCAAAGACGCCCTTTGAAAACATTGTGGGAAACGAAGAAAATGCTGGAAACCAGCATTTTCTCCTTTCCAGACAAGGTTTTCTGCCCTTCCACAAGCAAAGTTTCAATTTCGGAGTCCCATTGATTTTGTCATCTGCAACTGCTTTCAAATTGGACAAGTCTAAAACTGTAATTTGGTAAAGGAATAACAAAATGGGTTTTGTGGATTCATAATTATCAAATGACTAGCTTCCAGGAAATGCATTAAACCCTTTTTGCTAGAATCCTGCGAAAATATATTTTCATGAATCTGAAAAATAATTGAAGAGAAAAAGAAAATAATATTAAGCTCTAGCAATCCAAAGTTCTACTCTTTCCAAATAAAATGTCAACTTTTGACTCATATTTATTAATTTTTTCGTCTGCAAATGCTTTCAATTTAGACTAGTCCAAAATTTTGTTGTTTGGTAAAGAGTTAAGGCTTCTTTCTCAGGGTTTCTCAAATTCGAAATTTGTTTGTGAAGAGTAGAAAACATTGTGGGAAAAGGAGAAAATGCTGGTTACCAGCATTTTCTCCTTTTCCCACAATGTTTTCTAAAGGCTTCTTTCTCAGAGTCGTCAAAAGTAGGGATTGTGTGGTAATGGGTTAAGTGATTTTTCTGAACAAGCTATAGAATACCTGTGTGGTAATCAGACAGACTTCCAAAAAACAAAAATCTCCAGGAAATAAGACAATCAAATGTTCCCTACCTTGTGCCAGTAATCTGATCTTCTCCATTCACCATGTCCCCAGGGTCTGCTTCAGCGTCTACCAATACGCCATGTTCCCGTAAAATGTCAATATTCTCGCCCACATCACAAATCTCTTCTAGCTTGCCCACCTATTGGTGTATACATATATGGCATCCAACATAATTATACAAACAGGTTTCCAGACCTATTTAAACCATTACCACACAATCCCAACTTTTGATGAACCTGAAAAAGAAGCCTTTAGAAAACATTGTGGGGGAAAAGGAGCCAGCATTTTCCCCTTTTCCCACAATGCTTTCTACTCTTCACAGAATAAATTTTTGGTCACTTTTGTCATCTGCAAATGTTGTCGATTTGGACAAGCCTAAAATTTTGTCATTTGCTAAAGAGTTAACTCGTAACTTCTTAAGTGTTTAACCATTTGAAAAAAATTAAGACTTGCCCATATGAAAAGAGTTTACAGACAACAGTTCAAAAGTTTTTCAAACAATAGTATCTGTCCTTGGAAAGGTAGACAAGATTGTGAAAAAAAGAGAAAATACTGGTTAACAGCATTCTCTCCTTCAAACATAATGCTTGCAAAAGTTTTCTTTCTCAAAGTCTTACAACTTGGGACTGTGTGGTAGAGGATGAACGCTTTTAACACACAACAAAAATTTAGACTTGTCCAAAATGAATTAGATGACAGCAATTCAAATATTGCTTACATGATGAAATCTGTCTTTGACGGAGTAGAAAATATTGTGGGAAAAGGAGAAAATGCTGGTGACCAGCATTTTCTCCTTTTCCCACACTGTTACCAAAAGGCTTTTTCTACAGGGTTGTGATAGTGTGGTAAAGAGTTTATTGACTATCTATAACTCCACTAATGCTTACTGACAGTCTTAACCATTTACCCCATACAACATTTCTATGGTATCTCTAACTGACCCTAAATAACAGCAAGGATGAAGCTGTTTCTTATGAGTATATGATATCTTTTTAGAGCATAGAAAACATTGTGGCAAAAGGTGAAATTGCTCGTCACCAGCAATTTCACTTTTTGCCACAATGTTTTTCAAGACTCCTATAAACATTGCCTAGAAATGAGTATCTATGAATTAAAGGATTAAAAAAAGAAAATTTCTAGAGATGCACAAGAAAGAATTTGTCTTGGAAAGGAGAAAACCTGAGATATCAGCAATAACATGTAATTACTTACAATCAGAGCTCCAGATACAGGGGGTGATTATGATTTCAACAGTGAAAATATTAATTATTTACCACTAAACCCTATGTTGTTGGTACTCATCAAGACGATTCTACTGAGTACCCACAACATAGTGTTTCAAAGAGAAATGACTTTACAGTGCTCGCGCTGCCAATCGACATTATCGACATTTGTCGATTTTTTAATTGAGATGTCGATTAATTTTTCCAATTGTCGATAAAAATTGTCGATTAATTTATTCCCAAAAAAGTCGGGTAAAATTTCCTTTACATGCCTGGATCACAGGTTAATTTGCGTCAGAAATGTGTGGTAATCGTTTGTTTCACACCTCGGTGGACGCAGACTTGGGCAATCAACAGGTCACAATAGGCTGGTATAGTATACAACACATGTCATATTACTCTAAGCCGTTAATTGGCCATTATTGATTGTTTCTTCTTAAATTTTGATTGACCACGTTAACTGATGCGGTGATAAAAGGAAACCAATCAGATATTACTACGTTGAGGTTATAGAATATTGAAATTCAAGTAACAAATTTTGGTTACACGCGAGCCTTCACGTAAGAAAAAACAAAGAAACAAAAAAAAAAATATCCGCTTAACTTTTTGTAAAATGACAAAATTTGAAATTACTTGCTGCCCTTATTGATAATTATTCAAATCACGCGGAAATACCTATCCACAAATCAACACACGTGAAAAAATGTAAGATGCAAAAAACACGGAAACCCATGACACAACAAAATGTTCCTTGTGACATTGCCCGATCAGTTTCACTTTTTACTGTCTTTTCTGCTTTTTGATGCATTTAAGCAGTAAATTTCCACAGGAATCCTACTTTAACAGAGTTTTGTGCAGCAAATCATCAATATTGACAAGTTTACCTGTAGCAGAGAGCAAGTCATAGCATATTATATCTTACCCCTAGATTTACAGCTCCAGGGGTAAGTGTACCATTGAAACAAAAAAAGCTACTGGGATAACTGTTCACTTATATAAGTCTACCTCACTGTTTATGTACCATAGAATGAATAACTTTTTTGTATACAAAGTCTGACTCGCCTGCCACACTGACTTAAATTGAGAATAATTGAGGTTAAAATATAATAAAGGGAGGTAATCATGTAATAGAAAATTTTCTCCATTCACTTGTGCATATCATTTATTATGATAATAAAAGAATGTTGTTTGGTACAGAAGTACTCTCAAAAGTCCTTATGCTTTTATGCAATATTGTGGTAAAAGGAGCACTGTCCCAGGAAGTAGCACTTAACAAATGTTCCTTTTTCACCCTCTGTATTTTCTGCATTGTAAGATTAAAATTGTGTTATATGTTAAAAAAGTAACCATTCATCAAAGGAAACCAAGAAATCAGTCTGTGCTTTTATTCAAATCTTGTGGGAAAATGAGCACTATCCCAGGAAATGGTATAGAGCAAATGCTCCTTTTCCCACAATATTTCTACAATATAAGATTAAATATATAGATGATTTATTATTACTGACATAATTATGTGAATGAAAGTTTGAAACTATGAGTTAACAGTAAAGTTTGTTCAATGCTACATGTGCATATTTATTTTTTTTTTAAACCAACTTCACACGCTTATTTTGTCTGTTATTTTTTGTAAGAAAAAGCTGTTGGCCATTATTTTACTTGGGCCAGAGCTAGCACTGACTTTACAATACCAACACCCCCTCTCATCTGGAGCTCTGTACAATGTTTACACAGATGGTCTTGGCTATTGGTCATAAAAATGCAGAATCGTAATTATTATGTTTCCATGTTCAATTTGCAGCCAGTAGTACAGTTTTGTCTCTCAAAAACCTGATGCTTGGAGTTTGTGTCTCTAAAACTTGAAGCCATTCTGTATTTATGTACGTGACAGAATTTGGGCTTATCTAAATTTTTTTTGTATGAGATAGAGTCACCTCTTACCTCTGTGTAGTATGTGTATGGGGGTTCAGCAAACTCTACTCCATTGTCCTTCAAATTACTCACGGTGTGTATTATGTCTGCAGTGTGTAGACCTATATGTTGTATGCCAGGACCTTTGTGATCATGTAGAAATGTGTCAACTTGATTGGGACCTGTGTGTAAATGATATAGTATTGTTAACTCTTTACCACACAATCTTGACTTTTAACACCACTGGGTACAGAAAATACTGTGGGAAAAAGGAGAAAATGCTGGTAACCAGCATTTTCTCCTTTTCCCACAATCTTTTCTTCCCTATCAAAGTAAAATTGCACCATATGAGCCACATTGAAATCGTCGTCTGCAAATGCTTTCAATTTGGACCAGTGTAAAATTTTGTCGGTTGGTAACAGACTTATATATATATATCACCTCTGTTTTTCACTTAAACCTATACCGGTATGTGTGCTGTGGGCACACATAAGAATAATGTCATGAAGCCAATATAATTAGTGTCTTTATTATAGGTTACAGTGAAATAGAAAGGATATTAGGAATTGGTCCAGGACTCAAAACTTGACACATATCTGGGTCACTGCATACTGTTTAAATCATGATGCATGTTTCAAGAAAATAGCCATAAGAGCACAAGATGCATTTGTGCAACTCTCTGGTAAAAGGGGGCTAAATGCATCAGCATCTCTGTGATGAATTGAACCAAGCAAGTAATTACATAATTATGGGTTCATAAATCTTATTTGTCTAATAATCAGCTGATTCAAGAGACAGAATGGTTCTGACATACAGAAATTTTGCAGACTGTACTGATATAGGTTGATAATCTTTGCAGATGCATTCAGCACACTTTTCACAGAGCACTGATCATATGAATATTTTCAGTCAGGAAAAGTAACAGCCAACATGAAAAAGGAGACAATGCAGCACCCAGGGTCTGTATTCACCAACCATTCTTAAGATAATTCTTAGTCTTATTCTTCAGAGTTTCATCAGTGTGAAAGTAACAGAACTTCTGTTTAGCCAATCAGAAGTTCTGTTACTTTCATGGTCAGAAAATCTTAAAGAATAAGACAAAGAGCATTCTTAAGAATGTTAGTGAATACGGAACAAGGACTTTTTCCTTCTTTCTTAACATTTCTGTCCTTTCAGAGATAATTTCCATCACTTCGGACACTTTGCCGGCAAATGATTTGGACAAGTCAAAAATTTTATAATGTGGTTTTAGATAAAACATACGTAACAACCTAACAAAAAGTGAAAAAAAGAAGTTAAGACTGCAACTTCTGTGAACATTTTACCCTCCCCAGTTTGCAAAAGAACTGCAGCCCTTAGCATGCCATCATTTAATACTGTATCTATGATGAGTTTTGAAAAAAAAATTCTATTGCTCTAACTCTCTACCAAACAACAAAGTTTTAGCCTCCTTAAATTTCAAGGCATTTGAAGATGACAAGAGTACCTAAAAACATGAAATTTTGTCCTTCATAAGTAGCAAACATTGTGAGGTAAGGTTAAATGCAATTTACCAATGATTTCTCCTTTCCCCACAATGTTTTAAAAAGGGTTCTTTCTCAGGGTTGCTTTAACTCATTACTAAATGACAATGTTTTAGGTTTGTCCAAATCGAAAGCATTTGCAGACGACAAAATAAAAGAGACTGAAAATTTGAAATTTGTTTTGTGAAGGGTAGAAAACATTGTGGGAAAAGGAGAAAATGCTGGTTACCAGCATTTTCTTTTTTCCTCACAATAATTTCTAAAGGCTTCTTTGTCAGGGGCGTCAAAAGTAGGGATTGTGTAATGGGTCAAGACTGGACTGTGTGGTAAAGGTTTAAAAGCTGCTGACATAAGTGACTATCCATTTTACCTTGTTCTGGTAAAGCCTCTGCAATCACAAATTTTATACTATCTGGATGGTGACTGTATGTCAGACCAGTCTCAGCACATTTCCAGTACTCAAACGCCTTTAGTCTCAAACCAATGTCCTCTGTGTCAATCACAAAACCACTCTGTTCATCTTCTTCTCTGAAAGTATATGTACAGTAAACCGAATTAAGTCTTGCTTATCTGAGGGGCGCAGGGAGAGAGAGAAAGACGGTTTACCCTTAGAAATTTAGACTAGATCACTTTCCAATACCTTGGATGATTAATCATTTTCCCTGTCACACAGACAAATTTTGAAAAGAAAGACTATTTCACATATGGATGAATTCACACAAGTGTATATACTGCTAGCAAAGGTCAAAGGATTAAATCCTTAACTAGCCTAACTCCTTCCACTTTGTTCTCCACTATAACAGTGATGAAGATATATCTATGCATAGAGGGGAAACTTAAGCCCTTGTTTGTAAGAGGGGGGAGTACCTCCTGAAATCAAAAAGAGGGTGTGTATACCATGACAGTGAAACATCAGCAAACTTTGTAGCTAAGCTGACAGAGCACTAAGTCTTGCTCAGTTGATTTGTAAACTTCATCCAAGTTCAATTCAAATTGAAGATGAGTGTAATATTCTTTGTCTTTTATCATAAAGTAAATCATAAGTAGAAAAAAAAGCTGCTGGTATGGGATATGAACCCCGGTCCCTTGCTTACAAGGTGAGTGTTCTACCATGAAGTGACAAAGCTACCTATATCAATCAACCTTAGTGCTACTGAATATCACTACACTCCTTCCCCTCTTGGTTTTGCAGGCTTTCCTGTTCCCTGGATTCTAATTTCTTAGGATTCTTTTTGTCTCTGCAAATGCTTTGTTTAACCCTTTCCCCAGCCACAGATTTTTTGGACTAGACCAAATTGAAAGCATTTGCAGAATTCAAATTCAACTCTTGCTGAAAAGATGATTTCTGTCTATGATAGGGTAGAAAACATTGTGGGAAAAGGAGAAAGAGCTGGTTACCAGCATTTTCCCCTTCTTCCACAATGTTTTCAAAAGGCTACTATTCCAAACCTCTAAAACCTGGGATTGTTTGGGAAAGGGTTAATTAAGTAAATCTGTAAGGGAAAAATAAACAGATATATGGGATTCGAGCTTAGGGATTCACCTCAGCCTGGCTCAGGACCTCTCTTACAGGGGGAGTGCTCTAACCACTGAGCAACTCAATACCCACACTATCAATTATCATAACAATCATATAATACCAAGACAACACCTGTTTATCAAAAAGCGCTTCATTCCAAAACAGCGGGCATACCAGTCTAGTATTGTGTTGGAATCACCACAATTGCATGCAAATGTTACATGATCAAAGTGAGTCACTAAAGTCTCAGAGTTCGTTCTCTTCTCACATAATGTGGTTTCTGGCTTAAATTCAGGTAAAAATAAACCAGTATAGCCATCATCTTGAATTAAAGTATGTACAACATTTCCTATGATGCTTCCAACTACAGCAAAGTGAACTGTTCCATGACTATCTTTGAGCGATTTCACCGGGCGAATTATTTCAACACTTGACCTTGACAAGTTGTCTACCACTTTTTGTATATTTTTCACTTTCAGAGCAACATTAAATACTGAATCAAAATCGTTCGGCTTATTGGCACCTGCACTACTCCTGTCCTGCTTCCAGCCTACAGAATATTGGTCGTCTGCACTGTTTGTTAACTCTTGCGTAAGAAGCACCCTGCACTTGCCGGATGTCAACAACCACTGTTTTACACATTTATTCAGTCGTGTAGCTGCTAGGGAGAATTTGTAATGTTGAATGAACTTTCGCTGAAACTCTTCTCCATTTCGGACACCGAATTCAATATGATGAACGCAGCAGTCATCCATAGTTCTTTAATGTTTGTTTACAATGTCATTCTTCGATTTGCTTCGTGCCGGGTTGTAGTAAGGGAGATTACTCAATATTGACACACTGTTCGTACCAAATACTGTTCGCCCAGTGAGTCGCGTTTTATGACTCTGCCTAAGGGTTAATGTTTAACCATTGCTTATACAATCCGTATTTGACTCGCAACACGCAAAAAAAAAATACGTTTGGATAAGTACGTTAGGTGTTGTCTCTGATCAGCCTGCGCAACCCGCGCAGGCTAATCCGAGACGGTACTTTACGACTACAATAGATTTTGTCCTTCAGTAGAATTCCGCAATTTTAACAGAAAATTACATGAAAACAGAAATCTTTGCTTCGGATTAGCCTGTGCAGATTGCACTAGCTGATCCAAGACGACACTTTAACCCATTACCGCACAATCCCGACTTTTAACACCCCTGTAAAAGAAGCATTTTGAAAACATTGTGGGAAAAGGGGAAAATGCCGGTAACCATGCAGCATTTTCTCATTTTCCCACAATGTTTTCTTCCCTTTATAAATATAATTTCAATTCTTTAATCACATATATTTTTATCGTCTGCAAATGCTGTCAATTTGGACCGGTCTAAAATTTTGTTGTTTGGTAAAATGTCCGAAAGGCTTATTCGCGTGTTGAAGGTCCTATATAACCCATTAACCCTTTACCACACGATCCCGAGTTTTCACAACCTCGACAGGGACGGCATTTGAAAACATAGTGGGTAAACGAGAAAAACTGCTAGCAAGCATTTTCCTTTTTCCCTCGATGTTTTCAACCCTTTTAACAACTACGTACATTCAATTGTTGAGTCACGTTTTTTCCTGCGGTCGGATAATGCTTTGAATTTGGAAACTTTTCGCTGCTGGTCAAGTTTCTGTTTACACAAGGACCACTTTACCTTATGGTTAGGTCGGTTGTTAAAAGATGGATCCATAAATTTCTGATGGTTTATTTGGTACCATAGATCACAAAGCCGGGAATTAAGCCCCCTTTTGCCAGAGCTTGCTTCAATTATATTAGGCGATACAATTTAATCCATATGTTACAATGTTTATCTGAGCTTGTTTATCCTATTACCACACAATCCCTACTTTTGACGACCCTGAGAAAGAAGCTTTTAGAAAACATTGTGAGAAAAGGAGAAAATGCTGGTAACTAGCATTTTCTCACAATGTTTTTCTACCCTTCACAAAACAATTTCCAAATTTTTAGTCACTTTTATTATGCTTTCGACTTGGACAAGCAACTTAATTCTGTATGAGGTATGTCAAGACCATCAAAACAAATTGACAGATTTTACAGCTTACATATTCTTGAATAAAATAAAATGTTTCTCAACAGCATGTTAACGTCGTTGGCTATATTTTCAAGTGCTTGTAATATGTAACTGTACCAAACGACAAATTTTTGAACTGGTCTAAATTGAAAGCACTTGCAGACAACAAATAAACGTAACTAAAAAATTGAAGTTTGCTTTCAGCAGGGTAGAAAACATTGTGTGAAAAGGAGAAAATGCTGGTTACCATCTTTTTCTCCTGTTCCCACAATGTTTTCAAAAGGCCTTTCCCAACAATGCTTTTTGACGTATAACTCTGTAACATGACAAAATCTTGGCCCAGAACATATTAAAATCATTTGCAGACGACAAAATGAATCTGACCCAAAAGCTGAAATATGTTTTGGGAAGGGTAGAAAACACTTTGGGGAAAAGGAGAAAATTCAGGTTACTAGCATTTTCTTCTTTTTCCACAATGTTTTTGAAAACTGTTTTTCTGTGTCATTGTAAGTGGGGACTGTGTGGTGAAGGGATGAGGTATAAAACCTCGTAATTTATAGTAATGAGAAAAAGGGAAAGACGTATCCGTCACTTTGAATGCTTGACTCGTGATGCGATCGGACCTGTCATTGATCTATAATAATCGATTGTTTGAAACTTTGATAGTTTTTGTACATTTCGACTAATGTATGTGTAACTATGCTAATGAGAGATACGCGAGGTGCTACGGGGTACATCTTTTATCTCCGTTTTGTTAGGTTTTGTTTATAGTCTCAATGCGGCCAGGGATCTTATATGCACACGTATACGATCCCTGATGCGGCAAGACTTGTCATGATTATTTTTCAAGAACCAATTATTGCCTACTTATTTCGTAAAAAAATTGACGTATTCGAGAAACGTCGGTATATTCCGTAAATGATCGTAAGTGACTCTGATCACGTCCGGAAAATCACGCATGAGCAATCGGCGGGAAATTCAGTACTACCATACTCAGGGATTAAGTATGTATATATGATCCATACTTTAACTGCGAAATTACTAAAATATTAAAGTAAACAAATATAGATCTACATATTTTTGAGCAAATTTCTTATTTCACTATTTCGGCTTTTTGGCAGAACATCTCCCCAACAAAATATCAATACTGAACTATCCATGACAAATGCATTGTCTGATCATAAATTTGGTCATAAAGGGGATCGTATGTTGCCTTGTCATAAAGTTAATCATTCTTTTTTTTTTTTTCTTGGTAAATGAATGCTTCATGGACTAGTTTTCATATGATTTTTCCGTCTTTCAAATAACGTCTTTGACTGATAGTGCTCTACGAGTTTGGGAATAGTTGTTTCTTAATCACATCTTATGTGGCCACTTTAGTTCATTACCAAACAGCAATATTTTAGGCTTGTCCAAATTGAAAGCATTTGCAGACGACAAAATGAGTGACTGAAAATTTGAAATTTGTTTTGTGAAGGATAGAAAACATCGTGGGAAAAGGAGAAAATGTTGGTTACCAGCATTTTCTCCTTTTCCCACAATATTTTCTAAAGGCTTCTTATTCTGGGGCGTCAAATGGAGGGATTGTGTGGTAATGGATTAACAAATTCGACACAGCCCCACATGGAGAGCCTCATTTGAATAATGAAGTCGTATCGACGTATCGACGTCGAATCGTCGTGCGATTCTTTTCGTAAGACTAACTGTTTCAAGAGAAAATTCACGGTGAAACATGAAGGGATACGTTGTGATTTGGGCTTTCATAGCGACTTTTTGTGAGTTTGGTTCACTTTTCTATTTTATCTTTTGGAATTTTCTAACTCGGTTTATATCATGTCGTAGTCCGACGTATAACTCCTTGAATTCTTTAAAATTGAGTAGACGGATTTCTATTTACCACTATTGGCCTTCTAAATCTTTTTCTGCCGATTGCTTAGATCAAGACCAGACTGTACAGAGATTGCAGTTTGATCTTTGATCTACACCGTCGTCTATCATTTTCAACGAACATATTTTTCATTATCTATTATCTTACAGATGGAAATGAGATGTATCTTCATGATCTCCTTTGTAAAATAAAAACCACCATAACACTTGGAGAAATCCCTTTCCGTACATTACAAGTTATTCAACCGTGTACTTCTAAATAACTGTGCAAGTTCTGATAACAATAATAATAATAACAACAACAATAATAATAATAAAAAGAAGAAGTATACTTTCGAAGACAATTTATCGATCAATCCTTAGCATGCTACTAAGTTACGTATGTGTTACTTTTGCAGAAAGAGTAGATCAATGTTAACCCCCATAGAACGTTCAGTCTGCTTTTAGCACAGTGTCGTTTTCTTTAATGAGCCATCTACTCCGAGAAATAGTGGCTTAATGCGTCTGATATCTGCATTGACCCATATTGTAAACATTTTAAAAGTTGTAAATTTTCTGCATGTCATTTTATCTCAGCATTAAATCGGTTGTTGGCCAAATGAAATTTATATATAATTATGTGATAATTATGTGATGCATCAAACCCCATTGTCCCAGAGCATGGCCAATACAGATCCAACACAATGCTTGCATATTTTATGCAGTTTGGTATTGTTTTACAGTTCCAGGAGGAAAACTACGGACCCCGGTCGGTGTCATGCTCTACACATTTTTTATTTCGAAATAACGAAACATAAATCGTTTAAATGAAACAGTATATCGAGAAAACGAAATACTAAATCGTTAAAACGAAATAGTGTCTCGAGAAAACGAAATGGGTATGTTCGGAAAACTTTGTTGTCATCGTAGACTGTGTAGTCACTCATCCCTCATGGTCATGGAGGACAATGACGACCAAATGTTCCGAACATACCCATTTCGTCTTCTTGAAATAGTTTCTTAATATAGCAAATCGTTTTAATGATTTAGTACTTCGTTTTCTCAAAATATTATTTCGTTTTATCGAAATATCATTTCGTTTTAACGAGTACGTATTTCGTTTTCTCGAAATTCAACTTGTTCTATTTGTCAGACACGCCACTTGTACCTGGATGTGACATCAGTTTGTGTATAAAGGACAATCAGTTACTGATACCACAGTCTTGTCAGTAAGTAGCATACTCTTTTCAAACCTTCGGTAAGTATGGTACTCTTCTAAATTACCAAGACTTGCAGTCTTTTCAGTAAGTATTCCATTTATGCTGCCTCGTAAATAAGTTCTGTAGTCACATCACTAAGAACCGCAATCTCGTTGGAGAGTATTGCAGTAAAACAATTATGGACCTTTTGACTCAAAAAACAATACGACACCTCTTTCGGTCATGAGCAACACAAGTATAAAGTTTCAGAGACCTAGGTCAAACAGCTATTGAGTGATATTTAACAGAAATGATTCTTTTTAAACTAAGTTAACCAGTGACTTTGACCTTTAAGCAATGTAACCGTCGAAAAAAAATAACTCCATGAGTCATGTGCAACACTGGTAAACAGTTTCAGGGTCTTAAGCCAAAAAGCATTTGAGTCAGAGCCCGGAAATAATTTTCAAACGAAGTCGACCTGTGACCTCGACCTTTGACCCATGTGACCAAAAAACAATAGGACACCTCTCTGGATCGTGAGCGATTTGTGTATAAAGTTTCATGGTCCTACCTCAAACGCCTTTTGAGTTGGAGCTTGGGAACGAAAACGACGGACGGATTGACGGCGAACGGACATGTAGAAACCATCACCCCTTCTATTTTGTGGGTGGTGTGGTATAATAAAGTTCAATACATGCATGAATGGATATTTTAATCAATGTTAATTGAATTTGCGTTTATTTATCGTCGCCACCGGTTTCCCATACGGGCGAAACCTCCTGAAAGCTGTTAATACTGTTACGGGGGATAGTGCAGATACAGGATGAATCGCATCCACAGTTTCGCCTGGTTCTTTCATGTGCTGGTTGTATAGCACCGTCACACAGGAACTCAGTTTAACGTCTCATCCGAAAGACTATTAGTAATTTTAGATGGCTAGCCGATGGGAATCGAACCCGCAACCTCATGATCACACATTCTACGCTCTACCAACTGAGCTATACAGGCTGGTATTTAATCAATGTGGCATAGCCTACCTGCTTACTTTTGTCACGGTTTTTTTTTTTTTGTGAAAGGCTTGCACTAAAAATAAGCTAGAGGTCTCATCAGTAAATACATGCTCATGACCCCAAAGCAGATTTAATGTTTTCGATGAAGCCACTCGTCTGCGAATTTCGTCGCTGTACCGAGTAATTCGACAATCTTCTGTTACAAAGCATGCTAAATAAACTTCTCCCCAAAAACATTCCTTTTCTTTCCAGGCAATACACCACACTGTTACAGTGTATCAAAAAGGAGTATGACAGTTGTACAACAGACAGCGGTAAAGCACAAATCATGATGGGGATGCGGTATGTCCTGAAATGTAAGTTTTCACCTTTCCCCCCCCCCCCACACACACACACACACACCCACAGGCTCCTGCACGCCACTCGCTGACCTTTTGCGGACAGTGTAAATTAACTCTTTACCAAACGACATAATTTTAGACCAGTCCAAAATGGAAGCATTTGCAGACGACAAATCTAATGTGAATAAAAAATTGATAATTGATTTGGAAAGAGAAGAAAACATTGTGGGAAAAGGAGAAAATGCTGGTTACCAGCATTTTCTCCTTTTCCCACAATGTTTTCAGAAGGCTTCATTCTCAGGGTCATGAAAACCAGGGATTGTTTGGGAAAGGGTTAAGACCAGACTGCACAAAACGAGCAGTTTGATCGTTGATCCACACTGTCCTAAAGCGCAAATTTCCCTTCCCAAAATACCTTTAAAATGACAAAATTTGGGTTTTAACTATCGACTTAAAAGTTTCATTATATGACTTAATCAGCAGGATAAATCCATATTTGTTTTTTTTTTTTCTTCGGTGAAAGATCTAAATTTACTTCATCGAGTGAACACCATCGGTATTATTTTCCCAAGTGGCGCAGCCACGAGTGAAAATATTACCGATGGTATTCACGAGATGAAATAAATTTCGATCTTTCACCTAAAAAAAACCCCAAATATTCTTTTTATTTCGTGCTTTTAACCCTTTCTTGGAGGAGCTTTATCAAAATTCAGTACAGTTCTTTTCCGTTATTCCCCGTGGCGTACCCCTCCTGCACAGCAACGCATTTCAATATAACGTCAAGTGCGAGAAATGTAAGGTACATGTATATGACGTCATATTTCCCATCTGGTTGTTAGGCACGCGCAATTTACCTAGGCAACGAGAACGTGAAAATCGGTATTTTCACTGGTTGTACCAGTGTAAGATCGAAAAATATTTTCACTGCTATTTCTCGATATCCTACTGGAAAGCATGAAATAAGGGTTATTATGTCATGCTTTGCCTCACAACCAGATGGGAAATATGACATCATATACCTTACATTTCTCGCACTTGACATAATATTGTAATGCGTTGCTATGCGTGAGGGGTATGCCACGGGGAATAAGGGAAAAGAACTGTATTGGATTTTGACAAAGTTCCTCCCAGTAAAGGGTTAAAAGCATGAAATAAATAGAATATTTGTTTTTTTCGGTGAAAGATCGAAATTTATTACAACGGGTGAACATATATAATATAGAGGCTGATGCTTCATCAATGGGCTTGTAAACAATCGTCTATAATGTTTAAACAAACTAACAATATATATATATATATATATAATGCTTTCGATTCCAACGCCCTGGTGTGAGCTCTAGTCTAGAATTTTCGCCATTTGAAGAAAAAAAATCACAGTAAATGGTATTTGTCAATTTAGGACCATTGTAGAAAAGCCTAAGTTTAACAGAGAATGTTGCACTACCTCGCGTAAGAATCCAATCATCAATGTTGTAAATATGGGAGGGGTGGGGGACGGCGGGGAATTCAATCTCGGTTAACGCATACCAAGAACTGCACCAAACAACAATATGGGCTGGCTGCAAATATAAAAAAATATGTTTAAAACTCAGTATGAATATTACTTGATATAACAGTTCTTGTAAAAGTTTACAAGCTCCCATGTTATTCACAGCTGGAGTATATTGTGGATATGACATGAACCAGCTTACACAAATGATGTCCGCGCACACCGGTTTGATGACGTCACTGTGGAATGGAACCAATGGGATGGGACCAATGATGATGGGCGATGATGGACCATTTGATCTCGACGGTGAGAAAAACATAGTTAAAGAAGCACTTTGATGATGAATGATACAGAATTAGATTGAAAACTAAGACGAACAGATAGTGCATCGAAACGCAATAAGATACAGTTCTATATATGTAATCACTTTGTTAGAATTCAGTATGGAGCTTTTAGCTTTCGTGTTGTCAGTAACTCAAATTTTCCCCATAATTCATAATGTGCATACCAAAACAGACTACTCAAAGAAAAGGTGTTTAAACACCTAAAAGGTCAACATGGTAGGAAAAAGATATGTAAACTTATGTCAAACAAGATACAAATTACATACATGTATAACTGGTTTGTTCCAACGATTAGAGATTTGAGAATACCCTTGACCCAAAAACATACCCATTTCAAATGTAAAGTCTTCAGAAACACCATGTTTGACGCTAAAAAAATGAGAACACCCGTAAGACATTAATATTTATAGAAACATATAGACTGCATGAAGCCAATTTATACAAAGTCTATTTATAGATGGCCCACTTGATGATGGACCTATGGATGATGGTCCCTTTGATGATGGACCCTTTGATGATGGACCATTCGATGATATTGGTGAACATGGGATGTTTCCATTCTTGGGTAGGCATATTTCTGTCAAAAACTGCCAAGTATAATATTGGACATCTGAAAGTGAAAACAAATGACATATATGTCATATTTTCATGACTGCTATTAAGAAGGATGTCTTGCATCAATTGGAGAACAATGCAGATCAAGATCAGACTGCACTGTCTGCAAAATCAGCTGCACATGCTTGTATTTTGGACAAAGTAGTTTAACTTATTACCAGACAATAAAATTTAAGATATGTCTAGTGGTATAACATGTGCAGACAGCCTATAAATGTGTTTTAAAGACAAGTGTCTTTGATGCGTCTTTGAAAGGTCAGAAAACATAGCTGGAAAAGGAAGAAACACTAGGAACCAGAATTTTTGCCTTTTCTCACAATGTCTTCAAAAGCTTTCTTCCTCAGAATCATTAAACCTCTACATTGTTTGGGAAAAGATTAAGATAATCAGTCACCTGGCTCTATTTTTAAACGATTCTTGATACATTTATAATTCTTAATTCCATTCCTAGCAATGTGATTGACCGAGATGTTCTGTTATTAGTAAACAAACAGTTGGTCTTAAATTTAATCCTTTACCAAACAATTCTGGTTTTTAAGGTCCAGAAGAAGTCTCTGGAAAAAATTGTGGAAAAAGGGGAAATTGCTGGTCACCAGCATTTTCTCCTTTTCTACATTGTTTTTCTACTCTTCTAAAATCAATTTTCAATTCTTGAGTCATGTTTATTTTGTTGTCTGCAAATGCTTTGAATTTGGGCAAGTCTGACATAGTGTCATTTGGTAAAGAGTTCATTCAGCAATGGTAAAAAATGAGGCCTTTAAATATACAATGTATGTATAATGAAAATGGCATCAGCATGACAGCCAACACGTACGTATGTACGTAGGTTTAAATCTCAGTTTAACCCTTTCCCAAACAACAAACTTTTGGACTAGGCCACATTGAAAGCATTTGCAGACGACAATTCAACTCTTGCTGAAAAGATGATTTCTGTCTATAAAAATAGGGTAGAAAAAATTGTGGGAAAAGGAGAAAATGCTGGTTACCAGCATTTTCTCCTTTTCCCACAATGTTTTCAAAAGGCTACTTTTCCAGACTCGTAAAATCCAGGGCTTGTTTGGGAAAGGGTTAAAAAGGAATATACAGTAACTTGAATAGCTAGAAATGGCTGATCATACACATACTAATTTGTTTCATGTAATATTATCCTCACTGTATGTTTTCCAGCTTCGGGAGGCAACACTGGTCAACCAGACAAATACCCAAAGGCTCCTGGTTTGATACCTACCTTTCAAGGCGGCAGTTTGAGTAAGTTATCTTTTAGTTTATATTTGTTCAAATTTATTGGCTTTACTTTGAAAGTACATTGGACACTTTAGATCAGGATCACTCTGCACATATTGTGTAGCCTGATCACTGATCTACACTGTCTGGCAAGGTGTAATTTCTGTATACAGTTTACAGAGGATCTATTCAGATTTTCAGAGATAAACTACACTTCAAAAATGCTTCATTACCGTAATCAGTAAGGTATTTCAGGTCATCAATTGCAAGAGAAAAAGAAAAAAAAAATTCTTACAGATCAAGTAAATACATAAAAGTCTTCTCAGGTTCCACACAGGAAGTTTACAATGGCTTTTATGAATTTCACATAATAAAAAGCATGAATCAATTGTCACACTGTGTTTAACCCATTACCACACAATCCCTACTTTTGACGCCCCTGAGAAAGCAGCCTGTAGAAAACATTGTGGGAAAAGGAGAAAATGTTGGTAGCCAGCATTTTCTCCTTTTCCCACAATGTTTTCTACCCTTCACAAAACAAATTTCAAATTTTCAATCACTTTTATTTTGTCGTCTGCAAATGCTTTTAATTTGGGCAAGCCTAAAATATTGTCATTTGGTAATGGGTTAAATAAATACAGTGATGTCATACCTGATGTCATGAAGACAGGCTGAGTAAATTATTGCAATTATCGTATTGTCAACGACAATAATACAAGTTTCAAGTTATCTCCTTACAAAGAGAGATATATGTATAAAATTATAATCAGCGTATCAGAGAATTACAAGTAATGTCATTCAATGCAAAAAAAAAATTATAAAAAAGCCCTTTTCACCCTTTACTGGATCCTGAGGTTTAACAACCCTGTGACAGAAAACTTCTCAAAACATTATGGGAAAAGGAGAAAATGCTAGTACGCAGCATTTTCTTTTTTTTCGTGTTATATTTTCTATTCTATCAAAGGCAGAAATCTTCATTTTAGCCACATTTTGACGTGTTGAATTGGTTTCAATTTGGTCAAGCCCAAAATTTTGTTATGTGCTCTTCCTCTATTTACAGTGCAAACAAACGACAAAAAGGACCATGACAGTGGGGCAGTGCAGAACATCCAGTCTTGCTTACTGATGACATTGTGGTCAATATTGGTGCTTTACGTAGCAAATGAGATTTAAAATAAAATCTACCCTAACATACCATAATGTGATAATTTTCCATCATTTTGTAAGACACAATGAGCTCACTCTATCATAACTTTGTGTATATAAAATTTAAATCTTAATGTGCTACAAAAAAGTTCCCTCAAATACTATAATGTGATCATTGTGTAATAAGATCACTAGATCATTACTCTGTGTGTATAAATATTTTAACCTTAATCCACTGAAAAAAATTAATTGAAGCTTTCAAACCAACAGTACAGACCTAAATGTTGCAATATCAGACTTATTTTAAACACACACAAAAAAAGATCTCCTTATTGGACAGTGTAGGTCACGATCAGACAATCTCTGCAGTCTGGTTTCAATCTCCACTGTCAGCAAATTTTCTCATATGGCGCTTTACAGGCTTTGGGTAATTATGCAATGGCTTGTTTTCCTCTCTTGCATTGAATTCTGATCCCCTTTTTAATCTCTCTGCTTTCAAATCCCTTTGAAAAATACTCTTACAAATACAGAAACTGTTTGTAACAAAATTTTCTAAATTTCCTACCTGAAAATATTGGATAAAAAATGTTTTTTCAAAGCACTATGGGAAAAGGAGACAACACAGGTAACCAACATTTCCTTCTTTTTCCAACACTGTTTTCCAAATCCGAAATCAAATTTCAAACTGCGAGTCTGCAAATTTTGCTTTCAATTAAGGCAGATCTGAAATATGTCATTTGGCAAGGAGTTAGAATAAACAGAATGTTGTCCCAGATGTAGGCTGCAGACTTGTTTCATATAAAAATTGTAATATGGCTAAAATGATGTGATGTTCATGGTTCATATACCTTGTAACCACAAGATTCCGAGTTCAATACACAAGAGCAGGTGTCAACCTTGGGATTTTTCACATAAGATGTGAGTACTGGCCTAATTCCCAGGAAGCATAATCACAGGACATTAGTATAGGATGTAAGAAATTGCTTCGCATTTGATGTAATCAAATATGTTTAAAATAATGAGATTTTTACTGGAAAAAGTAGAGATTATAAAAGTAAAAGGAGAAAATGTCTGCTCATAAAAACAAAGAAAATACTGGTAAAGGATTGAAAGTATCTAACTCTTTACCAAACGACAAAATTTTAGACTGGTCCAAATTGAAAGCATTTGCAGACGACAAAATTAATGTGACACAAAAGTTGAAATTTGGGTCGGAAAGGATAGAAAACATTGTGGGAAAAGGAGAAAATGCTGGTTACCAGCATTTTCTCCTTTTCTCACAATGTTTTCCAAAGGCTTCTTCCACAGGGTCGTGAAAACCAGGGCATATTTGGTAAAGGGTTTACTGATTATTATTATATTATATAACTAAATTAAGAACGAATAAATAAAATAGCTAAATAATGGGAGACACAAATATTTTCTGACACCATAACCAGTTAATACAATTTATTAAATTTTATTCTGGTGACACAGAATACAAAAGCTAAATGTATGAAATGTAATAATAAGTAAAAACCTTCAAGGCTACATTATGAGGTAATATACTTTCACTAAAATTATAGTATTTTCTCCATAAACAGAAAAATATTTAAGAAAAAAAAAATACATTACAAAAACATTTTACTGGCTCCCAATCAAAATGGACCATTACATTTCCCACAATGTTTTGTATCTTTTCAAGGCCAAATCCAATTTTTTCTGTCACATTCAATTCAACAATATTTTCAAAATGGTCAAGTCCATGTCATGAGATACCAGCATTTTCTCCTTTTCCCACAATGTTTTTAAAGACTTTCTTCCTCAGGATCTTCAGAAGTTGCGGTGTGGTAAAGAGTTAACACATTACCACACAAGCCCTACTTTTCACGACCCTGTCAAAGAAGCCTTTATAAAACATTGTGGGAAAAGGAGAATATGCTGGTTACCAGCATTTTCTCCTTTTCCCACAATGTTTTCTTCCCTTCAACAAACAAACTTCAAATGTTCAGTCACTCCTATTTTGTCATCTGCATATGCTTTCGATTTAGACAAGCCTAAAATATTGTCATTTGGTAATGAGTTAAGGCATGATCATAAAATTCTTATTCTGTATATTGCCGAAGCTGTTCCCTGATGCTGTCCGACGTGGTGATGATGATAAGGTTATCTTTCGCTCTTGACGCTAAGTTCACAAGGAACTTCCGAAAATCAGCATGATCCTCATTCACGTAAGGATTAATACCAATCACTGTTGGTTTATCTAAGCCATCAAACCCTCTAACTGTGTCAACAGTTATACCACTATCCTTGGTAATCTTACCATCAGTTTCTGGTTTGAAACGTTTTGCTGTAAAGGTATCTTTATCTATCTTATCCTCTGAATTTCCATAGAAACATACAGGGTCATGGGACAAATTTGTTTCCATGGTAGCTTGAGAATCTGTTTTGATCTCATTGTCAACATCAGAGCCAGCCAATGAACTATCGGATGAGTTGATCTTTGATAAGAGTTCAAATGGGTTGCTGATTTCAATGGAATCATCTTCAGATTCATTATCAGTATTGTCACCAAAATAGGCTTCATCACTGACAGTGTAATCACTGGACAGCCAGCTCCTTGGTCTTATATTATCCTGTGATCCACATTCCTTCAGATGTTCATCTACAGACCTGTTTGAATATACAGTATTAATTGTGCAGTCAGGTGGCAGTGGACTTGGAAACTTTTTCTCATCTATGGTGAATCATGTTGCCCCAAGCCGCATGGACGAGGGGGTGACATGATTAACCACAGTCAAGAAAGTTTTTCAAGTCCCCTGCCACCTGACTGTGCAGCAAATTTATTACACTGAAAAGTTTTACCATTGTAATGTTTGTTAAGCGAATTTTACCTGTTTTTTGGTCTAAAAAATTGAGTATGCTGACAAAGTAGTATTTCCCTTCTGGAAACTCCAATTCAATGACTACTGAAGTTACTGGGAATTGATGTCACTGAAAACCTTGGTAATATGCACTAAAATGTGTACCTCAGTACATAAACTTGATGTTAATCTTGATAGACATCGCCATTTTGGATGTTGTGTTGATAGTGTAGTCATGTATATGGGGCTCCCAAAAGGGAAACTGCTTTTACACTGGTTTTGCCAGAGTACATGAGATATGTTCAAGGCATGCTATCCAATCAGATCACAGGAAATTTCTTTGCAGTATACTAATAAAACATGTGAGCCTTGCTCTAGCAAAACGGGTATTAACCCATTACCACTCAATCCCTACTTTTGACGCCCCTGAGAAAGAAGCCTTTAGAAAACATTGTGGGAAAAGGAGAAAATGCTGGTTACCAGCATTTTCTCCTTTTCCCACAATGTTTTCTACCCTTCACAAAACAAATTTCAAATTTTCAGTCACTTTTATTTTGTCGTCTGAAAATGCTTTCAATTTGGACCAGTCCAAAATATTGTCATTTGGTAATGGGTTAATCTCAGTGAAGCATCATACCAAACAAGACATCCTAAAATCCATTTTGTCTAACAACAGACCAAATCGTGAGGTAGAAAGATCCTTGGACATGCAGAAAAAATTACTAACAACAACAACAAGTTTTGACCCATGTCAGCCTGCAAAGATTATACTGGCCGACATGGGTTGTTACGTTTTGCAGGTGCATTAACTCTTTACCAAAAACAAAATTTTGGATTGGACAAAATTCAAAGCATCTGCAGACAACAAATTATTATGTTGATAATATGATGATTTCTCACTTTGATAGGGTAGAAAATATTGTGGGAAAAGGAGAAAATGCTGGTTACCAGCATTTTCTCCTTTTCCCACAATGTTTTCTACTGGCTTTCTTTTTCAGAGTATTTAAAAGTCTGGATTGTGTGATAAAAAGTTAAGCACCCTTTTCACAGGGCATGAATCATGTACAAGAGCAGCAGTATGTGCTTATCAGGACAGAATAGATGAAGATCACAAGGCAGAGCATGCAATCCAATCTTTTATGTGCACCATCTCATTCTTGGTAAAATAATCTTGTCGCTGCAACCTTGAACAAAATAATTTTAGGGATCCAAAGCTTTGTAATGACCTACTTGGTGAAATGAATCACAGAGATGCATTTAGCCCCTTTTTTACAGAGCATGGCTCTTTAAACCCTTCTCTATCACTGCATAAATCACAATTTTTTCTGAGGCTATACATACAAGCCATTTTCAGTAATACTCTACTAAATTTTAATGACAAGCCACTCGACAAGCCACTATGCTGCAAAATCCATCTAAGCCTATCAGAGGGCAGCCCGCTTGTCTTGGAATTTATGATAACCATTTTATTTTAGACAAGTTGACACATACAACTCAAGGGCCTATATTTGCCAACAATTCACAAGATCATTTATTGTCTTATTCTCAAGACTTTTCTAAATCATAAAGTAGCACAACTTCTCATTGGCTTAACAATTGGGTATAACCATTCAGAAGTTGTGCTACTTTCAAACAGTTGAATACTAACCAGGAGCTGACATTACAAACCTTGCCATGCAAATATCATCACCGGTATCCTTTCTGGGTCTACTATCATCAAGATGAATATCCTGTAGTGTGTTTTGTACTTTGTCCAACTCTCGACTCTTGCCCACTAGGATAGCAATGTCATTCTCTTGGATTCCATTCTGCAGTAAGCCAGACATTACCTGACTTAGCAAACTTTTCATTTCTCGGTCTTTACAAGACAAAATGTCCACACCT
This sequence comes from Tridacna crocea, assembly GCA_943736015.1. NCBI lineage: Eukaryota > Metazoa > Mollusca > Bivalvia > Cardiida > Cardiidae > Tridacna > Tridacna crocea. Next base: position 21,040,513 of record OX031064.1, read on the forward strand.
GTTTAGAAATAAATCAATTAAAAAAAAAATAGAAAAATACTTATAATTCATTATGGTCTTGGTTTTGAAAAAAAATAGTAAAACAGCCCGTGAAGTGGCATGCGTAAGATAAACGGGAAAATCATGAACTCTATACATACTGGCATGTATAGAGTTTGCTTGGTAAAGGATTAATCAAATCTTTATCTTAAATGCTGATTTACCCTAAAGAAAAATGCTTTTTTAGACTAGCGAAGCTAGTCTATAGGCATTCAAATTGAGCCAGACTCAATGTAAACAAAAAACCCCACAGTTGCCAAATACTGCCTCACACAAAAATAACTCCTTACTGTTATGAATCTTAATTCAGTCCTTATGACCACTTTTTAAATGCTTGAGAGAAAAAGAGGAAGTGCTAAAAACCACAACGTACATATAAATTCATATGTGGAACTATTGTAGCACATAGTGTAATTGCTCGTCATGAATATTTTGTCTCTGTAATCAAAATCTTTCCAAATTTGGTCTGTAAAAGATGAAACAAAGTACCTGCAAAAGCAATTTTTTAACTTGATTGACGGTATTGGAATTTAAAGATGTATTAACAGCATAGGTCACATAACAGTAGACAGTGCAACTACACATTTATTTCCTGGATTTCTTGCACCAGTGATGACACAACTTTCTCTCAAAGTCACTAAGTACTTTGCTCACATATTTGGGAGACGAGAAGCAAACAATTGCCAGGATGAAAGATTGCCTTAACCCTTTACCAAACGACAAAGTTTTAGACACATCCAAGTTGAAAGCACTTGCAGACTACAAAATAGACGAAACTAAAAAATTGAAATTTGTTTCTAGCAGGGGAGAAAACATTGTAGGAAAAGGAGAAAATGCTGGTTACCAGCATTTTCTCCTATTCCCAAAATGTTTTCTAAAGGCTTCTATCTCAGGGTCGTAAAAACCAGGGATTGTTTGGTAAAGGGTTAACTGGGTATTGAACTTGGATCACTAGGTCACAAGTCAGATATGCTTACCACTAAAGCTACCCAGTTGGGCCAATTGTTTTAAAGTAACGAATTTTTGGTTTACCTTTTCCTGAGGAATAACTGTGTGCCAGTTTGGGAGTTTTATAAACAGCTGGGTAAGGGTTAAAATGCTCATCTACATGCTCTGATTCAGTCATTAACCTTGAGGTAAAGTCAAAAATCTCTCTTGTACTCCTACTGATTTCACTGAGCATAAAGTTGTTTTTACCAATAACAGCTGGTAAACCTGCTTCAAATTTGTGTACTTTCTGTGAGTAATCCATAAAAAGCCAGAAATAATTGCTGCATCGGAATAAATGTTTTTCTGCATTCTGATTGGCTAATTTTTCAGCCAATGAATACCAATCTCCATCTCTTGCCTTGAAATTTTGGGCTTCATCAATGAAGACATTGCACACTTTAGAGTACTTCCTTGGAATGTTTGCGGCATTCTCAACTTCACACAGCAAACTACGTCGATTGGTCACGATACAAAAATTATACGATCTAAAAAATGCAAAAAAAAAAGTTAACTCTTTGATGGCTTAATAAAACAAAACAGGAAGTATATGTAATAAGACTTCAGAAAAGACCCATAAATTGCAATTCTATGGTTCTTTTGCCTAGGATACCTTCGCGACCAACATTGTCTGCTAAAGCCCTTTGTCAAAATAATCTATATTAAATATTAACGGTGAGCAGTTATATTTTCTGAAAGCTTCACAAAAAACTACTCTAACGCATTTGCAAAAAGTATCTACCCCTGTCAGCCTGCACACCCCACATAGACTTACCCCCATCAAAAGTTTTTGCTTCTGGTCAATTTTCTGCATGTTAAAGGCCCATACTTCCTCATGATTTAACCCTTTCCCAAACAAGCCCTCGTTTTTATGTGTCTACAGTAAAAGTCTTTTGAAAACACTGTGGAAAAAGGAGAAATTGCTTGTTACGAGCATTTTCTCCTTTTCCCACAGTGTTTTCTACCCTTTTTGAGAACTTTCTGCCATTTTTTCAAAATCTAAAATTGTCATCTGCAAACTCTTTCACTTTAGAAGAGTCCAAAATTTGTTGTTTGGGAAAGGGTTAAAGATTAAATGGATTTATGGATCCATAATTATGTGATGACTTGGTTACGAGCATTTTCTCCTTTTCCCACAGTGTTTTCTACCCTTTTTGAGAACTTTCTTCCATTTTCTCAAAATCTAAGATTGTTGTCTGCAAACTCTTTCAGTTTGGAAGAGTCCAAAATATGTTGTTTGGAAAAGGGTTAAAGATTAAATGGACTTTATGGATCCACAATTATGTGATGACTTGCATGGTATAGTGCATCACAGAGATCCATTATCTCTTTACAACATAATCACAAATTTTTACAACCCTACAGAAATAGGCTTTTGAAAATATAAAAGAGATCATGCCGGCATTTTTTTTTCTTTTTCCAACTATGTCTTCTACACTATTCATAAACAAATTCCATCATTTGAGCCACAATTAACCCATTACCACACAATCCCTACTTTTGATGACTCTGAGAAAGAAGCCTTTAGAAAACATGGTGGGAAAGGGAGAAAATGCTGGTTTCCAGCATTTTCTCTTTTTCCCACATGTTTTCTACTCTTCACAATACAAATTTCAAATTTTCAGTCACTTTTGTTTGGTTATCTGCAAATGGTTTCGATTAGGACAAGCCTAAAATATTGTCGTTTGGTCAATGTCTGCAAACACCATGAATTTTATCAACTCTAAAATTTTGTAATTCATTATTTAATTGTACTCCCTTTTGCCAGTGTGTGATTCATTCTTTCTTTTCTTCTTATAGAGTTCACTAACTTTTCAATAGGGTTTAATCTTTACTGTACAAGCCCGACTTTTAACGACCCTGTATAAGAAGCCTTTAGAAAACATTGTGAGAAAAGAAGAAAATGCTGGTAACCCTTCCAAACCAAATTTCAATTTTTCAGTCGCTTTACTTTGTTAGCTGCAACTGTTTTCAATTTGGCCCAGTACGTAATTTTGGCGTTTGGTTAAGACATAACCCTATGCCACTGTTTTCTACCCTATAGAAAACAGACTTCATCATTAAATATGCAGTATGTAAATGATATCAATATGAACCATTCCCAAAATATAGTTGTCTGGTAAATGGGTTTTCAAGCTACAGCAGAATAGTCTTTCATATGCTTATTCAAGCCCACAGGTAGTGGCAACAAGAAAATTATTTTAACCATGTCTTTTTCACATGGCTGTTGCATTTTTATACATTTACATGATAGCAACATTTCTATAACTTATTTAACTCTTTCCCAAACAATCCATGGTTTTTACGGGTCTGGAATAGTAGCCTTTTGAAAACCTTGTGGGAAAAGGAGAAAATGCTGGTTACCAGCATTTTCTCCTTTTCCCACAATGTTTTCTACCCTATCATAGACAGAAATCATCTTTTCAGCACGTGTTGAATTGTCGTCTGCAAATGCTTTAAATTTGGTCTAGTCCAAAAGTTTGTTGTTTGGGAAAGGGTTAAGTCCTTCATTCTTCAAAGAGATACTGACTTGCATTAATATTTTTTACCTGATATAATTACAGAGTTTCTCATTTTCAGCCAAATAGAGAATATTTTTACTCCTGCAGCCTCGCCGCTGTAACTCTTCAATCATTTGGATGACGGCCACTGTTTTCCCTGCACCAGATGGACCATGTACCCATAATTCTCTGGTAAACTGTTGACTCCATAACAACTCAAACTGGTCTCTTGTCAACACAAAGTAGTAACCCTTATCCTTGCTCTGAACAGTCCTGAACTGAGATTTGGCTTTGTAACTACCCATGGTAATAACAAGTGACCTTAAGATGTTGTTAAATTTTTGTTTGTTAATTTTGAAATGTGTTGGATATATACATGTATCAGAGGATATGGTATGGTTAACTACTCCATCATTAATGTTCACCACGGAGCATGTAACTGATATCTTATCTGTACATCCACCCTGCATCACTAACTTGGTCTTTAATCTGGCTGCTGCTGCCTGTGAATGTTTATAAACATGAGGCTTGTTGGAGGTAGATAAAGTAAACACACACAGTCCATCATCCTCTGTCAGGATTATTATATCGCACACAATGTCCTCTGTGTCCACCATAGGGATATTAAGACCCCAACACTGCATTCCAAAACACAAACAATGTGGGGAAAGAAGCTGCTTCATGATATTTGCAACAGATTCTCTTTGATGTCCTTTGGCAAAGCTCTCTATGTAATTTCTAGGCTGAACCTGGCTAGGATGGGCTATTAATCAAAACAAATTAGTATAAGCCATGCTCGACTCTTTAACACACTACCAAATTTTAGCTTTGACCAATTTGAAAGCATTATTTTGCAGACGAAAATTTTAACGTTGATTGATTGAGGAAACTTTCCTTTGATAGAGTAGAAAACATTGTGGGAAAAGCAAAAAATGCTGGTAACCAGCATTTTCTCCTTTTCCTACAATGCTTTCTACCCTATCAAACAAAAATCTTATCATTGAGCCACATTGACATTGTTATCTGCAAATGCTTTCAATTTGGACAGGTATAAAATTTTGTCATGTGGTAAAGGGTTAAAACTGTTACCAACAAATTTTCATGCAAAAAAAAACCAGAAATTTACAAGAACTCCATCTGAAATATTGTTCCAACCTTTTTTCTTTCATTTTCCAATGATGATATACAGAAATTAATCTAGCACTTAGTATGACAAAAAGATGAAAATCAGAGCTAAAGATAGTCTAAAATACTCTAACAATACATCTTACTTGTTTCTTTACAAAGTGTTTAACCCTTTCCCAAACAACAAAATTTTAGACTAGTCTAAATTCAGAGCACTTGCAGACAACAAAATAAACGTAACTCAAAAATTGAAATTTGTCTCAAGCAGGGTAGAAAACATTGTGGGAAAAGGAGAAATGCTGGTTACCAGCATTTTCTCCTTTTCCAAAATGTTTTCAAAATGCTTTTGTCTCAGGGTCGTAAAAACTATGGATTGTTTGGTAAAGGATTAACACTCTTTCAACATTATTTTGATTATATTGCAGCAGCCAGTACACCTACTGATGTTGAAAGTGAAAGCAATGAGAAATATTGTAAACATTGTGTAGAAAAAGAAATTGTTTTCATCCTTTTACTAAATTCTCTAGTAGTTCATGAAAAATCACTAAAAGTTACATGAGCAAAGGATTTATAGTATTGGTTGTCATTAACTAGTAAGAAATGAGTAATAAGGGTAGATTTCTACGACAGATATATGAAGATGATCCTATGTACTTGACAACAAACCTCTAAATTATTAGTCATTCTGCATGAAGGAACAATAATTACCTAGCAACACTTTCTGTTTAATGTTTTCTATGGAATCAGGCAAAGTAAATATGAGTGGAGCTCTTGGAACAGCCATAGGTAACTTGATAAATCTGTGGTGTAGTTCTGGAATATCTGAAACATGTACATTGTAATATAACAGATTAAGTCATAGATAACTTAAAAATCTGTGATGTAGTTCTGGAATATCTGAAACACGTACATTGTAATATAACAGATTAAGTCATAGATAACTTAAAAATCTGCGATGTAGTTCTGGAATATCTGAAACACGTACATTGTAAAATAACAGATTAAGTCATAGATAACTTAAAAATCTGTGATGTAGTTCTGGAATATCAGAAACACATAAATGTATATAGTAATATAACAGATAAAGTCATGGATAACTTGATATATCAGTGGTACACATGTATCTATGCTGTAATATAATAGATAAGTCATGGATAACTTGATGAATCTTAGTCATGCTGTATAGTATCAGCCTCGCTGGACCGCTGTCCAGAGTTAGATGCCAAGGAGTAGGTGTCAACTCTGCAACTGTTAATTGGTCCACCCATTTGGTAAGAGAAATGGTGTGGTTTCCAGAGGGCAAAATCCAAGAGAAATTCATATTAGTTGCAAGAATGTGTTTCTTAATTAAACTATCTTAAAGAAACAACCAAAAAGTAGAACTCTAGATAAAGTCCTGGGTAACTTAGCCAACACTTTCACAAACAACTAAAGTTTTTGACTTGTCTGTATTCAAAGCATCTACATAGGACATTAAACATGGATGAATTAGTTAATCTTTACATAGGAAAAATCAATGTGCAAAATACTAGCTTCTAGAATTTTTTTTTCCTTTTCCAACAAAAACAGTGCAGCAATAGAAATAATCTTAGGTAATGGTCATACCTCGAAGTGGGTTCATCATGGCTTCCTTCCATTCAGGGAAGGTAAATTCTGACACCTGTCCATCTTGGTTAACGTAGGAACTGTATGGGCGATAAGTGAACACCCCACCTGGAAACTTTACTATGGATATCACAACTACAACTCTATGGGGCTGAAATAAAGAATGTATGTTCAATGTAAATTTTTTATCCTATACTAAATAACTTCCTGTTTTAATGACCCCCAGGAAAAGGGCTTTTGAAAACCCTGTATGAAAATAAGAAAAAATGGGTCACAAACTCTTCTCCTGTTCCTTTATTGTTTACTTGTTTCCTAGACTAATCCCAATTCTTTAGCCAAATAAACATGCAGATACTTTCACCTTAAATACATCTAAAAATTTGTCATATGTTAAAGAAACACTAAAAACTTGTCAACATCATTCCAAAAGCATTCATGGATATCAATATACGAAAACAGGTGAAAAACATAGAATAGGTAATATAACAGAGAGACAGAGGAGACAGAAAGAGTGACAATATGGAATTAAAAAATAATGAAACTATCCCTGAAAACGCCAGTAATATCTGAAGGTTGATTAAAGGAAGAAAGTGACAGAAATATCTCCTATCCTTCACAATACGGTCACTTTTAAAGATCCTAGGATTGATTGACCAAATGGTGTTTTATGCAGCTTTACACTTTACCACTGAACCATACAAGACCCCACAATCTTGAAAAATATACAATGTAGTATTGAAAATATTACTAAAAAAGGAGAAAATTCTGGTACCAGCATTTTCTCCTTTTCCAACAATGTTTTTATCTATACTAAGACACAAACCATAATTTTAGATGTACATGTATCTATTTGTTGTCTAAAATGCATTTTATCTAACAGCTAGCGGTCTAATATAGGTACATTGTCCTTGGTCAGTACAGAAAATTTACCACAAGCAAAAAGGTCAATCCCAGGTTAGCATGCACCAACTACATAGGCTGGAATCTGTTGGTACTTTGTTCAAATGTATTAAACTCCCTTTCATAGAGTATAGCTCATACACACCTTTCTGTAAGGTTGTTCTACATTATAAAACTGTATATCCCAATGTCTTCTTCTAACAGGATAGACATCAAAACTTCCCCAAATCATATTTTTCAAATGGCCTTCAACCAATTGCTCTGAAAAATGGTGTACATGTAAATTAAAAAATTCATACATTGATTACCCCTTTCCCAAACAACAAAATTTACACTCATCTGAATTCAAAACATCTGCAGATAATAAAGTCCAAGTAGGTTCCAAAGAGCTTAAAATCTCTCATAAGATAGAAAACATTGTGGGAAAAGGATAAATGCTGGTAACCAGCTTTTTCTTCTTCTCTCAAGATGTTTTCAAAAGTCTTTTTCTATAGGGTCTAAGGGGTCAGAGATACACTTTTTTAAGGGCAAAACTTAAACCGTTAGACAAATAATCCCTTGTTTTAACATATATGCAGTGGTTACTTCTGCGAATACCAAAGGAGTAGGAAAAATATTTGATATCATGCACAAGGTAATACAGAACACTGAGCTGACAAAGTCCCTATATCAGTGACCTTTGAACTCATGTTGTGATCATTAATATTAGAATGTAAATCATTTACTCCCTATTACCAAAGTAGACAAATCTAGACATATCCAACCATTCCTGAGTTTTAACTAAAACAAGAAGGAAAAGGAGAAAATACTGGAAAACAGCATGTTCTCCTTTTTTAACAATGTCTGCCTCAACAAAATCATAAACCATCATTTGAGCTACAGCCAAGTTATAGTCTTCAAATGCTTTCAATCTGATCAAATACAAATGTCTGGTTCCGTAAAAGTTAAATCAGACAAGGTGCGCAAAACCTTTTGAGTGGCTGTAGTTTAAAGACCTTGGTTGGGCATATCTGGTAATCAAGGTGAACAAATGGTTGGATATTGGTAACAATAAAATGAATCCCGGTTGAATTACCAGTTCTCTTCTGTTCTGAAGGACTAAGTTCTTCACCAATCACAGAAGCCCTTACATCATCTATACCAAAATAAATGTGACCACCTTCATGATTGGCAAATGCTGAAACATACTTTTTCATCAGCCCTGTAATTCTTTCCGGTAAAGGACTTCTGTGAAAAACAACAATAACAAAAACATGCAACATATTTATATGAGGCACTTTCTCAGCTTGTTTAACTAATACTATCACTGAATGGTTCCGGGCTTGTTCGTCCCAAAACCAGTTCGTCCCTGGGCTTGTTCGTCCCTGGGCTTATTCACCCAGGCTCGTTCGTCCGGGCTTGTTTGTCCCACATCACCGTTTCGATCTTATTGGAATATAATCGCTATGTGCCCTCCAAGTTAACTGTTATTTTAAACATGCACGTATTTTGAACAAAACTTACTTATGCTTTGTTTTTGCCTCTCTTGAAGTCGTATTTTGAACAGAATAGAAACTGAATTAATTATTCAAGACTTTGACACACAGTGTCTCCGCATCGCCTCTTGTCTAGACTAGCGGCCTAACATTACAGTATTATTGAAAATCCATATGTACATGTATGTATATACTGCATAAATTGTAATTTAATTTCTTTCCTAAATACCATGATGGGGATGACGTCATTTGCATTTTTCATTTACTTTAGTTTCTTCTCTAAACGTAACGATGGGAATGACGCCATTGATATTATTTCTCATATTTAGTTAACTTTATACATATTTATGTTACATCGATTGAGAAACAAGTTGTGACAAGTTATACTAATCTCTCTCGATTCTGCTTCGAACTACACCAGTACTCGCGCCGAATGTGTAGGCCAATGATAAATCCTGAAGTTGACACCCGCTCCCGAGAATCGAACTCAGGACCTTTTGGTTACGAGGCCGCCGCTGTACGTCACGACCACGGACACCACATTTCATTTACTTTGATTTCTTCTATAAACGCCCGGACGAATTAGCCCGGGCGAACAAGCCCAGGGACGAACAAGCCCGTTACCTCAGAGGTTCGAGAATCGAACTCAGGACCTTTTGGTTACAAGGCCGCCGCTGTACGTCACGACCACGGACACCACATTTCATTTACTTTGATTTCTTCTATAAACATGATAGGGATCTTTTTTGTACAGTTATAACTTTGGTTGAGTAAAATGGAAGGCAATAATGCGCAGTTGGAACCTTTTCAAAATCAAAATCAGTGAAGAATTCACTATGAACAGTTTGGTTGGCAGATACATAATTTGGGACGAACAAGCCCGGATTAAGGAAAAAATCAGTTGGGACGAACAAGCCCGGACGAATTAGCCCGGGCGAACAAGCCCAGGGACGAACAAGCCCGTTACCCACTGAATGACTCGATAACCTCAGTGGTTTGATATAGAAGACTTTTGTATAAGTCTTCACAGTGCCACAAAATCTTATACATATTTATCAGAATTAAAAACGTTTGCAGACGTAAATTTGAATGTGGCTAATCTACAGGGATTTCTCTTTGCAATGGTAGAAAACTTTGTACATTAACCCTTTACCACATGGATAACTAGGCATTTCTATGGTATCTCTAACTGACCCTTAATAACAGCAAGGATGAAGCCGTTCTTAATGGGTATATGACACCTTTTGATAGCATAGAAAAGATTGTGACAAAAGGTGAAATTGCTCGTCACGAGCAATTTCACCTTTTGCCACAATGTTTTCCAAAGGCTCCTACAAGCAATGCATAGAAATGAGTATCTATGAAGTAAAGGGTTAAGGGGAAAATGCTGATTGTTTATAAAAGTATGACAGTGATTTTCTGGCATGCTCCAGGGCAGTGAGCCTTGTGCTTTTTTTAGGGTAAAGAAAAATTATCTAAGGAAAATTGCCGCCAATGACTTTTAACCATTTACTCCATAGATACTCATTTCTATGTATTGCTTGTAGGAGCCTTTGGAAAACATTGTGGCAAAAGGTGAAATTGCTCGTGACAAGCAATTTCACCTTTTGCCACAATGTTTTCTACACTATCAAAAGGTGTCATATACACATAAGAAATGGCTTCATCCTTGCTGTTATTTAGGGTCAATTAGAGATACCATAGAAATGCCTCATGGGGTAAAGGGTTAACCTGGAAATGGATATAAGACCATTAGTTTACAGGGAAAATATTTCCGCGAATGTTTTGCTAAGCCCTCAGATATGCACATATACACATAACAGAAAGAGATATTGCTCTTATTTTCTCCTTTGCTCACAATGTTGTAGAAAAAGGTTTGCATCAAAACAAAAGACTGCAGGTTATATGGTAGAACATACTTGCTGAGTTTGAGCTGTTTAAACTGTATCTGTTTGGTCTCCTTTTTAAGTTCCATATCAGACTGTCCATACACAAATCTCTGAGGTATTATTGGAAGATCTTCTAAGAGTCCAGGCTCTCCTGTTTTTACCAGTAGTCTTAACATGGACTGATATGTCACATCATGGGTGGCTGTATCTGTTGAGGGGCAAAAGAATCACACATTTCAAATAATACAGATTCATTTCAGCAAAGCTTTGTTAAAAGAAAGTTTAATGTTGTTAGCAAAGAGAACTGATCCAGATCAGCCTGTGCATTCCATGTCCAGTGTACTTCATGATAAAACTGCTGGTAAGATAAAGTACACTACATGGATCTATAGTTGTGATTACTTGGTTGATATGATACATCACAGAGATATGTTAACTCTTTTACCACACAATCCCAACTTTTAACAATCCTGAGAAAGAAGCCTTCTGAAAACATTGCTGGAAAAGGAGAAAATGCTGGTAACCAGCATTTTCTCCTTTTTCCAACAATGTTTTTTACCCTGCTGCAAACTAATTTCAATTTTTTGAGTTACTTTTATTTTGCTGTCTGCAAGTGCTTTGAATTTGGACCAGACTAAAGTTTTCTCCTTTTCCCACAATGTTTTTACCCTAAAGCAAACTAATTTCAATTTTTTGAGTTACTTTTATTTTGCCGTCTTCAAGTGTTTTGAATTTGGACCAGACTAAAGTTTTGTCGTTTGGTAAAGCATAAATTAACATGAAAATTTACCTGTAGGGAGACGGCAGTGATATTGTACTGTACAGAGATGTTCTGCAGATTTGACAAAAACATAAAGATCTCCGTCATCATGGTTACCAACTAAATCGAAATAGTTGCAAATATCATCTCGAGATAAAATCTCTGTCAGACGTATTTCCATCCCACTCCACCATGTATCTAAGTGTTTTGATAAGACCTCCGTCCTCTGCAACGATAAAGAAGTTGTACCAATATTTGTTACAAGGAATCAGCAATAGAGTAGTCCCCCCCCCCACCTCCAAAAGTTAGTTTACCAGTGGATTTAGAAAAAGATGCTCATGGTAAAATTGCTACGTAACAAACTAGGGGAGCTCACTCATTATCATGCTATTAGTAGATCTGCCTATTTCAAAAGCCTCTACAGCTGAAGATAAAACAAATTCATACAAAGTTTAACCCATTACCACATTTCCCTACTTTTGATGCCCCTGCCAAAGAAGCCTTTAGAAACCATTGTGGGAAAAGGAGAAAATGCTGGTAACCAGCATTTTCTCCTTTTCCCACAATGTTTTCTACTCTTTACAAAACAAATTTCAAATTTTCAGTCACTTTTATTTTGTTGTCTGCAAAAGCTTTCAATTTGGACCAATCTAAAATATTGTTGTTTGGTAATGGGTTAAATATATTTACTCCAATAAGATAGCCAAGAAAACATGGTGGAAAATTTCTCCGTTTATCTCAGTAAAGTTGTCAAAGAGCATTTCAATGAGGTGAATATCAATTCAGGGCCATTCAGCTCTTTTATATCTGTTTTAACCCTTAAAGGCCCATTCACAACTATTGTCACCATGGCAGCCAGTGTATATCAAGATCAAACTGCACAAAACATGCAGTCTTATATTTGATCTATGCGCTCTGCTATATCAAGAAATTCTGGACAAGGGCTACCTAGAAGCTGCCATTGAGTCATGCTCTTTGACCCCCATGTAAGAGAGTCAAGGGAAAACCCTGTGTCTCTGAAAAGTAACAAAACACTGTTGCAAATGTAGGTAATTCTGGTTACAAGAATTTTTCCTTTTTCCCCACTTTGTTTTTGGAAGCCCATTTTTTAAGAGTTGTTAAATCTCTGGATTGTGCTGTAAGGGATCAATTCATGTGGCCACTAAGACAGATCTACTGTATCAAGATTTATTTCCATTTTTCCCTATACATGTACTCATAAATACTCCACAAACCTACCTCCAAATCTGTGTTAACCATATGTAGTATTCCTCCTCCAGAGTTAAGAAGAGCACATATATATCTGAGTACGGCCGCATTTCCCTGGTCTTTGATGTTGCGGGTTATACAGACTGGACAGTGAAGAATAATTTCACCATAGTGTTCCAGATAGGAGGTACTATAAACAGAAAGAAATATTTTAGCCAAAGATCATAATAAAGCATAACTCTTTACCACACAATCTGAAGTCTGAATGTCCCTGAGGAAGTAGGTTTTTGAAAACACTGTGGGAAAAGAAGAAAATGCTGGTAACCAGCATTTTCTCCTTTTCCCAAAGTGTTTTCTCCCTGTCAAAGGCAAATTTCATCATTCGAACCACATTGTTGTAGACCTGCAAATGCTTTGATTTGAATTTGGACACATCTACTTTTTTTGTCTTGTGGTAAGAAATGGCAGAATGTTGGACTAGTCGTAACTGAAAGTATTTACTGCAGACAAACTTAATCAGTCTCATATAACCTGACTTTGAAGCATTACCAAGCAACAATATTTTAAGCTAGTCCACATCGAAAGCATTTGCAGGAGACAAAGATAAAAGTGACTGAAAATTTGAAATTTGTTTTGTGAAGGGTAGAAAACATTGTTGGAAGAGGTGAAAATGCTGGTTACCAGCATTTTCTCCTTTTCCCACAATGTTTGCCAAAGGCTTCTTCCTCATCAAAAGTAGGGTTTGTGTGGTAATGGATTACGTGAATTTTAATAAAATATGTTTTAAAACGTATTCTTCTCCTGGGTCAGTAAAAAATGTGATCATTTGATGAGCACACAATCCTCAGTTTTGATAACGATGAGGAAGGAGCCTTTAGGATAAGGAGACAATGCTTGTAGCCATCATTTTCTCCTCTTTTGTATGGTGTTTTATGCCACTTTCAACAGTATTTCAGTCATATCACAGCGACAGTTCACATATTCATGTTTCCTGGGTTTCACCAGTACTAGGCTAGGCCCTGAAGTGTCTTGCCCAAGGACACTCCTGTGAAAAAAAAACCAATGGAGCCAGCGAGGCTCGAACTCGGGACCTTCGGGTCACGAGTCCTACACGTTACCACTGAGCCACACAGGACCCCGTTTTCTCCTCTTCCCACAATGTTTTTAATCCCATTAAAGAAAATGTCAATCATTTGAGTTACACACTTAAAATTGATATCTGCAAATGCTTTCAATTTGGTCAATTCCACATTTCAGTCCTTTGGGAGAGAGGCCATATACAGGCCCGTAGGAAGTAATTTTGGATTGGGGGGGCCAACATCATTTTCAATTTTGGATTGGGGGGGGGCCAACATCATTTTAGAATCGGCTTGTCCTGATTTTACATATATTGCGTTTGGTTATACAGTGAGAAATTACCCACCTACTAATACCAATGACCGAAAAGGAAGGAAATTTGTTCAACAATGTGGTGAATTATGAGATTTGGAGAAAAACTAAAGCAGAAAATCTCAAGAAATGAAATGTGATGTCAGAAATTGTTTGGTGTCTGTCAGATAACAAAAGAAGAAAAATTTCCATGGCTCGCCGCTGTTTGTTTAGAAACTATTTTAAATTGTTCCAAATTTTCTATAGTTTCATTCCCTTTATGCACGATGATTGTCTAGCAATATTGAGCGAAATACTGTCACAGTCATTTCATTGGTGATTTTTATGCAATAGCACACTACTGAAAAAAGACATGTTGTACTTCATCTACTACTTTGGTTACTCTACCACTTTGTAACCCTCATTATACAGTATATAATCAATATGGTTAGCCCTTTCAGCACCATAGGTGAAATACAAGCCTTCTGAAGACAGCACAGATCAATATCAGACAACAGGCAGTCAGCATGCAGTCTGATCATTCAGGTAGCATGCAGTCTGATCTTGTATCTATGCCATCCCTTTGTTTTTTTTGTAAAACCTTAAGATAAAAAATTGCATAGTTTTTGTATTTGCAGCCATGAAAAAAAAGTGGAGTTTATATATTTGGTGCTGAAGGAGTTAAACTCAAAGAAAATGTTTCAATCCCAATCTGTGTGTATATACATATTCAGATATTTTTATCATCTCAATCTGTTAGAATTCTATCCTCATTTGTCATCCTGGGCAGATGGGCTTTTAAAAAATTGTTAAAAAAAAGGACAGAATTCTGGTCACTAAACATGCTTAACCCTTTCCCAAACAAGCCCTTGTTTTTACGTGTCTGCAGTACAAGTCTTTTGCAAACAATGTGGGAAAAGGAGAAATTGCTCGTAACGAGCAATTTCTCCTTTTCCCACAGTGTTTTCTGCCCATTCAGATAATTTTCTGCCTTTGTTATGAAAGTTAACATTGTCGTCTGCAAACTCTTTCAGTTTGGAAGAGTCTAAAATGTGTCTTTTGGGAAAGGGTTAAAGGCGATTGTAAATGATCAGTAATCATTTCCTGCAATCTTATTTGATAATCTTATTAAAAAATAAACGGTCTCAGGGTTCTCAAAATCAGAACGCAGCTGGAGGTTTTGTGTCCAGATCCTGACCAAACACAGTATCAATATCTCTCTGGCAACAAAATTGTCTTTGCAAGCCACTTTTTAGAAAATTATGTGGCAAATACTACACATGCTGAAAATTTCAATGAATTGGTTTGTCCTCTTGATTAGGTGCATTTCATCTACTGAGTGCAAAGCATTTCTACATTTAAAGAATAATTATACAAAGCTTTACCATACATTTGTGATGCTGATAGTGGGTTATTGTTACTGTAACGTCTCTTTCTTTGACTTGGCCACTCTGTAAAACAAAGAGTGGCCAAGTCAAAGAAATTTCAATGAATTGGTTTGTCTTCTTGATTAGGTGCATTTCATCTACTGAGTGCAAAGCATTTCTACATTTAAAGAATAATTATACAAAGCTTTACCATACATTTGTGATGCTGATAGTGGGTTATTGTTACTGTAACGTCTCTTTCTTTGACTTGGCCACTCTGTAAAACAAAGAGTAAACAAGTTTTTTACTGCCAAATGAACAGTTCTAAGTCAATTACATTATTTTCAGTTTTTGAAGCCTGATGAACAGGACAGAGGAGTGCCATGGAGGCCACTGGCACTCTCTTGACAGTAGCACTACTTAATGCATTTTGATACCCTTCTATCAGGTTATTAGCACCTGTGAGGACATATTAGGATTTTTTCAACACTACTTGATCATAAAACATCTGAAAATATACGGTGTTTTAGAAAAGGGTTGAAAATATTTATTCTCAGTAACAGGTAGAAGTCTGGAAAATTTGCTCCACCATAAGTGACTGAACAAAATAGACCACCAACTTCTCTAATCTAAATATATCGGAATCTTGTCACATTATTCCAGTCTGTTAACATGACATTTTGGCATCAAGGCACATGTCAGGAACTTCTGAGGATCAAAATTTGATTTTAAACATAGCATTTTAAATAGGACATTTACCCCATCTAAACAAAATGGTTAAACCGGTTGTGATTGTGTTAGAACATGTAATTTTGGCCTAATAGTGCCTGAGGCCCCTGTCTCACTAAAACTGTTCTTAAGATCTTAAGATAGTCTTACCCTGGTCAACAAAATCATAAAACAGACCATGGCCAGGATAGGACCTGCGGACATGTTTTTTCCGTTGTTAAATGCAAATGCACTGCCATTTGATGCCCACCCGAACCGCATCTTCAACAGGATCGAAGTATGGCAGTTCTGTTTGTGGGATCATATGTCCATCTCGTTTTAAGTACATTGTCACTCCGTCTAATTACAGGACAGGATAGTTGCAACAAATTCTGAATAGGCTCAAAGTTCTTCAGCACCCTTCCCGTTCCAATCTGTCCATTAAGTTTGCAAACATATTGTTAAAGGTTTTTAATACGTCCACTCTGTCCGAATATTGCGGGGCGGGGGAGGGGGGGGGTCCGTTTAGCAACATTTTTTGGAACTGAGTGAGAATAAGTTTGGTGTGACGGAAGTGTCAGGTTTAGCGTCGGACCCGTCACATTTGCAAACTGGGACCTTGCAATCCTACCCGATGTCATGCTTTGACTTTGCATCTAAACGTCAAGTAAGAAAGTAGGTTTCGATATTTTCATCTTCCCAGCTTTGATGTTTCCCGTGTTAGAAGAAGGCGCTTAGCATACATGCTAGTTCCTTAGTTTGTTCATAACCTTGTTTACAAAATTTGGTCTTACTTGTTTGAATAGAAATTTATACGCTAAATATGCTTATGTTCTATATGTTCTAGATAGAACAAGTGAATAACTAATACATGGATCCGTGGAAATCGATATTTGACCAATCAGGACATCGCATTTATTCTACCCGATGTCCTACCTTGGTTTCTGCTATTTTGGCTCACAAATAAACGACTGTTAACGTTGGAAGAATGCAATTCTCTTTATCTATGTTGTGTTTTTAACGTTTGAATTTTAAAAAAATCTTAAAAAATGTGCTTTGCGGACGTGTACCGATGACGTGCGATCATGCAGAGGCTATAGACAAGTTTAAATTATGATGATTACTGAAAATTTGAACTTATGCAAAGAGCTGATCAGCGCTGGATAATGGATTAATTCAAAGTATTCTGTAATTTTTCCTCTCTGAAAGAGAAATCTGAAAAACAAAGGTAAAAATAAACCTAGATGAAGTATTAATAAAAAGAAATACTTTTACTTGAATATTAACCTTATTCAATAACCTATGCACATCCAAACAGTGGCCGCGTAACTTGTCACCAATGTTTCAATTTGACATTAATCTTAACCCATGGTGCATGAAGAACATGCTGAATGTGTACTGGGATCGTATATACGATCTCTGATGTGTAGATATAGATCAGATTGCAAATTACATGATGATTAGTCTTGGATTTAAAGTACCTGCTAATTACAATAAGCACTTTGACATTGTCTACTATCAAAAGGCACAAAGCATTATTTTGCAATTATCGTTTAAATGCAAAAATAAGATTGCAGAAATGAATATAATTCCTATGTTAGGCGAAAAAAATCATTTTATTCAATTCGGTTTAAAACTGGTCGGTATAATCGAGTAAGTCAGTTTACATGCTAGTAGTAGTAATGATTGCCTGCAGATGCACGAAAACTCACTGTTGGAAACAATTAAGAAAATTCGTTACTATCCAGCAGAGAAAAAGCATTCACACATCGAAGCTACTGGTAAGGCTGGGTCCCTTGATAAAGACTGACATTAAAGAAACAGAACGACTGGACGTCAAATTGCGTGTGTGACCTTAGAATCAAAGTACCGACGATACCTACATAAAATTTATAAAAGTACCAATGGTACCAAACTTAAAATTATTTTTGTTGCTAAGTACATAAGAAAATCTCCACTGTGGCACATCAGAGAAGTAATCACTTTATCTCTGTACAAAAACTTAACTCTATGGGCACACGACCGTTAGAACCTGATTGATTAAGACCATTCTGATAGTGTTCAAAATGGTGTCTATATTGAGTTACAAGATTTTTAGGATTAGATTACCATCTGATCTTCACTCTGCTGTGTTGTTGGAACTCAGTTGAATGGCCTAATTAACTCTTTACCAAACGATAAATTTTATAGACTGGTCCAAATTGAAAGCATCTGCAGATGACAAAATTAATGTGCCTAAAAAAATGGAATTTGATTTGGGAAGGGTAGAAAACTTTGTGGGAAAAGGAGAAAATGCTGGTTACTAGCATTTTCTCCCTTTCCTACAATGTTTTCAAAGGCATTTTTTCGTTAGGGTCGTTAAAAGTTGGGAATGTGTGGTAAAGAGTTAAGACACTGTGATGTTCACCCACATCAGTAGTATAAATTATTATTTTCACTGTCAAGATGATTCTTGTGAATATCCACAATACAGGAATAGTAAAGATATTGTATTGTTATAATGCCATGAGTCTGTTCTGTTGTTGATACTAATGAGAATTGCATCATTAAGACAATTGTTAGGTGTATCCACGACATAGCTTTAAATGTTTCTTTTGGCTTGTCAATATCAAACTCTGTTTTCAAAGTGTAGCATTTTCTATAAAGTAATTGTAGAACTCTTTACAGGACAAAAAAAAAAGTCTTGTCAATATTAAGCCTTTACCAGATAGGCCTAATGTCTATTTTTTATGGTTCGGAGGAAGAAGCTTCTGGAAACATCTTGGGAAATGGAGAAGTGGCTGATCACCAGCATTTTCTCCTTTTCCCATGATGTTTTCCACTCTTTAAAGTCAAGTTTTAATATTTGAGTTGTGTTTATTTTGTCATCTGCAATTCTTTGCTGTTAACTCTTTACCAAACAACAAAATTACAGACTGGTCCAAATTGAAAGCATTTGCAGACGACAAATTAAAAGTGACTGAAAAATTAAAATTTGGTTTGGGAAGGGTAGACTAGAAAACATGGTGGGAAAAGGAGAAAATGCTGGTTATCAGCATTTTCTCCTTTTCCTACAATCTTTTCAAAAGGCTTTTTTCCAAGGGTAATTAAAAGTCAAGATTGTGTGCTAAAGGGTTAAGGGAGACTATAAGACCTTTCACAGACAACCTAGATCAAGATTACCCTTATATTACAGAATATGCAGTCTGATCATCAATCTACACTCCAATAACAAGATAATTTTTCCTCCAAAATGGATTTAAAGTAGTAACATTTGGGGTTTTATTGTTGCTTAACCCTTTACTCCATCTATAGATACTCGTTTCTACGCATTGCTTGTAGGAGCCTTTGGTAAACATTGTGGCAAAAGGTAAAATTGCTGGTGACGAGCAATTTCACCTTTTATCACTATGTTTTCTATGCTAAATCGCGAGCAATGTCACCTTTTGCCACAATGTTTTCTATTCTATCAGAAGGTGTCCTGTACACATAAAGAAACCGGCTTCATCCTTGCTGTTATTTAGGGTCAATTAGAGATACCATAGAAATGCCTTATGGGGTTAAGGGTTAAAAGTTTTGATTAACTTATTTTGCAGGTGAAGGGTTAAATAAATGCATTTCATATATTTTGATATTTTTATTTATAATTATTGCAGGACAAAGGTGTTGTGTTGGGTGTCTATAAACCTGCAGATAAAGATGGCGAACTGATCTTGACTAAAACTGCTCAAAGTTTTGATCAGCAAACTTCGGGTCAAATCACTAAAATACTGAAAGGAGTGTAAGTGGATATGCTTTCTTTTGATTTTTTTTCTTATTTTATTGCTGATCCAGATATGACTTAGTTTTTAACTTGTCCAAGCTGAAAGCATTTCAGATGAGTAATTAACCCTTTACCATGCAACAAAATTTGAATCATTCTCATATTGCAAGCATCAGAAGAGGAGAAACTAAACATGACTCTAATACATGTACTAAGTTTTGTTTCTGACAAAGTAAAAAACCTTGTGTGAAAAGGAGATATTGCTGGTTACCAGCATTTTCTCTTTTTCACACAATGTCTTGGAAAGCCTATTTTCTATGGGTTGTAATAACTTGGGATTTTGTGAGAAAGGGTAAAATGGGAGAAAGTGCATGTAAACTGTGCTCTGTTGTTTTCCAACATTGTTAACTCCGCACAATCTGGACTTTAACCCATTACCACACAACCCCTACTTTTGATGACCCAGAGAAAAAAGCCTTTAGAAAACATTGTGGGAAAAGGAGAAAATGCTGGCAACCAGCATTTTCTCCTTTTCCTACATTGTTTTTTGCTCTTCACAAAACAAATTTCAAATTTTCATGCACTTTTATTTTGTTGTCTGCAAATGCTTTCGATTTGGGCCAGCCTAAAATATTGTTGTTTGGTAATGATTAAATGACCATGAGGAAAAAGGCATTTGAAAACATTTCATAAAAAGGAGATGATGGTAACCAGCACTCCCAGCAGTTTTCTTCCTTTTTCACAATGTTTTCTATCTGTCCAAAGATAAGTTGTAATTTTTTAATCACGTATATTCGGTTGTCTGGAAATACTATCAGTTTTGACATTCTTAAGATTTTTTTTGTTTGATATAGTGTTAAAGAGTTTACAATATATGTTTTCTGTCCCAAGCAGAGCTGGCAAAAAATTAAAAGATGGGGGCTGTAGAGTACTGTATGATGTACACCCAGACTACACAAGCCTTGCCCTGTGTTGTGTCGATGAACAGAAGGAAGAAGAGATCCCGGAAGATCTGAATACAGAGAACATACAAGAAGCCCTTGACAGAATTCGCATTGCTGCAGCTAGTATGTACTATGTACATTGTTAGCTCTGTGGGATTATTTCTTTGTCAAACAATAAAATTTTTGACTTTTCTTAATTCAAAACATTTGCAGACGAAAACTGGGCCCGTATTCACCAACCATTCTCAAGAACATTCTTAGTCTTATCCTCCAAGAATTTCTAAATTTGAAAGAAACGCAAATTCTGATTGGCTAAACACTTTAGTTTAGTCAATCAGAAGTTTCGTTACTTTCAAATTTGGAAAATTCTGGAGACTGAGACCAAGAACGTTCTTAGAATGGTTGGTGAATACGGGCCCTGGATGTGGCTCAAATGGTGAAGATTGTTTTTGACAGGGTAGAAAGGGTAGAAAACATTGTTTCAAAAGGAGAAAATGCTGGTTACCAGTATTTTCTCCTTTTCCTTCAATATCTTAAAAAGCTGTCCTCCTAGAGTTCGTTTAGCATTATTTGCTAAGGGCTGACTCATTACCTCTTGAAACAAAGTTGCAGCAGATGATTTTGATTTCACAGTGGCTCCAATGATGCATTTTTTTTTTCAAAAGAGTAGAAAATTTTGTGGGAAAAGCAGAAAATGCTAGTTACCAGCATTTTCTGCTTTTCCCACAAAGTTTTCAAAAGGGGATCTTCCTCAGGGTCGTCAAAAGTCGTCATTGTGTGGTAAAGGGGTAATATGCTGTTGAACAACATTCTCATCCTCATTTCCAATTTTTTAGCTCACCTGAGCACATAGTGCTCAGGGTGAGCTATTGTGATCGATCGTTGTCCGGCGTCCGTCCGTCCGTCCGTGTGTCCGTCCGTCCGTCCGTCCGTCCGTCCGTGAACAATTACTTAAAAATTCTTCTCCTCTGAAACCGCCCAACAGATTTCAGTGAAATTTCACAGAAATGATCCTTAGGTGATGCACTTTCAAAATACTTCAAAGATTTGAATTCCATGGAGAACTCTGGTTGCCATGGCAACCAAGAGAAAAAACTTTAAAAATCTTCTTGTCCCAAACCGTAAGGGCTAGAGCTCTCATATTTTGCATGTAGCATCATCTAGTGACCCTCTACCAAAATACTTCAAATTATGGCCCTAGTGTTGAAAATGGCCCTATGTTGTGGGTTCTTGGATTTCACATGGAGATAAAGAAGGAAATCTTTAAAAATTTTCTTGTCCCAAACCATAAAGGCTAGAGCTCTCATATATGGCATGTAGTATCATCTAGTGGCCCTCTATTAAAATACTTCAAATAATGGCCCTAGTGTAGAAATTGGCCCTATGTTGTGGGTTCTCGGATTTCACATAGAGATAAAGAAGGAAATCTTTAAAAATCTTCTTGTCCCAAACCGTAAGGGCTAGAGTTTTCATATTTGGCATGTAGCATCATCTAGTGACCCTCTACCAAAATACTTCAAATTATGGCCCTAGTTTGAAAATGGCCCTATGTTGTGGGTTCTCGGATTTCACATAGAGATAAAGAAGGAAATCTTTAAAAATCTTCTTGTCCCAAACCATAAAGGCTAGAGCTCTCATATATGGCATGTAGTATCATCTAGTGGCCCTCTACCAAAATACTTCAAATAATGGCCCTAGTGTGGAAATTGGCCCTATGTTGTGGGTTCTCCGATTCCACATAGAGATAAAGAAGGAAATCTGTAAAAAAACTTTATGTCCCAAACCTTAAGGGCTAGAGCTTTCATATTTGGCATGCAGCATCATCTAGTGGCCCTCTACCAAAACACTTCAAATTATGGCCCTAGTGTTGAAAATGGCCCTATGTTGTGGGTTCTTTGATTTCATTTAGAGATAAAGAAGGAAATCTTTAAAAATCTTCTTGTCCCAAACCATAAAGGCTAGAGCTCTCATATATGGCATGTAGTATCATCTAGTGGCCCCCTATTAAAATACTTCAAATAATGGCCCTAGTATGGAAATTGGCCCTATGTTGTGGGTTATCGGATTTCACATAGAGATAAAGAAGGAAATCTTCAAAAATCTTCTTGTACCAAACCTTAAGGGCTAGAGCTTTCATATTTGGCATGTATTATCATCTAGTGACCCTCTACCAAAATACTTCAAATTATGGCCCTAGTTTGAAAATGGCCCTATGTTGTGGGTTCTCTGATTTCACATAGAGATAAAGAAGGAAATCTTTAAAAATCTTCTTGTCCCAAACCATAAGGGCTAGAGCTCTCATATATGGCATGTAGTATCATTTTGTGGCCCTCTACCAAAATACTTCAAATAATGGCCCTAGTGTGGAAATTGGCCCTATGTTGTGGGTTCTCCGATTCCACATAGAGATAAAGAAGGAAATCTGTAAAAAACTTTATGTCCCAAACCTTAAGGGCTAGAGCTTTCATATTTGGCATGCAGCATCATCTAGTGGCCCTCTACCAAAATACTTCAAATTATGGCCCTAGTGTTGAAAATGGCCCTATGTTGTGGGTTCTTGGATTTCATATAGAGATAAAGAAGGAAATCTTTAAAAATCTTCTTGTCCCAAACCATAAAGGCTAGAGCTCTCATATATGGCATGTAGTATCATCTAGTGGCCCCCTATTAAAATACTTTAAATAATGGCCCTAGTGTGGAAATTGGCCCTATGTTGTGGGTTCTCGGATTTCACATAGAGATAAAGAAGGAAATCTTCAAAAATCTTCTTGTCCCAAACCTTAAGGGCTAGAGCTTTCATATTTGGCATGTAGCATCATCTAGTGGCCCTCTACCAAAATACTTCAAATTATGGCCCTAGTGTTGAAAATAGCCCTATGTTGTGGGTTCTCGGATTTCACATAGAGATAAAGAAGGAAATCTTTAAAAATCTTCTTGTCCCAAACCATAAAGGCTAGAGCTCTCATATATGGCATGTAGTATCATCTAGTGGCCCTCTACCAAAAGACTTCAAATAATGGCCCTAGTGTAGAAATTGGCCCTATGCTGTGGATTCTCGGATATCATTCAAACTTCTCTTAAATATTTATATGACCGGGTTTGGTTAAGAAAGATTATCTTCTTATCTAAACCAAGAAGACCTAAAGCTTTGGCCTTGCACTTCGATATTTGGTATTTATCTTCATTGTAAATCTTTACTGCTTGGTACTCAGGTGAGCGATATAGGACCATCATGGTCCTCTTGTTCTGAAATAGGTAGCATGAACATTTTGGAAAAAAGGAGAAGATGCTGGTAACCAGCATTTTCTCCTTTTCACACAATATTTTCTAATGCCTTTTTCCTATTGGTCACTTAAACTAAAAGATGTGTGGTGTAAAGGGTGAAAAATAAAGAAACAAAGCAATGATAAATATGAATATTTATTTATACTATACTAGGTGGTGTAAAAGCACTGAGAAATGTTGGAGAAGAGGAAGTAGATGTAGAGACCTTTGATAATGCCTGTGGTGAGTTCTTTGACCTTTTAACTCTTTACCAAACAATCCCTGGCTTTCACGACTCTGTGAAATAAAGCCTTTTGAAAACATTGTGGGAAAAAGGAGAGAATGCTGGTATCCAGCATTTTCTCCTTTTCCCACAATGTTTTTTACCCTTCCTGAAATAAATGTCAATTTGCTAATGCTTTCAAATTGAAAGAGTCTATAATTTAAGTTGTCTGGTAAAGTGTTTACTCTTCAACACATAATCCTGAGTTTTAAGGACATGTAAGTAGAAGCTTTTGAAAATGTGGGGAAATAGAAAAAAAATGCTGGTAACCAGCATTTTCTCTTTTTCCCTACAGTGTTTTCTTCCCATTCAAAAATTCAAATCTTCATTTGCTACATTTGAATTGTCTTCTGGAAATGCTTTCAATTCGTACAAGTCTTAATTAGACCAGAAAATATTACATTTGTCCTCGTTGAAAGCATTTGCAGATGAAAAAGGTAGATCTGACTCAAAAGATAGGGATCATCTCTAAGACAGGTAGAAAACATTATTGGGAAAGTGGCTGGGGGAGGGAAAGAGAGAAAATACTAGTTACCATCATTTTCTACATTTCCAATTATGTTTTCTGTGAGTTGTTGCAATACCAGATTTGATTTTCCCTGGAGGCTTTGGACATTTGTGTTGTTGTTTCCTTGGGCACTCCACTTCAAAGATACAGACTAGAACAAATATGTAGGTACCCAGATAAATTAGTATGTTATCATGGTTATATGGCTAGAATGGTGATCAAAGCAGCATGAAACATCATTCAGTCAATAATGACCCCCACTAGGGTATATACTATCTTAATTGGATCAAATTATATTCCTCATATTCACAGCTGCAGCAGAGGGCAGTTACCTCGGTTTGTATGTTTATGATGAGCTTAAAGAAGAAAAGAAAAGAAAAAAGCCTGTATCTCTACAGTTGTTACATGGTGATCCAGGGTAAGTGGATAATTTAGACTGAATATACAAATGCCAAAGTCACCGTAACCTGTAACTCATTACCAAACGACGAAATTTTTGGCTTGTCCAAATTGAAGCATTTGCAGACAATGAGATGAAAGTTGCTACAAATTTGAAATTTGTTTTTAAAAGGTTAGAAAACATTGTGGGAAAAGGAGAAAAGGCTGTTTACAAGCATTTTCTCCTTTTCCCACTGTGTTCTCTATAGGATTCTTTCTCAGGGTCATCAAAAATAGGGATTGTGTGTTAATAGGTTAAAATACCTTTCATCCTTTCATGACTGTTAGTACCTTTGCAACCAGTGTTGGTCAAGTTTAGACTGCACAAAACATGTGATCTGATCTTTGACCTACTCTGTCTGTTACCCTGACACTCAGGAGGCAAAAGCAACCATAATAATGCAATTATTTTGGCCCATTGGTGAGACTCAAAAAGTCTGTTGGGTTTATATGGCACTCTTAAGGTTAATTTGTAGTGTCTTTCACAACTTTAATTGCTGATATGGCTATTTAGGATCAATTATAGATGCCATAGGAATGCCTTATGGGATAAAGGGTAAAGTTCATGTTGTCTAACAGTCTGCGGAATCCAAAGGTACAGTGGTCCTTTGACATAGTTACAGAGAATCAAGCGATTCAAAAAGTTTGACACTTTTGAAGAGACATGAAACCTTTTTCATGGAGCATACTCATAATTGTTAGATAGCTTGTAGATGTGTCATATGATTTTGCAACTACAGGGATACAGCCCAATGGAATGAAGGTAAAGTGAAAGCTGAAGGACAAAACATTGCAAGACGTTTAATGGAGATGCCATCCAACCACCTTACACCAACGCTGTTTGCTAAAGCAGTGCAAGAAACCTTTACAGGCCGACCAAATGTCACTGTAACAATCAGGTAAGATACAAAATTGTTTGCTTGAAACCACAGGTCTAGATTAATATGGATAATTTTTTTCAAAACCCTTTACCTCTCAAAACCACTTCTAAATGACCCTAAGGAAGAAGCAAATTGAAAACATGATGGGAAAAGAAGGAAATGCGGGTGACATGGATATGTCCACTTTGGACATGTCTACATATCTGTTGTTTTGTAAACGACTAATAAGTAATATCTGTTCAAAACTTCATTTTGAGGGGTTGATTAGAAATTGTCTCATTTACTCTATACCAAACAACATAATTTTGGACTAGCTCAAATCTGAAGCATTTGCAGACAATGTAACAGTTCCTACAGGTAAATAAATACCACTAATTGTTGTATATGCTTGTGGAAGGGTAAAAAACATTTTGTTAGTGAGCACCCACAGTCCAAAATTAATTCAACTTACTAGACTATCTCGTCAAACAAATATACAGCAGATGATCACACAGCATTTGCAAATAACAAATTAAATCTGGCTCGAAAATAGAATTGTTTTTGAAAGGGTAGAAATCATTGTGGAAAAAAGAAAAACAACTGGTTTTCATCATTTTCTCCTTATGCATATTGTACTGAAAAGTTTGCTTTTTCTCAGGGTTCATCAAACGCAGGATTGTGCTGTAAAGGATTAACTCTTTGCCACACAATCACGACTTTAAATGACCATGAGAAAGAAAGCTTTAGAAAACATTGTAGGAAAAGGAGAAAATGCTGTTAACCAGCATTTTCTCCTTTTCCCACAAAGTTTTCTTCTCTTCCATAATCAAATTTCAATTTTGAGTCCCAATTATCTTTTCCTCTACAAATGCTTTCAATTTGGACTAGTCCAAAATTTTGCCATGTGGTAAAGAGTTAAAGGGAAAGTGGCTCATTACATTTTGTCATTTTTTCCACATCCTTTAAAACTTTAGTTGAAGTGCTTAGTAACTTTAGCAGAATGGATTTTTTTTTTCTGTTTAAGTCCTTTCAGATTTTTCAGCAAAGACACGATTTTGTGAGTGAATACATTTTTATGTTTGCTTCTATGTCTCTCACAGAGATAAATCTTGGATTGAAGACAACAACATGCGATCCTTCTTAGCAGTGTCACAAGGGTCAAATGAACCCCCTGTATTTCTTGAGATAGAGTATAAGAATTCTGCAGCTTCAAGTACAGATCCCATAGCCCTGGTTGGAAAGGGAGTTACATTTGATACGTAAGTTATGTACCCATAGTGTAATTTTGCTCTTACCGTAACACTTTCATACAACCTATTGCTGTATATAAACATGGCAGTTTTTTATGTGGTGTATATACTTTACTTTTTCGGAAAAGAAATAGCTGTTTTTTAACCATTAACCCTTTCCCAAACAATCCCTGGTTTTTATGACCCTAACATAGAAGCCTTTTGAAAACATTGTGGGAAAAGGAGAAAAATGCTGGTAACCAGCATTTTCTCCTTTTCCCAAAATGTTTTCTACCCTGTCAGAAACAAATTTAAATTGTTGAGTTAAGTTTAATTTGTAGTCTGCAAGTCCTTTCTATTTGGACAAGCCTAAAATTTTGTCGTTTGGTAAAGAGTTAAGTGCCTTTTACAACTATAGTTGTTTTTACATTGTGTGTAAATCAAGATCAGACTGCAAAAAATATGCCTTATCTAAAATTTGTCTTATTTTTGATCTATACTGACTCCTTTGCTGAGGCATTCTGGACAAAAACAACTTTAAAATTGCCATTAAATAGGTTAATTTGAGACTGAAAGTGTCTGTTAAATTTATTCCACATTTTTAGGATTAAAGGCCAATTATCCTTTGTCTTCACAGTGTTTTTCATACTGTTGACATATTTCATTATCCTCGTCATGCTAGTTCATTGGGGATCCTGTGTGACCCAGGGGTTTAAGTGGGAGATTTGTAATACAGAGGTTTTTGGTTTGACCCTAACCCACCATACTGGACTTTCATTGGAGTGTTATTAGGCAAGTTAAGGCAGAAGTATTACAACCTGGAAATATGTAAATCTAGTCTATTTTTCACTCAATATTTACTTTACTTTTGATAAGTGATAATTCTTTATTTTGACAGAGGTGGCATATCCATCAAACCATATGCCAACATGGACCAGATGAGAGCAGATATGGGAGGTGCAGCCTGTGTTGTTGGTAGTCTGTTTGCCATAGATCAGCTAAATTTACCTATTAATGTACATGGTAATTACTCTATTATGTAAATACATTTATGAAAAGGATGACAAGGGAAAAAAAGAGAGGCCCGTAAGCCTTTCACTAAACTGTATACACTGGAAATTTGCATCTGCAGTTTAGGTAAGCAACCATCAAATCTGAGAACAAGTTTTACTAAACTGCATAACTTTACAATTTCAGTAAATTTTTCAAAGTTAATTACAGCTTATTCCTTTAGGTGAAGTAAGGATCATTTGTTTGTATAACTTACTGAAATCTATACAGATACACAAAAAGCAGTGCAGGGTCCCTTTATACTGACTACAACTGTCCATTTCATTTGTATTTGGAGCTTTCGGAGTTAAAATTCTGATGAATGAAAGGTAACCATTTTGAATGTCAGAGTTCTCAAAAGTGGATTTTTTTTCAGTCATTCACAAGTTTTTGACGATGCAGTTTTCATTTGACTAAGTCACAAAATACTGCACAATATGTATCATTAATCAGACAATGTTGCTGATCTTGGTCAGCACTGTTCAGATAAACAGATGAAATTCAACCCTAGCTGATTTTGACTATTCACTTTTGAAATTTTTTCTTTATATTATTTACAGCAAGTTTGGTAAGAGGATGATGATTTAACCCTTTACACCATAAGGCATTTCTATGGTATCGCTCATTGACCCTAAATAAGAGCAAGGATGAAGCCATTTTTATGCGTAAAGGACACCTTTTGATAGCACAGAAAACATTGTGACAAAAGGTGAAATTGCTTGTCACAAGCAATTTCACCTTTTGCCACTATGTTTTCCAAAGGCTCCTACACCTACAAGCAGTGCATAGAAACAAGTTTCTACGGAGTAAAGGTTCAAAAGTTATGGTTTATGTTTAAGGATTTATTCCACTCTGTGAGAACATGCCTGGCGGCCGAGCTATAAAACCTGGCGATGTGGTGATAGCTCGAAATGGAAAGTCCATTCAAATAGACAACACAGATGCTGAAGGAAGACTTATTCTCGCTGATGCTTTAGATTATGCAGATACAGTGAATCCACAGTTTATACTGGATATGGCTACTTTGACTGGTATATAACTTTTTTAACGCTGTACCACATTACAAATCCAAATTGAAAGTTTTTGCAGATGACAAAATACTCAAATGATGGAATTTGTCTCTAAAAGGGTAGAAATCACTGTGAAAATTGTCTCCTTTTTCCCCATACAGTTTCCAAAAGCCTCAGGATCGTCAAAGCATCGAATTATCTGCTGAAGACTTTACAAAAAATTTCCAATTTTCTGATTGCCTGAATATTTATCCAGTGTTTGCCACTACTCACAGGAAATTTTTTACCAGACAACAGAATTTAAAACTCAAAAATAATGAAAGAACCCGAGCTAGCTTTTTCAGCAATGTGATTTGTTGCATGACTCAAAAACAAGTTTTTAAAACAAAGTATTGGAATTATTGACCATTTTATTTGTAAGGATCAAGAAATTTAACTGGTTTTAATTCTTTACCACACAGGAAAATTTTAGACTAGTCCAAATCAAAAGCATTTGTAGACTACAAAATGTGAGGGAAAAATTTAAATTCAGTAAGGGAAGGGTAGAAAACATTGTGGAAAAAGGAGAAAATACTGGTTACCAGCATTTTCTCCTCTTCCCACAATGTTTTCAAAAGGCTTCTTTTTCAGGGTTGTTAAAAGTAGGGATTGTGTGGTAATGAGTCAGTGTGACATAACTCTTTCAATACACGAATGCCAGTTAAATATTATGATGTAATGTTTCATATGACATAACATAATGTGACATCATTGTAACATATTTTTACCATTATGTCTGATTTTATCAGTGTGTGATGTGTGTATTTTAGCAAGAAAGTCTGTAGGTATGTCATAAAGGTTTTGATTTACCCTCAGGTGCTATAGATGTAGCTTTAGGATCAGGTGCAGCAGGTGTCTACAGTACCTCTAATAGTCTCTGGAAAACTCTTGAACAGGTGAGAAGTTTCAACATATGTCATGATTTGACTCATTACCAAACAACAATATTTCAGATTTGTCCATATCGAAAGCATCTGCAGACGAAAAAACAAAAGTGACTGAAAATTTGAAATTTGTTTTGAGAAGGTAGAAAACATTCTGGGTTACCAGCATTTTCTCTTTTTCCCACAATGATTTTTAAAGGCTTCTTTCCAAGGATTGTCAAAAGTAGGGATTGTGTGGTAATGGGTTAATATTTTACCATCCACCAAATAATCTCTAGTTTTAATGATCCAGAAAAAAAAGGGCTGTTGAAAAGATTGTTGGTGAAGGCAAAAATGCTAGTACCAGTATTTTTTCACTTTCCACAATTTTCTCTACAAAGGTATGGTTCATCATTTATGCCATTCTCAGTGCGCTGTCTGCAAATGCTTTCAACCTGGTCTGGTTAAAAAGTTTTTTTGTCTGGTAAATGATTAACCTTAACTCTTTACCAAAGAACAAAATTTTCAACTAGTCCAAAGTGAAGGCTTTTACAGACGACAAAATAAATGTCAATCAAAAATTGAAATTTGATTCAGGAAGGGTAGAAAACATTGTGGGAAAAGGAAAAATGCTGGTTTCCAGCATTTTCTCCTTTTCCAACAATGTTTTCAAACGCTTTCTTAGTCAGGGTCGTTAGAAGTTGGGATTGTGTGGTAATGGGTTAAAGTACTATATATATTTAGAGTTGTTTTGGAGATTTGTAGTACAAGATCAGACTGCCTTTCAGGGATAGTATAGATCAAGATCAAACTCTTTGGATTGTATTCACTGGATGCAAGATCTGCACTCTGTATTTGTGTGAAATATTATACTGAAAGCACCTAAAGTTTAATGTGACTTTTTTTTTCCACATTCATAAAGGTTGCTTCATTTCTTAAGAGTTTCAAAACACTTCTTGTAAAGACAGATATTAGACAAAAATTTAATAAAGAAATGTGCTTAACTCTTTACCAAACAACTCCGACTTTTAACAATCCTAAGAAAAACAGCTTATGAAAACATTGTGGGAAAAGGAGAAAATGCTGGTAACCAGCATTTTTTCCTTTTCCCTTGATGTTTTCTACCCTGCTAGCAACAAATTTCAGTTTTTGAGTTATGTTTATTTTGTTGTCTGCAAGTGCTTTCAATTTGGACCTGTCTAAAATTTTGTCATTTACCAAGCAAGTTGTTACACAGTATGGACCAATTTTCTCAGAAAATAGGCTGAATTGGTTAGGAAAATGCTTGCACATAAAAAAAACAAAAAAACAGGATCAAGTTGTGCGGATTGCATGCAGATGCATTACAGTGCCTTACTCACAGAATATGACTTGTATTTATGATTTCTTTCTGATTATTTGTATAACACAGGCAGGCTCTAAGTCTGGGGACAGGGTGTGGAGGATGCCACTATTCAAACACTATTCCAAACAAGTGACAGAGTCAGCACTAGCTGATGTTAATAATATTGGTAAATACTCTAGATCAGGTGGCTCATGTACTGCAGCAGCTTTTCTGAAGGTAAATTGTTGAGTCCGCCTTCCACATTATGCTTAATTCCCTTTTTAAGACTTTTAATAATGTGACTTCTTGTGATGGCTTGCATAATCACCTCCCTTTCATTAACTCTTTACCAAAGAACAAACTCGTAGGCTTGTCAAAATTCAAAGCATTTGTACATGGCAATTTAACCCTTTACCAAATGACAAAATTTTAGACTGGTCCAAATTGAAAGCACCTGCAGATGACAAAATAAATGTAACTCAAAAATTGAAATTTGTTTCTAGCTATCAGGGTAGAAAAAGTTATGGGAAAAGGAGAAAATGCTGGTTACCAGTATTTTGTCCTTTTACCACAATATTTTCAAAAGACTTCTGTTTCAGGGTTGTAAAAAGCAAGGATTGTTTCGTAAAGGGTTAAATATGGCTCAAATGATAGACTCTGTCTTTAACCCATTACCACACAATCCCTACTTTTGACGCCCCTGAGAAAGAAGCCTTTTGAAAACACTGTGGGAAAAGGAGAAAATGCTGGTAACCAGCATTTTCTCCTTTTCCCACAGTGTTTTCTACCCTTCCCAGAACAAATTTCAATTTTTCAGTCACATTTGTTTTGTCATCTGCAAATGCTTTCAATTTGGACCAGTCTAAATTTTTCTCGTGTGGTAATGGGTTAAGAGGGTAAGATTATTGTGGGAAAAGGAGAAAGTACTTGTAACTAGCATTTTCTCCTTTACCCACATTTTCTACCTTATCTTAGACAGAAATCATCATTTGGGCTTTATTTTATATGTCATCTGCAAATGCTTTCAATGTGATTGATTCGAAAATTTTGTCATTTGGTTAAGAGTTTAAAGTATGTTTAATGAATACATTTGACAAGATTGTGATAGAAGATAACAACCTTTGGTGCTCAGCCTTTCCCTTTTAACTCTGTACCACAAGATTTTAAGTTGTCAATATCCAAAGTATTTTCAGATGACAAATTTGTTTCAAATGGTAGGATTTGGCTTTGAAAGGGTCAAAAGCATTGTAGGAAAAGGAGAAAATGCTGGATAATCAGCATTTTTTTTTTGTTCTTTTTCTAACAATATTTTCAAAAAGCCCACTTCCTCAAGGTGGCTGAAAATTTGTAATTGTTTAGTAAAGTGCTAATTAGAATGCTTTCAAAAGTGGTCTGCTGCAAGATACAACAAAGGTCCTCTGTAGGTTGTAATACTGGAACTATGTTTTCCTTTTTTCAGGAGTTTGTGAAAAGTAAAAGATGGATACATATTGATATAGCAGGTGTAATGAGCAATAAGGATGAAATACCATATTTATGTAAAGGAATGGCTGGTAAGTATAGTCATGTTTTCATGTTGCATCCAAATCTTTGGACTTTTTTGTGCTTGAAGTTTAATGGAATAAAAAAGACATGTGGATAGAGTTAGCATTCCTGCTCAATAAGGACGCTGAGGAGGGAGGCTTTGAAAACAATATCAGAAAATTTTCTTATATTTTACTGCATTCAACTAATTCTAGATATACTGAAAACTTTTATGAGGGACATGCATCATAAGAATACAAAATACCTTCAGTGTATCATATGAAAAGCAGCGTGCGTAAAAACGACAAAAGGATAATGTAAATCCTATATCATTATAGTTTTATTTCTTGTCTTGCACTGCAAGGGTACCTATAGTTTCCTTCAGTAAACTATCAGTTAACCCAGGATTTCACAACCATTTCAAAACAGTCCTATTTTTTCATGACCCTGAGGTAGAAGGCTAATGAAAGCATTATGAGAAAACGCTTAGAAATGGTGTATTTTCCTTTTTCTCACAGCCATTTCATTCCTTCCAAAACATGCAATATGATTATTTTTTTATTCTCATTTCATAATGGTCACATGCAAAATTATATTAGCTTGTAAATAGCAAATAAAAGAAAGTTTTTCACAAAACAAACAATGTATACCCCTTCCTGGCCTTTTTCTTTTAAGCTGACCTGAGCATGAAGTGCTTCAGGTAAGCTTTAGCGATTGTGCTGAGTGTGGTCCATCCTGTACCTTGTGTATGCTCTAGAGGCCACATTTTCAGTCTAATACTCATTAAACTTGGTCAGATTGTTTTGTCTTGATGATATCTGGGACGAAATTGGGTCAATGGGGTGAAGTCGGTCGTTAGGTCAAATCCTAGAAAAACTTTGTGTACACTCCAGAGGGCAAGTTTCTTGTTGAATAGTCTTGAAAATTCATCAGAATCTTTGTCTTTATAATGTCTTGGATGAGTTTGAAAGTAGTTTATGTCAGGTTAAAAACTAGGTCACTGGGTCAGGTCTTTAATGAACCTGTGTACACTGTAGAAGCCACATTTTGAATCCAATTTGCCTAAAAGTTTTTCTGAAAATTTTTCAAGATAATATTGTAGATGAGTTTGAAAATGGGAATATGGGGTGTAGATCTAAGCTCAGACTGCTTTTACTGCTGTTCTTAACAGAAAAATCTTACTTGCCTTGCTTTTCCTTTTTTGTAGGTAGACCAACAAGAACGATAGTGGAATTTATTCAACAGCTGGCTGCTGACAAACATTGATAAGATATCTAATCCTTCATAAAACAGTCTTATAACCCTTGGAAAGAAGGCTTTTGAAAACAGTAGGGGATAAACAAAAAAAAACAACATGATATCAGAATTTTTTCATCCTGTCATTTAAGCCTGATTTAACCCTTTACCAAATGACAAAATTTTAGACTAATCTAAATTGAAAGCATTTGCAGACGACAAAATAAACCT
Source organism: Tridacna crocea (assembly GCA_943736015.1). Lineage (NCBI taxonomy): Eukaryota > Metazoa > Mollusca > Bivalvia > Cardiida > Cardiidae > Tridacna > Tridacna crocea. The sequence goes on from OX031064.1 coordinate 21,074,991, forward strand.
AACTCAAAAATTGAAATTTATTTTTCCAGCAGGGTAGAAAACATTGTGGGAAAAGGAGAAAATGCTGGTTACCAGCATTTTCTCCTTTTCCCACAATGTTTTCAAAAGGCTTCTATCTCAGAGTCGTAAAAACCAGAGATTGTTTGGGAAAGGGTTAAACTGACTTCAAAAAGTGCTTTTTCTGGACTAAGTCTGCATCTTTCTAGTCACATAAATTGTTAACACCAGATTTTAGGAGTCTGTATGAAATTTTCTGCTGGATGTTGTCAAAAAAATAAGTATTGCCATAGCCCCGTTGTTGTCTGCATCATTATCAGTACCATCAAAATGCGAGAACTTTGGCATTTCATAATATCTGTTTTAGTATTTGCTTCAAACTTGCAGTAGTTATTAATCTTTTACCCCATAAGGCATTTCTATGGTATCTCTAATGGACCCTAAATAACAGCAAAGATGAAGCTGTTTCCTATGTGTATATGACACCTTTTGATAGTGTAGAAAACATTGTTGTGAAAGGTGAAATTGCTCTTCACAAGCAATTTCACCTTTTGCTACAATGTTTTCCAAAGGCTCCTACAAGCAGTGCGTAGAAATGAGTATCTATAGAGTAAAGGGTTAAAAAGGAACCCATGTAACAAGAGCAGATAACCATCAAAATATTTTGAAATAGTTACACCCCTCAGATTTTTCACTGGAAAATGAATCTATCTCTAAAAGCAACTGCACCAATTCATTGTTACCTGCATGAGGTGCTCTCATTAAAATTATTGTGTCAGGTAGAAAACTTATGTCAGTCACTGCATTATGAAAACCTAGCTAACTTTGTCCTGCTGTTAACAATGCCAAATTAAAGAAAGGGGCATTGGTTGTACTGATATCTTACAAAGTATTGGCCTGTGTGCAATAGAGATCATAGGTTTATGAGCAGTGCTCTGGCAAAAGGGGCTAGATGCATTATTATAAAAAGTGATCATGTATTTATCAATCCATGAAGTCTATTTAGCTAATGATTAATTGGATCTGGAAGTAGAATGTTCTTTGACATGCAGAAAATTTAAAAATAGCTCAACATTTTGACCTGTGTCAGCCTTGGAGGACTACTTATGCTAAAATTTGTTGACACTTATATTCATTAACCCATTACCACACAATCCCTACTTTTGACGCCCCTGAGATAGAAGCCTTTTGAAAACTTTGTGGAAAAAGGAGAAAATGCTGGTAACCAGCATTTTCTCCTTTTCCCACAATGTTTTCTATCCTGCTGGAAACAAATTTTAACTTTTGAGTTAACTCATATATACAGTACCCGTCCAAGTCTGCACTGCCTGCAGCTGGAAATATGGTTGTAAGAAGGGTTCCAAAGGTTAAATGATTGCTAAACACTTTGCCATTCAATCCTGAGCTTTAATGACCGGGAGAAAAAAGCCGTTAGAAAACAATATGTGGATAGGAGAATTATTTTTTCTTTTTCCAGAAAGTTTTCTATCATATCGAAGATATATTCCATCATTTAGATAACATTCAAATTGTTGTCTTCAAATGCTTTCATTTTAGACAAGTCTCGTTTGTGACAGTTGAGTGAAAATTTCTACAGTCATCCAAATTCAATGCATTTGCAAAGAACAAGTGAATTAAAAATAGAATTATAGTTTATGTCTTGCAACTAATGGAAGTGTTCTGGGAGAAAGTAAAATGGAGTTTATTGGTATTTTTTTTTATTTCCACATGTATTTTATAAAGGCTTTTCGCTTGGGGTCATGAAAAGTTAGTATTGTCTGGTAAAGGGTATCATTTTTTTTTTTTTTATCAATGTCAAGCTTTGTTAGATCCACATATTAAACTGAACAGACAATAAATTTAAAAGAAAAAAAGAATTCACATGACTGTTTTTGTCTTGCTAATGACCTAATGGAAAACGTTTTGGCAGAAAAGGGAAATTGTGATGAGCAGTCTCTCCCGGTCATGGTATTTTCGCCTTAATTCATGTTGATTTTTCTTTTTTATTGATGTGTGTAAATGCATGCCTAAATGAATCTTGTGTCAGATTTATTCTTGCTTGCACTGGTTTTTTTTTTCCCACTTGCTTTTTAGCTCACCTGAGCACAACGTGCTCAAGGGGAGCTTTTAGGGTCACTGGGTGTCCGTTGTCCGTCGTGCAACGTGCATCGTCAACAATTCTTTAAACATCAACTCCTCCTAAACCGCTGGGTCAATTTGGACCAAACTTGGCAGGAATGTTCCTTGCGAGGTCCTGTTTAAAAGCTGTTCACAGAATTTGATTCCATCAAAAACTCTGGTTTCCATGGCAACCAAATGGAATTTTTTTAGCAAATTCTTTAAAAATCTTCTCCTCTGAAACCGCTGGTCAGATTTTGAAATTATTTGACAGATATGTTCTTTGGGTGACCCTTTTCAAAAATTGTTCGTGAAATTTTGATCCGTCAAAAATTGTGGCTCTGGTGAATGGGGGCTACTTGCACTATACAGAAATCAAGGAATTCTTTAAAAATCTTCTCCTCTGAAACCGCTGGTCGGATTTTGGAATAATTTCACAGATATGTTTGTTGGGTGACCCTTTTCAAAAATTGTTCATGAAATTTTGATCCGTCAAAAAATGTGGCTCTGGTGAATGGGGGCTACTTGCACTATACAGAAATGAAGGAATTCTTAAAAAATCTTCTTCTCTGACACCCCTGGTCAGATTTTGAAATAATTTCACAGAGTTGTTCCTTGGGTGACCCTTTTCAAAAATTGTTTGCGAAATTTTGATTGGTCAAGAAACATGGCTCTGGTGAATGGGGGCTACTTGCACTATAGGGAAATGAGGAAATTCTTAAAAAATTTTTTTTCTCTGAAAACGCTGGTCAGATTTTGAAATAATTTCTCAGGGATGTTCCTTGGGTGACCCTTTTCAAAAAGTGTTTGCGAAATTTTGATTGGTCAAGAAAAATGGCTCTGGTGAATGGGGGCTACTTGCACTATAGGGAAATGAAGAAAGTTTTAAAAATTCTTCTTCTCTGAAACGGCTGGACAGATTTTGAAATGATTTCACAGAGATGATCCTTGGGTGACCCTTTTCAAAACTTGTTCACAAAATTTTGATCCGTCAAGAAGCATGGCTCTGGTGAATGGGGGGTACTTGCACTATATGGAAATGAAGAAATTCTTGAAAATTGTTCTTCTCTGAAACCCCTTGTCAGATTTTAAAATTATTTGACAGAGATGTTCCTTGGGTGATCCTTGGTCTTGTGAATGGGGGCTACTTGCACTATATGGACATGATGAAATTCTTGAAAATTCTCTTTTTCTGAAATCCCTGGTCAGATTTTAAAAGAAATTTTCCGAAATGATTTTTGGGTGACCCTTTTCAAAACTTGTTCGTAAATTTTGATCCATCAAGAAACATGGCTCTCGTGGATGGGGGATACTTGCTCTTATACAGAAATGAAGAATTCTTAAAATTTCTTCTTTTTGAAACTGATGGTCAGATTTCGAAATTAATTTTACAGGTGACCTTTTGGAAATTGCTTAGCAAAATTATAAATTTGGTTCCAATGTTTCAATACCTAAAAAAAAAATAGGCTATGGTCATCTCAAAAATTCAGGTGAGCGATCCAGGGCCATCTTGGCCCTCTTGTTAATAATATCAGTCTTTGAAAAAGACCAAATCAGGATCCAGGATCGTGTGCCAACACAAATGTCATTACTTTCACATTTTGGCATTTAATGGCCGACTGGTATTTCACTTCAGCTAATTGTAATTAGTTAATGTAGTTCAAGACCAAAACATCATCTCCCGAGACACATTTGAAGCAAACAACATACATATATTATACATTCTTGTAGATTAGAAATTATATGCCGCTTAGGTTTTAGAATAATGCATGAATACAATGTCATGTGAACGAACTCTGTGGCAACATGAGATATTGTTTTGTCACCGCAGTTATGAATATGGTGGTACTTGTGTAACTCCAGGAGAACATAGATTGGTGCACTGGCCACTGCTTTGTAAATGAATAATTCGTTGAAATGGTGTTAAATACCATACAGTCAAGCGGTCCAGTAAATAAAATTTTGCCTTTGGCGCCAAGATAAAGGCCATTGAGACAGGTTTGGCTCTTTCCAGTCAGCGGTGACAGCCCACTTAGTTTTTAGCTCACCTGAACACAACGTGCTCAAGGGGAGCTTTTAGGGTCACTGGCTGTCCGTCGTCCATCGTCCGTCGTGCGTGGTCAACAATTCTTTAAACATCAACTCCTGCTAAACCACTGGGCCAATTTGGACCAAACTTGGCAGGAATGTTCCTTGCGAGGTCCTGTTTAAAAATTGTTCCCAGAATCTGATTCCGTCAAAAACTCTGGTTGCCATGGCAACCAAATGGAATTTTTTAGCAAATTCTTTAAAAATCTTCTCCTCTGAAACCACTGGTCGGATTTTGAAATTATTTCACAGATATGTTCCTTGGGTGACCCTTTTCAAAAATTGTTCGTGAAATTTTGATCTGTCAAAAATTGTGGCTTTGGTGAATGGGGGCTACTTGCATTATACAGAAATCAAGGAATTCTTTAAAAATCTTCTTCTCTGAAACCGCTGGTCGGATTTTGAAATAATTTCACAGATATTTTCCTTGGGTGACCCTTTTCAAAAATTGTTCGTGAAATTTTGATCCGTCAAAAAACGTGGCTCTGGTGAATGGTGGCTACTTGCACTATACAGAAATGAAGGAATTCTTAAAAAATCTTCTTCTCTGAAACCGCTGGTCAGATTTTAAAATAATTCCACAGAGTTGTTCCTTAGGTGACCCTTTTCAAAAATTGTTCGTGAAATTTTGATCGGTCAAGAAACATGGCTCTAGTGAATGGGGGCTACTTGCACTTTACAGAAATCAAGGAATTCTTTAAAAATCTTCTTCTCTGAAACCGCTGGTCAGATTTTGAAATAATTTCACAGAGTTGTTCCTTGAGTGACCCTTTTCAAAACTTGTTTGCGAAATTTTGATTGGTCAAGAAACATGGCTCTGGTGAATGGGGGCTACTTGCACTATATGGAAATGAGGTGATTCTTAAAAAATTTTCTTCTTTGAAACCGCTGGTCAGATTTTGAAATAATTTCTCAGGGATGTTCCTTGGGTGACCCTTTTCAAAAAGTGTTTGCGAAATTTTGATTGGTCAAGAAACATGGTTCTGGTGAATGGGGGCTACTTGCACTATAGGGAAATGAAGAAATTTTTAAAAATTTTCTTCTTTGAAATGGCTGGTCGGATTTTGAAATGATTTCACAGAGATGATCCTTGGGTGACCCTTTTCAAAACTTGTTCACAAAATTTTGATCCGTCAAGAAACATGGCTCTGGTGAATGGGGGCTACTTGCACTATATGGAAATGAAGAAATTCTTGAAAATTCTTCTACTCTGAAACCCCTAGTCAGATTTTGAAATAATTTGACAGAGATGTTCGTTGGGTGATCCTTGGTCTTGTGAATGGGGGCTACTTGCACTATATGGGCATGATGAAATTCTTGAAAATTCTCTTTCTCTGAAATCCCTGGTCAGATTTTAAAAGAAATTTTCTGAAATGTTCCTTGGGTGACCCTTTTCAAAACTTGTTCGTAAATTTTGATCCATCAAGAAACATGGCTCTCATGGATGGGGGATACTTGCTCTTATACAGAAATGAAGAATTCTTAAAAATTCTTCTTTTTGAAACTGATGGTCAGATTTCGAAATTACTTTTACAGGTGACCTTTTGAAAATTGCTTAGCAAAATTATAAATTTGATTCCAATGTTTCAATACCTCAAAAAAAAAAAAAAAAAAAATAGGCTATGGTCATCTCAAAAATTCAGGTGAGCGATCCAGGGCCATCTTGGCCCTATTGTTAGGCATTTACTACACAATCAAGACTTTAAATGGCCTTGGGGAAAGTGTTTTGACAACTTTGTTGGAAAAGGAGAAAATGCTGGTAATCTGCTTTTTCTCCTTTTCCCACAATGTTTTCTACTCCATGACGAAATACATGTTTTCAATTGTCAATGTCTCGTCTAAAGCTCCCTTTCAATTTGAACAAGCTATAAATTTGTTTCATTTAGTAAAGCATTTATAAACCATTTTATCACAGTCTCCTGAGGTTTAACGGTTCAAAGAAAAAAGTATAGTAGGAAAAAGGAGTATACATTGGTAACCAGCATTTTTAGCTCACCTGAGCATGAACTGATCAGAGGGAGCTATTGTGACAGTGCTGTGTCCAGCGTAACGGCGTCCAACGTCGGTCATCAACTTTTACCTTGTGTAAGCTCTATAGGTCACATTTTCAGTCCGATACTCATGAAACTTGGTCAGGATGTTTGCCTTGATGAAATCTCGAAAGAGTTCAAAATTGGGTCATGTTGGGTAATAAACTAGGTCACTAGGTCAAATCTCAGAAAAACCTTGTGTACGCTCTAGAGGCCACATTTTCAGTTCTTTACTCATGAAAGTTGGTCAGAATGTTTGCCTCGATGATACCTCATACGATTTTGGAAATGGGTCATGTCGGGTAGAAAACTAGGTCACTAGGTCAAATCTTAGAAAAACTTGTGTATGCTCTTGAGGCCACATTTTCTGTCTGATACTCATGAAAGTTGGTCAGAATGTTTGCCTTGATAATATCTTAGATAAGTTTGAAAATGGGTCGTGTCAGATTAAAAACTAGGTTACTAGGTCAAATCTTAAAAAACCTTTCGTATGCGCTAGAGGACAGATTTTCCCTCCAAAACTGATGAAAGTTAGTCAAAATGTTTGCCTCCATGATATTTCGGATGAATTCAAAAATGGGTCATGTTGGGTCAAAAACTAGGTCACTAAGTCAAATCTTAGAAAAACCTTGTGTACGCCTTAGAGGCCACATTTTCAGTCCTCTACTCATGAAAGTTGGTCCGAATGTTTCCCTTGATGATATTTCAGACTAGTTCAAAAATGGGTCATGTTGGGTCAAAAACTAGGTCATTAGGTCAAATCTTAGAAAAACCTTGTGTATGCTGTAGAGGCCACATTTTTTGTCCAAAACTCTTGATTGTTGGTCAGAATCTTTGACTTGATGATATCCCGGATGAGTTTGAAAATGGATCATGTCGCGTCAAAAACTAGGGCACCAGATCAAATGTTAGAAAATTTTTGTATACGCTCTAGAGGCCACATTTTCAGTCTTAAACTCTTGTAAGTTGGTCAGAGTGTGTGTCTTGATGATTTCTCGGACGAGTTTGCAAATGGGTCATGTTGGTTCAAAAACTAAATTACCAGGTCAAATCTTAGAAAAACCTTGTATACTCTCTGGATGCCACATTTCCAGTCCAACACTCTCGAAAATTAGTCAGAATGTTTGCTTTGATAATATCTTGGATGCGTTTGAAAATGGGTCATGTTGGGTCAAAAACTAGGTCAATAGGTCAAATGTAATAAAAACCTTGTGTATGCTCTGGAGGACAAATTTTCAGTCTGAGACTCCTGAAACTTGTTCATAATATTTGTCTTGTTGATACCTTAAATGAGTTTGAAAATGGGTCATGTGGAGTCAAAAACTAGGTCACTGGGTGGAATATTAGAAAACGCTTGTGTACACTCTAGAGGCCACATTTTCTGCCTGATACTCTTCAAACTTGGTCAGAATGTTGTTTTGGTGATGTCTCAAAAGAGTTTGATAATGGGTAATTGTCTGGTCCAAAACTAGGTGACTTGATCAAATCTTAGAAAAACCTTTTGTACGCTGTAGAGGCCACATTTTCAGTCCAATTCTCATAAAACTTGGTCAGAATGTTTGTCTTATTGATACCTCAAAAGTGTTTGATAATGAGTAATATCTGATAAAAAAAAAAGTAGGTCACAGGGAAAATAGATTGAAAATTATTCATGTTTGGTCAAAAACCTTTTGTACGCTGTAGAGGCCACATTTTCTGTCCAATTCTCATAAAACTTGGTCAGAATGTTTGTCTTATTGATACCTCAAAAGTGTTTGATCATGAGTAATATCTGATAAAAATGTAGGACATTTCCCCCCCCCCCAGACAACTGCCCCCTGGACAACTCCCCCTGCCAATTCCCCCCGGACAATTGCCACCCAAGATAATAAACCCCCGAGACAATTATCCCCTGGACAATTACCCCCCAAAGGCAAATTGCCCCCCCCCAGATAATAGCCCCCAGGACAATTACCCCTTGGACAATCCCCCCCAGACAACTTCCCCCAAGACAACTGCCCCCTGCCAATTCCCCACGGACAATTGCCCCCGGACAATTCCCCTCCATCTAACTCGCAATTTCTTCTACTTTTGTTTTGGGACGAGGTCATTGTTGGCTTTCAGCGTCAGACCCCGAGTTAACTTCTAAGGCCGAGGTCAACTGGAACTAGACTAGATTACTAGATTTTTATGTGATGGTATGAACATCCTGGTGAGGGCAATTGTCCAGGGGGTAATCGTCTGGGAGACAGTTGTCCGGGGGCAGTTTTCCTGGGGGCAATTGTCCTAGGAAGGTAATTTCCTGGGGGGTAATTGTCTGGGGGGCAATCATCCAGGGGGTAATTGTCCTAGGGGCAGTTGTCTATGGGGTAATGGTCCAGGGGTAATTGTCTCGGGGGGCAATTGTCCAGGAGGGAGTTGTCGGGGGGCATTTGTCTAGGGGGGAATTGTCCTAGACTCGGTCAATAGAATCAGGTGAGCGATTTCAGGGCCATCATGGCCCTCTTGTATCATTTTTCCATGATGTTTTCTATATTTTAAAGGGCAAATTCTATCATTTGAGTAGTATTAGGTGGTCAGCTATATTTCTTCTCAAATCGCTCGTTGCACATAGAGATGGGGTTAACACACAATCCCTACTTTTGACGCCCCTGAGAAAGAAGCCTTTTGAAAACACTGAAGGAAATGGAGAAAATGCTGGTAACCAGCATTTTCTCCTTTCCCACAGTGTTTTCTACCCTTCTCAGAATAAATTTCAATTTTTCAGTCACCTTTCTTTTGTCGTCTGCAAATGCTTTCAATTTGAACCAGTCTAAAATTTTGTCGTGTGGTAAAGAGTTAATTAAATATGGGACAAAGTGTAAACCTTGTGGTCCCTATTGTACATCTAAATCATACCAGGGGAGGTAACCAGTTTGGTATAGCCTGATGGATTGAACCCACAACTCTCATCTGTATATAAGTGGTTGATAGAAATGGAATTTTACGATGCTTTCAGTATTATTTCAGTCATATCACGGCAACACCTCACATATTCATGTTTCCTGGGTTTCACCAATAATAGGCTACGGCTCTGAAATGTCTTGCGCAAGGACACTCCCACCTCCAGTGAGGCTTGAACACGAGGCCTCTAGGTAAGAGACCCACACGATACCAGAACAGATAAATTCTTTACAGGATAAAAAAAACAAATAATTGTTGTCCGGAGTGACAGTATTTGCGGGAAACAACCTCAATATGGTTCAATGATGAGATTATGCCTTTTAAGGTAGTAGACCCCTAGTACCTCTAGTGCTGCATTGCATAAAGTTTTCTTGATAGTTGATAAATACAGATTTATACAGGTATAATACTTTACACATTTTTAACCGACCAGAAATTTCTTTATGCCTATCTTGAAATTATTTGTAGAGTTTGTTAGTTTCCAGAAAGGGGGTAATTACTATCTCTCTTTGTAATGAAAATATAGTGGTTTTAGATTTATAAATGATAATTCTAGAAAAGGCAAAAAAGGAAAAGTTGCTTGGTTAAAGCAGTACAATAACACTCTTTTTTATTCATAGCAAATTTTCAAGGGAATAGTTGTTGTTTACCCTTTACCACACAATAACGACTTCTGACGACCCTGAGAAAGAGGCCTTTTGAAAATGTCGGAAATGAAGAAGCATTTTCTCCTTTTCCCACAATGTTTTCTCTCCTCTTTGATACAAATTTCAAATTTTCAGGCACTTTTATTTTGACGTGTGTAAATGCTTTCAGTTTGGACGGGTCTAAAATGTCGTTTAGTAAACTGTTAAAGGTCAGAGAATTAGGATTGGATGCTACTCATATGTGAACATTCAGGTCACTGAATAATTGGATTACAACAGGTGGGATCAATGCAAAACAAGACATTCTGACAAAGTCAATATTTTTTTTTCCAGGTAACGCTTTACTTGTAACTACGATGAATAAAACTTTCAACACATATTAACAAAACAATAAAACAACATTTCTCTCTCGTTAATAGTGAATCTTTATGAACTATGCTCTGTGAAAAGGGAGTTAACTCTGCACCAAACGACAAAATTTTAGACTGGTCCAAATTCAAAGCATTTGAAAATGACAAATGTAAATCAAAAATTGAAATTTGATTAGGAAAAGATAGAAAACATCATGGAAAAGGGAGAAAATGCCGATTACCATCATTTTCTCCTTTTCCTTCAATGTTTTACAGAAGCTTCTTTCTCACGGGCGTCAAAAGTAGGGATTGTGTGGTAAGGCCAGAATTTTTTTATTAGTTGATTTACAAACCCGCCGACTGCAATTTTCCCAAAACCAGAAAAAAAATATAAGAAGGTTCCAAAAGACTTTTTTAAAATTTTTCCGCCGACCCTAACCATTATTCGTTTCGTCAAAAAAAATCTGTATTTAAGGCGAACACCAACCCAAACTTTTAAACTGGTACCCGTCTTGTCTCCTGTAACCTTCCGATACGAAGATCAGTAACATGCAGCAGCGGGACCCACGCTGCCTATCGCCATTTTCGCCAGTTGTAGTTTTTCTTTAACTGGCGAAAATAAGTGTCGAAAGGATTTTTTATTGACATATTTGTCTCAACTCACGAGATAAGTGGAGAAAGACTGAAGCAGGAACTTGAGGAAGTATGGTACAGGGTAAAAAAGTCGTCTTCATTGACTCAAATTTGCATCATCAAGCTTTCACAGCGAAAAAACTTCGCCTAACAAACAGTCCCGACCAGGCCTATATTCATGAAATATCGGCAATCGAAGACAAAGGATGACAGGTTATCACTGATTAACTTTATCAATTTGGACAAGACAGCAGAGTGTTATGATCCGTACCTGTTACTAACTCACTAAATCCACCCCTTTATCCTACGAAAATCACACTTTTTTTCCCACAGGTAAAGCGTCTGCATATTTGTTTAAATGACGTCACACTATCGATCATTACTGATTCTCAAAACATGAATAGTCATAAAATAAACTTGAATTACCACCTCTTACAGCTGGAGATATTTTTTCCAAACATATTTTAGATAAATTATAATGATAAAGTGAAGGATTAGAAAAATCTTGAAGACGATCATTTGCCTTCCTCATGTCGGCAACTCGAGCAAAATATGCAGTGTAGTGTTCTATTTTTAGAATACTCTACACCTTTTCCTCCTTATCAGCTAGTTTATTGACTAATAGATTACATCTCTATAGATCTTGTTAAGTTTCTTTTAAACTTTAACAAGTCATTATCATGTTTTTGAATTAAGATTGTGGTCTCCATCACAGGCATAAAGAAGTTTTTTTTTTCTCTTCTTACCAGTCTGGACACTATTTGCAATCTGATGAGAAATGTTAGAGTTTTGAGTTAAGTGTAACTCTGCATCAGTGGGGTCATAGGTAATCAAAAACAAAATGGTCTGATAATGTTCTTTTGAGTCAACAAATACGCCAGGATAGAAATCCTTACTAATTGTTTTTCTTTGATATAGCAAATCATATCCAAAAGGGATAGTTAGGTTCAACTTCTTTTCTTCCATGGAAGGCATACAGAAATTCTCTCATCACATACTTTCTTTTGTTAGGTTCAAGAAAGGGATACTGTCTACTTGCAGCACAAGTCTGCTTCTAGATTCAAACAAATTTAACTACATTATGTGTTTTTATCATGCTTATACCCCCCATAAATAAAGTATGGGGGATGTATACTGGAGTCACCATGTCTGTCTATCCGTGTGTCACAAAAAGCTTGGCATAACTTCCAAAGTAGAAAAGCTAGTGACTTCAAACTTTGGATTTTTGTTCGAAGCTTAACTTCCAAAATAAAACAGCTAGCAACTAAAAACTTCATGTACAGATCGGCCACATTAAAGAGAAGTGCAGTGTACAAGAAGCATAACTTTTTCCACTATTTTAAGGGTTATATCTTTTTGTATATTTAACTTTGGATTTTTATCTGGGGCTTAATTTCCAAAGTACAAAAGCTAGTGACTTCAAACTTCATATATAATTAGATCACCATAAAAAAAGAGCACTTTACCAGTACCATGACTATATTCCCACTATTTTCAATTTATTTCCCTTTGTAAATTTTAATTTGGATTTTTGTCTGGGGCATAACTTTCCAAGTATGAAAGCTAGTACCTTCAAACTTCATATACAGATGGACCACATTAACAAGAAGTGCAGTTTTCAAAACTATAACTCTGTTCCTGCTACATTTAGAGTTATTGCCCTTTATTAATTTTAACTTTGGATTTTTAAAATGGGGCATAACTTGCAAAGTACAAAAGTTAGTCACTTCAAACTTCATATGATTTTGAATCACATCAAAGTAAAGTGCACTGTGCAAGAACCATAAATCTTTTCCCACTATTTTCAGAGTTATAGCCCTTTGTAATATATATATTTTTTAAAACTCTTTTGTTCTAAACCATTCTGCATTCTGTGACAAAGCTGTTTAGTGACAAGGAGCTGGTTTGTGGTATGATCACATTTAGTGATAGCTCAATTATTTTTGTTTTGTTTTGGGAGCTCAAACAATGCATCTTAATAACGACCTCAATAGAGGTGACTTAGGAAAACATTATGAGGAAAAAAAAAAACATGTCTGTTTTTTGTAGATTCACTGCAATGAATTTCCAGAACTGTTTCTGTAAAATTGTGCTAAATTTATTGGAACTTCAGAATTTCTTAGCTAATGTTGTGGTTTGTGAAAATGCACCTTTCTGTTTCTTTTCTTGTCAGACAATCATAAAGAGCCTAAGTTTTAAGAATTCATTTGGCAGCAAACGTCCTAGAGCCAGATCAGACTTCTCGTAAAGGAGCAAATTCGATCAGAATCTTCAATGTTTGCTATTCTGAATGTGTCTTTGGACCTCATTGATCTGTGGCATGACATTATTAAAGGTGTTCATTATAGTTTTTAAGGTATCCAGAATAGATTTTTAGAAAAATTATGGTAACTTGAAAGATGTAACTATAATACAGACTGTTAGTTTACCTCACTAGTTAAATTTTTAGTTTCTTGCGGTATTGGTAGGAAAAAAAATAAGGAAAAGAAAAATCTCTTTTTTTTATATTTTTTTATCGACTGAACATTTTTAGAGCTTTTTATTTTATTTTTTTTTTCGTCCCCCCGACCCTAAATTTGAAAAAAAGATCTCGTAAATCAACTTATAAAAAAATTCTGGCCTAATGGGTTTTAATGCATCTGCTAGAGTATCCATTCATGCATGCTAGCTTGTGCAGTCCGCCAGAGCGAACATGAATCGATACCTTTTTGCTGTTTGTAAACTGATGCATGTTTATTTTACCTTATGATTCAGTTTGTTGTTACACAAAACGTATTTTATAGATCCATAATATATATGCATGACAGAGATGCGTTAAAATCTCTCTTCTCTGAGCGTTGTTTAACTCATTACCAAACAAGAAAATTTTAGACTTGTCCAAATCGAAAGCATTCGCAGACGAGAAAAGAAAAGTGAATGAAAATTTAAAATTTTGTTTCGTGAAGGGTAGAAAACATTCTGGAAAAAGGAGAAAATGCTAGTTACCAGCATTTTCTTCTTTTCCCAGAATGTTTTCTAACGCCTTTTTTCTAGGGTCGTCAAAAGTAGGGATTGTGTGGTACTTGGTTAATTATGATATTGGCGATATTGTTCGGTTTAATTCAACGCGATTTTTGACACTAGTTCAGTACGTTTGTACCTTTTCAAAGAATTTTCAGCGACTCCTTGTCAATCGATACTGTTCCTTATTTACTGTTTCAAACGGCTTTGCCTGCTTTCCTGTAACAAACAGTTTCAAAAATACACATTGTCTGTGAATTTTGATATGTTTCTAAGTGCAGCGACTTCCAGTATGAGCCACATGCAGACCACTTACCAAAATTTTAAGAGTACCAAAGCTTGGCCATGTAAAGGCCCGGAGTTACAACTGTACTTTAAAAATTATTGTCAGTAAATCGTATTTTGATGTAATTAGACCTCGTACCAGTCTTTCTAAGTTTTTTTACAAAACAAGCGAAGCATGTCTTTAACAAGCACAGGCCTATGTTGTGTACAGTTATACTGAAAGCAATGAAGCATTGGACAAAACAACCTTTGATGTCGAAAATATGAAAAGTAAAGGTTGATGCCACAAACTTCAAAACTAAAATCAAACTTAGAAACCCAACTTCAACCGCGATTTATGTCTTTGGTATATCAGTAAACAACTAATAGTCCAATACAATAACACGGAATGGAAGTATTATGATGTAACTATGATTTGTATATGAATGTTTTGGAATGCTATGTTTCGTCTGAATGGTCAATCTAATTATCAAATTATCAAATGCTTTGCCCCTTGCCAGATGACATGCCATTGCCGTTATACTTTCATGCTAATCCTACGTCTTGTTTTTGTCTCTATCGAGTATGAAGAGTCGATTTTTTTTTTCACTAAACATGTGAAGTTTGAGGCGTCGACTGCTTCCCACTAAACATGTGGAGTATGAGACGTCGACTTTTTCTCGCTAAACAGGTCGATTATTCATGAGGCGTCGGCGGCTTCTAATTTAACATATCGAGTATGAGACGTCCACAGCCCATTCTCAACATATGCGAGTATGAGACGCCTACGGCTTTTCACTAAACACGTCAAGTCTGAATCGCCGATGCTTTTTCATTAGTATTACGAATGTGATGTGTCGATGGCTTTGCACCAACAATTTTAGATACAAGGCTTCAACGACTTAGTCTAAATATATATCGAATGTGAGGCATCGACGGGTACTCTCTTATTTAATATATTGAGTATGGGACACCAAGGCCATATCACTAAATATATCGTGTTCGAGCGTCGACGGCTTCTCACTTGATATACTGAGTGAGGTGTACCAATAGCTTATCACAATGCAGAGTTTGAGGCGTCAGCGACTTCTTGCTTAATATATCGAGTGTAAGGCGCAAACGGCTGCTTACCAAAGATATTGAGTATAAAACGTCAATTGATTTTCGCTGAATGAAAATAGTTAAAGGCGAATATGGCTTCCGGCTTATACACAGTTTAAGACATTTTAATGAATTGATCAAGCACTGCCATGCCAATCATAAAGGCGTATGATTTCCAGCTTCCGGTCTCGTTTTCTGGTGGTCGGCAACACTTCATGTGTAAACTTTCTGTCGAAATGGTGTTCTGTAACACATGCTGTAACATTACGCTTGATGGGGACGGGGGAGGTACTGTGGGCTCCTTGGGTAGCAGTCCCTGTCCCGGGGATCTCGAAAACATGGTGTAAGGCATGGTGATAATGACACAGGAGGCATCAATGTTTGTCTGTGTTTCGACAGTCTGCAAGAAAATGGAGTCATTGTACATAATAATGGCAAGATAGGAGGATTGAACCTTTAAACTACGAGAATTGTATGAATCAGGCTCTGTTAGAAGGGAGCTCAATGCCAACTCAGATTGACTTAGGCCAAACTTTTTGCTTTTTGGTAAATTTTGCTTCTGGAACATTTTTGGTATGTCAAAGGACCATCCAACTTCTTGACTCTATCGGTTGTTAGACCAACCGAATTTTATGGATACCTAGTCATGTGTTGTCTTGCTTGGTACAGTGTATCATGGAGATGTATTATGCCCACTTTTGACAGATCATGGCTCTTATGAATTAAATTCAAAGTTCCAAATATAACTTCGACATGCAAAAAAAGAGAAAAAGAAAACATGTCATTATTTCACGTTCTATACCAGGCTAGTAACATACAAAGAGTCTTTCCCTACATGCGTTGCATGTTGAGTTACTGCATAATTAATCTTCCCCAATCATTTACAGGATCTATCTCCCGCTGTTTTACACGTTCTCTATTCAATCATTTCTAAGTAGGATAATAACAAGGCACAATAAAGCAAGTTAGATCGATATCCCTAACTGATTAACCCTTAACCACACAAGGCCGATTTTTAATGACCCTAAAGACAAGCACGTCCTCCTCTTATTTTTCTTTCTTTCCCAAGACAACCCCTGTCATTAGTTTTGCCGTCTGCAAATCCTTCCAATATGGACGAATTCACACGTTTATTCGAGAGGTCATCAGACGTTTCCAACAGTGGTGAGTTTAAAAGGCAGACTGTCACAGAATTTGCTGTCTAAATCCATTTTTCTTGTGAAATTGTTTTGATACACAGTCTGTTTCGTCATGGTTTTGTAAATAAATCGAAATTAAAAAACCGAAACAAGAAATAGACGTGGTTTATTTTTAGATGACGAATTTCAGAAAAAAATATTTGTCACATTAATTTGCCATGGCTGCAAATGACCCCTAAAATAATTGTAATTTTTCATTAAGTAAATAAATCTTAGCAGAAGAAAAAATAAGAATAATTTCGTTAAAAATGAGAAAGAAGACTGCTGGACAAGATCATGCCACTTGTAAACGCGACAAGAAGGCCAAATAACCGTTCCTACGCGGCGGCTTTTTCGTTTGTTTGTTTACATGTGCCAAAATGTATTGAAATTAAAAGCCAATGATCTATTTGAAAACATTGATGCTGACCTCTCCTGGCTTCTTTTTTAAAGAAGCCAACTTGTTTTGTATTAAGTTTGATCATGTTTCAGTCTTTGTTTTTGTTAACAATGCAGATTGAAATAAGCTCTTAACGAAAACGGCACAAGATTTAGACGCACCTGTATTGAGACTAATTACAGACCAAAATTCGTTGTAGTTAAAATGGTAGAAACCATTGTGGAAAGAGGTAGATAGAGTGTTGATTACAGTCTTGTCCTCTTTGTCCACTTTCTTTGGACAAGTCTTAATCGGCCTTGTTGAATGTGCTGGCTTTTGACCTGTTTTTTGTTTTTAATTAAAAATGAATTAATCCTTAAGCTTCTAAGCGCGACTCACTGACTTTTTGCGGACAGTGTAGATCAAGATCAGACTGCACAGAACGTGCAGTCTGATCTTGAATGTACACTGTCCGATGAGAAGATATTATTCCACAGCACACGAGTTCGAAATAGCAACATTTTGGTTTTTATTTAACCCTTTCCCAAACAATCCCTGGGTTTTAAGACTCTGAGATAGAGGCCTTTTGAAAACATTGTGGGAAAAGGAGAAAATGCTGGTAACCAGCATTTTCTCCTTTTCCAACAATGTTTTTTTTTTACCCTGCTGAAAACAAAAATTTCAATTTTCGATTTAGATCTAGATCTACGTTGATTTTCTTGTCTGCAAGTGCTTTCAACTTGGACCAGTCTACTATTTGTCGTTTGGTAAAGGGTAAAGAATTTTAAAAAATCCTTTCAGTTATTTAGCAGGATAACGGTTAACAGGAAGTCTGTGATTGGTGAAAAATATGGACACATTTATTCA
Source organism: Tridacna crocea (assembly GCA_943736015.1). Classification (NCBI taxonomy): domain Eukaryota; kingdom Metazoa; phylum Mollusca; class Bivalvia; order Cardiida; family Cardiidae; genus Tridacna; species Tridacna crocea. Next base: position 21,092,565 of record OX031064.1, read on the forward strand.
AGGACCTCCACCATATCTGCTGGCAAATACAGGGGTAACAACCTACGTCATAGCATACGTCATCGGAGACACTTTAAATCCGCCATTTTCATTTTAAAAAGGCCAGTTTTCAGCTGGTACACACTGATCAACGTGAGCCGCGGACACCATGTGTTCTCGGTACACCAGATCGAATTTTCCATGGAAGAATCGGTGGTGGTGTAAATATTTTCATTTTTATGGACATAATTTACCTAGATAGAAATGTTGATTTACAGCAATGTCAAGACGAATGATTGATCTGTTTACATACATACTAGGGAATAATAATACCTTCATCTAAGCGAGCTGTGGCTTTGTGAGAAACTGGGGTCTTATTGTTTTGAAGTTTATTGCCGAATTTTGAACAAAATTCCCAACCATTGTTCATTTTACAAGTTTTTATGATAAGATAAATGTATTCCCTAAAAGAACACAAAATTTCGCTTAGAAATGTCCATCCAAAGCGAAGATATACGTTTTTGAATGGACCTGGGTAGAGGAAAATATGCTAACAAGACACCAATTTTATTTTCAATGTTTGCACATGGACACCAGATCAGAAAAAGCTTGGGGTAACTGGACACCAACCTTTAAATTATCAATATTTCTGCCTGAAACTCGATGCATGGGCTGTATACGGAGACTATTTTTGTAAACATTATGTCACTACGGTCCATTACCTGATAAAGAGCATGTTCAACCCAATTTCATTACTTTTAGCACTTGCTTTTTTGAAATATTTGCAATATTACGGCAATTTACGAAATAGACCTACGATGCTTGATCACAATTGACCGGTCATAGCCTCCAATGTTGGTGCAAGATATGTTCCTTTTTTACAGCGTTTCAGTTTAATGAACGGCGTATTCACCCATTACCGAGCAATCACGAGCTTTAATTTCCCTGGGAAAGATGGCATAGAAAAACATTGTCCATAAAGAAAAACCCCTATTAACTAATACAGTGTGTACACTATTTACCACATTTGGCCTGATTCTTAGTCTAAATAATTTTCAATTCCGCTTAGCCAACTGTTAGAATAGCGTTGTACACACAACATACCCTTCGTACATTTATATGCGTGCGTTTGTTCGTCTACGCGTTTATTTCTAAAAGTTTTATTTAATAGACTTCTCCTCAGAATTAAACCACCAAGTGGAAATCAACAAAAATCAACGTGGATGATTCCATAAATTTCTTTCGAGATACTTCGATCCTTTAAAAAACATGGCTTATGTGGAAGGAGCTTATTTTCCGCGTATGGCGCGCTGTGAAAATTGTAAAATTTGTCCTCTCAAAAGAACTCAATCACGAGATTGGCATTGGGTAGTTTTCTATCACACTCCTTCAATCAATTTTGATCTGTTGAAAAACATGGCTTTTGTTGGTGGGGCTCATTTTCTCTTAGTGTCATAAAGCGGAAGTACTTGCAGCTCTTTAAATTCATTGATAATAAATGTATGTACATGTATGTCATAACACAGATGATCTCTGATAATGTTTCATCAGACCCTCCAACAGAGGTGATTTTCAAAATTCAGACTGCCAGAGAATTTGCTAATTCTATATCTTCGAGCGTAATTGTTCTGATACACAATCTGTTTCGTCATAGTTTTGTAAATAAAGCGAAGTAAAAAAAAAACCGAAACAGGAAATAGACGTGGTTTATTTTTATATATGACGAATTTCAGAAAAGATTAAATCTAGTAATTTGCCATGGCTGCATTTAACCTCTCTAATAATTTCCTAGCACACTAGGTACCTTTAAGCGATATAAATTTAACCAGATTCTGTTCCTTCTTTTTATCCATGCAGAAATTTTTAGTTGGTTCTAGCACACTAGGTACCTTTGAGCGATATAAATTTAACCTGATTCTGTTCCCTCTTTTTATCATGCAGAAATCTTTAAATAGTTGGTTCTAGAGCATCGAGAGGAAGTATCAAACTCAAAGTGAAAATTGTGCAGGTGAAAAAAAAGTCAGTAATCAAGTTGCTGAGGTATCTCAAAAACAAACTCACCTCTTTATCAGTCCTCGAATGTTTACAAATATGTCTATTATGTATTAAGCATTACCTTGAAGATGATTAATTTTCATAGTTCCATTTGGCATGTAGCGTGTTCTACAAAAAAGTTTTTCATAGTACCAAGAATGAAAGAACTGAACATTTTCGGTGTATGTACAATCTAAGGTCAAAGCTGGCAATCCAACGTATACATACGTTGGTCAGTGTGACCAATTCTTGCACTCAAAGTAATGAACACGAATTACAAATTCGTTGATTAGTTAATAGGGACAATGTTTTTCTAAGCCATCTTTCCAAGGGATATTAAAGCTCGTAATTGCCTGGTAATGGGTCAATACGACATTCATAAAACTGAAACGCTGTAAACAAGGAACATGTCTTGAACCAACATTGGAGGCAATGACCGGTCAATTGTGATCAAGCATCGCAGGTCTACTTCGTAAATTGCCGTAATATTGCAAATATTTCAAAAAAGCAGGTGCTAGAAGTAATGAAATTGGGTTGAACATGCTCTTTATCAGGTAATGGACCGTAGTGACATAATGTTTACAAAAATAGTCTTCGTATACAGCCCATGCATCGAGTTTCAGGCAGAAATATTGATGATTTAAAGGTTGGTGTCCAGTTACCCCAAGCTTTTTCTGATCTGGTGTCCATGTGCATACATTGAAAATAAAATTGGTGTCTTGTTAGCATATTTTCCTCTTCCCAGGTCCATTCAAAAACGTATATCTTCGCTTTGGATGGACATTTCTAAGTGAAATTTTGTGTTTCTTTAGGGAATACATTTATCTTATCATACAAACTTGTAAAATGATCAATGGTTAGGGATTTTGCCCAAAATTTGGCAATAAACTTCAAAACAATAAGACCCCAGTTGCTCATAAAGCCACAGCTCGCTTAGATGATGGTATTATTATTCCCTAGTTTGTATGTAAACAGATCAATCATTCGTCTTGACATTGCTGTAAATCAACATTTCTATCTAGGTAAGACAGGTCTATGAAAATGAAAATACTTACACCACCACCGGTTCTTCCATGGAAAATCCGATCTGGTGTACCGAGAACACATGGTGTCCGCGGCTCACGTTGATCAGTGTGATTATTGTTATTGAAGATCTGTCCAAACAAATCAGTGCATATGGTACCTGATAACGTTCTTCGTTAGTATACATCAATATCTTGTTCAGCAGTTTCGTTGATTTTGCAATTACCTCCGCACAATTTTCGAATCCGGTGACACATGTGCGATTTAAAAATAGATGTTTTATACAATGCCGTTAAGAAAAATTGTGTTGAAGTGTTTCGAGCTACAACATTGTTTCATGACATTTTGACTTCACAAACAGGACAAATATAGTTACCGTCACCAGATGAAGTAGGTATTCGAAGTAAATTTTAGATACATATATCTTCATAAAGTAATTAATCTGCACTTTGCGTACAAAATGGCGGCTCTGCCGACACCTCTGCTATGACGTAGGTTGTCGCCCTTGAAATATAAGCCATATGATGTCGAATGATAGTCTGGTAAATATTGTACGCCCTGAGAGAAAAGCCTTCTAACACTATTGTTGGAAATAGAGAAAATGCTGATAATCAGCATTTTCTCCTTTTCCTCAATGTTTTCTACCCTTCCCAAAACATTTTTTTCATTTTTAGGTCACATTAATTTTGTCGTCTGCAAATGCTTTCGATTTGGTCTGGTCCAAAATGTTGTCGTTTGGTAAAGAGTTAAACCCCTTTTGCCAGAGAATGGCAAATTCTAGGCTGGTCCAAATTCAAAGCATTTGCTGATGACAAAATGATGACAAAATGAATGTGAATCAAATATTGAAATTTTGATTAGGAAAGAATAGAAAACATTGTGGAAAAAGGAGAAAATGCTACTTTTAACGACCCTGAGAGAAAAGCCTTCAGCATTTTCTCCTTTTCCCACATTAGTTTCTAGCCTTCCAAAACATTTTTTTGTTTCATTTTTCGGTTACATTAATTTTGTCGTCTGCAAATGATTTCAATTTGGTCTTGTCCAAAATGTTGTCGTTTGGTAAAGTGTTAAAAAACCCTCTTTCCAGAGAATGGGAAATTTCAAAGTGGTCCAAATTCAAAGCATTTGCAGATGACAAAATAAATGTGAATCAAAAATTGAAATTTGATGAGGAAAGGATAGAAAACATTGTGGAAAAAGGAGAAAATGCTGGTTACCAGCATTTTCTCCTTTTCCCACAATATTTTCGACCCTTCCCAAAACATTTTTTTCATTTTTCGATCAGATTAATTTTGTCGTCTGCAAATGCTTTCAATTTGGTCTGGTCCAAAATGTCGTCGTTTAGTAAAGAGTTGAAGCCCCTTTTGTTAGAGCATGGCTAATTTGTTTCTGAATCATATAGGGTTAGATACTCGCCGTCCATAAAATATTCATTTAACTCTTTACCACACGAGAAAATTTTAGACTGGTCCAAATTGAAAGCATTTGCAGACGACAAAATAAAGGTGACTGAAAAATTGAAATTTGTTCTGGGAAGGGTAGAAAACACAGTGGGAAAAGGAGAAAAATGCTGGTTACCAGCATTTTCTCCTTTTCCCACAGTGTTTTCAAAAGGCTTCTTTCTCAGGGGCGTCAAAAGTAGGGATTGTGTGGTAATGGGTTAAACACTTGGGCTCTCTTTTATCCTTAGTGAGGTATAATCAATTTTGCGCTGATTTATCAGATGTTAATTTGTGCCTCTGTGACCAACAATTGATTTTTCAGGTACGTGCTTCATGCCGAAACAACTCATAAAAAACTGCAATAGTCTTTTTATAAAAGAAAAAAAAAAAACATTGTGGCAAATGATCACTCAGTTTGTCTCAAACTTTGTGTCTTTTACCCCATCAATTAGCTAAGCGATTCGATTTCTTTTATCAGAATGGATCCTTTATGAGTTTCCTCTTATTGTTGTATAAATGAATCAATCCACATAGACCTTTTTCTTTCATATCACCATGTGTCTTACTATTCAAATTCACACATGCCGTCTTAAGTACATAGGCCTAGTTTTTACACCATTCAAACATTGAGCCACGATCTGGAAAAAGGGGGTTTAACCCTTTCCAAAACGATAAATTTTGAATCCTTTAAACCAAAGGAGTTTGCAGACGACAATTTCAGATTTGGAGAAAATGGCAGAAAGTTCTCAAAAAGGGTAGAAAACACTGTGGGAAAAGGAGAAATTGCTCGTTACTAGCAATTTCTCCTTTTTCCACAGTGTTTTCAAAAGTCTTTTACTGCTGACACGTAAAAACCAGGGCTTGTTTGGGATAGGGTTAAACCTTGTCAACAAACTTCAGTTCAACTATACCAATTTCGGAATTGTCGTTTGCCGTCACTTTCCATTTTGAAGGGTCTCAAATGTGAAAGGGCTAATTTCACTGGAATACAGATTTTTAAAGTCTCTTTCTAAAAATCATTTCAAACCGATGGGAATACAAGCCTGCATTGAGGCGAACAGATCGACATTGAAAGAAATGAGAGTTTGTCCAAGGAAATGCAACTAACAATACAAAAGCAAGGCTTAAGCAAATGTTAAGACCTACTTTTTTCACGCGCATGTATACGCTCGTACATTGTTGAAAGGTTAGAGTAGAAAAGGAAAAGGGGTGAGAAGGATGTACGTTAAAAGCTATTATGACAATATTGTTGAAGAAGTGTTATGATTGTTAATTCACACTGCTAAACCTTGCCAGGAAACGATAAACGAAGATGAAAAGGAAACCTTTTAAACAAAAATCAATCAATCCATACCACACTCCGACGACGTTTCGGAGAATTTCAGTAGATTGCTTTCGAAAACGTTTTTTAAAAGGAGAAATTGCTCCCAAATTCTCCTTTTATCACAACGTTTTTTCTTGCGTTAATATTTTAAATTGTTAAACTATAATTTATAATGAGGATATTTAACTGTTGCAAAATTGTTTCAAGGGGTAAAGAGTTAACTCTTATCCTGTTACATAAAAGAAATGAAAATTTCGAGACGACAGTAAAAATTCAAAAACTGCTGTTTTAAAAGTTTATTATGAGGAAATTTATCTCCTTATCGGACAGCGTAGATCCAAGATCAGACTGCACGTTCTGTGCAGTCTGATCTTAATCTACACTGTCCGCAAAGGGTCGGTGAGTCAAGCTCGACAGCCTAAGGGTTAACCAGCAATCAATATGGCGCGCTACCTGACGGATAAAAATCCATACACAATTACAGCAAAAAATGGAATTTTATTTGCCTTCATAGCATGGTGTTTCACGATCACAAATGAAATATATGGAGAGCCTTTGACGGGGGTAATTATACTGTTGCTTGAAAAGCGTATTCAGCTTGTGTCTTATTCGTAAAAAAAATAGAACCTGTGTGGTTTTGCCCAGATATCAGGTATATGATCCGTAACATGGAGGACCCGGGTTCGATTCTCGCTTGAAGCACTGGGCCTTCTAGTGTTCTTGGAACAGAGCTATAGCCCTGTGCTTATGAAGATCAGAACAGACCACGAGTTGCCTCCAGTCTGATCTTGGATCTTTATATAATATGTGCTAAAAGCGCTGGTTTGGAAACATCTTAACCCTTTCCAAACAATTCCTGGTTTTTACGACCTTGAGGTAGAAGCCTTTAGAAAACATTTTGGGAACAGGAGAAAATGCTGGTAACCAGCATTTTCTCCTTTTACCACGCTGTTTTCTACCCTGCTAGAAACAATTTCAATTTTTGAGTTATGTTTATTTTTTATTTATTTATTTTTTCTTTTGTCTGCAAGTGCTTTCAATTTGGACCAGTCTAAAAGTTTGTTATTTGGGAAAGGGTTAAGGAAATTAAAGCAAAGAAAGAAATAAAGAAAGGAAGTCCAAACTTCTTGCTTTTGGTAAATTTTCGTCATAGGTAGTTTAGAGGTGTATAACTTGTCTGAGAATTCTAAATTAGTATTTTATGTTTACCACTGATCAGTTTTGAATATTTTGACGAAATTTCATTTCAGTGTGGCCAAAGGGAAATGAGAAAATGGCTTCTTATTGACAGTAAGTACCCTCTCCTCATTGAAGAAAAGTAATGACTGACTGCATATGGAGACTCAAAGCTTGTTCAACATCTTGTATGGTATCCTGCGTTTCTTTTTCGTCTTAGTATACATGTATATGATGACTTAATGACTTATCACGGAAGTACACCAGACACCCTTTTACCAGAGCATCACCAATTTAAAGTATAATTAACCATTTACCAAACAATCCCTGGTTTCCACCACCAGGGAAAGAAGGCTTTTGAAAACATTGAGGGAAAAGAAGAAAACGCTGGTAACCAGCATTTTCTCCTTTTCCCACAATGTTTTCTACCCTATTAGAGACCCAAAGCGTGTTTGCACCCATTCTGAATGTGCTATCTGTGGATGCTCTCAGTTTGGAAAAGTCTAAAATTTGTCGTTTGGTAAAGGGTTAAACAGTTAAGGTTAAACCTTTTACCAAACAATCCCTGGTTTTTACACCCTGAGATAGAAGCCTTTGAAAAAAATGTGGGAAAAGGAGAAAACACTGGTAACCAGCGTTTTCTCCTTTTCCCACAATGTTTTATACACTTCTGGAAACAAATTCCAATTTTTTAGTTACGTTTACTTAGTCGCCTGCAAGTGCTTTCAACTAGGACCAGACTAAAATGTTGTGTGGTAAAGGTTTAATGTACCTGTTTTTCTTTTTCTTGTCTTTTGACAGCAGATACCGCCTTGGACAAGGCTTTATTCTTCAGCGCCCACCGTGATACGTTCATTATCTTCATAGAATAATGGCAGCTCGGATAGGGACAGGAAAAGAAGCCACAGTCCCCTCGCCTGTGAGCATTCTTGTCTCTCGTCTTGTTGAACTCCTTGATGGCATTTTCTCGTAAACTTGCCAGACATGTTGAACAAAAGCTATGTCCACAGGGCAGTATCCTTGGTTTGTCGTAATATTCTTCACAGACGTAACATTTTAAGAGCTCTTCAAGTCTCTTTTTTGTCGTCTGCTTTATGGAACATTCCGACGACGTCGTGCTACCGTCAAAATGTGTTTCTGTTACGAACAAATTTGATGACCAAACCACCATTTTAACATCACACAAAAACAATGAATGGCTCAAATATACAGATATGATTATATTCCAAATAAGCGAACACTATGATCTAATCAGCCGGTCTTTCACACAGGTATTTCTATTGAATAAGACCATATAATAGATATGTTGACTCCCTCTAGCTGCTTTGCCAATCGATGGCTGAAACAGCAGGCAGAACACAAAGGTAACACCCTTCAGTAACATCGATAATTTCCTGAATATATTTCATTAGATCTCTCTATCTACCTATCTCTCTTTCTCCCTCTCTCTTTCTCTCATGCAGATGCCGTCTTTTATGCTTATGCCAATTTGAGGAAAGCGCGTTTTGATCGAAATAGAAGGTACGCTGAAAATACAGAAATACATACAGGCCCTACACAGACACTGTTTGCTTTTCGTGGTTTCTATATATAAAACAATAATTTCAAATTACATGTATGCAAATTACCTTAAATCTCCTTTCGATTTTCGTGATAATATCATTTAAAAATCAAAACAAACACATGGTGTTTTGTTTTAAAGAAAAATGGAATCATTATTAACTATTAGATTTATAGACTTATAAAATTAATGATCTATGCCCATTGACTTGTTTGGGATGGGCATGCGGCTTGAATTTCTCAGATAGATCTAGTACACAATATCTTTTAGTAAGGCTCCTATCAAAATTAGGCAAACGTATTTGTGTTTAGAACTATCCTTTTTGTGACATTTCTAACATCCATGCGATGTTATTTATTGAGTAAGTCGGAAGTTTCAAAGCATTTACCACGAGGCGCGGCGAAATGACGTCAGCAAGATTACATGAAATAACATGATCATTGGGATTAAAAAAAAATGGACGTCGCTGCACAAAATTCGTTTTCCCCCGCTTCAAAAATAATCTACGTAATGCCACAAAACAAGCCTGTTCTCGGAATCTCAAAGCATGTTCAACAATTTCTAACTAATCAAGGACACGCTGACATTCGTTTAGAAGCTGGAAAGAACGCAGGAATTGGTGAGAAAATTGAGAGAAAAGGAATAAATGATACGTTACATACACCTATCTATAATGGTACAATTTCAACGCTGGTTAAAGTCAATGCAAACGCCACAGACAAGAACTCGGAGGAAAACCCTGGGCAGGCAAACCAAAGATGTAGCCAAGAAACAACCGACACAGCAACTACAACCAATACAAAGAGTGACTTTTTTAAGAAACATGCGGGGTATGTTCCTGCTAAAACTGTCGCCGGAACTCAGACCACTTTGACTAATCAAACTAAGAGGAGTATTTTTGATGAAATGAGGCAAAAAGCGGATGCAGCTTTCAGAAAACTTGATATGTACCAGACTGTATTATCTGAAGAGAAAGATGCTGGGGGGAAAAGTGTACTGCTACCAGGTATGTTTTTGCCTGCACATGTAGGCTATCAATTCGTTACCAAAATGTTGGGCTAGCACAAATTGAAAGCATATACAGGCGACAGATATATCATGCCCATATGGTAAGATTTGTCTGTGATAGGACAGAAAACATTGTGTTCAACTTCGTTTTTCTTCATACCTGTAGTTGTTGGGAAAAAAACGCGAATGTGCGTTAAAGGCTTTTAAAAGCGGAATAGTTCTTAGGGCTTTGCAAGTAGGTTGAGGCAACTGTTTTAATAATATCAAGATCAAACTGTACCTTCGATCAAACATAGAGTTATCTCCCTTAAAACTAATCCAGCAGTCATGTCTGTAGATCGTTGAATTTTTGGCCCTTTTAGCTCTATACTATACAAGAAAATTTTAGACTGGTCCAAGTTGAAAGCATTTGCAGACTACAAAATACAGGTGACCCCAAAATAGAAATTTGATCTGGTAAGGGTAGAAAACACTGTGGGAAAAGGAGAAAATGCTGGTTACCAGCATTTTCTCCTTTTCCCACTGTGTTTTCAAAAGGCTTCTTTCTCAGGGGCGTCAAAAGTAGGGATTGTGTGGTAATGGGTTAATACCATATACACAGAGCACTGCACAGTAAAGACAATAACAAATGAAAGATATGGGAAGGAATATTAATGATTGCAATTTTTAAGCATAAAGGCTCAAGAAATCACCATGGCAAATGGAGAAAATAATTTACCAGAGGTTCAAAACTGCATCTTTTTCAAAGATGCTACATACAGTTTTCGTAGTCAAGAGTTAAATGCACAAACCTCAACAATCTCTCTGACCGTCATTCTGTCTCTGTATGTCTATCTGTCCTTCTATCAATCTATCTATCTCTGAAAGCATGATTTCAAACTCAAAAAAAAAATAATCATGGCAGATGGAGAAAATAATTAACCAGGAATTGCCAAATACCTTGTTTAGAAGACGCTATACAGAACTATTTTTTTCAAGAAAAGAATAATCTCTCTCTCTCTCTCTCTCTCTCTCTCTCTCTCTCTCTGAGCACGACCTTAAGAACACAGCTTCTGAAAATATTGTAGAAAAAGGAGAAAATACTTAATCCATAATATTCTGTCTTTTCCACTCTGTTTAAACTTCAAGCTTAAAAGCCATCATCATAATGTATAGTCAGCACAAAACTTAAACTTATCTCCCTTGGAAATTTATCAAAATTTCAAATTTTGAAAATTTCACGATTTCTTCAAAAGTCCTTTTGGTTGGACATCACTCACCATGAGTGGAAGCTACTTTTCCAACAAGGAAATTATTGACATGAGGCTTCCGTATGAAACATTGCAAATTTGGAGTTATCTCCCTTAAAGCTGGTCCAGCAAAAATGTCATTTAGTGATTAACCCTTTACCAAACGACAATATTTTAGACTGGTCCAAATTGAAAGCATTTGCAGACGACAAAATAAAAGTAACTGAAAATTTGAAATTTGTTTTGTGAAGGATAGAAAACATTGTGGGAAAAGGAGAAAATGCTGGTTACCAGCATTTTCTCCTTTTCCTACAATGTTTTCTAAAGGCTTCTTCCTCAGGGGCGTCAAAAGTAGGGACTGTGTGGTAATGGGTTAACCCTTTAATCCCTGGTTTTTATGACCCTATTATAGAAGCCTTTTAAAAAACATAAAACATTGTTGGAAAAGAAGAAAATGCTGGTATATTGTCGTCTGCAAGTGCTTTCAATTTAGACCGGTCTAATACTTTGTCACCTTATAAAGAGTTCAACTTTTTTTTTTTTGTAATATCTTGTTTTCAAAGCAGCGGTCACCGAAGAAAAATAACAGACAGATGAAGAGATTTTGATAACGAAAATCTTGATGAAAACTTAAACAAAACATTGTGGCACTTGAAGAAAATGATTTATATGCCAAAGGTTCTCAAATACCTCTATTTCCTTGAACTCTTTACCACACAATCCCAACTTTTAACGGGCCTGAGAAAGAAGCATATGGAAAAAATTGTTGGAAATTGCTGGTAAAGAGCGTTTTCTCCTTTTCCAACAATATTTCCTACCCTATCAAATTCAGATATCATATTATAAAGATTTAATTTGTTGTGCGCAGATGCTTAGAATTTGGTCCAGACAAAAAAATTGTCGTTTGGTAAAGAGCTAAAGAGACAGTGAAGATAGACTTTGAAAACATGGTGGGAACAGAAAATGCTGGTTTAAGCATTTTTCTTTTCTACTTTTTCCAAGAGAAAATTTGTCTTTGATCGGGTAGAAAATATTGTGGTAAAAGGAGAAAATGCTATTACAAGCTCTTTCCTTTTCTCCCTCGTTGATTTCATAACGATTCGTTTGGTTTAATTGAATATTAAAGGGATAAACCATCCATTCTGACAGCAGTGCAACAAGTTGATTGTTAAATAAGTTTTAAGGGAGATTACTCCATTTTTGCAAGATTTTAAATACAGACCATTTATTTATCATGAATTTGTTCAAAAAAACATTGTGGCACTTGAAGAAAATGATGTATCTGCCAAATGTTCTTAAATACCTCTTCTTCTTTTCGAAAGAGTGTCCGAAAACATTGTGGGGCGTTGAATATCTATCACAATCTCTTACCTAAAGAAGATAGCCTTTGTAAACATTCTAAGAAACAGAGAAAATACTGGTCTAAGCATTATTCTTCTCTACCATTTCAAAGACAAATTACATCATATGAGCCAAGTATAATGTGTTATCTACAAATGCTTTCGATATGGATCAGTCTATAGAGATTGCAATAATTCTGGTAGAAGTTAACCCTTTAGCACACAACAAAACATGAGACTTGTCCAAATTTAAAAGAATTACAGAGGACAATTATCTTACACTTTTAAAACTCTTTACCAGATGACAAAATTTTGGGCTAGACTGAATTGAAAGCATTTGCAGAGGAATATTCATAGTTCAAATGATGATTTCTTCCTTAAATGTGGAAGAAGGCATTGTAGGAAAAGGAAAAATGTTTCTTAGCAGTATTTTCTCCTTTTTACCACAATGTTTTCAAAAAGCTTCTTGCACTGGGTCAGATTGTGTGGTAAAGAGTTACATGAATTAATCGAATTTGTCTCTGATAGGTAGAAAATATTGTGGGGAAGGAAAAAAATGCTAGTTAATAGCACTTTCTCCTTTTCCCTCAGGGATTTCATAAAGATTCCTTTGGTTAAATGAATATTAAAGGGTTAAACCATCCATTCTGACAGCGATGCAACAAGATGACTGTTGAATAAGTTTTAAGGGAGATAACTCCATTTTTGCAAGGTGTTAGATACAGGCTAGTTATCATGAATTTGTTTAATGGAAAAGAAGCTTTCAATAATAGTGAGTAACGTCCATGTCAAAACAATTTTAGAAATTGCGTGATAAATGGAAAAAGGCCGATTTTGTTGATTTTCAAAGGGAGATAATCCGACCGTTCCTTATAGTTAGCAGAAATATCACCAACAATTAAATTATTTCTTTAATAGAAAAAAAAAGTTGACTTTGTTAAGTTTTTCACTCCAAACAGTTCCCAGTTTTGATGACCTTGTGAGAAGAAGCCTTTGGAAAACATTGTGGAAGAAGGAAAAAATGCTGGTAACCCGCATTTTCCCACAATGTTCCCTACCCTGCTGGAAACAAATTCAATTTTTGAGTTACCTTTATTTTGAGGTCTATATTAAGTGCTTTCAATTCTGACCAGTCTACAATTTGTCGTTTGGTTAAGAGGTTAACATCTTTTTCTTTGTAATAACTTGTATTCAGAGCAGCCGGCACTGAAGAAAAATGACAGACAGGTATTGATGATTAAAAATCTTGATAAAGATTTGAAGAAAACATTGTGGTACTGGAAGAAAATGATTTATATGCCAAAGGTTCTCAAATACCACTATTTTGTCGAACTCATTACCACATAATCCCAACTCTAAACGGCCCTGAGAAAGAAGTATATGGAAAACATTGTTGGAAAATGCTGGCAAACAGCATTTTCTCTTTTTCCAACAATATTTTCTACACTATCAAAGTCAGAAATCATCATACTACTAAGATAAAATTTGTAAATCTGCAGATGCTTTGAATTTGGTCCAGTCCAAAAATTCGTTGTTTGGTAAAGCGTTGAAGAGAAAGTTTCTGAAAACAGTCTAGATATCTTTCTCTCTCTTTGAACTTACGAAGATAGCCTTTATATAATATTGTGGTAAACTGAGAAAATGCTGGTTTCAGAACATTTTCTTTTCTTCCCTTTCCAAGACAAATGCCTTTATTAGAAAAAAAAAACTAATGTGTTACCTGCTAATACTTTCAATATATCTCAATCTACAGACTTTGCAATAATTTTTGTATTTAGTTAACCTTTTTCCACACAACAAAACGCCACACTTCTCCGAATTCAAAGCAATTTACGCTTAACGCTTTACCAACCACAAATGTTTTGACTTGACCAAATTGAAAGCATTTGCAGACAACAAACCAACCATAGCACAAATGATTATTTTTTCCTTTAATGCAGTAGAAAATATTGTAAGAAAAGGAGAAAATGTTGTTTACCAGCATTATCCCGTTTTCCCACAATGTTTTCGAAAGGCTTCTCGCACTGGGTAGATTTTTGTGGTAAAGACTTACATGAAACGGTGGAATTTGTATTTTATATGGTAGGAAACATTGTGAGAAAGGAGAAAATGATGGTTATCAGCCCTTTCTCCTTTTCCCTCAATGATTTCATAAAGATTTCTTTGGTTGAATTGAATAATAAAAGATTAAATCATCCATTCTGACAGCAATGCAATAAGATGACTGTTTAATTAGTTTTAAGGGAGGTAACTCCATTTTTGCAAGGTTTTAGATACAGGCTAGTTATCATGAATTTGATTAATGGAAAAGAAGCTTTCAATCATTGTTAGTAACGTCCAAGTCAGAAAAATTCTAGAAATTGTATGATAAATGGAAAAATACTGATTTTGTTGATTTTCGAAGGGAGACAATCTGACCATTCTTTATTGTTAGTAGAATCAAAGGCCTGATAGTCCTGAGAGTCGCCTGGTGGGTGATGTGTCAGATGTTTTCATCTTTACTAAATTTCCAAAGGTAATCTATAACAAGCGTTGAAGACACAAGATGACCTAACCATAAGATGTTTGTAGAGTGCTTCAATCCTAAAATCACAACATAAATATCAAAATTCACATGAAAAAATATGTGGTGAGAATCAAAATTGAAGTTCAAAAAATTAAATTTACAATAAGATTTATTTTTAAATCGAATATTAATCTAAATCATTGGTAGAAAAGGAGTTACAATAATGACTTACATGGTAATGATAACAGATAATAGAATACCGGCTTGTATAAGAAAGGGATTGTTTCCTATTACATAGATTTGATATTTCATACCACGGAGTATCGATGAGCAACGCTTGGCAGTCTGCGTTTGCCAGTGCACCTATTCATGGATACAAATCGGAATCGTTTAGTGAGAGGTTTAAGAAAACTTTGCAACAAGACATTTAAAGAAGCAAGTGGCAGGTATTTTGCGTTTGCCAGTGCACCTATCCATGTATTCCATCACATGTTTGCAAGACTAATTTATATCGTAAATGAAATTCATGGCGACATGATTCATTTGTCTCCAATTTCTGATTTTTGCGTAGATTTTGTTCGCTGATATTCAGTCATTGGCTCGGAATGAACGTTAGGAACGTATGCTAAAGGTGCACTGTCAGTTTTGACTCAACTGAAGTAATGGAAACGGCCGTATTTCTCGACCTAAAGACAAAATATGAGATCAGTCCAAATTCAAAGCATGTTCAGAGGTGTTCTACAAAAAGAATCGGACATAATGAAATATTCTGTTAAATTTTCTAATTGGTGTGACTTGAAAGCCAAAAGAGACCTCTTCCTTGAAATGGATCTACTTACCTGTTACCTGGGGTCCATTCTGTTGTTTATGTCTACATTTCCTGCAAATTCACTACTCCACCATCTTTTCCCCAACAGTGATTAGAATGCAGTTGATGCGGGTTCCGTTCTTCAGCTAGAGTTTTCTTGCGTTTAATTCGATATCAATTTTTCTTGTTCTTCGATACCCACGACTGTGTATTTCAGTGTTAAGGGTTTTTTATTTAAAAATGTCATGCAACAAACATCTAAAAATACCTCTGCTCTAGTTACATTCAAATCTACAGAAGATTATAAAATTTCAAACTTTGCTCAGATTGAAAACATTTGCAGATGTTAAAGAAAATGTGCTATGCTCTGGAAAACGGGGTTTAATACCTTGCAGTAATGTACTATACTGAGAAATGCAGCCAATAAAGTGAACACAATTTTTTTTTCGGGTAGGAGATGTATGTGTTCAGCAACATTAATTTTTTGATCCATTGTTTGCCGAACAACGTTATAGATTCGTAACGTGAAAAAACGTGACAATTCACCTTTTTCACTTGCTTCCATTGTTTCAACGAATTGTGTAGCCTCGATATACAACTCAACTAAGGCTGAAGTAACAGAAACGCCGTTGACCAAACGACAAGATATTAGACAAGTCCAAATTCAAAGCATTTGCAGACGTGCTCTGCAAAATAAGACATAAATGAAATATTCTTTGACATTGCATAATTTTTTAAAAACGGTCCACTTACCTGTTACCTCGGGTCCATTCTGTCGTTTATGTCTGCAATTCCCGCCTAGTTCTCTACCCCATCTTTTTTCCCCTGCTAGCAATTAGATTATTTTTCGTCAGTCCCCTTATACAGCTATAGAGCGTTATGGTTTTCTTGTTTTTCAAATTCGATACTAATATCTCCTATTGTTCGACATTGGTGGTTCTGTGTTTAAGTGTTACGATTTCTTTAAATCTTTTATTTTCAAAAGTGCATGCTACAAACATCTGAAAACATCCCTTTCAAATGTAAGTTGAATCATTTTCAGATAACAAAATTGCAGACTTGACCAAAATAAACAGGACTATCTATCATATTCATTTTCTTTTCCATACCCCGAGGTATCAATTAGCGATAGCAAGGTTTGTAGGTCTGCAAGGTTCCGGAAGACAGACATATCAAAATCTTTTACCAACCTTAAAACATAGTTTATTCATTCTCCATCAGTACGAAGAGATCGGTCAAAGACCAGCGCATTCAGCTACACCGATAAAGAAAAATGGAAGAAAAATATTATAGAAACGCTGAAAATATTTCATCATTTTTCAGGGACAGATTCTGAGTATAGGACGCCAGGTGCTCACTATCGCAACAAGAACGGACAAATAAAGCGGCCAATGAACGCCTTCATGGTCTGGGCGCGAGAATTTCGAGGGAAACTTGCTGCGGCAATGCCGAATGCAACGAATTCTGACATCAGCGTAAAACTAGGACAAATTTGGTCTAGTTTACCTCCCGAACAAAAAAGGCAGTATTATAACATTGCAGAGAAGATAAAACTGAAACACAGACAGGACTTTCCGAGTGAGTGGAAGCATATTTACTTTTGGCAGTGATTCTTATATTCCAGCTTAACCCACTACCACACAATCCCTACTTTTGACGCCCCTGAGAAAGAAGCCTTTAGAAAATATTGTGGGAAAAGGAGAAAATGCTGGTAACCAGCATTTTCTCCTTTTCCCTCAATGTTTTCTTACCTTCACAAAACATATTTCAAATTTTCAGTCACTTTTATTTTGTACGGTCTGCAAATGCTTTCAATTTGGGCAAGCCTAAAATACCGTCGTTTGGTAATGAGTTAAAGGCCATATTCTGTGAAAAGGGGGTTTAATTCATCTGCAAAAAGTATCACCCAGGTAAAGCTACTTTTTGTTATTATCATTTTTTCTGCATGGTAAAGGACCAACCTATCGTATAAATCAATCCGTTGTTAGACCAAAAGAATTTGACGTATCTAATTATGTGGTGGTCTGCTTTGCATAATGCATCGTTGTGAAGCTCTTTTAACCCTTACTCCATAGATACTCATTTTGACGTATCAAGAACAGACAGCTTTTGAAAACACTGTGGGAAACTGAGAAATTGCTCGTAACGAGCAATTTCTTCTTTTCCCACAATGTTTTCCACTCAATCAGATATTTGTATCCTTATTTGTCCATATTTTTGACATCTTATATTTATTTGCTGCTAGTTATGGACCGGTCTAAAACTTTGTCGTTTTGGAAAGGTTTAAAAGAGCAAACGACAAAGTTTTAGACCGGTCCAAATTGAAGGCACTTGCAGAAGGCCAAATAAAACTAACTCAAAAATTGAAATTTGTTTCCAGCAGGGTAGAAAACATTGTGGGAAAAGGAGAAAATGCTGGTTACCAGCTTTTTATCCTTTTCCTTCAATGTTTTCAAAAGGCTTCTTTCTCAGGGTCGTAAAAACCGGGAATTGTTTGGTAAAGGGTTAAAACACCTTTCCCTATTATGTTGCTCATATACGAGGGATGATTATTAGAAAGAGCGCGATACTTTGAAAACTATTTCACGTACGATTACCACTGATTATCTGGCAACTGACTCTAGCTTTCAAATGTCGCCATATTCAGGTATTTGTACCCTGAAGCGGAACATCTGTTTCCACTGTAATATTACTGTTGGAAAGTATGACACCATAAAAATAATCATATTGTAGCATCTTAAACGAGCAACTATTGAAGGTTTTGACTTCATAGAATTAACATTTTCAATTCTAAAATCACTATGTCTTCAATTCAAAGGGAGATTATTATTACCTCCCCTAACAAAAAATTAATACGGGTATGACCAGAGACTGTTTGCATAAACACTTAAAGAAATTGTTGGCGGTTGAAAGTGTTTAGAATGTTTGAATCACCATAGTAGTGTCAAAAATACAGGAGGCATCCTCGGTATTCAGACCAAAATCCTCGCTGAGCAAAATCCTCGGTGAGCGAAATCTTCGGTGATCTGGTGACGTCAATCCAATGATTTTACGCATTTTTTTTCAATCTTTTGTTTAGCTGTTTTCAGTGCATCGATGACGTCATAACAACACATAAATTCCATTGATTTTACGCATTTTTTCAATCTTTTGTTGAGCTGTTAGAGAGATTGATGATCAGAAAAAAGCAAATATATTGAATATGTATTACTTTGGAGAACAAAAATGCAGCTTTTGGTGAAGCGCAAAAGTTATGGAAAGTGTTAAATCGAAAGTATCCCGGTGTGTTTACGATCGATTATGTTCGACAATGGTTGAGCTATCAAGATTCGTATGCTTTACAAAAGCCAGTACGATATCACGGCGAAAGCGGTCTCAGGAGCAATGAAAAGTACTTTACGTCAACAGAAGCCGAAGAAGATTCAAGCTGATCGAGTATTGGGATTTGTAAATCGCTGGTTTAAAAAGCTAATGCCAGGTTAAAGTATTTATTCTTTAGGACTCAAAAACCAGCAAATGCTAACTATGTCGAACGTGTTCAGCGCACAATCAAAAGTTCACTTTACTGAATGATGAGACACAATCACGTGTATCGTTTGTGGTTTGAATGGTTTAACGCCTATGCAGGTCGTTAAAACAAACGAAGCTGTGTTGGCTAACATCTATTTGAAAAAGAAACCATAGGTGAAATCTAAACCTGTTTTTACTTATAAAGATGGTGATTTGGTGCACTAAGTTTTACTAAAAAACCGTTCCGTCGAGCGTATCAAGAACAATATACAACTAGGTGTCTGCAAAATTATTGAAACGGGAGTACCCTACATGTACAAACTACAGGATTTTATAAAAATGACAATATTAAAGGTTTGTTTTACGTGGCGGAGTTACAAAAGGTCAATAAAGACGAGAACGGTATGTGGTTTATTATCAAAAAAAAAAGCGAAACAAGAAGCTTCAGTACTTTGTCGAGTGGCAAGGATTTCCGAAGATATTTGATAGCTGGATAAACGCAGATGAAACCATCGCGCGTACATACAGACACTCACTCTCTTGCACTACCGATCATTCCCATTCACCTTTGTTGTTGGCTCAGAAAGTAGTCCGTCATCACTTGATATTTTCGCCACATGACCATAACTCAAAATGGCGTCAAAATCAGACTTAGTGGTTGGAAATGTGAGAAAGAGGGATTTTCTGAAAAACTTAAATGTCTTTCAAAGGTGGCCCTTTAGGTTTTAGGACGAACATTTTACAAAATAAAAATCAATCTTATACTCCCAAATGCCTTTTAATTTACATTCATAAAATCCCAGTAGTCAAAAACCATCCGACAATAAAAGAAATTGGAGATTTACAACAGCCCAGGTCCAACGATTGGAAAACACGGTCTATTTTTACATGAGCAACTCGCTCATTTACATACCGGAAATATACAGAGGAAGCTTCAAACATAGCGTCCGAAGAAGACATTATGGAAAATAATTATATGTTTGTTATATTATGGAATTTAAGCTTCATTAGTCACATGGCAGTCACTTAACATTCTCACAAGGCTTTTCTGCTTTTTGGCGGGAAATCTAGAAAGATCTTGTTTTTTTATCTTACAAACTTAGATCTATTGGTGTGTCTAAACTATTGTCATCATTCATAGGTGCAGCCATTTCTTTTTTCAATCAGCCTAAGATTCTGACAAGTAAAGAAGCTTGAAAAAAAGTTCTATTGTATAAAGGTAAATTCATCAGTTTGAATGCACATATAATGTATCCAGAATCATATTTCCTTTGTCTACTTTATTATGTTACACATGAAACAGTTAAACAGTAACAGAACATGTTTTCCTCGGTTTGACAAAATTCTTGTCATTTTAGCCCGCTGCAGAGATGGATGGTGACAGTAACAAACGACAACTCTGCTCGGAGATTGACAGGCACTGCTGAAATATGGCCAAGATGCTTTGGCAAATCAAATTCAGTGAGGTCTTGATACTCGAGCACGCAGACTCTCCTGGTAATACGGCTACAAGTTCCACGAACAATGGTTTGTTTATACGAAAGAGCAGCCCTAATAACCAAATCGAAAACTTTAGATTTCCTTTATTTCACAGACTTGGATGCCCTCTATCTACGATTGCTATTTTTGTAACGAGCTAAATAAAAGTTTGATGTGCTACATCTTTTACTGGTCGCCAGAAAATTCAACGTGGCCAATTTCAAAGCAATAGGAGATGATTAAAAAGATCTGATTAAAAAAATGTTAATAAATTATGAGGGAAATATGAGACCAATACAGGACTCGAGACCCTTTTTTAGCAGAGCGAGTACTACTGAGCTACGTATTCCCTTGAATTGACAATGGAACTCTTGGTACATTTTTTGTGAAAGGTAGAGAAAAAAAAAATACATGAAAAGTTGTTGGTTAGCACATGTTGATGAAAAACGAGTCAGAATGTTTGCCTTGTTAATATCTTGGACAAGTTGGGAATTAGGTCATATAAACATATATTTATTTTTGACCAATAACAAAACACTGTTTATTCATTCGATATCAAGCGAAGACGTAGGTCTAAAGCCAGCGCATTTACCTACGCCGAAAAATAAAGACGTCAACAGAGCTTATATAATATTTTTTAGGCCATGAATACCCTCCTGAGAAAGCCTACCCATCTCTGCATTACGCGCCTCGGATGTCACCTCCTGTTGCGTCCACTTTATCTAGGGCTAGCTATACAGACCTGCTTTTTTGATGCGTCGACTGTTATAAGTTTGCTGAAATACAGAATACTTTCGCTACACCTGAGACGGAAAATAGTGGGAAATTTGTTTTTCATGTAGAAATTTTCAATTTTAACATTTATAACGTTGCTAGAATTCGGGCGAATAGTTCCAGCTAGTTCTAGCATACTCTCCGACCTTCAATTCCAAACAAATGGCTTAATTTCAACAAGTTGACGCAAAATTCGGCAATGAGAGACGAGCGAATCATTTCGAACTGAATTTCAATAACGATTAAAACGAATTTGCTAATATGTGAAGGAATTCCAGGATAGGTGCACTGGCCAATGCAAAATATCTGAAGCATATAAATAAAAAATAAACAACCTGCCCTTTCAAATTTGTTGTTGCAATTTTTTACTGATTCTTTTACCAAACAATTCCGAGTTGTAACAGCCTTGCGTAATGATGCCCGAGAAAGTGTTGTAGGGAAATGAAAATATGGTGATAATCAACATCTTTTCTTTTTTTTTTTTATTTTAAATTACTTTTCACAAAAATATATTAATAAGTGTTTCAAGAATATTCAATGGAATGCGTAGCTCAGTGGTAGAGCACACTCCCTGTAATCTAAGGGTATCAAGTTCGAGTCCTGCAATGCCAACATATTTTTTTCCTCCTTAATTGTGACATTTTTCATCAAAATTTTTGTGTTTTGTTGTTGTCTCGGAGTACTGTCATTTTAAACATGTTGATTTATTTTTTGTCGACTGGTAGAGGATTTAGTATACAGAACTCCTCGCTAGCTTGTCATATAAAACCGTGAAAATTGGAAGTTTATATTGGTGGCATACAAATCAGTGAAACAAAAGGAAATACGTGAAAAGATTAAATGTCACGCTCTTGTAACTGAAATACTGTTTAGAAACTGCGAGAAAGTAATCAAGCATACAAACACATCCATTTGTTTAAGTAGGGAAAAGTTTAGCAGCGCCATAGAAGGTGTTCAGCCGAATCATTTTCTGCAACAGACTGTAAACGCAAGAGTTGCAAGCCCAAATCATTGTTAAAAACCAACAACTTCTACTTTTCCACAATGTTTTCTACCCCTTTAAAGATGAACGCATTTGTGCCATCTAGTTTATCTTTTTCTAATCGACAAGTTTAAAAGAAAATTGTCGTCTGGATAAAGAGCTGGCAGCGTGAATGAAAGGACTTGCTTTGTGATTGGAAAAGCAAGATCAGAAACATTTGCGAAGGTGCATTGTTTGTACTGATATTCACGACTCATATTATAAATAAATAGTGAGAAAGACAAGATACAAAAAAAAAAAACAATTACGGGACCATTTGTCAAAGAAACCCTCTTTAATTTTACCTATGGTACGATAATTAAGGGACCGAACAGCTTTCACAAAAAATTCTTGATTTCGACTACAAAAAACAAGCCATCAGAAAAGGGGACCGAAAGTTTAACTCATTATTTCGACTATTTTATATCATTTTCGGAGCGCCAAAAGCTTGCCGTGTTATCCAGAGCAAACCCATTTAAATTTTGGCAGCATAATATTACAAGAATTGCATCTCTTGTGCTTGCAAATTGAGATTTTTCCATGTGGTCCCTCTTTCCGTGCTGCAAAAGTTTTTCTAAAATATGGCCGTCTATCGACCAAAACTTTCGCAGCATCTTAAAAGGGGTATTATCCTTGTCGCGCATCTGTATTACTTTTTATCGGGTACCTATTGTCATGCCGCAGTTGGATTTGCACGAGCCACACGGGCGCTTTAGGATATATTTATACCTCCACCCAATAAATGGGGGGAAAACCTAAATCAAACTGCTCGTGCTAATCTAGTTGCGGCATGACAATAGGTACCCGATAAAAAGTAATACAGATGCGCGACAAGGATAATACTCCTTTTAAGATGCTGCGAAAGTTTTGGTCGATAGATGGCCATATTGAAGAAAAACTTTTGCAGCACGAAAAGAGGGACCACATGGAAAAATCTCAATCTGCAAGCACAAGAGATGCAATTCTTGTAATATTATGCTGCCAAAACTTAAATGGGTTTGCTCTGGATAACACGGTAAGCTTTTGGCGCTCCGAAAATGATATAAAATAGTCGAAATAATGAGTTAAACTTTCTGTCCCCTTTGCTGATGGCTTGTTTTTTGTATTCGAAATCAAGAATTTTTCGTGAAAGCTGTTCGGCCCCTTAATTATCGTACCATAGGTAAAATTAAAGAGGGTTTCTTTGACAAATGGTCCCGTAATTGTTTTTTTTTTTGTATCTTGTCTTTCTCTCTATTTGTTTATAATATGAGTCGTGAATATCAGTACAAACAGTGCACCTTCGCAAATGTTTCTGATCTTGCTTTTCCAATCACAAAGCAAGTCCTTTCATTCACGCTGCCAGCTCTTTATCCAGACGACAATTTTCTTTTAAACTTGTCGATTAGAAAAAGATAAACTAGATGGCACAAATGCGTTCATCTTTAAAGGGGTAGAAAACATTGTGGAAAAGTAGAAGTTGTTGGTTTTTAACAATGATTTGGGCTTGCAACTCTTGCGTTTACAGTCTGTTGCAGAAAATGATTCGGCTGAACACCTTCTATGGCGCTGCTAAACTTTTCCCTACTTAAACAAATGGATGTGTTTGTATGCTTGATTACTTTCTCGCAGTTTCTAAACAGTATTTCAGTTACAAGAGCGTGACATTTAATCTTTTCACGTATTTCCTTTTGTTTCACTGATTTGTATGCCACCAATATAAACTTCCAATTTTCACGGTTTTATATGACAAGCTAGCGAGGAGTTCTGTATACTAAATCCTCTACCAGTCGACAAAAAATAAATCAACATGTTTAAAATGACAGTACTCCGAGACAACAACAAAACACAAAAATTTTGATGAAAAATGTCACAATTAAGGAGGAAAAAAATATGTTGGCATTGCAGGACTCGAACTTGATACCCTTAGATTACAGGGAGTGTGCTCTACCACTGAGCTACGCATTCCATTGAATATTCTTGAAACACTTATTAATATATTTTTGTGAAAAGTAATTTAAAATAAAAAAAAAAAAGAAAAGATGTTGATTATCACCATATTTTCATTTCCCTACAACGCTTCTCGGGCCTCATTACGTAAGGCTGTTACAACTCGGAATTGTTTGGTAAAAGAATCAGTAAAAAATTGCAACAACAAATTTGAAAGGGCAGGTTGCTTATTTTTTATTTATATGCTTCAGATATTTTGCATTGGCCAGTGCACCTATCCTGGAATTCCTTCACATATTAGCAAATTCGTTTTAATCGTTATTGAAATTCAGTTCGAAATGATTCGCTCGTCTCTCATTGCCGAATTTTGCGTCAACTTGTTGAAATTAAGCCATTTGTTTGGAATTGAAGGTCGGAGAGTATGCTAGAACTAGCTGGAACTATTCGCCCGAATTCTAGCAACGTTATAAATGTTAAAATTGAAAATTTCTACATGAAAAACAAATTTCCCACTATTTTCCGTCTCAGGTGTTGCGAAAGTATTCTGTATTTCAGCAAACTTTAGCAGTCGACGCATCAAAAAAGCAGGTCTGTATAGCTAGCCCTAGATAAAGTGGACGCAACAGGAGGTGACATCCGAGGCGCGTAATGCAGAGATGGGTAGGCTTTCTCAGGAGGGTATTCATGGCCTAAAAAATATTATATAAGCTCTGTTGACGTCTTTATTTTTCGGCGTAGGTAAATGCGCTGGCTTTAGACCTACGTCTTCGCTTGATATCGAATGAATAAACAGTGTTTTGTTATTGGTCAAAAATAAATATATGTTTATATGACCTAATTCCCAACTTGTCCAAGATATTAACAAGGCAAACATTCTGACTCGTTTTTCATCAACATGTGCTAACCAACAACTTTTCATGTATTTTTTTTTTCTCTACCTTTCACAAAAAATGTACCAAGAGTTCCATTGTCAATTCAAGGGAATACGTAGCTCAGTAGTACTCGCTCTGCTAAAAAAGGGTCTCGAGTCCTGTATTGGTCTCATATTTCCCTCATAATTTATTAACATTTTTTTAATCAGATCTTTTTAATCATCTCCTATTGCTTTGAAATTGGCCACGTTGAATTTTCTGGCGACCAGTAAAAGATGTAGCACATCAAACTTTTATTTAGCTCGTTACAAAAATCAAAATAGCAATCGTATATAGAGGGCATCCAAGTCTGTGAAATAAAGGAAATCTAAAGTTTTCGATTTGGTTATTAGGGCTGCTCTTTCGTATAAACCATTGTTAGTGGAACTTATAGCCGTATTACCAGGAGAGTCTGCGTCCTCGAGTATCCAGACCTCACTGAATTTGATTTGCCAAGGCATTTTGGCCATATTTCAGAAGTGCCTGTCAATCTCCGAGCAGAGTTGTCGTTCGTTACTCTCACCATACATCTCTTCAGCGGGCTAAAATGACAAGAATCTTGTCAAACAGAGGAAAATATGTTCTGTTACTGTTTAACTGTTTCATGTGTAACATAATAAGTAAACAAAGGAAATATGACTCTGGATACATTATTATAGGTGCATTCAAACTGATGAGTTTACCTGTATACAATAGATTTTTTTTTTCAAGCTTCTTTACTGGTCAGAATCTTAGGCCGATTGGAAAAGAAATGGCTACACCTATGAATGATGACAGTAGTTTCGACACACCGATGGATCTAAGTTTGTAAGATTAAATAACAAGTTATCTTCCTTTAAAGGTGGGTATTTAGGTTTTTAGCATCATAACAAATTTATACTAAAAAAACAATACAAATCAACAATAATTAAGAATAATAAAATTACAAAAAATAGAATTACAAAAAAAATTTTTTTTGATGGTATTCCCTTAAAAGGGTACGTAGCCTCTTAAGCTATTTTAGATTTCCCGCCAAAAAGTAGAAAAGTCTTGTGAGAATGTTAAGTGACTGCCACGTGACTAATGAAGCTTAAATTCCATAATATAACAAACATGTAATTATTTTCCATAACGTCTTCTTCGGACGCTATCTTTGAAGCTTCCTCTGTATATTTCCGGTATGTAAATGAGCGAGTTGCTCATGTAAAAATAGACCGTGATTTCCAGTCGTTGTGGACCTGGGCTGTAGTTAATTTCTAATTTCTCTTATTGTCGGATGGTTTTTGATTACTGGGGTTTTATGAATGTAGATTAAAAGGCTTTTAGGAGTATAAGAGTGATTTTTTTTTTTTTTGTAAAATGTTCTTCCAAAACCTGAACGGCCACCTTTAAAAGACATTTAAGTTTTTCAGAAAATCCTTCTTTTTTTACATTTCCTACCACTAAGTCTGATTTTGACGCTATTTTGAGTTATGGTCATGTGGCGAAAATATCACGATGATGGACTACTTCCTGAGCCAACTACAGAGGTGAATGGGAATGATCGGTAGTGCAAGAGAGTCTGCATGTACGCTCGATGGTTTCATCTGCGTCTATCCAGCTATCAAATGTCTTCAGAAATCCTTGCCACTCGGCAAAGTACTGAAGCTTCTTATTTCGCTTCCTCTTTCGTATTCTTTTTTTTTATGATAATAAACCACATACCGTTCACGTCTTTATTGACCTTTTGTAACTCATCCGCGTAAAACAAACATTTAATATTGTCATTTCTATAAAATCCTGTAGTTTGTACATGTAGGGTACTCCCTGTTTCAATAATTTTGCAGACACCTTAAAGACCCCTGTTGTAAATTGTTTTTGATATGCTCGACGGTACCGTTGTTTAGTAAAACTTATGTGCACCATATCATCAACTTTATAAGTAAAAACAAGTTTAGTTTCCACATTTGGTTTCTTTTTCAAATAGATGTACACCAACACATCAGCTTCGTTTGTTTTAACGACCTGCATAGGCGTTAAACCATTCAAACCACAAACGATACACGTGATTGTGTCTCATCATTCTGTAAAGTGAACTTTTGCATGATTGTACGCTGAATACGTACGACATAGTTAGCATTTGCTGGATTTTGAGTCGTAAAGAATAAATACTTTAACCTTTCATTAGCTTTTTAAACCAGCGATTTACAAATTCCGATCCTCGATCGGCTCGAATCTTTCCCGCTAGTCATGAACGATATATCCCACTGCTCATTAACAGATGCTACTCGCACATTTGCAATCTTAAGCCGATTTCGCACTGGCTTTTGTAATGCATACGAATCTTGATTGCTCAACTATTGTCGCACATATTCGATTGTAAACACACCGGGATTCTTTCGATCTAACACTTTCCATAACCTTTGCGCTCCACAAAAAGCTGCAGGATTTTGTTCTTCAAAGTAATATTTATTCAATATATTTTCTTTTTTCTGCTCATCTGTCTCTCTCGAACAGCTCAACAAAAGATTGAAAAAATGCTTAAAATCAATGGATTGACGTCATCAGATCATTGAAGATTTTGCTCACCCAGGATTTTGCTCATCGAGGATTTTGGTCACCGAGGATTTTGCTCAACGAGGATTTTGCTCCGAATACCAAGGATTCCTCCTGTACTCTTGACACTACTCACCATAGATTTCCGAGATACTGTCAAGATCTCCGAGATATTGTCAGGAAAATAGCTGACACAGTGAGCATTTCATATGGAGGTGCCCAGCAGATTTTGACTGATCTTGGAATGTCGCAAGTTTCCACAGGGTGGGTATTACTAATGACGTCAGAGCTAATTGGGATACGGTCGAAATCTATTAAGAAATTTTAAAACACATCAGGAGGGTACATGGGTACTTTACTGACCGTATTTAAACATGCCATGAAATATTGGGACACTTTGATGAGATTGTATCTGCTGTCCGTCAGTTGTCTAAGTCAGAAGTGTCATGCCATGTGTTTCTATTACCTCCATATTTTTTTTTTCTTGATCATGTTGTACTTATACAGACCTTCTACACCCAGTATTGAGCATTTTGCCCAAGTTTGTCAAATAAATTTCACAAACAGTCACAAAAAAACAGCCTGAAGTTATGCAGGGTGACATTACACAGAGATAACGCCCTAGCTCACAAAGCCACACTTGTACCGGAAACTTTTGCAAAAACTGCATACAGAAACATTAGCCGGCTGTCCTTGTAATTCAGTCCTTACCCTCTGAGACTTCTACGTGGCACACCCTACGACAGCGCAGAGGAGCTAACCCCGCGGCTATGACTCGGTCCTAGAGAGTAATGTCATACTCGCGCTCGCATGTGTACGTGTTTCGCGCGTGGAAATCAAGAATGAATAAGTACATAAACTTTAAAGGAGGTTACTTTCAAAAACAGTAACAGTATTGTTTTTATAACAATATTCCGATACAGGCGCTGGTCCACGTTCTTTCTGATCACCCCTCGTATACCAGTACCGAACTCAAATGACACAAGAAATAACGTGTGGGCAAGCTGTGGAAGAAAGATTTATAAATGGGGTGGAAAACGCTGCTTGAAAAGCAACTGATGGTAACTCAGCCAAATTAAATGTCTGACTTAAACTAGAGATGAAAAATTATAGAAACGTTTTTCATCATCAAATTTTGACATGAATCTTTCAACACTAGAATATCCGGTTTCTGTTGGCAAACTTCCGAAAATGATCGTCAGCAATGACAGTCATCTATAAGGAGTTAAACCGTGAATTGTTAGTGGCCAGAAACTTTCCAATCAGATTCTACATGATAATAATCTGTACACCAACAATAACTTTACAGTTAATTCGGTTTTTTTTTTTGTAATTTTGTACTATTTAGATTGGGTCTATAAACCTATTCCTACACCCAAGAAAAAAGACAGTCCACAGATCCAGCAGAGTCCATCAGTCCATGATTCAGTCTTTACATCGTTCAGACGACATGTGTCTGCACCCACAATGCCATTCGTAAATCTCGTGACAGACATCAATAACAATCAAACTGCAACAAGTCCTACTAGAATACCAGTCATTTTAAAGCCTGTCACGTATCAGTATGGTTGCCCGACTATTAGCCATAAGGTGAAGGAAAAACTTGTGGACAAGATCTCGGGTAGTACCAACAGAACTGAACATGGTAAACCTACAGGGCTACAGAATGGTCAACCTATAGATGTGAACACAAAAATTCAAATCGCAGAATCAAGTGTTGGTCGTGAACGTCACTTGGTTGCATTTGCCATCGACAGAAATTCTAGTGATCGTCAAGGACAGCAAAAAAAACATTTGGAAGAAATAAGACCAGCTGAGCTGTTGGCACCGCCAAAAAAGTGCGAAGGTAGGTTCGTGTATTTCTTGATAATACACTGCAGTCCGTTTATTGCACCAACATCTCGTGCTTGACTCTCAGGTACATTTATAGATTTCATCCCCTGCTTAAAATAAATTATCATCTGTTGAAATTTTAAAAAATGTCGATTGAAAGGTTTGAGCTACCATCAACGTCTTAACAATGAGAAGCGTCAATCATACATTAGAGCTTGAATTTCACTATGAAACATTGTTTAAAAAATCCAGTATGCACCATACTTATTTCTGTGAGACATTCTGTGGTATGATTATATTCTCGTTTGATTTGTAGTTTTATGCGGGGTTTTCGTTGACATCCTGTGTCTTTGAATTCCCCGCCACCCCAATATTTCAAAATGACCCCTAAGTTTTATATGTATGCCTTCTTTTCTTCATGTCTTCTGTGGGTTTGTTTTTAAGACCGACCGATTGCACCAAAGCCGGTAAATGATGTGAAGGAATCTGAAGTCTTAACATCAGCAAGAGAATTAGTCAGTCAACCAACAATGCCATTAGAACGTGAAAGAAAAACAACAATTACCCCAATCAAAGAAATTGATAGCGAAATAAAAAAAGAATGTCATGACGTGCTAGAGACCAGAGAAACTAAAACAGAACTACAAAAAGAACAAGCTGGATGTTTTGTAACGGTTGAGAAAGCTGGTGAGAGAGCAGAAATGAATCCAACAGAAATAAAAGACGATTATAGCACATTTTCAGATTGGGAATCATCAGGTAGTGTCTACCGAAATGATCATTGTAGCATCATGGTATTTTGAAACTTATTTACAAAGAAACCTTTGCCTACAGATTCAATAGCGGGGAAAATATGTAGGTTTTAAAATACATCTCAATTTAAATCAAACCGTTTCAAAGTATTGCAATATTGTGAAGATTATAGTCTATGATTGTCGGGAGTTCAAAGTGACAGAGAGATGAATTTTAAAATCAAGCAAACAGTAAACAAAAGATATAGTGACCTGACTTGTTTAAACCTAATTCTGAAAATAGTATCTCTGCCAGAGTCTAACATTGAGACCGATCATACAATTTAAACAGATTGTCATCTTTACAATGATTTCCAAACTTTTTTAAATGGTACCATTTTAATTCTTAACGCATTATATTATGGAATGTGTTTACTTTTGGCAGCAGTTGTTAGTTGACCTGACCGCTAAATGCTCCATTACAAGATTGACTGTCAACATCAAACAACAAACTGAACAAAAGCTGCACTGTCCGCATGACAGAGGCATTTTTGGATCCTAGTTTTACGGCATCTATGCCCATGGGAAAGGCTTAAATTTAAGACAATGCTAAAAATTTTATCTAATTTAAATGGTATTTTATGCACCTTTCAACATTATAGCGATATGTTTGAGAGGCTTCTGCTGCAATTTTGTTTAAGGATGAAATGAGTTAAACTACAGTTCTCATGTAAATGTACAAAGGACTATAGTGATTTAACTAGAACCATCACATGGTTAGACATCCTGCCTTCTTAATATTTCAAGACCATGTTATCTTAACTTATCACGATCTTCTTTCTGTATTTCAGGCCCCATTTTACAATATGTTATCTAGAACTGTTGCTTTCTCTGTGCAAATAATGTCATAGGAATTTATTTTGGAATATTCCAGTCCCTCATTTCGGAATGTTTTGGCCAGTTTTTGTGATACTTCTGGACATTATTTTTGTAAAATGCTTGGTCCTTATTTTGTGTTACTATGGGACCTCAGTTAGTACTATTATGGGACTTCCAATGCATTATTTCAAGACATGTTTTATATTATCTCTTTACCGCACAATCCCACCTATTAACTGCCCTGAGAAAGGAAGCTTTAGAAAATATTAAAGGAAAAGGAGAAAATGCCGGTGACCAGCATTTTCTCCTTTTCCAATAATTTTTTATACCAATCCCAAATCAAATTCTTGATTCATATTTATTTTGTTGTCAGCAAATGCTTTCAATTTGAGCGAGTCAAAAACTTTGTTGTTTGTTAGAGTTATTCCATTCATTTCAGGATCCTCCCATACACCAATGTACCTGGAGCTACTGGATCCATTTGATCCACTAATGGATTGTGACTTTCTGTATTCAGAATTATATCCCGGATGCCTGCATCTAGATGTTACACGGTAAGATTTCTATGATTACAATAATTATTCTTGTTTTCATATTGTACTCATTTCATCTAACCCATTATCCTAGTTGATCCACTCACAAATTAAAATGTACTTGTGAGTCTTAAACTTGTTTCATGAAGTTTATATGAGATTGATAATGCATATTTGCCTCTGTAGACTGTCCGCTCAATAGCAATCTCTTTCACCAGGTTTGTGCACCTCAGTCAGTTAAGGCATTCCACTGTTAAGCCATGTCGTTGAATAAAGGGATAAGCAGCTGATGCGACAAGTTCGACTAAGACTTCTTACTATCACAATCCGATAAGCTACATGACTAGTAGTCTGTTATATCATCCAACAGGTGGCGTGAGTACTTAGATATCAGCAGCGATGACGAAAATGATCCCCTCAGTCGGTTTCAGGACGATAGTGATGAGGATATCAAAATTAGCCCCGTCCCATTAAAGGAATCTCTGCAACGCTTATGTAATGCCCATGTTCAGAAGAGTGCAAGCGGCAATGTGATCACCGGCGATGTCCTTGTTCCTATAATTGATTTGTCAAGGCCTGCTGAGACTTAACTCTTTATCCAAACAGATGATTTTGAGTCTTCACAATCCCGAGACAAAATTCCTGTAAAAACCAATGTAGTCGGAGGAAAAGCTGTATGTAACAAGCATTTCTCCTCCACCCACCGTGTTTTTTTAACCCTAAAAAGATCAAACCCATAACCCGACACATTATTTTGCCGACATGCTTTCAGTAAAATCGAGTCTAAAATTTTGTAATTTGGTAGATTTGTCGAGTATAAGAGCTGGATTAATCTACTACCTCCCCAAACAGTGCTTATATTTATCTTTCCGTAGACCACGTTAGGAAACATTGAGGCAAGAAGAGCAGTTTGCTGGTAACGAGATATTTTGTGAATGCTAGAGTTTGTGAGGCCACAAAAGTTTATAATATGCATTTAACTCTTTACCAAACAACATAATTTTAGACTGGTCCAAATTGAAAGCATTTGCAGACGACAAAATAAAAGTGGGTGAAAATTTGAAATTTGTTTTGTGAAGGGCTGAAAACATTGTGGGAAAAGGAGAAAATGCTGGTTACCAGCATTTTCTCCTTTTCCCACAATGTTTTCTCAAGGCTTCTTTCTCAGGGGTGTCAAAAGTAAGGATTGTGTGGTAATGGGTTAACTCCTTACCAAACGACATAATTTTAGACTTGTCCAAATTGTAAGCATTTGCAGACCACAAAATTAATGTGACTCAAAAATTGAAATTTGTTTTGGGAAAGGAAGAAAGCATTGTGGGAAAAGGCGAAAATGCTGGTTACAAGCATTTTCTTGTTTTCCCACAATGTTTTCAAAAGGCTTCTTTCTCAGGTCATTAAAAGGCGGGATTGTGTGGTAAAGAGTGAAACTGCTGATTGTGTTGGAAAAGACCATTCCATATCTCTAACAGGATAGCCTGATAATTAATAGAATGGTGTTGCTGTACAAGTTAACTCATTACCAAACGACAGTATCATAGACTTGTCCAAATTAAAAGCATTTTCAGAAGACAAAATAAACGTGACTGAAAATTTGAAATTTGTTTTGTGAAGGGTAGAAAACATTGTGGAAAAAGGAGAAAATGCATTTTCTCCTTTTCCCACAATGTTTTCTAAAGGCTTCTTTCTCAGGGGCGTCAAAAGTAGGGATTGTGTGGTAATGGGTTAACTCTTTACTACACGGCAATATTTTAGACCATATCTAAATTCAAAGTACATTTGTATTTGCAGATTTCATTTTCATAGTGGCTAAAATGATGCTTTTTTCCTCTAACCCTTTACCACACAATGCCAACTTCTGATGACCGAGAAAGAAGCCTTTTGAAAACATTTTGGAAAAAGGGAGAAAATGCTGGTAACCAGCATTTTCTCTTTTGCCACAATGTTTTCTCTCCTCCTCAATACAAATTTCAAATTTTCAGTCTCTCTTGTCTTCTGTCTTGCTGCGTCAACTGCATTTTGAAAAGATTTTAAGAAAATGAATAAATGCTTGGAACAAAACTTCTTATGCTGTTGAAAACAGATTTTTTTCCCCATGATAATTATCATCGGGTGTAGTTTGGTTTTGTTTGGTTTAAAAGCTGGCTATAGAGAGATGGGTCAAATGGGAAAAAAGCCATGACACTTTTATTGCAGCTAAACTAGTATCACTCCCCAACAATTTTCGACCCAAGATGTACTCTTGTTAAGATCTTTAACTTTTTACCAAATCATTTTGACCCTGAGGGTAAAGGCTTTTCAAAACATTGTGGGAAAAGGAGTATATGTTGATGACCAGAAGAAAATTGCTGGGTTTGAGTAATTTTGCCTTTTTCTTACAATGGTTTCACATGTTTGTATGTAAAAATGTGATTCATTTTGACTATCCATAATTTCAAACTTTAGCCATTTACCACTAAATTCTGTCAACAACGCAAAGAAAGAAAGCCTTTGAAAACATTGTAGGAAAAGGAGAAAATACTGATAACCAGCATTTTCACCTTTTTCAACAATGCTTTCTTCTCTTCCAAAAACAAATTTCAGTCACAATTATTTTATTGTCTGCAAGCATTTTCAATTTGGACTGGTCGTAGATTTTCATCTGGTAGAGACTTAACTCTTTACCACACGACAAAATTTTAGACTGGTTCAAATTGAAAGCATTTGCAGACGACAAAATAAAGGTAACTGAAAAATTGAAATTTGTTCTGAGAAGGGTAGAAAACATTGTGGGAAAAGGACAAAATGCTGGTTACCAGCATTTTTTCCTTTTCCCACAATGTTTTCTGAAGGCTTCTTTCTCAGGGCCGTCAAAAGTAGGGATTGTGTGGTAATGGGTTAATGCAATCTGCTGCAATTTTGTTGCAGAAGATATGATTTTCACAAAATTGAATGTAAAAATCTGAAACAAAATTATGATATACTGCTGGGAGCATATAAGGAAATTACTGAACAGTTATTGGATTTCGAAATACATGTTTTATTTATGTATCTTATTCATACATTTAATCTTCAAGTATGGACTGAAAACATGAAATATACAGACAAGGTATGTGTCTTTTTTAAAAAAAAAAAATCAAGGGAAATAATTCTTGTATGAATTACGAAACCTGAACAAAACTTACTTCCCTTATTTTCATATGAACAATAAAGACACAATGAAATATTACATTTAACACAGTGGATCTAATATCAGTCACTTTGGCACATATTATTATCATTACAATAGCTAGCATTATTCTAAACATCCAATACCTCTTCTCCATTATTACACTCTGTAACGCTACAACTTTAACCATTTATTTTAGTGGTAACTTGAATACCGACTAAAAATTGTCACAACAAGC
The DNA here is from genome assembly GCA_943736015.1 of Tridacna crocea. Classification (NCBI taxonomy): domain Eukaryota; kingdom Metazoa; phylum Mollusca; class Bivalvia; order Cardiida; family Cardiidae; genus Tridacna; species Tridacna crocea. Next base: position 21,127,495 of record OX031064.1, read on the forward strand.
AAAGGAACAGTCCAGGCATTATAGTAAAATGAGCAATTGCTTGTAATAATTCCCAGAAAAGGTTGTTTCTCAAATCTGACTTTTAATGAACCTGAGAGAAAAGGCGTTTGAAGACATGGGAAAAGAAGAAAATTCTGGTAACCAGCATTTTCTTATTTTCCCATAATGTTTTCTACCCTTCCCAAAACTAATATCGATTTTTGATTCACATTTTATTTGTTGTCTGCAAATGCTTTTATGCTTTCAAATTGGACCAGTCTAAAATTTTGTCATTTGGTAAAGCGTTAGACAAATAAGGACTTTCCACGGCATTTCAAATGTAGTGGCTGCCTCTACATCACATTGCATTGTATGATAAATCATCTTAGGCAGATCTTTTATCTCATTATCAAACGGCAATATTTTAAGCTTGTCCAAATCAAAGCATTTGCAGACGATAAAAGAGAAAATTTGAAATTTGTTTTGTGAAGGGTAGAAAACATTGTTGGGAAAGGAGAAAATGCTGGTTACCAGAATTTTCTCCTTTTCCCACAATGTTTTCTAAAGGCTTCTTTCTCAGGGAAAGTAGGGATTGTGTGGTAATGGGTTAACTAAAAACATCCAAAGAGAGACAAAAATGAAGACCAACATCAGACTGCACTTGATTATGACTGAGGTCTGAGCAAGGGCTACATCTCTGCCCGAGAGCATACATTGTCACATAGACAAGGGTAAGTGTTAACACTTATGACCATGAAGTTGCCAAAACTACATACCAGCTTGAAAATAAAATACTCAAGTTTTTTGGTAGATTTTTCTATCGTTTTCTACCAATAGATATTTGCTTACTTACATGACAAATATATCAAAGCTTTTAATGAGTAACATTACCCTTTCTAAGGTATTTCAAGGAGCTAACCCATAGGTCAATTCGTTGTTTTTTTTTTTCAATTTTACCACCATGGGGAAGAAAACCTCTGAAAACACTGAAAGAAGAGGAGAAGTTGCTTGTAACAAGCAGTATCTCCTCTTCCCAACAAAGTTTTCTACCCTGTTGTAGAAATTCTTTTCATTTGTACCAATTTAAAATTTGCACTCAGCAAAATATGCTTTCAGTTCCGATGTGTTCAAAATATAAAACACTGGACTATGTGGTAAAGAGTTAACATATAGCAAGCAAATGACAGTAACTGGAGCTCTCATCAATCACTGTAGATGAAGATCAGATTTTTAAAACTGATACCTGATCTTAATACTGAATTTTGTGATACTACTTGAAACATTCCCACCACAAGAGCCTGGGCAATGGAGTGATTTCTACAGACAGACATTTCTTTGGTTCCAGGGGCAAAAAGACAAAGATATTAAGGAATCTGTTGAAAAGCGTAGGAAGACTAAAGTCTGACCATTTACCAAACAATTTGCAAATATAATGATCTTGATAAAGAAATCTGAAATGACAGCATTTATCTTTAACTCTTTACCACAAAACAACATTTTAGACCTGTACGAATTGAAAGCATTTGCAGAAGACAGTTTCAATATGTCCCAATTGAAATGATTTTTCTTTGAAAGGGAAGAAAACATTGTAGGAAAACGAGAAAATGCTGGTGACCAGCATTTTCTCCTTTTCCCACAATGTTTTCAAAAGCCTTCTCTTTTAGGGGCATTAAAAGTCTTCATTGTGTGGTAAAGGGTTAAAAGGGGACAAGGAGAAAATGCTTGCTACCAGTATTTTCCCCTTTCCCCAGTGTTTTGGAAATCCTTCTTTCTGGGGTCATTAGGATAAAAACTTGTTTGGTAACAGGTTAAGCCTAAAAAAACAACAAGAGGACCATGATGGTCATATATTGCTCACCTGAGTAATAAGCAAGAAAGGTCTACAATGAAGATAAATACCAAATATCAAAGTTCAAGGTCAAATAATTCTGACAGGGTAACTGCAAAATGCATCTCGAAGAAAATTTTTAAAATTTTCCTTCTTTGTTCCTATTTTTCAAATTTGTGACCCCTGGGGCCAGGCCAGTTTGGACCCCAGGGGCATCATATGAACATTCTTGGTAGAGATCCACTAAGAGATATTACATACCAAATATCAAAACTCTGCATCTTCTAGTTTCAGAGAAAAAGATTTTTAAAGTTTTCCTTCTTTTTTCCTATGTTTCAAACTTGTGACTCCAGGAGCAGGGCTAGTTTTGACCCCAGGGGCATCATATGAACAATCTTGGTAGAGGTCCACTAGGAGATGCTACATAGCAAATATCAAAGCTCTGCAGCTTCTAGGTTCAGAGAAAAAGATTTTTAAAGTTTTCCTTCTTTGTTGCTATGTTTCAAACTTGTGACCCCCAGGCTGGGGCCAGTTTTGACCCCAGGGGCATCATATGTATATTGGTAGAGGTCCGCTAGGAGATGCTACATACCAAATATCAAAGCTCTGAACCTTCTAGTTTCAGAGAAGAAGATTTTTAAAGTTTTCCTTCTTTGTTGCTTTGTTTCAAAATTGTGACCCTGGGGGCAAGGCCAGTTTTGACCCCAGGGGCATCAAATGAACAATCTTGGTAGAAGTCTACTAGGAGATGCTACATACCAAATATCAAAGCTCTATGCCTTCTAGTTTCAGAGAAGAAGATTTTCAAAGATTTTGCTGTTTTTTTTCCTTTTGGTTGCCATAGCAACCAGAGTTATGGCTGGAATTCAATCTCTTGAACAACTTTGGTAGAGCTTCACCCAAGGAACATCCCTGCCAAGTTTCATCAAGATCGGCCCAGTGATTTAGGAGGACGACGTACATTGGGCGATCACAAAAGCTCACCATGAACACTTTGTGCTCAGGTGAGCTAAAAAGCATGACACTATCATTCTGAAGCAATATTTTCACTTTGTTTGATATTTGTTATAATTGCACTTACTGCTATAATTATGAAAAGTTATATCACTGTTTTATTATAGAAGGATAATAAAGAGTATGCAATAACACTAAAATATTTTATTACCTACGCTTTCTTTAACTCTTCACCACATGACAAAATTAACTTATTACCAAATGACAAATTTTAGGTTTGTCCAAATTGAAAGCATTTGCAGTCGGCAAAATAAAAGTGACTGAAAATTTAAAGTTATGTTTTGTGAAGTGTAGAAAACAATGTGGGAAAAGGAGAAAATGCTGGTTATCAGCATTTTCTCCTTTTCCCACATTGTTTTCTAAAGCCTTCTTTCTCAGGAGCGTCAAAAGTAGGGATTGTGTGGTAAAGGGTTTAAACCTCTGGATTGTTTGATAAAGGGTGAACAGATGACAAAATTTCAGACTGGTCCATACTGAAGGCATACATGCATAAGACTACGTAAGTATGGATAAAATGATGTCGAAATGGTAGAAAACCTTTAGGTGCAGGGAGAAATTATTTTCTGGCATTTTCTCCTCATCCACATGTTTTCAAAATTTGTCTTTCTTTGGTCACAAGAAGATGGGATCCTTCACTAGAGGATAAAGAAAATGCCCTTTGGAAAAAGTAGCAGTCTGTCTTAGGTATTTGCTTGAACACTTGTCCCTGATTAACACACTGACTCTTCACCATTTAGGGCCATAAGCTTCATGTCTCTGCTTTCAAGTTCTAATGTCAACTGTTCCACTTCGGCCTCTAATACCTTGTTTTTACGAAACATTTGAACATAGTTTAATTGCAGCTGTTTCTGATACATGATCACTTTGTTCTTCTCCTCCAACCATTGTTCTTTCTCTTTATCATATTCTTCCTTGTTGACTAGAGTTTCCAATCGAAGCTTATCAAGTTCATCCCGTAGGGCACTTAGTTCTTTGTCCTTTTCATATATCATTGAAGGCTTCAGTGTCTCCATTTCTGGAGTTTTAGCTTTGATGAAGTCTGTCTGAATTTCTTTTTCACAATGACATAGTGGGATGTCTGGTTCATTGTCAGAACCAGATGTGTTCAACCTTTGTAGGCTTCCAGTAGATAAGTTACTACTTTTTAATTTCTGTCGGTTTTCAATGTTGGCATTAGCTTCATCTAGTTTTGACTGAAGTCTAACTACCTCTTCTGACTTTGAGGTAAGTTTACATTGTAAATTATCCACTTGACTTTGTAATTCACAAACTTCACTAGCAGGTCTTCGACCCTGCCATGTTGCATCGTCCATCTGAGCTTGAAGTCTATTTGTTTCTTCTGCGTAGGCCTCACATTTTTGCACTAAATCTTCTTTATCTGAGATCAGTTTTTCCGTGTCTTCTTGCATTGCTTTCTTTTCTTGTTGTAGTTTAAATATTTGTAGGTTTAGCACTTGTTCTGACTTGTATGTCTTTCTTTGAAGAGTTTTCAGTTTGTTTTCATAATCTTCTTTCAGTAATTCAATTTCTCTAATCCAGCCATTTTTCTTGTCCTCGTATACTTGGAAAATGGCCCTTTCATTTTTATCCATCACATCTCTTAGAGTATTGATTTCTGCATCTTTCTCTTTCAGTATAGCTTCAAGCTCACCAACTCCACTGTCACTTGGTGATGGGGTCTGCCCATAACATTCCATGTGATTGGATGAATTTCTGCTTAAATGGGACACTGGCACTGAATCTGACCTATCAGAGATCCTGTTGCATTCACTGGAGAAGCTGGCTGACCTAAAATGGAAAAAAAAAACAGAGTCCTATATATTGTATATGTGTACAATGCAAATGACTCCCAACTTTCACAAAGGGTGACATAATTCCCCCTTGCATAGTTACCACACAATCCCAAGTTTTAAATAATACCAAGATAGAACCCTTTAGAAAACACTATGGGAAAAGAAGGATATGCTGGTAAACAGCATTGTCTCCTTTTCCCACAATGTTTTCTACCCTATTGGAAACAAATTTCAATTTGTTAGTAATGTTAATTTTGTCATCTGCAGATGCTTTCAATTTGGACCACTCTATACATTTGTCGTTTGGTAAAGAGATAGGCTTTAACAGGATAGACAGATGTTCAAAACTATCATTACACTAAAATAATGTCTTGAGAATATGAGCAGAAGGTTCTTCTGTGATTAATCCTTCATCACACAATCCTGACTTTTAATAACCATGAAAAAAACTTTTACTAACACTGTATTTCACAAGAAGGGCAAATAACAACAAATTTTTCTATGACTTTCCTGTAGTTGTGTACCTTGTTTATTAGAATGACTTAAGCCTTTACCAAACAACAAAATTTTAGACTGGTCCAAATTGAAAGCATTTGCAGACGACAAAGTAAATGTGAATCAAAAATTGAAATTTGATTTTTAAATTATAGAAAACATTGTGGCAAAAAGGAGAACATGCTGGTTACCAGCATTTTCTCCTTTTCCCACAATGTTTTCAAAGGCTTCTTTCTCAGGGTCGTCAAAAGTTGGGATTGTGTGGTAAAGAGTTAAATGCAGGGCCTGAATGCCAGGCTATGTGTTACATATGGGAAGTTGCTACATACAAGTACTCAATTACCCTCAATATTCCATAACCACTTTATCAGACTACAACATTATAGATTTTTCCAAACTGAAAGCATTTGCAGACACCAAACTAAATGTTGCTCCAATAATGGCAATTGTCATTCAAAGTATAGAAAATATTGTGGGAAAAAGAGATAATTTTGGGTACCAGCATTTTTTCCTATCCCCACAAGGCTTTCAAAAGCCATCTTCAGCTTTGTCGAAATACAGAATTGTTTGATGAAGGGTCAAGTCTGCTGTCAGACTTTTACCTACAGAGCAACATGTTGCCTGATTTGTTTAGAAACTTCAAACAACAGTCTTGTAAACATCAGAGTATATCCATCTTCTCTCTTTTTTGGTGTAACCTTTTCAACCTGCATCTGGCATGATATAGTTTTCACTCTATGTTATAAACCATATTTCACCTCCCACAAATATACAAACAAAATTCATTCCTTCACCTAGATAATAAATCTTTAACCCTTGACCAAAGAATCCTAACTTTTAACAACCCTTGGGAGCTTTGAAAACATTGTGGGAAAATGAGAAAATGCTGGCAACCACAATTGTTTTCTGCCCTTTCTTAACCCTTTACCACACAATGACGACTTTTGACGACCCAAAGGAAGAAGCCTTTTGAAAACATTGTGGGAAAAGAAGAAAATGCTGGTAACCAGCATTTTCTCCTTTTCCCACAAAGTTTTCTACCCTGTCAAAGAAAAATTGCATCGTTTGAGTTACTATAAAATAGTTGTCTGGAAATGGTTTCAATTTGGATGGGTCTAAAATTTTGCTGTGTGGTAAAGGGTTAAATGATATTCATTATCTGGGACACTTTTTATCTGTTTTTTCTTTTGCAAATGCTTTCAATTTGAAAGAGTCTAATACTTTATTATGTGGAATAGAGTTCGGCCTTACATTGCAAAGCTCTTCTACAGTTGATTTTAAAGTTGTGTACATCAAGATCAGTCTGCAGAGATCATAATTACAGTTAGATCTGATGTTTTTACTACCCTCAGGAAGGCATTAGAAAAAGTTTTGGGAAAAGGAGAAAACAACAAACAAAGGTGGCTTCAAACAGGAAATGGCTATTTCACACAAATGACCATTATAATAATGCAAAGAAATTTATTGTGATCTGATTGGTTAACATGCCGGGTACATATATATCATACACCCTGACAAAAACCATGTAAAGCCAGTTTCTCTTTTGAGTGCCCCAAAAGCATCACTACACTCGCAACACTACACTCACAACACAACGTCCAAAATGGAGGCGCTGATCAATCACTGCACATTTATGCACCAAACTGCATGTTTTTAGTGATGTCAGTTTCCAGTGACATCAGTTTTCACTGAATTGGGGCACTCAAATGGAACTTTCTGTTTTCCAGCATACTTGATTCGTGAAATTTCAAAACAGGAAAATTTCGCTTAACGAGCTTTCAAAGGGTAAAAGTTTGCTGTATGATAAAATTCTTTGTACAGTTAGGTGGCAGGGAACTTGGAAACTTGTTCACGGCTGTGTCGAATCGTCTTCGGCTCGGGGCAACATGGTTCACCACAGCTATGAACAAGTTTCCAAGTCCCCTGCCACCTCACCAATCAAGTAATATTGTTTCAGCTTTCACTGTACATGTAACAAACTACAGACAAAAGGATTCTTACCTGTCACAATCCATAGTGGATGAGCAGGAGCCATGTGACATGTTTGTGACATTGTGTCCAGTTACCCCATAATCCTGGGATCCATAACCGTCATCATGGTGGGAGAACTTTCTGGGATGGTCCACATAGCCTTTCTGTGGGGTTACATACTTTGGGTTGGCCACGACAGGTTTGAAGGCAATGGGCTTGATAATACCTCTTCCAGGGGACTGAAAATAAGTAAGAATTTCTTTAATACTTCGTACCTAACCCTTTATCACACAGAGCTCTTTCAATAAACCTAGGGAAAAGTCTTTCAAAACTGTTTTCTACAATGTGTTCTATGCATTTAACCCTTTACCACACAATTCCGACTTTTCACACCCCTGTGAAAGAAGTCTAATGAAAACATTGTGGGAAAGGAGAAAATGCTGGTAACCAGCATTTTCTCCTTTTCCCACAAAGTTTTCTTCCCTTCCTAAAACAAAATTCATTTCTTTGGTCATATTCATTTTGTTGTCTGCAAATGCTTTAAATTTGGACCAGTCTAAAATTTTGTTGTTTGGTAAAGAGTTTAAGACAAATTCAATCATTTGAGCAACATTTAATTTGTAGTTTGCAAATGTATACGTATTTCCATATGGGCATACTTAAAATTTTTTCAATAAAAATGGTAAAGCATTACACCTTACTACATAAACAGGAGTTTGAACCACATCCAGGAAAAAGGATGTTTGAAAACATTGGAAAAGGATAAAATGTTGGTAACCAGTATTTTCTCCTTTTCCAAGAATGTTTTCTATCCTTACAAAGAAAAATTTACAAATTTATGCAGTTTTTCATCTTTAATTGCTCTCAAATTTGTGTAGCATTCACTTTGATGTCGGCAAAAGCTTAGAGTTTAGACAAATCTTAACCCTTTACCAAACAACAAATGTTCTCGAATGGTCCAAATAGAAAGCACTTGCAGACAACAAAATAAATGTAACTGAAAATTTGAAATTTGTTTTGGAGAGGGAAGAAAGCATTGAGGGAAAAGGAGAAAATGCTGGTTACCAGCATTTTCTCCTTTTCCCACAATGTTTTCAAAGGGATTCTATCTCAGGGTCGTAAAAACCAGGGATTGTTTGGTAAAGGTGTCATGTGGTAACATGTTATATGAAAGGTACTTCAGCAATAAAAAATGTTTACAAATACAGGTACATGCATTTGCAATTATAATAGACTAAAAACTATTTCAATCTAGCTGTGTCAGGAGAAAAAATCAAATCAATGTTAACCCTCTGAGCACTGAAAAGGTAAGATGAACTTTCTAAATCAGGAAAATAGTCAAACAGATTGCAATTTTATGACTGTTTTTTGCCACCTTAGTTTGTGATATGAAGGAAATGTTTCTCCAGGTTTAGTCATGTGACTGTGCAGTCTAATCTTGGATCAAAATTATCTACAAATCAACTCGGGTTACATTTAGTCCTGTAGGCTTAATCAATAAAACCTTGATATGGACAGAATCAGGAAACACTACAATAAATTGAGAAATCATTCATGCTGAGCTTCTGTTTGCCCTTCTTAGTTCTTATTGCATTCACACAACTTTAATACCCTATTGTTTAACAGCCACAGCGAGTCTCTTGGTAAGGGATTCAATGGGTTTTTTGGTAAAAATACATAAAATTAAAATTCAATAAATTTCAGAAATGGTAAACTATGTTCAAAAACATTTATACAATTATGTACTTCAGTACATATAATACAACAATTCTACTTTATATTGGTTCTGTGTTGATGCTTTGGATTTTTGAGTATATACAAATTATACAAGTATACAATCATGTATACAAGAATCATGTCACCATTTAAAAATATGAGAGCAAAGCACATTTACACTGATGCATGAAAATAATTTTGTATATCTACAAAAAAAAAACCTGTCATTCTAATTAAGGAATGTTACAAAAATGCTAAGAGTAATATTTGTAAATCGCTTTTAAACTGAATGCACATTTTCTGACAAACCTGTCTAAAATCCACGAAATTCAATGTTTGAGCACAGTTTCTGATATAGCACTCATAATCCATATCGAAATCAAACTCCCCAGTTTCTGAAAGCATATCTATCCATGGAAATTAAACAACACAAACTCCGAAAGTATATTTATCCATATCTTCTATGGAAAAAACATGAGAAAGCAATTGTAAGTTTGAGTCACACACTATGACTGGTATAAAGGTTTCAATAGAGCCACACTCTCCTGTATACAGCAGAATGCAGCACAAGATTGCATGACATAACATATGCTGGTTTACGCTCTTAATCTGGAGAAAAAGAACATGAAAGAATATAAACTAGCCAATGAAAAGCTGAAATTCCTTCATTAAAATACATAAGAAAACATTGTGAGAGAAATGAGATATTGCTCATTATGAGCTATTTCTCCATTTCTCTCTGTTTTTTTCAAGCACTTCTTGCTGAAAAAGGCATGTATCCAAGGGTAAGGGTTCACATTGGTGTTACATGTTTGTGGTATTACTCCAGGTAAACTATAGTTCCCAGGAAAAACAGGAGAGAGAGGAGCAATTAATGGCATCATGAGGGAAGCACTGAGGGAAGCACGTTCACTTTTGTTTACTAAATTAGTCTTGGTATCTCTAGCCATGATTTCAGTTTCTATTTCTCTAGTCTTTTTCACCATAAACCTGCCGAGCGCAACACAATGGCTGTTGCAGATGATGTAGATCAGGATCAGATGGCACAAAACATACAGCATAATCTTGCATGTACACTGTCCTATTGGGTCAGAACCCCTCCAAAAATAAGGGCTAAAGCTGCCAGCAAGGATCAAGATCAGACATCAATAAGCTTCCAGTCTGACCATAGATCTCCATCATCCCCTTGTCCAGTCACGCATATACTATAAAAAAGATCTCTCCGAGTATCAATAGACTATTTTTTCAGTCATTAAAAAGGGCCAAGTTTTCTACATACATGTATTTTACATTCATTAATGCTCACAGAGTTAAGGCCCCAGGGTCCAACCCCACTTTCCCCATGTCTAATTTTGCTTTAAACTTGTTTGTGGAAAATAAAGGTTGAAAACATTGTGGAAAAGAGAGAAAATGCTGGTTACCAGCATTTTCCCCCTTTCCCACAATATTTTCATATACAGTTTTCCTGAGTTGGCTTTTCGAAATGCAGGATTGTTAAATTTGTTTGGTAGAACAATTCATGGCATTACTTTCCCAACAGGACTGTCATCTTTAATGTCTGTGTTATATAGTAGTGAAAACAGAAAAATGCATAAATGACAGATCACCAGATCAAAGCGGTTCTACATTCATGGATGAAACAGCTGTATTACTAGGTATCATTAGCCTGTTACACTTACTCTGCTAACCCTGAGCTATGCTGGTAAAATATAAGGCTTCAAACCAGAAGGTATCTGGTTAAAATCCCCAACCTGTTGGTATAGAGTCATTGTTTTGACCATATTAAAAGCAAGGGAAAACAGCTTTTAGGTTTTGTAAGATATCGTGTGAAGTATTGGTAAAGGAAACTCCAGGAAGGCATGGATAGGTGCGAGGTGTCCACCTTGATGTAACTGAAATTAGCAGGTAACACCATACAAAAAAAATACCACAAACCTTTACCAAGTTTCCCTGCTTATCTTGTGGCAAAAACCTTTGTAAGGACTTGTGGGAAAAGGACAAATTGCTGTTTGGTAACAACCCAATACATGTATGTATATGAGAGCAATATCCTTAACACGATATTTCTCCATCCACAATCCTGTTTTCAAAACCTTTCAGTTCAACTATCCGTCAACAAGCTAAATCTACATACTGGTATAATACGAAAAACAGACGGGGGAAAAAAAATGTTTTTCCAAACAAATGTTGCATTTCCAATAGCGTTACAAAAAAGAATTTCTTAATGGGCATAAAAAGTTTAACTCTGTGCAGAAACAGATTTATGCCGACATTCATCCACATAATATGTGGAGTAACCACATCAGTAATTCTTCTTCTGATTTTCATGAGAAACACATGTAGAATTGTTGTGTGATACACCTATCACAATGTTTAGAATATCATAACAGACAAATGTGTGAAAATTGGAGAAACATAATGGCTTTGATCTGCTAACTCACTGCCTAACTCGCTGGGTAACTTACTGTGGTAATTATGCAGTTTTAAGCTAAGACCTGTGTAATGCACGTCCAGTGAACATGGGGCAAAAATTCTAAGTTATTGATAAATAAGGATAAATAAGCATTTATGCAGAAATAATGTTTATGTCAATCTTGAAATTATTTTTTGATACTTTTGTTAGTTTTCTGAAAAGGGAGGTAATTATTATCTCTTTTTGAATTAAAAATATAGTGGTTTTAGATTTTTAAATGATAATTCAAAGAAGGAAAAAATGGAAGAAATGAAAAGGTGAAAGTAGTTCAATAATACTTCTTTTTAATTATAGCTAATTTTGCAGGATGATATTTTAGTGGGAATAGCCGTTTTCCAATTTACACAGGTCTTACCTTAAGTCGCAGGACTACTCTAGAGTGACAGAATATTGTTCTTAATAAGGAAAACAATGCTGTAGACATAATGTGAATTGATTAGAAGAGCTGATTAGCATGGGTACCAACAAATTAGAATATGCTGAAGAACCAGATGAATTAAGATTACGAAAACAGTCATTCATCTGAATCCCTTTATAAAATAAATAAAGTGTTGAAAGCTGACTGCTATACACAACACTAATGCCTGCTTAACTCATTACCAAACGACAAAATTTAGGTTTGTCAGAATCGAAAGCATTTGCAGACGACAAAATAAAAGTGACTGAAAATTTGAAATTTGTTTTGTGAAGGGTAGAAAACATTGTGGGAAAAGGAGAAAATGCTGGTTACCAGCATTTTCTTCTTTTCCCACAATGTTTTCTAAAGGCTTCTTTTTCAGGGGCGTCAAAAGTAGGGATTGAGTGGTAATGGGTTAAGAGGCCTGGCTGTGAATATATTGTACTTCTTGTTTTTTAAACTGGAAAAATCATGTAATATGGCACTGACCAATACATAATAATGGTACAGTACGACTTTGATCAACCAAACACCTTTTTTTTTTTCATTTTTTGCCAAATAATTTTTAAAAGCAATACCAAGGTTGAAACACAGCATAGTTTGACGTGGGAAAAGGCCATAAAACATGCATTTATCAAGTAGTTGGCCGATTTCCATGTGACAAACAAAGAAGCAAATCTAAGAGAAATAATACCTCTTTACCAGACAACAAAATTTTACACTTGTCTAAATTAAAGCATTTGCAGCAGACAAAATAAATGTGACTCAAAAGTTGAAAACTGTTTTGGAAAGGGCAGAAAACACTGTGGGAAGAGGAGAAAATGCTGGCTACCAGCATTTTCTCCTTTTCCCACAATGTTTTCAAAAGGCTCCTTTTTCAGGGTCATGAAAACCAGGGATTGTGTAAGAAAGGGTTAAAAACCAACAGTATTACTCACTTTTGAGGATTACACTGGAGATATTAGAAAACCCTTCCATCCCTAGACCAAACTCAACCTTTGCCTTTCATTTTCTGGGGTCAGTTTTTGCAGTCAATGTATCCTAGAGAAAGATCAGTCTGCACAAAATGTGCACACCATTTGTACATCTACACTGTTGGCTTTGCCTTTTTACATTCTGACCAAAACATAATTTAACCCATTACCACACAATCCCTTCTTTTGACACCCCTGAGAAAGAAGCCTGTTGAAAACATTGTGGGAAAAAGGGAAAATGCTACCTACCAGCATTTTCCCTCTCTGCAAAAATGTTTTCTTCAAAAAGGTTCTTCCTCAAGGATGCTGATAGTTGGGACTGTTTGGCAAAGGGTTAACCCTTTACCACATATGAAGAATTTGACGACCCTTGAAAACAAGCCTTTTGAAAACATTGTGGGAAAAGGAGAAAATGCTGGTAACCAGCATTTTCTCCTTTTCCCACAAGGTTTTCTTTCCTATCAGCACTATTTGAGCTGTATTGAAATTGTCGTCTGTAAATTAATGCTTTCAATTTGATAAAGGCTAAAATTTTGTCGTGTGGTAAAGGGATAAGTCAATACTATCATGACATTGTCTTGCATAATATTTCTTCGAAATTTTTCAAAGGAAGGATTTGATAGCATAAACGTATGCTCTGCAAGTGTGTTTCAGTTTTACCAGAACTTTAACATAAGGCTGGGACTGCACTTTTCTAATAATGCAAATCAGCTATCCGATGATTCAAGCTCTCAGTCCATCAAAATCACGTTAACCATCACATATCCTGATTTTTGACAAGCCTAAGGAAGAGGGCTTTTGAAAATACTACGGGAAAAGGAGAAAATGCTCATAACCAGCATTTTCTCCTTTTCCCTCAGAATTCAATTTTTAAAATTTCAATTTCTGACTCTCACTTTTTTTTGTCTGCAAAATTAAGGCTTTCAACTTCGACTAGAAAAAGATTTTGTTGTTGGGTGAAGAGCAAAACATCCTTAAAATTGTGTAATTTTGATCAATTTTCCTGGAGAAAGACAATTTCATACATTTCGTGGTTCAGAGGATAAATTCTGTTTCAAAATTCATTGTTGAAACAGGAGAAAATGTAACCTGCATTTTCTCCTTTTGCAACTATTTTTCTACCCTATCAAAGAAGTCAGGCTAATTTAACCCATTACCACACAATCCCTACTTTTGACACCCTTGAGAAAGAGCCTTTTGAAAACACTGTGGAAAAAGGAGAAAATGCTGGTAACCAGCATTTTCTCCTTTTCCCATAGTGTTTTCTACCCCTCCCAGATCAAATTTCAAATTTTCAGTCACCTTTATTTTGTCGTCTGCAAATGCTTTCAATTTGAACCAGTCTAAAATTTTCTTGTGTGGAAAAGAGTTAAATCATGTTTAAAATTTGTTGGTGGCAGATGCTTTTAACTCTTTACCAAACAAATTCTTGACTGTTCTAAATTAAAAGCATCTGCCACCAACAAATTTGTAGTTTGGTAGAGTTAACAACCACTGCACATGAAGGATAATCAAGTGGTACAAGATGGCAGCTGCTTCCATTCTGGGAAAGAAAATTCGAAAATGAAGGTGAACCGTTTCTGGTTAATACAACTGCAAAGTTGAATAAATGCCTGAAAAGAGTGAGAGTGAAGTTCACATCACAAATACACCTCTGAGCATGGGCACAGACAGAGACAAAGAGACAGTAAAGCAGAGAGGCAGACAGATGCCAGTAATCCCCACACCACTGTAGAGCTGAATAGGTGAAAAAGACACCCTCATCAGAACTCAATTCTACCAAATGGTAAAATTTTAAAATTACTAAAATTGAAAGCATGTTCAGAAAACAAATCAAATGTGGCTCAAAAAGAATGTATATAAAAGGACAGAGTACAGTATAGTTTCCTACACTGTTTTCAAAAGCCTTCCACCTCAAGATTATTAAAACTCAAAACTACTGTATGTGGTAATGTTTTAACCCATTACCACACAATCCCTACTTTTGACGACCCTGAGAAAGAAGCCTTTAGAAAACATTGTGGGAAAAGGAGAAAATGCTGGTAACCAGCATTTTCTCCTTTTCCCACAATGTTTTCTACCCTGCTTGAAACAAATTTCAATTTTTGACTTACGTTTATTTTGTCGTCTGCAAGTGCTTTCAATTTCGACTGGTCTAAAATTTGTCGTTTGGTAAAGGGTTAAGATGCAGATCTGTATTTCAAGTCTTTTTCAGAATATCTGGTAAAGAAGTGAAAGGTGTAGATCTGAGATGGGACCACATTTTTTTCAGTTTGATCTTGATCAACATTGTCATTATAAATAAACCGAATCTTGGAAGCACTACAATGGTTAACCCTTTACCCCATAGATACTGATTTCTATGCATTGCTTGTAGGAGCCTTTGGAAAACATTGTGGCAAAAAGTGAAATTGCTCATGATGAGCAAGTTCACCTTTTGCCACAATATTTTCTATACAATCAAAAGGTATCATATACACATAAGAAACGACTTAATCCTTGCTTTTATTTAGGGTCCATAGAGATACCATAGAAATGCCTTATGGGGTAAAGGGTTAACGGCACATAGATTTGCCAGACAAGATGGAAGATTTAGAAGAAAGGGTAACCCTAAAGCTCCGAATAAACCTTACAGCTATTTTCATCCTAGAACAACATCCAATACAATCTCATGACTGGCTTATGTTAACGCTAAACGGAAAGTGAAGATCAAAGATCAGGCTGCACATGTGTGATCTTAATCTATACTGCCTGCAAAGGCAACTTCATTAGTTGAAAAGCACTTTAAGGGTAAAATGATAAAACTGTTTTCCAAATTTGGTAAAAATGTTATCGTTTTTCGCCCATCTTAGATGAACAGGAGATAACATTCTAGAATGACAAGTGCCCATTTAGGGGCTAATGTCTCCTTTGTTTGCTATGAAAGATACCCTTCATAATCCTATTCGAAACACATCTGTCACTTTACTCTTTACCAGATGACAAAATTTTAGAGTTGTCCATTACAATGTTTGTGACATTTATAGAAATTAAATACGAGATGAATTTTTTTCTTTCTAAGGGTAGAAAATACTTTGGAAAAAACACAAAACAAAGGCTAGTAACTAATGTATCTATATATCCCCCAAAGTTCATGATAAATTAATTTTATGTTGTATTATAAGGAAAACTTTTGAATGGTTCAAAATTGGAAGCATTTGCAGTTTACAAATTTAATATGGCTGACAAATTGGTATTCATAGTTGAAAGGATACAAAACACTGTGGGAAAAGGAGAAAATGCTGGTTGACAGCATCTCCTCCGCCAGACAATTACGTTCCAAAAGCCTCTGTTGGAATTTCAAAAAGATTAATCTTTTACAAAATAATAAAACTTTTAGACATGCCCACATTGGAAGCTTTTTTCAGATAATAAAACAAAAGTCACCCCAAAAAATCTAAATTAACCTCTTGAAGGATAAAAAAATTCACTGTGGAAAAGGAGAAAATGCTGGTGACCAGCATTTTCTCCTTTTCCTACAATGTTTCCAACAGGATCTCTCCTCAGGCTTGTTCAAACTAGGAATTGTTTGGTAAAGGATTAAGGAAATACATGTATAAGAAAGGATAAAAATAAAACCTACCAGTGGTATAGATTCATCCCAGAAAACTTCCAATGCAGTATTTATATACAAATGTTTGTCTTCCATGATTTCATTCATTCTTTAAATGTGTATGTGCAACAATCACAAAATTCACTGAGACTTTCACCATTATTTCTCTAAAGCAATATTTAATCCACCTCAATATCATTTAAAAGAGCAGTAATAATTACCGATAAGGAATGCCAAAAGCTGTAAGAAAAAGTTTTCAGCTTATAGAAAAACTTTGTGAGAAAAGGGAAAAATGCTGGTAACCAACATTTGTCCTTTTCTCATAATATTTTCTACCCGATCAAAGTTAGAAATCATCATATAAACAACTAACAAGATTTAATTTCTCCTCTATAGATACTTTGAATTTGTTCCAGTCCAAAACTTTTTAATCTGCTATATTTTCAACACTATTTTCCTTCTTTCTAAATATTTATCCTTTTCACATTTTGGTAAAGTTTAAATTGGAGTCTCTTAATAACCGTTATAGTAAATCTGGTAGACACAAATTATCCATGCTCTAGTAAAAGGCAGCTTGATGTTAATTCCATAATGCACTATACCAAGTAGGCTATCACATAATCATAGAACCCATAAAATCCATTTTGTCCACCAAATGCTAAATCATGTAGAAGAACAGTCCTTTGACATGCAGAAAATTGACCTATAGCAAAAACTTGCCCCACTGGTCAGCCTGCTGGAACTGTGCAAAGTTGATTAAACCCCGTCCATAACATGACTCCAATATTACAATTTCCCTGCTCAAGCATCTCAAAAAGGAGTTGTCTTCTGAGCAAAACATTTGAAAGAAATGCTAAAGACTTCCTTAAACCCTTTACCACACGGCAAACATTTTGACTTGTCCAAATTAAAAGCATTAGATGCTACCGATTTCATGGTGGCTGAATTGATTTAATTTTCATTTGATGTGGTAGAAAACTTTGTGAGAAAAGGAGAAAATGCTGGTTACCAGCATTTTCTCCTTTTCCCACAATGTTTTCAAAGTCTTCTTCCTCAGTTAAAAGGCGTCATTGTGTGGTACAGGATTAAAATCAAACTCTGGAAACTCCTACAAGCAACTGGTCTATTTGCATGATTTCTGATAATAATTTCTGCCAACAGAGTAATCACAAGGCTTATGTAGAGGACCAAAACCTCAAGTCCTTTCCGTACACTTTTCATGAGTCCTGATTTACATGCACTTCACTAATCCAAGTACATTAATCTTAGGTTTCCACATGCCAAATTGACATTATGTACAAATAAAATCCATAAATCCTAAAAGTACAATATTTCCAACACAACTCATTATCGCTAAATTATTGTTTTCCCCAGTTTTAGCAAACCCTAAAGAGGACTTGGGCTTTTTAAAACATGGTGGGAAAAAGAAAACATGCTGGTAACCTGCATTTTCTCTCTTTTCCCCATTATGCTTTCTACCCTTACAAAGGCAGAAATAATCTTTATAGCTTTGCTTTTTTTTTGTTGCTTTTGTTTTTGTTGTTAAGTAAAGAGTCACACATTTACTAAAGACTTCATGATATTCAAATAACCTGCAGAAATATTCTCATTCCCCAAAATATACTGAAAAGTAAAACAACACACAAAGAGACCCTAACAAACACATCCGAGGGCTTCCTGCCTTCCTACAACTTCTATAAAACATGTTCACACAAAGAAGCACTTTTCCATCGCAGACAATCCATCACCAGCCTGGTGACCCAGTTAATTTTGCGTCACTGTCAAAAAATATCGAAAAACTCCAGTCTTCATAAAGCTGACTCCAAAGTAACCCCCTGACAACCACAGAGAGAGAAGAAGGCCAAGCTGTTTTTACTGCCACACCTTCTCTAGGTCTTGTGCTTTGTATGGCACACTTTCAACTCTTTACCCAAACGATAAAATTTAACAGACTTCTCCAAATTCAAGGCATTTGCAGACAACAAAATAAACAGGACTCAAAAAATAAAACTTGACTTAAGAAGAGTAGAAAACACTATGGGAAAAGGAGAAAATGCTGGTTACCAGCATTTTCTTCTTTTCTCACAATGTTTTTAGAAGGATTCTTCCTCTGGGTAAAAAAAAAACAGGGAATGTTTGGTAAAGGGTTAATACTATGCTTAACAACATTTCAGACTAGTCTGTATTGAAAGCAAGTGCAAATTAAAAACGAAAATGGCTCAAATTAAGAGATTTGTCTGTAGAAAATGGGGGAAACAGGACAAAATACTGGTGCCTTTAGCATTCTCTCTCTTTCCCTCCATGTTTTCAAAACCCCTTCTTAAGTGCAGGCCTTATTAACTCTTTTATAAACCAAAATTGACAAAATCTTAACCTTGTCCATAGTGAAAGAATTTGCAGACGTAAAATAAATGCAGCTCAAAACATGAAATCTGTCCTTCAAAAAGTAGAGAACATTATGGGAAAAGGAGAAAATGCTGGTTGCCAGCATTTTTCCTTTTCCTGCAATGTTCTTGGAATTCTTCATCATCAGGATCATCTAGTAAAGGATTACAATTCAAGGATTGTTCAGTGAAGAGTCAATACTTAACCACACATCTCTTGGTTTATACCCCTGAAGCAAATAGGTTTTGAAAGCATTACAGGTAAGAAAGACCAAAAAAGCCTTTTTCCCCCTCCCACTATATTGTTTATTGCTCTTTCAGGAAATAAATCCCAATAATTTTGTCATCTATTTTGTTGTCTGCTCAAACCAAATGTCCATTTCAACATGACAGTGGATGAAATAATGCCTGTTTGTAAAGGTGAAGCTCTTAAAGTGCCTTCATCAACTATAGCTGGTTTTTGTAGCCATTGTAGATCAAGATCAGGCTGCAAAAAATTTGCTGACTGATCTATGATCTACAATTCCTTCTTTGAAAACAAATGCAAATATGAGAATGCAATTACAATACATGTATTTGGGTCTTACTAGTATTTCAAGACTGAAAATGTTGGGTTTATTCTGGGCCCTAAGGATGAAGCCCATATCTCTTTCCTGATAAGCTTCTTGCTCATCTTCATTATCTACTGCAGACTATGTTTCCCTTATCTGGAGTGTTTTAACATTTACCACACAACAAAATCCTAGACTTGTCCAAATTAAAAGCTTTTACAGACAAAATACATGTGGCTCAAAACCTTTATTTTTCCCTAGTATGGTGCCATTTTCTCCTGATCCCATAAAGCTTTCCAACAGCTTATTAACCCTTTATACCACACAGAAATACCTTTATAAACCCCTTAATACCACACACAAAAAATTGAGGGCATTTGCAGAAGACAAAATATTTTAGACTCAAAAATTGTTTGGGAAGGGTAAAAAACATTATGTGAAAAGGAAAACATGCTGGTTACCAGCATTTTCTCCTTGTCCCATGATGTTTTCAAAAGGATTCCTTGTAAGGGTCCTTAAAAGTAGACATTGTGTGGTAAAGGGCTAAATACGATTGTTATAACTCGGACTTGTGTGGTAACAAGTTAATTAACCTAGTATATACAATTACAGAACATGTCCTATGTTTCCCATAATGTCATATCCCATTTTCCTTCTAATAAGAGCTAATCACTCATCCCCTGAAGAAAGCTTTACTTGATTTAAACATTTCCTTTCTACCGCTGAAAAGAAAAGCTTTTACCTGGCACAGATCTGAAAACTTAATTTGGCACATATTAGGTTTTTTCTCAACCCTCATCTACACAGCAATCAGAAAGTTATCATTTTACAGAAAACACAGTGTGTCAAGTTCACAGGGAAGCTTCAAGGCAACTAAAATGCTGCCAACATATTGTTGCTTTACTTGCAGAGGGACAAAATTGATACTGGAAAATATGAGTTATGTTGCTTTGAAATAAGAGCAATGGCTTGTCAAGCAAATGATAGAAAATAGAAAATCTAATTAGCCAAAAGTTACGTAAAAAACCAATTATTCAAAAACATGCGTTGTGTGACAGTAATTTTTTCTCCATAGAGAGCATTTATTCCTTTTACACATGGCCATATCACAGCAAACTGAAAGGACTGGTAGCAGATGGCTTAAATAATACAATACAGCCTCCATGGAACTGTCCTGTAAAACCTTCCTGTTGATGCCAATTTAACTCTGACCATGTGAAATGAATGTGAAATGGTCATTTAACTCTTTAACACACAAGCAAATAATGGACTTGTCCAAATTGAAAACCATAAAAATTTTGCAGACAATTAAATAAATGTGAATTAAAAATTGAAAATTGATTTGGAAATGGTAGAAAACATTGTGGAAAAAGGAGAAAATGTTGGGTACCTGCATTTTCTCCTTTTCCCATAATGTTTTCAAAGGTTTTCTCTCTCAGGGGTGTCAAAAGTCGGGATTGTATGGTAATGGGTTAACCCTTTACCACTCAATCCCGACTTTTAACAATTCTGTGAAAGAAGCCTTCTGAAAACATTGTGGGAAAAGGAGAAAATGCTGGTAACCAGCATTTTCTCCTTTTCCCACAATGTTTTCTTCCCTTCCTAAAACAAATTTCAGTTCTTTATTCACATTAATTTTATTTTGTTGTCTGCAAATGCTTTCAATTTGGACCAATCTAAAATGTTGTTGTGTGGTAAAGAGTTAAAAGCCAAGCCTGGTTTTTTCACTGCATGAAAAGACTGTGACACCTGCAGATCAGACTGCATGTGTTCTTTATATTCTTATCATAAACTGTGACAAATACAGATCAGACTGCATGTGTTCTTTATATTCTTGTCATAAACTGTGACAACTACAGATCAGACTGCATGTGTTCTCTATTCTTATAATAAACTAAGGCCTACAGTTGCAGGTGCATCAAAGTCTAACACAACATAAGGCCTACAGTGGAATAAAACCCTTGAATCTCACTGAATGCTAACAAAGTTAGTATAATCATGTAGAGAGCATAGACTAAGATCAAACTGTATAGAATGTGCAGTTTCTTCTTCAGTCTACATGGTCCTTATCTTTGCCAGGTAAACCAGTAAAAACTGCCTTGACATGGTTATCTTTGCACATTTAGTACCATCTTAACCCTTTACTCCATAGATACTCATTTCTACGCATCGCTTATAGGAGCCTTTGGAAAACATTGTGGCAAAAGGTGAAATTGCTCGTGACGAGCAATTTCACCTTTTGTCACAATGTTTTCTATTTCTATCAAAAGGTTTCATATACACATAAGAAATGGCTTCATCCTTGCTGCTATTTAGGGTCAATTGGAGATACCATAGAAATGCCTTATGGGGTAAAGGGTTAAGAAAGTACATTTTATCTCCTTAGCACTGTGAATTAATCTTTAAAGCACTGGATAAATAAAACAGGCCTTTTCAGTTAGGAAAAGGGGTATTGTTACTTTTTTGGGGTTTTTGGCTCAACATTGTTCAATTAAATACAGGTACTTTATTATAGCCAAGTATATTAGCTGACACATCAGACTGCTCTATAACTTCTGTTCAGCCTTTAAACTTTGACATTCATTTTTAGCAAGAACATTGTAAGCTGGTTCTAGCACTACAGGAGTAAAGTTACCAGGAAGCAGAAGTTGGAGCCAGCTGTACCATGTGACTTGTACCATGTGACTCACTGATTAGGTACAAAGATAAGCTCAAATGTCAAGCAGATTACATCTACAGTGTTTTTATATCACCAGCCATTTTGTCATGAAAAATTTAAGGGTTTTTGTCAATTTTACTGAAATATGGATAATGGACCTGTAAATTATACTGCCAAAATGATATTAAAACATACACAGGGAAACCAAAATCAGACAAAGATTGCAGTTTACAAAAACAATGGCCATATATAGCAGAACTGCGAGGAGTTTGATAGGATTGAACACATTCCAGGAAAAAGAAGGAAAATGCTGTTTACCAGCTTTTTCTTATTTCCTCGTTTTTTTCAAGACCCTTTTTTTCATGTTATTTTAGCCCCTAAGTCACAGGATTGTTTGAAAAAGCGCCCAAAGTTAAATAAATGCAGAGACACCTATCTAGTAACAAAGGCATCGCGCATAAATGGCTTCTAAATGACACGGTGAGAAACAATGTAAAGGGCAATGCCACAAATGGACAATTAATGACCACCTTAACTCTTTAACACACAATCCCCAGTTATCATGACACTGAAATATAGACAGCCCTTGAAATGAGAAGTGGAAAAGGAGAAAATGCTGGTAACCCTAAGCATTTTCTCCTTTTCTAACAAGGTCTTCCACTTTATTGAATACAGAGTCCGTCATTTGAACCAAATTTAAATTGTCATCTGCAAAAGCTTTTCATTAAATAATGGCCAAGTCTACAATTATGTTGTGTTATAAAGAGTTAACCCTTTACCACACCATGACAACTTTTAACGCCCCTGAGGAAGAAGCTTTTTGAAAACATTGTGGGAAAAGGAGAAAATGCTGGTTACCAGCATTTCTCCTTTTTCCCACAAAGTTTTCTACCCTATCAAAGAAACATTTGTCATTATAGCCACTATGAAACTGTCATCTACAAATGTTTTCAAATTGGATAAATCTAACATTTTTCTGTGTGGTAATGGTTTAAAGGCTCATAAACAGCATTAGTGTCACACCAGTTTGACCATTTATTCTGATTTTCTCTCCTTTTATAATCCCTATTCTCATGCCTATGCCAATAAAAGTGGCCAAATTTGCATAACTGGAGTTTAGATTTTGATAAGCTACCTAGCAACAAATTTAACCTCTCATTCCACATTTAGAAAGAAATGCAACTTCTGACTAACTAACTAACCCTAACCCTGACTCACTCAATTATACCAGTGTTATACTTTCAAATTTAGACAGCCTGACTTCACAAGTCTTGGACCAGGAACTTCTGAACTTCTTTTCTGTATCAAACTGAAAATTCATGGTAAATATTTGGGCTATGTAAAGTTGTCTGCCCAAAAGCAATAAAAAATTCATTTGCCAGCCTCCATGACTGTCATGTCATGAATTACGGTAAGTCCAAAAACCATAATGGCATTTTGGAAATTAATCATATTTCTTTTTAATTTTGACATTCCTGTTTTTTTTTTTGTCCATAAAGCAGATATGTGTGATAAGCTGTCTATCATCAAAACCAGGTGGAAAGGACAAGGGTACTTAACTCTTCACAAGATCGCATAATTGATCTTGTCGACATTAAAGGCATTTCTGGTCAACAGTGTGTATGGCTTACATGACAAAATTCACCTCTGATAAGGTAGAAAGCATTATGGAAAATGGACAAAATGCTGGTTACCAGTATTTTCTCTTTTTCTTACAATGTTTTTCTAAAAGCCATCTTGCTAATGGCTGCAAAAATATTTGGCATTTTTGTATAGGGTTCAAAAAAGCTTCCCTTTTAGGGGTCAATGGCAGGGTCAAGTCACTGTCAATCATAAAGAACTGAAGGTGTGTTTTTCCAATCCATATCATAATAAACACTTCATTGTAATAAATATACTCATGTGAATTTTTATCATCATTATCATAAAGCAAATGAAACCCTTCTTATCCCAGTCCTTTTCTACACTATATAAGTCCAACCCAAAAATGTTACTAATAGCATTCATCATTGCCAAACACCGGGGAAAGGGAATTTTAGGGGAAATTTTAGGGAAAATATTGGTTTTAACAGTATTGAAAACAACAATTAAAGAGAAAAAGAAGGAAACACTAGTTACATTGTACATTCTGGGCAATATGATCCCAGTCTACACTGTTGCCAAAAGCATCTTTGGTACTTCCAAGCTGGTAAGAATCATCCTCCAGAGTGCCAATACATATTTTCACTCTATGAATTGGACTCCAATAATTGCAATTTCATAGTTGCTTTTCCCTTATAGCGTTCAACTCTAACAAAAATCCCAGGTTTTCACCAGAAAGAAGCCTTTTGAAAACACTGTGGGAAAAGGAGAAAATGCTGGTAACCAGCACTTTCCCACAATGTTTTTCTTTCGTTTCCAAAACAAATTTCACTTTTTAAGTGACTAATATTTTTGTCTGCAAATGATTTCTATTTGGACCAGTCTAAAACTTTGTTCGGTAAAGCGTTAAGCAAACCTGACTGTGAAGTAAAAATTAAACAACATTTTATGCAGACTGATCTTGTTCTACACTGGCTGTAACCAGTGGAACTTCACTTTAACTCATTGCCAAATGACAAAATTTTGGGTTTGTCCAAATTGAAAGCATAATATTGCAGATGACAAAATAAAAGTGACTGAAAATTTAAAATTTGCTTTGCGAAGAGTGAAAAAATGTGGGACATAAGGAGAAAATGGTGGTCACCAGCATTTTCTCTTTTTCCCACAATGTTTTCTTTTTTTTGGACTCTTTTTCAGGGTCGTCAAAAGTAGGGATTGTGTGGTGATGGATTAAATAAAATTGCAAAAATCATTCAGTAGTAAAAAATTCATCAATATTTCATAAAATATGAAGCATAATTATCATTAACCAGTGAACATTACAAAACCTAATCCATATCAAATCTGATAATTATTGATAAACCTTTTACAACACAATCTCAAGTTTTAACAACCCTGAAAAAGATGTCTTTTTGAAAACATTGTAAGAAAAGCAGAAAATGCTGGTAATCAGCATTTTCTTCTTTTCCCACAACATTTTGTAATCTTTCAAAGAATTTGTATGTAACATACCTTCCTATTGGCTAAACCACTTGGTTTTGCCAATCAAAAAATGTGTTACTTTCAAATTCAGAAAATTCTGGAGAATTAGACAGGGAATGTTTTTAAGAATGGTTGGTGAATAATTGGACCCCAAATTTCCCCCAAAACATGGGAACATTTTTCTAGAATAGAAGGTATAACAATATTCATTGATCCTACAGATTGTATACAGAAATAATGCTGTGAGTTCACATGGATTCATACAGCTATAATAACCAATATAACAATCAATAGAATTTAATCAGCATACACTAATTAGAAATTTGAGACTGCTATAAGATTAAGTGAGGTGGAAATAACTGGAAAATTACACCTTGTACTTTAGTTACTATTTTTTTATGATACAATATAACTTTTTCACACACCCATAACCAACAGTCTTGCTGTTTTCCATAAATGAAATACCAGTATCTCATAAGAAAACTTTTCATTTTCTTTCTCAATCATTAAACTCTTAACCCTTTATTCCATAAGGCATTTCTATGGTATCTCAAATTGACCCTAAATAACAGCAAGGGTGAAGCCGTTTTCTATGTGTATATGACACCTTTTGATAGCATAGAAAACATTGTGACAAAAGGTGAAATTGCTGGTCACGAGCAATTTCACCTTTTGCCACAATTTTTTCAAAAGGCTCTTTCAAGCAATGCGTAGAACTGAGTATCTATGGAGTAAAGGGTTAAACTTAAACTTTTTAACAGACAACTAAGTTTTAGACTTATTTACATTGAAAACACTTGGAGATATCAAATTAAAATGCAAATAGCAAACTTAAATACATGTATTTCTTTTGCAGGGAAGAAAACATTGTAGGAAAAGGAGAAAATTTAAGACTAGTCAGCTGACAGGCTAAAACAGATTATCTCAGAAAGCCATTTGGATGGCATAAGCTTTAAATCTTAAGTTTCAAAAAACAGCAAAATGATTGCTTATCACATATTATGATTGACTGTATTGGAGTTCAACACCCTATTTTACCATGGCTGTCAGTGCACTTACATATGTTTCAAGGTCAGTAGAACACAAATTTCTTTCAAAGTCACCGAGAATTTTTTTGTCACATGCATCAGAGGTATTAGAGGTGAGAAATTGTTGTAAGAAAGTTAAATTGCCTCAACCCACAGGGTATCAAACTCACAATCACCAGGTCATAAGTCAGATATGAGCAACCTGGGCCAATTTTATGTTACAAGATCAAGTCATTACCCACTGTATCAATTAAAAAGGGCACTCAAGATTAAGTTAATTTTGAGTTGTCCATTTTGAGAGGAACTCAGGGGACAAGTTCAAAATATATCTAGTTCAAATGACGGATTGACATCCTTCTTCAAAGGCTTCTAAGGTTTCCATCTGAAACCGAGAAAATGGTATTTTCTCCCATTCTTATTAAGTTTTCCAAAAGCATTAAGTTCTTTGGGGTTGTACATTCAAAGGACTGTTGGATAAACACTTCCAAAACATGGCAGTCCAAATCATCTTTTGAAACTTCCACCCTCTTTCTGGTAGATCTACACCATACAAAAAAGAACTGAACTGTTACAGCTTTTCCAGAGAAATTGTGTTCAATAGACGACACAGGATAGAACTGATGGCTCTGCTATCCTCATTACTGTCCAAGACCACATTAATTAGCAGTGATGTATTAGAATATAGCCTGATACAGATAGGCATGGTGCTATGGCCCTCCCCGCTGTTTGATTGGTGCTAAATTGCTACACTTTAACCCTTTCCCAAACGACAAATTTTAGACTCTTCTAAACTCAAAAAGTTTATAGACAACAATTTCAAGTTTGATTAAAATGGCAGAAAGTTCTCCAAATGGGTAGAAAACACTGTGGGAAAAGGAGAAATTGCTTGTTATGAGCAATTTCTCCTTTTCCCACAATGTTTTCAAAAGACTTGCACTGCAGACATGTAAAGACAAGGGCTTCTTTGGGAAAGGCTTAAATTACATGTACTTTGCAGACCTACATGTGCCACATAGCAATTATAAGCT
This sequence comes from Tridacna crocea, assembly GCA_943736015.1. Lineage (NCBI taxonomy): Eukaryota > Metazoa > Mollusca > Bivalvia > Cardiida > Cardiidae > Tridacna > Tridacna crocea. The sequence goes on from OX031064.1 coordinate 21,154,440, forward strand.
CATGTAAAAATTTACCAAACAATCCATGATTTTCAAGACAGAATAAAAACGTTTTTGAAAACAATGTTAAGCAAGGAGAAAATGCTGGTAAGCAGCATTTTCTCTTCTTCCACAAATTGTTTTTGATTCTTCCAAATACATTCAATTTATTGTTTGTTAATCCTTTCAACATGATTTAGTTTATCATGTTGTTTAATGAACCTTTACCAGACTAAAGAATTCACAATGCCATTAACCAGCATTTCCTGCATGTCTCACAATGTTTTTAACTGGATTGGTTGGTTAAAAGGTACAGATCCAGCTCATAACTTCTTTCCATATTTCACCATGCCTACACATATGGGCTCTGTTAGGCCTTGCCATTGAAGGTCACTTTCCTACAAATCCAAGAAAGCCTGCAGGATTAAAGGTTAAATGTCAATGGAAATTTTCACAGCTCAAACAGAAGCTTGATTCTGTGTACCATATTGTACTCAGATCATGGCATAAATATTACCATTAACCATCTGCTTCTGATTATTTTCAATGATCCTGTAAGACAATATTGATATAAAGCTTCAAAGTCCATACAGGGATACCAATGAGGGATTAATCCATTACCACACAATCCCTACTTTTGACGCCCCTGAGAAAGAAACCTTTAGAAAGCATTGTGGAAAAAGGACAAAATGCTGGTAACCAGCATTTTCTCCTTTTCCCACAATGTTTTCTATTCTTCACAAAACAAATTGCAAATTTTCAGTCACTTTTATTTTGTCGTCTGCAAATGCTTTCAATTTGGACCAGTCTAAAATTTTGTCATCTGGTCTGGTAATGAGTTAACCCTTTACTTTGAATGTTTGATAGTTGGTATCATGTTTATATAGCGCCATTTTCAAATTTATGTCACTTGTACTGTGCTGGCTTGTGCAACAATCCTTGCCTTCCTCAGGTTTGCTTTACCAGAAATTGACTGCAGCTGGTCCTTTTAGTCTTAACTCTTCATGAAACGACAAATTTATAGACTGGTCCAAACTGAAAGCATTTGCAGACGACAAAATAAATGTGACCGAAGAATCGAAATTTGATATGGGAAGGGTAGGAAACATTGTTGAAAATGGAGAAAATGCTCAGGGTCGTCAAAAGTCGTCAGTGTGGTAAAGGGTTGATGAAGTAAGGTGTATGTGTGCATCGATCACAAAAATCACAATTAATGATCCCCTTAATATAGCTGCAATGATTATACTTCTATTGTAATCAGTTATTCTTTACCAGATGACACTAGTCCATTTTGCAAGCATGTGCAGATGACAAAGTAAAATGAAGCACAAAAAATTGAAAGCGTTGAAAATTCTGAGGAAAGGAAAAAAATGCTCATAAGAAGCAATTATTCCTTAATACATAATGTTTTCAAATGCTTCGGGATCTAAGAAAAACATGAATTTTCTATACATGGTATCAATCTGTAAAAACACAAGATAGCTTACCACCAATAAATGTTCAGAAGAGAGCAAGGCTGTCAGATTTTCATAAAGATGAATATCATCCATAGTTCATGACAAGAATTTCACTTTATTACAAAGCTTATGATTAATCATGTAGCATTTCCATAGCTCTCTCTATACATGTCTGTTCATTATACATGTAGTCTTCTTGTGGATTTTATATGACACAAATTCCATTTCAGTGTAAATGCACACAAATGGTATCAGCTCTCCTGCACAAGCAATTTCTCCATTTTACACATGGGTAAGATGTGGTAACAGTGTTGTAACAGCAATGGTGTTGCCTTGAAATCTATGTCACAAAAATATTAGATCTAACTAGTACCTTCTGTTCTTTTCAATTTGTGTTCTAAAATCAGTAATGTCTTTTAATCTGCCACAATAATTTTACAGAATTTAAATATGATGAATTCCATTCCATATTCATTGTCCATATGTACTTCATAAGACTTTTACAAAGTTGTTGATTGGAAAATTATTTATTTACCAGAAAATTATTCCACATTTTATTGTGTGAAACAAAGCTGGAATCACATATTTCTATAGACAAATCCCCTATTTACTCAAAGCTAATAACACATAAGTGCAAAATTCCCACATATAGAAACCAAATCTGGTACCTGCGAATATGTATTGTCCAATATACTATTGAACAAGAAATCCCCTTTAACCCAAAACATACAAGCCGTTTTCTGCATCCACAGCAGAATGATTAAATTAGGGAAAACAATGTGAAATATGAACTAAACAAAACTAGTGAAAAAAGTAAAATAAATATGATCTTTCTTCATCCTTCTCATAATATTAGTTTGTCACATTATGTGTATAAAAACTCAATCATTCCAAATGAACATTTCTGCTGTATGGTCTCTGAGATACCAGCAAGTTGGATGAGTCATAAAAGTCCATTTACCCTTTACCACATAATCTGACTTTT